>CM014277.1:27277333-27319053 GCA_004135705.1 Alloteropsis semialata | reverse complement strand
ATTATTCATAGACCTCAACATCCCCTTTCTCTAACCCTAGATCTCTCATATAAGCTGACACTGCCGTGTTAAGTTTTGGCCTGCTGGTCATCGGTTATTCGAAAATATACCTAAATTTTCATAGAATTTTGGAAGCTTGGGAAAATAAATTGACTACACTCTCAGAAAACAAACCCCCCCTATAGCTACATTATAGTAGTAATGCTGGTGTAAAGTGTCTCTACACTGGTGCATAAACACGCTTTTTGACACGATTTCGACAACATGTCAAGTTGTCATGATATTAGACACGCTTACAACGTTATTAGTCTTATAAAGATGGTTTTTATCATGCTATTGAAAGCATCTCAAAATGACATGTAGTTAGACACGCTTTATAGTGTCATTATAGTCACCTGCAAAAAAAGTGTCATTATTGCCCAGACACACTGCAAAGCGTATCAAACAATGTCTATAATCACGTAACGATGCTTTTTGACATGATTTTTAAAATGTTTCAAAATGATATATTAAGTTAGATATGCTTTTAATCATGACTAGCATGTAGGCACGTCATAAAGCGTATCAAATAAGTATACTAAAGGGTTTCTTATGGGTGAACTCAAAAGGAAAACATGTCTCATATAAGTCACATTCATTGTGTAGGTGAGATGGTAAGGAAGCTACGTGTGAGATGAGAGATCTTCGGTTCAAATCCTGCACACTACACAAATGTATTTCATATGAAAAATTGTGTACAGGTCTCCTTAAGTCTGAAATATTTTTTTATTTTTATAAATAAGTAGACATGTTTTATAAATGTATCTAGTAGATTGTCTCAATATTTGTTAACACACAATGAAGCATTACTATACTACGTAACTACAACACTATAAGCATGTTATATATACGTGTCTATAAATTGTATCAATGTGAGTAGACATGTATCAAACGTATCTATGAAAAGTTGTTTTCTGTCATAGACACATTTAAAGAATTCATCTCTACAAAGTCTGACACGGTCCATACGAAGATGCTCCAAACACGCTTTTTGAAAGCATGCCTACAAAGTTATAAAGACAAAATAAAATGTGTCTAACTCTAAATATGGCGTAGCTACATAGGGGGTATTCTGGTAGTTTATATGAAGTGATTTAAAACCAAATAGAGTATCTGTGGTTCATGTAGTTTCCCTTTGACTATGACAGTAAAGGAGTCCGCAAGGTAAAATGCTGTATACTTAGTTTGGCTGACTTTATGACCATGATCCCCTGGGATAGCTGGGTGGATGGATTAGGCTGAGCAAACCATGGTCTGTGAGGAGGCATATTGGATTTTTGCTGTCATGGTCAAACCTCAACTTAAAAATTGAATCCGGAAGTTGTGACAGCACCTAATACTTGGATAAGCTGAGGTGTACGGCGGTGCTTAGATAGACAGCTCACTGCTTTGACTTGTAATTTATATTGTGCTATTACTTCATCAACATTTTGTTGCAACCATTAGACAAAGAGTGTCTTACACGATCGTCATAGTTTTAGCCACATTTTGTCCTGGGAATATGAAGCATACAATGGATAATTGCCTTACCAGTGCTATAGGTTATATCGTAATTAATGTTTTTAGTAATAAACCTATAGTGATTTTTACAAATAAATAGATTAAGATTCTTTATACTATTGCACAACGAGACTGGGTGAGAAGATATATATCCTGTCAAACATGCCAAGCAAGATCATGGGATTTTTTCATGGACGGCTGACGGTTTGATAGTAGACTATGTGTTTGATTTCTCATGTAGTCCTAATTTATTTTGTGTTATGTTATTCCTTCTTTTGCGAGGATTGTGTTTCCTCATTTCATCTGTATGCAGCTAGATATTGTAATAATGTGACGGTAGCTGTATCATCAAGACACAAAAGGCGGGAACATTATTTAGCTAATTAATAATTAGTTCAGTCGAGAGCTCTACTCAATTGCCGACGATCGTTTCCGCATATATTTTTGGCTCTGCATTTGTCTAGTTCGTGGTGGATTTTTTTATTGTCGTCTTTATTCTAGCTATTTAGTTCCAGGGCGGCACAAAAGGTCAAAGTTAAACAGCAACAACTACACTTCTCTGTAAGATCATTTCCATATTCATATGGCACCAAGCTCTAAACAACTAGCCGTAGCTTCCATTCCATGATGCCAAGTGTAAAATGTGCTGACCTCAAGGTGGTCGCCGACGTTGACAACGAAGGATCCTGGGATGGGGTCGACGGTGAGCCAGCGGCCACGGTGCATGACCTGGAGGCCCTCGACGTGGTCCTGCAGCAGGAGCGTGAAGAGGCAGTAGTCCGAGTGCGGCGGCAGCCCCAGCGCGAGCTCCGGCTGCGGGCACGCCGGGTAGCAGTTGAGCATGATCTGCGAGTACCCCGCCGCCAGCTCCCGCAGCAGGCCACGGCAGCGGGGGATACCCAGAGCCTCCAGCGCCGCCTCCATTAGCTCCATGAACAATTCATGGTTCGCCATGGCGTACCTGGCTGCCACTTCCCTACATGCATGCATGATGGCACTCTTATATCTATAAGATCTACTACCTGATTGATAATGGTGAAAGAATAGATGTACATGTGCACTCACTGATAAATAATTTAGTCGTTTTAGTTTTGTCATAAGTCAAATATATATATCAAACCCTGATCAAGCTTTTCCTAAAAAATTGAATAGGCATCTATAATAATAAACAAATGTCACTGCTAGAGCATGATGAGGAGACAAAAAGAAGCATTCAAGAGTGTGAACAGAACATTAGAGACCACGGCGTTGGAGTTGTTTGTCTCTCATGGACGGAAGCACAATAATAGACTTTGCAATTCATCTTTTTGATTTCCATTTATTCCCTTTTTCATAGACAATATGCCTGAAACTATCTAATAATATTTAAACGCTTTGTGCAGAACGCAGAGGCAGGAAGACGCTTCCATTTTCTTAAAAAATAATAAACAAATACACCACAAAAACATATATATATATGTCATGTCATGGTAAATTTAGTAAAACTAATTTGCTGTTATATAGATATCAAACATAGTCAAAGTTTAATAAGTTTTCAGCAGAACTAAAACAAATACATTTTGGAACAAGAGTAAATAGTATTAAATAGCAAGAAAAAACATTTAGAATACTGTAATAATTCGCCATGATACCATCTAATGGTAATATATATATATATATATATATATATATATATATATATATATATAGACACACACAGGTGCCGATTTTTCTTTAAAACATCCTAGGTAAGATTTTTTTTGCAAAAGATTTTTTAAGTATAAAATACTATCCCAAGTGGCATAAGTACCAAAGTAAAAATAAAACTAATCATTTCGTACCAAAGATGCTATCCTTCGACGTAGAAGAGTCACATCAAATTATAATTAGAGAAGTGCCGAAGTTTAGTCTCATAAGAACGGTGACGCATGGTTGAAGCTGACTACGACTCTCTTTGTTAGGAGACATTCCGGATGCTTATTGCCAACTTTCAGCAGATAATTGGCGTGATGGGCCTCCATTTATGCCGATAGTATAATTAAAGCACAAACATTTTCAGCACTTCTGCATGAATGGGAGTGCTACGTACAGAATGGGATGAATCAACTAGCTGACTGAAGAAAAATAACATTGCTACATGATGCCAGCAAGATAGTGATGGCAGCAAGATAGATCATGATTCATGGCAAATGCAAGATTGACGCACCGAAATTAGAATAAATTCATAACCAAACAACTCAGAATAATTTGTGGTGCTGCGTGATGTTGGGCATATATCCTGAAGTCATGATTGAGGATTCCATGGAATATTTAATAACCCTAGCAAGTTAACTAACTCCGGGACAAATCCAAATGGCCTCTATACCTGAGGTCAGCGGGCTCGTTGGGCCAGGAGGCGGCGACGGCGGCGAGCGGCTGGCAGGTGGCGAGCTTGAGGAAGTCCCGCCAGAAGAGGACGGCGTCCTTGGCCTGGTTGAAGCTGGTGCCGTACCTCACCGGCGCCCGCACGTCCGACGACATGTACCGCGCCCGCCGCGCCAGCGGGAGCTCGAAGAACCGCCGCGCCACGCCCAGCAAGCCGGCGATCACCTCCCGCTCCACGCCATGGTTCACAACCTGTGTACAACGTTTGATTGGATGCATCATGCATGGAAATAACTAAGATGGCAACACCTGCGACGCAGCATGGGCAGGCCTATGGTGTGGTGTAGTAGTGTACTGGCCTGAAAGAAGCCGTGGTCGCGGCACGCGGCGTCGAGCGTCTGTACCACGGCGGCTCGGTGGCGGGGGTCGCGGAGGCAAGCGAGGTCGACGACGGGGAGCCTCACCCGGCCGAGCACGTCGCCGGGACGCTCGGAGGCCGGCAGCACGTACCTGTCCGGCAGCCTGGTGAACCCGCGGTCGTTGAGGTGCCTCACGCCTTTGATCAGGCAGTAAGAGCCCTCCTGCTCGCTCCTGCTGTCATCTCCACCACCACCCTCCTGCAAGTTGAACGCCATGGCAGCTTCTCTCTCGGCGGCGGCCATTGAGCCCATGGTGAGGGTGAGGGAGAGGGAGAGGAAAGAAGGGACGACAGAGGACTCTGGACTGGTGTCTGATCACATCTCGTTGACATGCTCCATCTGCTGTTTATATAATGTCGTCGTGGCGATCCTCAATGGAACTTCTTTAGCACAGAAGGGAGGGGGTAGCTATTGTGTGTGTATTATTGCCACGTCAACCCAACTGTGGTGTAATGCCACGTGGGAGCATATGCGTGCAGCACTGCAGCTTCTGATCGCTCGGCTGTATTTTGTACACACTCGAGAAGTAAAAGTAATTTTTTTTTTGGGATACGGTCTACAGACGCTAAAAACACCGATTCAAGGCTCACTTGTTGTAGATCTAGAGATTGACAAAGACAATATAGATTTTGAAGAGACTGAATTTGGATCAGTGGTTGTCGTTCAAAATTGAGTTGCATTCAAATTCAAACATAGAATAGTATACAAAATATAAATTTATATCTAAACTCCATCACAGCGCTTGGACCGAAACCCACATAAAGGGCCGCACAGCAGCTCCCTAACCGCGGCCCCCAAGCCGAAATGGGCCGACGCCCAGACCGGAACCTTCCTGTCTGGTCGTCGCGCGGCCCGCTCACGCGACGCGCACGCACCCTCTTCTCTCAGCTCTCACGCCCCCCTCTCCTGCTGAAAACAGACGGCTCCAGGCGCAGACTGCAGTGAGTCCCACAAAAAAAAAAAGGCGCAGACTGCAGCGACAAACAATTCTACAATGTAGATTCATTTCGCTTATGATTACCTGAAAGCGAGCTCTGAAAAAACAACTGCCACAAGAAATTAGCATCAATCAATTTTGCAGAAGCCGAATAATCACTGGATTTACTTCCTCAATGCCACAGCAAAAAAATAAAAAATTAAAAAAAATCTGGCATCACGTTTTCAGGGAAACCGGAAAACAAGTACTAGTTAAAGAGCCCCTTTTAGGTACAGAAATCTTCAACTTAATTGGGTGAGATATAATTCTGATGATCACAATTTGAATTTTCTATTTGAATTGGGCAAATCAAACCTTACCTAGATTGTACCCTTGGGTCAAATATTTTTCCACATAACCTTATTTTGAATCTACAAACATCAATGATGGCAATTGATGACAATAGAAGGCACTAGTGTATATAGGCACAGATTTATAGAATAGAATAAGGAAAAGAATGAAGCCAATACCACTTCAAATTACTTCTTGAGAGAATATATATGTAAAAAAAAGCACACTACCATGTAAAAATAAATTCAAAGAAAACGTAACCAGGATTTTGCAATATACGTGCACCAAAAACAGGGGTCAGTTTATTCTGTTCACAAATGGAAGGGATAAAGCACAAAGAGGGTTAAAGATGCACAAGAAGCTCATAATACCCAGAGGCAAATGCATCAGTCAATTACAGATATATACCACTTGCCAGTTGCCACGCAAGAGCAGCAGTTATCATTTATGAAAAATATTCCGTGCTACAAAATTTCAACATGCTCAATATTTACAGACGACCACTCAGAGCAATCACATGAAGTGTCGCAGCCCCAAGTAAATCGATTACAAATGTTTGAACTACTTTTTGACACTTGACTATTTACACTTGGACAGTGCCACAATTGTTTGGTGTCACAGGTTGCATATGAGTAACTGTACAGGTGAAGGATGAAGTAAATTTTAGTTTGATTTGGGGGTGAGAGCAGGATTCCACGAAGTTGAGCATATTTCTCCAGACATCAACGAACAATGGTCAGAGACATTATGCAGAACGACAAAAAAACTGATCCACATGTTGTGATCCAAAAACTTGACTAAGATTATGTACATGGATGCTTCTGAACCAGTCAGACTAACCCAGATCAACGCCCCCTCTAAGTTTTTAGCAGCATAGGCAGGGCTATAACGATGATAAGACAGATTCTCACAAAACCGCGATGTTAGAGTAGTTCTCTAGATATCCACCAATCATGGCGACACAATACTGCAGAACGCTCAAAAAAATTGATCTGCATGTTGTGATCCAATAACTTGACTATAATTATATGCACAGTCGCTTCTAATAATCCAGGCTTCCATACAAGTTTTCTAAAAGAAACTATATAGTTTCTCAGCAGAGTTAACAGCAGAAAAATGTGTTGGACCGATGATGGAAGAATCAGGTAGAATATTGACATGTCTAAAGTATACGAACGAAAGCCAGCAATAGGTGAACCAGACAGATTGACAAGGAACAAGCACTGCTCTAATGTCACAGTTAACAGAATAGGCAGAGCAGAGCTACAAAACCTATAGAAAGGACCAAGTGAATCGGCCAATGACATTCACTGGTTGAGGATGCTTGAAAGACAGGAATTCCAAGGAATTTTGGACAAGCGTTACAAACAATTGTCCATTCTCGCATTTCAAAGAGGCCACTTGGTACAACGAACGAAACGCATCAGCTAAGAGTTTGACGGGATGAAATTGTAAGAGCTGCGTCAAGGAGCAAGCAAATGGGGCGGGATGAAATTATAATGGTGGATAGAATCGACTTAGTATTGACATGACAACATTGCAAGAGATATACTAAGCAGCCATTGAGATAACGAAGAGTAAGACGCTCGAATCACGATGATCATGCCAACACAAATAGGTAACAGTTTTGGGGTCTAAGGAACACAATGTGCTTTGTCCACTATGGGAGTACACCTCCCTCAGATATGCTTGATACTTATTGGAACTTTGACAGGTGGTGGAAACACTGCATTCGATGTCCTTCATGAACCCAGGGAAACTACTGATGGCAGGAGAAGTCAAAAGATATCGATTGAATAGATGACCATTCTCAAACCACAGAAGGAATCTTAGGTAGACATTATAAAAGCTTTGATCAAATTCTCAGCTGACTGCATCTGCTCAGAGGTGCCAGATATGTAAGCAATGTGGTCATGACGAGATAATTTTGATTCAATAATTTCAATGTCAGCACCAGAAATCTGCAACAGCACCCATAGAATTATACATTAACACTAAAATCTAATAAAAATTGGATCTTACACAAATAGAGGGTTGACAAAACCTTTCTACAAGTTGACCTAATACAGCACCCATAGATGTCAGGATATAGGAACTTGTGTAGGAGTATGTTGTTTCTGAATTTAGTGGGACAATGAACTTATAAAAAAAAATACTCAAAGTCTCCAAAGCAACTGGAGCAAAATTCCATGCAATCCTAAGGGTTTTTTCATCAAAATGTTATGATTATCTTTCTCGTCACACTCTGACTAGATGAAGGATCTAAGAAAAAGTTAGGAGTAAGGATGGCTACTAAGGTGTTCAGTTCGCCGGTTGGATCTTGCCTGCACATGGATTCAGCAGGCAATTCAAAAGGTTGACCTATTTGGGAATCTCCAAATCTAAGCTTATTCTCAACTCCTGAAGCATTTCGCCGCTTGCTACTCCCTTCCTCGTCTCTAGGTGCCTATTTATTCAGCGCAAGCCTTTCCTCTTTTGAACCTCGTCATCAACGTTAAAGCTATGCCATCCTAAGGTGCTACTAAGATAATTAATTCAGGGCGAAAGGGCGTGCAGTTATCATATATAACAAATACCAGGATTTTAAGTCGTCGCATATCTTCATAAGAGTAAGCCAATAACAAAATAGGAATACAAACTGACCTTTCTAATGTTGTCCATGTTTGTGCCATGTTTTCCCATTACTTTTCATAGGCCACTAGCAGGGATAGTCATTTCCACATGCGGTAGATGTATGAACATTGATATTTGGGGAAAAAAGAATTATAATTGCAAATATAAAATTGGATTGCAAGCAATAACTAGAAGGAACACTAGCATGGTCGATGCATTATAGGATTTATAACAAGTTTAGTTGAAACATACTCTTCATATGCCTTTGATGTATATGATGAAAATCCTCCATAGCCATCATCAGCAACCTGATGAAGGGTATTAAAGATTAAGATGAAAAAAATCATAGATATTAAGCAATGCCTAAGATCAGAAGAGGATAAGATATAACTGATGCAAAAACACAAACCATACCTGCAAGGGGCTGTACCCATATGAACTGGTACGAGGGAGTACTTCCAGATCTCGCTTCATTTCTCCCCTTCGATCATAGCTAAAGGAAGCGTTTTGTTGGCTGTGAGGTAATAATGCAGGCAAAGAAAGACTGCTTCCATATAAAGAATCAGAGGTGGCAACAGTTAGCTTGCCATCCCTGTTAGAATTTTGGCTGTCCACCCTCTCTTTCAGAACATCTTCCCTAAGTTTAAAACTATCAGAACAAGAGCATCACGCAGCTTGTCAGCCTCTCCAGATACCTACATGCATTAACAAGTTCAGCTACCTTGATGCTAAGGCTATTTTAATTTTTGAAATGATAGCTCGAATAAGAACTCATGCCACAACAAGTTCATCACTGGAAGATGCTCTCCGTGGCTTATCACCCTTTGAAATTCGGATGTCTGCCTTAGTCTTCTTCCTCATGTCATTGACTATTGAACCACCCCTGCCAATAAGACAGCCTACAACCTTAGTTGGGACAAGAAGGCGCAGATGCATTATATCTTCCTCATAATCATTGATCTTTGATTGAAGCAGTAAGACAGCTTCCACAGCTGCCGACTTAACATCATCAGTGGCCTGAAAAGGAAGGTACAACATAAAATAGAGCAGATGATAGGTTAGAGAAAACAGAGCACAGCCTAGGTGAGAAGGTTTGGTCGAACCTCGGTGGATGTAACTGTGATGATACTTTCTTCCTTCTCATTCTTTGCATCATCAACATCTATCTTTGCACCACTCTCTTGCCTTATACTCTTTATGGTAGACCCACCTCTACCAATAACCAACCCAATCTTGTCACCAGGACATAAAACATGAAACTCAATTTCTCCTGAACATTTTGGCGTACTATAGGCAGGAATAATTGGAAGAACAGATTGATAAATAGGCAGTCGACCATGACCATCGCCAGGTTGAGCAAATTCAGGAACATGAGGCGTTGACCCTAAGATAGATAGGCTTGGATGCACAGAAGGTAAAGCAGCATCTGGGGCTGAGTAAAAACTACTAGCTGGATACACAGGAAGTTCAGAAGGGACTATAATGCTTGGAGTTGGTTCAGAGATAGAAGTTTCAAGGGGGATGTTCTCTTTTGATGGATACATGTAGATTATGGTTGATATTCCAAATAGCACCTTTTTAACAGCATCAGCACCACCAGTTATCTGTTTGGCGTAAAGATAGGTTCAAGATAATAGTTAGTTGAACATATGAAATGATAAAATTACAGAACATAGCGGAATTCAGAAGAAATAGGTGGTGGACTGGAATTTTTAATCTAAGAGTGTACTAAACAAAAGCATACTTTCATATACAGAGGACAACATAAGATTAGAATCATATAAGTGAAAACTGTATGGATTTGGTATAGTCGAAAAATTGCATTTGCCAAAAAGGATAACAAAATCTAAATTGTGCTAGGAGGTTGCAACTTCATTCCTGTACCATGAATAAAGATAAGCACAATAGTACAGTGCACTACAAAAACATTCTTTGAGAACCAAGCAAATTACTCCAAATGCAAATATACTGCTTTACATCATGCTGCTGTTGAATTATGGTTAATCCAATATATTGTTGGGAAACTTACAGTGATTTACCGAACAATGAGATGCAAGAAAAAAATACCTGAACAAAATTATCAAAGCTCATAGCACATGAATGTGTAATGTCGCTTGGATCTTTTGGGCTCACTTTAATGAATGCTCTTGATGTTGACCGAAGTCGCTTGATGACAACACCCGATTTTCCTATAATACTTGCAGCCTGACTAGCTGGTACAAGTATGTTAGCCTCCTCTCTATTCTTCTTATCAGAGTCTCTACGATTCTTGTGTAGTGTATCTAGTGCATCAGCAATTGCATTCTGCACCCTAAGTAATGCACCTTGAGCTGCTCAAACAGGCTCACTGTCATCATCCTCATCAACATCAAGGTCTCTATGCTTGACATAGCAATATAACAAGATAACCCTTTTGTCTGCACCAGGGTAGGGGTCAACGACCTTGACTTTGGCATTTGTCTGTTGCCGGATAGCATTTATCACATTGCCATTCTTTCCTATGACACTACCAATCACACTGTCTGGACAGAGTATACGGTAAACCAATCCATCATTATTAGAGCTTCCCTGAGCATGAGAAAACGGCCTCTTATGTTGGTCCTTCCTTTCTTCTATGTCATTTTCCCAGTGTTGGTGGGGACGTTTACCAGTTTGCTCCCTCATTGTTTAGCTAACTGCACAAGGAAAAAAAAATCTTAAGATACATGAAAATCTCGAAGGAGAAACGTGTAACAATCGCACACTTTCTCAAGCAGGGAGTCCAAATTCCAACTAGGAAAGGTGCGGTTGTAACATAGCCAAAATGAAATCCAAAATTCCAAGGAAAGGTGTACGAAACATGGCCATTTGTGATCATAGGATAAGACGTTGTAGGGAAGATATTGCTAGAAAATAGGCAGATCACGTTAGAATCTAGCCAAAAAAAATAAAGAATAATAGACCAGCTCCATCAATCAGTTTAACATACAGGTCAGGTGTATGATGTTTTAATACCACACCATAGAAAATAACCAAACAAAGCAGATGACTACAGGTTGCCACAAGCGATGCCGCAGTTGCCATTAGAGCCACCCAACCCAGTAGAATAGTGATTAATGCAACCAAACCAACAATACAACACCTAAATTTAGATGCGAAAAAGGTAGCATTTCAACAATCAGTTTAACATATCAACATCAATGCACAGGAGTCAACAGTTACAGATGCGAGAAATTATATTCTACTTTCCTAAAAATTATGTTCTAATAACAGAATGAAAATAATCAAACAAATTAGAACTACACCTAACTGTGTCTAGGTATGAATCATGCAGCAACAACACATGTGACAGTTCTCGCTACTCACTAGAGCGCCAACCCAGTAGCAGTGATTAATGTGACCGAACTGACAAGGCATTGCGCGCCAAAGAACTAACCCAGTAGCAGTGATTAATGCGACGGAACCGACAAGGCATTAAATGAGAAAGAACTAACCCAGTAGTAGTGATTAATGCGACGAACCGACAAGGCATTATGCGCAAAGGAACTAAATTTGGAGGGAAAAACGACAAAGAAACAAGATTGTGCCATCAACAACCCAGAGCACCATGTAGCGCAAAGATGCGTGTTAAACCCTAGCTGATGAATCATTACAGGCACGGATGTTATGAAACAAATTACTGGAACAAGCCTCAGCAAACAAACAGGTCAACAGAGCACTTGGCCGTAAGCGCAAAACATTGGTTTGAGATGAATATGATTACACGAACTCTTGCACCCTGCAGGAGGTAGCCGCACTGAAAGAACTCGGCGCATATGACAGGAGGCACTGCGGCACCGAGAAATCGTGCATTGTGTAAACAATCGAGAAATCGTGCATTGTGTAAACAATCGTGAATCTGGCGCGCCGCCACAGACCAACCAGAGCGACAAAAATCTTATCTAAACGAACCATGGACGGACGAATCAGTAGATGGACAGAATCAACAGCGCCCCCACCAAGCAGCGAACGAATCAACGGCTACCTCCACCGAGGGGAGAAAATTCTCTTGGAAGAAAGAGAAATTCGGAATCTACTGAGAAAGGGACCAGTACCGCGATAAATGGATAAGGGGACCAAACAAACAAACAATCCGTCCAAGCAAGGTATAGGATAAGTTACCAAGGGATGAGGGAAGAAGCCAACCGGCGCGCGCCGTGGCGGAGACCGGCGCCGCGGCGGCGGCGAGGGGAGGATCCAGTCCGGCAGAGGAATGCGGGGGTGGGGGCAGCAGAAGCCGGCCGGCGGTCTGCTGTTTGCGGGGGTTAGTATGGGTTTTTTTTTTTAAAGGAAACTTAAACTTTATTAATCAGAATCATATGCGGATTCAGCAGCCAAACACGTCTGCCCGTTACATCATATATAGAACTTCTAGCCAAACGATGTGCATCACCGTTGGAACATCTATCTTCATGTACGAAATCCACATAAACAAAATTTCCTGCTCGTGCCTTGATCTCCTGTACAACGTGCCCATATGGACCAAATCCCGAGCCAGTGATACTTCGGATTATATTACTGTTATCAGAAGCCAACCTGAACTTTTGTAACAGCAGGTCAGTTGCCTAGCGACAATCCCTCCCGAACTGCTAGCGCTTCCACAATCTCCGGTTCAGTCATTCCATCCACCACTACAGTTGAGGCTCCCATAAACCAGCCTGCTCCATCTCTTGCCACCGCAGCAAAAGCCGCTCTCGGGGAGTTTTTGGCAATTGCAGCATCGACATTGACCTTCATAAGTCCCTCTGGCGGAGGAATTCAGCGTGGCAACATCTCACATATTGTGCATTCCTTTGGCGCTGGCCTCCTCTGCTGCGTCACATTTAGGTCCTGGATGAACCTACTCACGAAACAATGAGTCGACAAAGGGCTTTGGAAGATTTTCTCGTGTATTGCCTTCCTCCTGGCATACCATATGGCCCAAAGAGTCACCAGCACTCTGGTGAGATTTTTATAATTTAAAGTGGTCATCACAGCTGCTAGCCATCCCCTAGCATCGCCATGGTCAATCTCACACAAATGCTCAAATAGTTCCTCTCGTTCAAGCGCCCACACACAACGGGCCATGTTACACTCGATCAACGAGTGCTTCCACGAATCCTGGGCGCCACATAGAGTACAAGTACTCTGGATCTTCATATTACGATGATGCAACACATCTCTGGTTGGGAGCGAATGCTTAGCTAGCCTCCATAGGAAGACTTTAATCTTCGATGGTACCTTAACATTCCACAAAGAAGTCCACTCTTTTTCATCTGCCTTGACATCTGATCTTCCTCCCTTATTTCCCAAGCAAGCATCCACATTGAATTTACTCATAACTAGCATCCTGTATGCGGAACGGACCGAGAATATTCCGCTCTTTTCGTAGTGCCAAGCCCAGAAATCTCTTTGACTTCGTGTACTAAGGGGTGTATTGTTGATTAGCTCAGCATTCCATCGGGTTGAAAACAGCCTCCAATTTCTGTCTATCCCACGAGGCTGTGATCATGTCAATGAGATCGCTAACTCTCGCTGGCGGATTATCGCACTGACTAGTCTGCGGCCTCAACAACCCATCCCTAGGTATTCAGTTCATCGACCATATGAGCGTGTCCTCACCCGTTCCAATCCGACGGATCAGACCCTGTGCGAGAGCCTCCCTTCCATCCATGATGGATCTCCAGACCCTCGATGGTGATGAGCTCAAGCTTGCCTGCAGGAAGTCATCCTCCGGAAAGTAGACTGCTTTAAGTACCCTCGCACTAAGAGAATTCGTGTCCTGCAGTATCCTCCAAGCTTGCTTAGCTAGTAAGGCCAAGTTGAACATTTCTATATTTCTAAAACCATGTCCTCCCGCAAACTTTGGCCTAATCATGTTGTCCCAAGCCACCCAACAAGTTTTTCGCTTCCCCTCCTTACTGCCCCACCAAAATTTTCTGAGCAGGCCATCTATATGTTGACACAAGCCTCTCGGGAGTTTGAAGCAAGACATAGAATACGTTGGAATAGCCTGTGCGACAGCCTTGATTAATACTTCCTTGCCCCCTGATGACAAACACTTCTCCATCCAACCTTGCACTTTATTCCAAACTCTATCTTTCAAATACTTGAAGGCTCCAATTGTTGAAATTCCAACTTCAGTTGGCATCCCTAGATACCTTTCACTCAGGGCTTCATTATATACATCAAACTCCTCCTTTATCACATTCCTGAGGCTCTATCTACATCCCTTGGCAAAATGAATGGAAGATTTCTCCATATTTATTTGTTGGCCTGATGCTTGGCAATATAGGTATAACACATCCTTGATCTCCTTAGCACTCTTCCTGTTTGCTCTAAAAAACAGCAGGCTGTCATCTGCGAAGAGTAAGTGGCTAATCATCGGAGCCGATGTTGCCACTTTAATTCCCATGAGTGCTGATGACCAAATTCTTCCTTTCAACAGGCACGAAAGGCCCTCTGCTGCTAGTAGAAACAAATAGGGGGAGATAGGATCTCCCTGACGTATACCCCTCGATGGTTTAAAGCTGTCAAGACAATCACCATTAAATAGAACAGAAAATGAAACTATAGTTACCAGTCTCATTACCATCTCCACAAAAAGCCAATGAAAACCCATCTTAATCATGATTGCACGCAGATAGTCCCAGTCGACTCTATCATAGGCTTTCTTCATGTCCAACTTCAAGGCACTGCATCTCAAATCACGGGCACGCTTCCGCTTCATGAAATGTAAACACTCATATGCCGTGATGATGTTGTCTGTAATTAGCCGCCCTGGTACAAAGGCTGACTGCTCCTCCATTATTATCTCTAGTAAAATCACATTCAATCTATTAGCCAAAGTCTTGGATGATATTTTATATATAACGTTGCAGAGACTAATTGGCCAAAATTGACCTAATTCCTCCGGATTTGCTACTTTGAAAATCATCACTATAAAAGTATTATTAATCACAGACGGATCATCCTCCCCTCGCAACACCCATAGTACCACCGAAGTAACTTCTACACCACAAAGATCCCAATGTCTCTGAAAGAAATGAGCTGGAAAGCCATCCGGACCCGGAGCCTTTGTAGGGAGCATTTGAAATAAAGCTTCTTTAACTTCATTCTCAGAGAAAGGGGCAACTAATTTATCATTCATCTCCGGTGTAACCTTGATGGGAACTGTCTCCAAAACTGCATGCATATGGGAAGTACCCTCTGAGCTGTACAAACTCTGGTAGAAGGCCATGATCATGCTACCCATCTCCGCCCTGTTCTCTGTCACCTGACCGTCCTGCTTTCTTAACTTTACGATCATATTTCTCCGTCTTCTTTGACTAGCGCGTAGGTGGAAAAAACGAGTATTTTTATCACCTACCGCCAGCCACTGTATTCTAGCTCTCTGATTCCATATTAGCTCTTCTCTGTGATTCAGCTCTTTGATGCGTTCAACAATTTTTATTTCCATGTGCGATGGGCCTTGGCGCAATGGATCAGCCTGGAGATTCTCCAGTTCGGTCTTGAGTTTACTTAGCTCATGTTGCACATGTCCAAATGTGCACTTGCCCCAACTGCTCAGCTTACTAGAAACATTACTCAGCTTGGTTTGTAAGTCTTGGACATTGGTCGCCGTACTTTCTGATTTCCACGACTGTTCCATCATGGACACGAAATCCTCATGCGTCTCCCACATCGTCTCATATCTGAACTACCCCTTCCGACGTATCCTTATCGGCCTAGTGCCCCACTGCAAGACAATGGGTCCATGGTCTGACGCTGTAGCCATCAAATGGCTCACCTTCGCTAGAGGGAAGCGAGCACTCCAATCCGGCGTTGCTAGTGCCCTGTCAAGTCTAGCTTGACAATATGTTCCTTCGGTGACTTTCTTCTCGTAGGTCGAACTCCGACCTTCGTACCCCAAGTCACCAAGGCCACACATATCAACCATCTCTTGGAAACCCTTGATCTGAGCATAGCTTCTTTCTTGCACTCCAACGTGCTCCGAGCGATGTAAAACTTCATTGAAATCACCAACACATACCCAAGGCAATGCTGATGATGACTTTATATGTTTTAATAAATCCCAGGTTTTGAATCTCTCACTTGTCTGCGCCTCCCCATACACGCATGTTAGCCTCCAAAGATCACCACCCACCTCAGTGATAATGGCATCGATGTGATACTGCGAGTATGGCAGAATTTCCAGTATTACATCATTATTCCAAAAAATTCCTAATCCACCACTGTGGCCAGAACTGCTCACAACAAAAACATTAGCATAACCGAGAGTACTTTTGAGACTTTCCACCCGCGATTTATGGACCCGAGTCTCCAAAACACAAAGTACTGAAGGGGCAACATTCTTTGCAAAATCGCGAAGCTCTTTGACTGTCGCGGCATTGCCCAAGCCTCGACAGTTCCAGCTTAGGCAACTCATTGCTCCAAGCGGCACTTCTCAAGGGAGCCCGCCTCTTTACTTTTAGGTGTGCTTCTCTTTAACCTCTTCCCCAGCAATATACTGGTGTAAGAGCTTTTGTCACCTCTGATTTTGTTACCTCCGACTCTATGGTTTCATCTTCTTTAAAATTCCTTTTCCTGTCATAGATAACCATCAGTGATTTATCAAAATTCCTTTCACCATTAAAGTGAGCTATACGTTTAAACTTTCGCATAGTTTTATCCTTCTCTATTACGAGCTGCTTTCGATCCTCTAATTCAGTAACATTAACAGAGCATGCCACATCAGCATGCCTTAAGTGCATATCACTATTTAAATTACCCTTCTTTTCCTTCCTTTGCTTATTATCCACTTTGTTATCTTGCTTCTCATCAACTCCCTTGGTACCTACTGTTTTTTGTATCTTATCCCTCCCATCATCCTTATTGATGTTCTCACTATCAATTTTGTTGTCATCACTTCTTGTTGGGTCCTCACTTTTTTTTAGACTTTCCTTCTTTATTTTTATGATAAGACTCTGATTCATCACTAGCAGTAACACCCTCTTCCCTTTTGCCTCCCGTTACATCCTTTTTCCATGTGAGGCTATGACTACCCATACTACCTTTGCACCTCCAGCTCCCGGAGTTACTTGATCCCCAAAAGCTCCTTTTACCATCTTGTTTTGAAAATGGTGTTTTATCATCAAATCTCATTCTTGATCCAAAGCCATCACTGTATGTCCTATCTTGATTTTTCTGATTTCTAAAATTAGTCTATCTCCTAAAGCTCTCTCTGCCACCTTGCCTTGAAAATGGTCTGTTATCATCAGATCTCCTTCTTGGTGGCATATAACGAAGACCATCTCCCCATTGTGCCGTTTCATCTTTCTTTAGTTTTATAGAACATGCCTTTTCGTTATGGCCGATGTGACCACATATGTAGCAAAAATTAGGCAGAAACTCGTATATTAGAGGGTACCATAACTTCCTTTCATGTTTTCCCATGGCAAGCATCACTCCGCGCATTAGTGGTTTTCGAATATCGAGCTTTACCTTGATTCGTAGAAATCTTCCAATTGATGTATTATTATTTTCACTTTCAACAATTATCACCTCACCAATCTTTTTACCTATCTTCTCACCTATCTCCTTAGTCATCAAGCCCATTGGAATCTTAGAGACTCTAACCCAAATGGGGATGCAGGAGAAATCAATTTCGTCTAGACATTTGACCCATCAAAATCTTTCATTACCAGTAATTTTTCATAAAATTCCAAGGTCCTTCTTCCAGTGCCCTCCTCTTCCCTGACATCTCCGTAAAAGTGAACAAAAATTGATTTTCACCAAGGTTCTTGCATAATACGCCCCGCAACGGGCACCATATTTTTCCTAATTTATGTGCCAATGCTACTGCAAGTACTGGCTTTTCGGACAACAACTTCCCAATTGCTTATGAGTTTGTCACCATTACATTCTCAAAATCCGTAATTCGGATTTCTTCCTTCTCTTCCGCGGACAATTTTAGGCTTTGAAATCCTTCCATGCCTTAAAAAACTTTTTTCTTTACAAATCCTTTTAACCTCAAAGAGGAAACTCTTTAAAAACCAAACCTTAAAGCTATAAAGGCAGTTGCAATGACGGTAATTGCAAGCACCAACTGCGTACTGTACCCAGCTGTATGAGCTTAGCTGTTCATAGCCTCAAAGGCAAAATTGCATACGCCACTATTTTGGTAATACTTTAATGGAAAAATCCAAAAAAACCAGGTGCTCGTGTAGAGTAGTGTCGAGAATCAGCGTCGTGGTCCAGAGTTGCCTGCTCCTGTAGATGCCAGTGATGAGCTGAAGGTAGAAACGATGCTGTCTCACCCGTCCACAGGATAGCTTCAGCACGAGCGTGAAGTAGAGATCACTGGCTTGGATGGAGAGCTGCGTAGCTTCAGCGGACGGAACTAAACACCAGCTGCGTCAGCTTGAAGGAAAATTGTCGGAGTTTTCTACCGCCGGCAAGTAATATTTCTACGATCGCGTGTCAGGGCACCGGATGGTGGCTCAAGAGACACAGGAAGTTATACTGGTTCGGGCCTCCGAAGAGTAATACCCTACGTCCAGTGTGAACCGGTGTTCTCAAGTCCAAGTCTGTAGTAGGGGTTACAAACCAGTCGGGAGAAGGAGAACGGTCCCAAGTCCCTGTGTAATGTGTTGTAGTGTGTTATGAGTGTGTGCACGAGTGTTCTCTCGATGTCCCTCTCGATCTCCCCTTTGTCCCCTTTTATAGTCGCAAGGGGAGTAAGGAAAGGGGAGGGGTAAAAAAGAGAGTTACAAGGTGAGTTACAACGCCGGGGTCTTCACCGTCGTCCTGCGTCCTGGGCCGTACGCGGTGAACAGTTGCTCTCTGTTGTAGTTGGCATTGACGGAGTGGGCGTTCCATTTGACCCGGAGCCGGCGGCGTCCGAGTGGTTGGTGTATGCGGCCTCCCGGATGTGTCTCCGAGTGGTTTTTGGGTCGCGGTTGACTCGCACTGTGCCTCCTTGGACTCCAGGTGTCATTGCTTGAGCAGGCGAGCGTCCTTCTCCCGGGACTGTAGCGTTCCTGTTCGGAGGAGACGGGTGCCCCTGTGGCCGCCGTGGTGATGGACAGGCGTCCATCCTATTCTGACATGGCAGGCATCAGGTGAGTACTGCCCGGAGTGGGCAAAAGCGGGGGGCGGTGCCGAGCGAACCAGTCGGGCGAGACGGAAACTCGTCGGGCGAGGCGGAGACTCGTCGGGCGAGGCGGAAACTACTCGGACGGGGTGGGACCTTCACAGATGAGCCCAGAGCCGTTCGAACGAGGTGGGTCCATTTGATCTGGGGCGCTAGTTCTTGTTTTCGAAGGGTCGTTTGGCGTCGTGTCGTTGTTTAGTGGGTCGGTCGGTCAACCCTGGTCTAGACCCTCGTCAGTAGCCCCCGGGCCTGGATGGGAGTTAGAGACTCGCGTCCAGGTTCAGCCGCTGCGAGGGAGTGTTGAGCTGTGGTTCTTCTGGTGGGTTGCGCGCTAGCGCACCCACCGGGTGTAGCCCCCGAGCCTTGGGAAGAGTGGATACTCTTGTTAAGGCTTTGAAGCTGGCGGAGCCGAGTAGTTTGTCTTGGAGGTTGTCGGAGTCGTGAATGATTCGAGGCTTCGTTGGGAATGTGCCTTGTTGGGCTGAAACATTATTTGACCGTCGGTCGGCCGGGAGCGGATGGGCTGGCCCGTTTTCCGTCCGTTTTACAGTTAGTCAGGTGAAGCGACGGGCGCACGTCGCCGTTGTGCCATGGTGGGCCCGCGCATTTAATGCCGTCGCCCTACTCCGCCCTCCTTCCCCTTTTATTGCCTTGCGCCGCAGCTGTCTAGGGTTTATCTCGCCCCCAACCCTTTCGCCTTCCGCTGCACTCTCATCTTCTTCGCTGTCGTCGTGCTCGTCCTCTCACGTCTTCCGCCGCCGCCGCGCTTGCATCCTTCTCGCACCTTCCGCCGCCACCGCGCTCACATCCTTTTGAGGGAGCGAGGGCGTGAGAGATCGAATCCCTCCTCTGAGCCTGCACTTTCTTCCTCCAGCGGCCCTGCCATGTCGAACTGGACGCGCTCCTCCGTGACCCTGGCGCAGTTGGAGGGGCTCGTGAAGGGAGGAATGCTCCCGCCACTGACGGAGGCCAAGGAGTGGATCAAGCCTGGATATGTCGTCTCCTTCGTCGCCTTCCACGAGCACGGGTTTTCCGTCCCCGGGGAGGTTCATCCGTGCGGTGCTGGTCGAGTATGGGCTGGAGCTTCACCACCTCAATCCGAACAGGGTCCAGCAGATGGCGACGTTCGTGGCGCTGTGCGAGGGATACCTGGGGACAGAGGCCCATTGGGATCTATTTAGGTATTTCTTCAAGTTTGCGTTGCAGACCGATGGCGGCAGCTCCCCTGCGATGCTCGGGTGCGCCTCGCTGAAGATGAAGCAGGGGAGATCAGACGACTACATCCCGGGCTCCCTCACGAGCTCGAACAAGAGATGGCACCCTGGGTGGTTCTACCTCAAGAATGACCCCAAGCACCCCCTTCCAGAGTACACCGGGGGGTGGTTCAAGAAGGCGCCCGAGAAGTGGTCGTGTAGGCCCGAGAAGAAGGACTGGGAGAGGCTCCTCAGGAATGCCTGGAAAGCCCTCGGCCGGCTCCGGGCCCAGAAGGTGACCACGGCGGAGGTCATCGGCGGCTACCTCTCGAGAGGGATTGTGCCACTGAGGTGGCGTGCCCTCCATATGTGGCAGATGACCCCGGACAAGGCCCCCTTCGTGGGGACGGTGACGGCGGAGTCCCTGCCTTCGGCAGCGGAGGTGCGACGCCGGGTGGCGGCAGCGGTGAGGAAAGCTCAGCTCGAGTACCCGCCGCCCCATCTTCTGCCGATGCTTCCGAACGCCGGCACCAAGGCCATCGTGAGAATTCTTTCGCCCGTCTTGAATTTGATTTTGAGTTCTTTATCGCCTTCTAACCCCGAGTTCTTTAGGTGAAGAGCAACGACGTCACTTTCTCCCGGTCGCCACTTCCCGAAGACAGGGCGGTGAACCGCGCTGCCACCGAGAAGGACAAGAAGAAGAAGGAGCGCCGGGAGCGGTGGAAGCAGCGCGAGGTGGCCAAGAGGTCGAGGAACGCCGACCGGACCAAAAGGAGGAGACTAGGCGATGAGGTCTCCGACGATGAGGATCCTGAGTCGGAGCCCGCGGAGGGGGACTCGGAGGAGGAGGATGACGAGGACGAGAGGGACAGGAGTGCGCCCTCTGCGGAGCCTGGGGCAGTTGTGGCGGCGACGTCCTCGCCTTCGGCATGGAAGCCGAGGTCCGGCGGGAGCGGGAGGTCGTCGCAGCCGGGCGCGGAGAGGAGCGGGGGTTCTCGGTCAGGCCGATCTCACCGGTCCGTCGGGCACAGCCAGCGTGAGCGGCGCGACCGCACGCCTTCGCCCGCTCGTCGTGCGTCCGAGGAGCCGAAGGACTCCCGTCGAGGCGCGGCCTCCCTCCGTCGGGATAGGAGTCGTGACCCGTCGGAACGCGTCCCCACGGGCGGTTCATCATTTAGGGGGTCGCGCTCTCCCAGGAGGCCCTCACCACGGGAGGACAGGCGCCCGCCGCCGGCTCCTTCAATGGCGAGGGCGCGGGGTGGAGGGCAAGACGCCCTTCCGGCCGGGCAGGTGAGTCCTGTTGAGGGCAGCCACTTGTCGGCGTCTCCTACGGTGGAGGAACGGGCTCCCTCCGTCCCGGCGGAGGCCGTGACGGGGCAATCTGGTCCCTCCCAGGTCGGGGGAGGAGATCTGACTGGTCGGGCGGCGCCCTACTCGGGTGGGGGTGCCGAGACCTCGCGGGCGGTCCCTGTCCCGAAGGCGTTGGCGGGGACCAAGAGGCCGTCGCCCTCATCGGACTCGACGCCGGCGAGCGTCAAACGGTCTCGAGCCGTCTCGGCGAGGTAAGCTGGGTTCTGCTTTTCTGAGTAGTTTCCGTATTTGTGACCGACTTCTTAGCTGGGCTTCTTGACCTTTGGTGCACCAGCTGGGTGAACAAGCCGCTCGAGGTAGCGCCCTAGAAGAAGCTGCGCCGGGCGGCACAGGGTGTTGACGCCGGGTCCTCTGTGGCCACGCAACCACCGAGACCCTCGGTCGAGCGGACCGAGGAGACTGCTCAGAGGGAGACGCCCTTCCTTGAAGAGGAGACCCCGCAGGGTAGTGGCGACAGCTCTGGGGGGATGCTCCCGGCGGGCCTGGGCATCACGCAAACCGTCCCCACGGAGGAGGACCTCGCGGCGTACCAGGCGGAGCTGGAGCAGCAGTTGGTGGGGCTGGTTCCCCCTGCCCCTCAAGGGGTGGCGAGCCGTCCTGAGGCAGGGGAGGTCCCTTTGCTGTGCGACGTCGCCCTAGCCGGCGCCGGGGAGATCTCCGTTGGGCCAGATGGTTGCGGGGCTGCTTCTTCTCCAGAGACCGCGGCCGGTCCTGCGGGGACGGTGGCGGAGGAGTTTGGGGTCCTCCCCATTGCCGCCGCTCCCGGTGGGTGCTAGAGCCCCCGAGACCACTTTCGGGGGGGTTCCGTCGGAGGTCATCATGCTCGAGGACTCTCCGACGGGCAGCCTTCAGGGAGCCGACGATCACTCCGTGGGGGAGCCGAGCTCAGAGCCCGTGAGGCCATTGAGTTCCTTGAGGGGGGTCCCGGATTCCTTCACCGATACCCCGGGGCTGATGACGATGGACCGCAACTTCAAGGCCCTCGTGCCCATAGAGGACGACCCGAATCTGCCGTGCGAGGGCCGGCTGAAGTGGGTCGACCGTCAAGACACGGAGCGAACCATCTTCGAGCTCGACGACGGATCAGAGATGGAGGAGTGCGAGACTCTTGCGGAGGGCCTTCATAACGTGAAGGAGATCTTCGTGAAGATGATCATCAAGCCCGCTGTTGGCGCTTGTTAAGTCATGAATATCTCGTAACGCCAACATGATAAAATGAAATAAATTAGCAGTAATCAGTAGGATTTGATTTCAAATAATGTAGTTCCACTTGTACATGGAGTTTATTTGATTGCAGGAGATATGGGCCAAAATATGAAGCAAAACAGGGCCAGGCCCAGGTCGCCCGACCCCACCAGGTCGGCCGACCTGGCCTAATGACCATCCAAGCCCAGCTTTGGCCATGCAGAAGAAGCACAAGTTCCTTTCATCCAGAACGTTGAATCAATGACGGTTACATCCAAGGGATGACAAGAAGGATAAGGAGGTATACATGGATTGATGGGCCCACATGAGAACCAACAGTTACTCCGAGGATCCATACCCATCTTCCACGAGTACAAGGGTCCACATTCCAGCGACCCAGAAGAAGACCGTGGCGAACCGAGCCTAGACTAGGTCGGCCGACCTGGCCAGGTCGGCCGACTTCGTCCTGTGGCCGTTGCTGTCCTCCCTTCTCGTGCACATCCACACCGACTTCAGGACCAAATCTACGCCGTGGATGAGTACCGTCGGTGCATCTGATGGTCGGGCAACGTCAAGGGATCGGACGATCCGGGGGTGGACCCACTTGCCCTCAACCGCCTTGTACCGACCCTAAACCGCCTCCAAGTGCTATAAATAGGTGCCCACGCCTCCTGTACAACACACACCAGAAGGAAGAGCTCCAATTGCTACAAGTTATAGTCTTAGTTAGTAGAGAAATAGTTCTAGGAGTTGAGCTTCTACGGGTTTCCGAAGGAGTCTTGGTAAGCCTAGAGCTCAGTTATCTTGTATCCTTTGCTTATTTGTAAGACTTTGAGCCTTAATGGAATTATCATCTTGCTTATGTTACTTGACTTCTAATCTTGTGTGTTCATCATATGAGTTGTATGTCTTACACCTTAGTATAGCGGATGCATGTTATGGCAATGGCCCAATGAATCTCTATGATTGTTCTTTACCTTTCCGTACAATTGGTAAAGATGTATTTCATATTGCAAACGTGGTGTTTGGGTTATGGAATACCGTTGGGGATACCCTACTCCACGTATTCAGAGGTAGGCGGCAGGTGGTGACAGCCCTGTCCGTCCCTTGTAATCCTCGCCGTTCGGGTTTGGGCGTTTGCGGGCCGTAGTGATAAACATCGTGACAGTACCCTTGGATGAGGGGATCCCACGACTCCTCGATTTGTCCTCTATCATATATCCTGTATTAAGCTTGTATAGTATATACTTGTAGGAATGTAACCCATTTGTGAGAAGTACATAGAATCCCTAGTTCTCTCTTAGGACCTTCATATTAACTAGACTTACATTCTGAGCAGTGAAACCTTCTGTGTGTCAACCTACCCAAACTTTCATATCATTCTATCCCCTGTCCTAGTTCTGGTATATTGATTATGATATAGTTGATACATTGGATAATATATTACTTTGCCAAATGCTTTTCCTGAGGAAATAAATACGATACTCTGGAATACTCCCGGGTGAAATGCTACAATGTACTTCTGTGCGCTTGCAGAACTTGTGTAACGCTAAGATTTATATTAAGGCATCTCTAGTACCATCACTCAAGTAGTGGTGATGCTAAGAAATGCCAACAAGCATTTCTGGCGCCGTTGCCGGGGAAAGCATTGGACAAAGAATATGTTAACCTCTGTATTCACCTATATCACAATTAATTACCATCTCTAGACAGGTTTACCCTTGTTCTGTTTCTCTTTGTGTGAAACAGAAGGTACATCATCGATTCACCGAAGAACTCTTCCACCTAGAAGAGAGCACCCAATTGATCCCCCAAATTCTGTCGGTTGAATTCGAAGTACTTTTGCACCAAGATGGCAACTGAAACTCTCATGATCGACTCAACGTACTTCACCATGGTGCAAGCCAAGCCATTCAACGGAAAGGCCATAACAGATGCAGCAGAACATCTCCGACATTTCTCAGCAATATGAAGTCAACTAGCGGGAAGGGCAAAGCAATGGTTATTTCCATTCTCTTTAATAGGTAGAGCATTGCAGTGGTACTACAACCACCAGGCAAAGATGGAGTCTTGGCAACAGTGCAGGGATTTATTCCTAGCACATAACTGGGGCCCATCCCAGCAAGGAGGAAGCGTATACACTATACCTGCTAAGAGAAAGGTGAATGATCTAAGCTCTAGATTCCATGCCTTGTCAGTAGCCGTGAAAAACCAACTGCGCTTAAGCAAAATTCTAGAGGCCCAGTCAGCCGAGTTAGCTGCAGTGGTACAAGAGACCAGTCGGGAGATTTTGGCTAACCATGCAGGAAATAAGAAAGAACTAAACAAAAAGTATGACGGACCCGAAATCAAGGTGATTTATGGATGGAAGCCACAAAAACCACCAGTCACCAACAGCGAGCCACTCCTGCCCCTGCCCAAGGAATTCACACAAAGTGTCAAGGCTCTGAAGACAATAACATCATCAACATCTTGTGTGAAGAAAATAGAACAGGATTGGCGTTGCAAAGCTTTCGCATCATCTTCAAATGCGGAGGCCAGATCATCAGGTTAAATCATTTCTTGGAGACGTCTGCACTCGACGGACGAAAAACAACGAGTCCTCGCCGGTAGGTACATCGGTATGTACCCCATGTTTATTTCATAATGCATTTTGATTTCCCAAAGCTTGTTTATTTTTTCCACAAAATTATGCATGTAAAACTTAAAACTTTGGAGCCATTCACTTCTTTTCTCCTCGGATACCTGGCCACCACTACCCATACACCCAGAAATCATCACACCATTGAACCATGTGCCACTCTACAAAGGCTAGGCCTGAACCAAGTTGATCACCGATCGGCCGACCAGGGCACGTCGGCCGACTCCTACCTTTGGCCTTTGCAGAGCACTCAATTCCCATCATAGACTACCATAGCTGCCCATCATAATTTCCAAAGGAGGCATTCAACGGTGGCCATAGCCGGTCGGCCGACCAGCTCACGTCGCCCGACTCACTCCATCGTCTTTTGCAAAGTTTTCAACTGTCACTGCAGACGCCAGGTATCCAACGCAATCGTGATCAAGTGCTCGGCCGAATTGCCTCTGCGGGAGGGTCGGCCGACCCCACCTGGTCGGCCGATCGGGGGTGAGCTCCGACTATAAAAACCCTTGGCCAGCAGCTTGATCACTTCGCCCCAACCCGAGCTGCGTTTCGCCCTCGGAGTTTCTCCTCTCCCTTTGTTAGATTCTTAAGTGTTTAGCTCGAAAAATCAATAAAAATTTGAAAACCCAATTAAAAATGGACTTCATTCCTGCATAACGGTGCCGTTTTCATGCTGAAATTCTTGAACGTGTTGTGGAGGTAACCAAAATCCCACAAGAACGCTTGTTTGTGGTGTGTCAAAACCCACAAGAACGACTTTTGTGGAGGCAACCACGCCCCGCAAGAACGACTAATTCTTGGATGGCTAACTTGCTGACGCTAATCCTTTTGTCTTCCAAGTGTAATTTTTGTTGCTTGTTGTTCTCTGTGCAGGAATCATGAACTTCGTACGAGGAGTGGTGAAGAAAGCAAAGAAGATCAAGGGATCAAGCTCAAGGCGGAGCCGCCATTCCGGAAGCACTGAGCTGATTTCCTCCAGTACGGAGATTATGGAATCAGCCGGTGGTTCCGAGGAAAGGAGAAGCAGCCAGCACTCCATGGAGATTTCCGAAGATCAGTACTACTACACCGGTGCTGGCGCCACATCTGCAGGCGGCGGTGGCAATAGAGATGGGAATGGGGACAGCTCCAGTAGCAACCACAACGAAGACGATCCTCGCCCAACGTTCATCTCCGACGATCAACTCGACATCGAAGGGGGTCTCGAGCTGGAGGCATATCACATTCTTCTGGGTCACACTTTTGATCACACACGTGTGTTCACAAGTGAACTCATAGAGAAATCAGGTATGGCCACTGACTTTGAAACCGTTTGGAATGCGGTAGGTTGGTCAGATTTTGCGCGCATTAATGAGGATGGTTGTCGTTTGTTAACAATCCAATTCCTTACCACTTTGAGAAAATCTGAGGAAGGGATTACTTTTCGCTTTTTAAGAGAAGAGTATTTCCTTTCTTGGAAACAGCTTAGTATCCATTTGGGTTTTAGCAAGCGTTGTAGTTTGGAAGTTGATAAAGTGTTGAGGCTTTTTGTTAGAGAATCCTTTTGGCGGGATATCTCGGGTATCACAGATGGCACTCCCCCTAGAACAAGCCACATCCATAATCCCACTCTCCATTTCATGCACCGTTGGATTGCTATGACTTTGTTTCCTCAGAATGATCTACGAATTGTTCGTGTTGATGAATTGAAGTTATTATATGCAATGGTTAAAAAGATAAAAGTTTCACCAGTGGTTTTCATGATTGATCAATGGATGGGTGTTTTTAAGAGGCAAGGTCCCATTGAATGTACATCTTTGGTTACCCGCATTTTCGAGTCAATGGGCCTGCTGGATAGTTACCGAGTCGAGTTCCTTCCGCAGCCTCGCCCAACTCTGGATGAGGCCCATTTTATCCAGAGTCATCTTGTTACACATGCCATAGACCAAAAGCTTATTATGGTCTATAATAATAGTACAACTAGAATTCCGTTGCCAGCACCGGAATACTGGTTGTACAGATGCAAAACATTGTTGTTGGAGTTGCAACAGGAAGGCAGGCAAAGCGTGACAGGGAGGGTGACAAGAAGCATGTCCCGACGGGGAGAAGCCGGAGTGCCGCAGGTACAGTCAACATGGGAGCCTCCAACTCCGCCGTACATACCTGAAGGATCAAACTGGGAGCAGCCGCAGCCGCCTCCACCATACATGGCAGGAGGTTCAGGATGGCAAGAAGCGCCGCACGCACAATGGAACCCCCAAGACCCGCGCTATTATCAGTCGTCCAGCTCAAGTGGCGGCCCTCCTCCGTTCGACGCCCGACGATCATTTTCGGCAAGAGACTTGCGCAGCAGCATGGATGGGTTATCCAATCGCATGGGAACCCTTGAGGTAACCACTCACCGTATTGATGATACGTTAACCCATCATGTGCAGCAGTCGCAAGCTTGGTGGGACCAGTCAGCACAGAACTTCAACACCCTCCAGAACAGCATCCAGGCGGGCAACCAGAACCTAAATGCCTACCTTCGGTTCCAAGGTTTCGACCCGAACGACCCTCGTTACCGCCAGCAGTGAAAAGTCCAGCTTGGGGGAGGACCCCCGTACAGGTAAGTTGTCTAAACCTTTCTTTTTGTTTTCCTTTTGCTTATGTTAAAAAAAATGATGAAAATGGAAATGAATGAAAAAAAATGAAGCTTTGTTTGGAAGTGATGAACATTTGCTATGACCTTCCCCTTTTTATACAAGTCTCAATAAGGCAGTCATTTGTGTCTTGAATTTGTTGGCTTAAATTAATGATTTCCTTGGAAACTTAAAACTTGTGGGTAGCAAATGCTGATTTTGATTCTAGGTTGTTGGGAGCTATGATATAATAAGCTAGAATTGCTTTACTTATCTAAGTGAAACTTGATCTTGGAGGATTTGTTTCAAAAAGGACAAAATTCTAGGCTCCTCAGTGAAGAGTGAAATCCTACCACAGCCTCTTATTCCAACCACTTACAAAAAGCATGTGCAATTGCTTTGAGTTTTGTCAAGTTCATTGTGATCTTTGTAAGATTTATTTCATGCTCTTAAAATCGGAGTCACGTACACGCCACCATATGTGTGATATTTCTACTCTGGGAGTACGCACAACATGCCTAGCCATTGTTCATTGGAATAAAGTGCTCCAGAACAAAGGGATTTCTCTCCAAAAACATTTCTAGTCATAAGGCTTAGGCTCTCTATAAAAGAAAAATGAGAATAAAAGATATGGACATAAGTCTAGTCCATGAAAAAAAAAGAGAGAAAAGAGAAATGGACACATGTATAGTCCATGAAAAAAAAGGAGAAATAGGGAGCCAAGCTTTATAGAAAAATTTCCTAAAGCAGAGAGATTTCTTAAAGGAGTTTATTTTCCACCACCACATATCCACACTTGCACACTTCGATTTGAGTGTATGATTTAACTCTTCAGTGATCCTGGATTTGACTCAACAAAATAAGCAATGTGTATGTGAAATAAAAGTTTCCCATTTATGAACCCCACTTGTCTATGCTATTGAGGGAAAGTGAGAGGAGTGATGGTAAGGAGATAAACACAAATGAGCGACTTGAGAGTCACTTGAGGAGCCTTGTTTTCTTTGACAAAAGTTTCTTTAAAAAAACCCTCCGGAGAAAAGGTGGATCTAAGATGTGGGGAGCGTTCTTGCTAAGTTGTTCTAGTTTCCAGCTGCTCAAGAGGAAGAAAAAGCTAAAAGGCCCCATGAGTGATAAGGTAAAAAGGATGATTTGATCTTTGCCAACTTAATCAAGTCATGAATTACTTTCTTGTTGAAAATATCTTTTGGGAAGAAAGCAAAAATCTGATCCTAAGTTCCTAACTCTCCAAGCTTTGCTTAGGGACGAGCAAAGGTCTTAGCTTGGGGGAGTTTGTTGGCGCTTGTTAAGTCTTGAATATCTCGTAACGCCAACATGATAAAATGAAATAAATTAGTAGTAATCAGTAGGATTTGATTTCAAATAATGTAGTTCCACTTGTACATGGAGTTTATTTGATTGCAGGAGATATGGGCCAAAATATGAAGCAAAACAGGGCCAGGCCCAGGTCGCCCGACCCCACCAGGTCGGCCGACCTGGCCTAATGACCATCCAAGCCCAGCTTTGGCCATGCAGAAGAAGCACAAGTTCCTTTCATCCAGAACGTTGAATCAATGACGGTTACATCCAAGGGATGACAAGAAGGATAAGGAGGTGTACATGGATTGATGGGCCCACATGAGAACCAACAGTTACTCCGAGGATCCATACCCATCTTCCACGAGTACAAGGGTCCACATTCCAGCGACCCAGAAGAAGACCGTGGTGAACCGAGCCTAGACCAGGTCGGCCGACCTGGCCAGGTCGGCCGACTCCGTCCTGTGGCCGTTGCTGTCCTCCCTTCTCGTGCGCATCCACACCGACTTCAGGACCAAATCTACGCCGTGGATGAGTACCGNGAAATCCTACCACAGCCTCTTATTCCAACCACTTACAAAAAGTATGTGCAATTGCTTTGAGTTTTGTCAAGTTCATTGTGATCTTTGTAAGATTTATTTCATGCTTTTAAAATCGGAGTCACGTACATGCCACCATATGTGTGATATTTCTACTCTGGGAGTACGCACAACATGCCTAGCCATTGTTCATTGGAATAAAGTGCTCCAGAACAAAGGGATTTCTCTCCAAAAACATTTCTAGTCATAAGGCTTAGGCTCTCTATAAAAGAAAAATGAGAATAAAAGATATGGACATAAGTCTAGTCCATGAAAAAAAAGAGAGAGAAAAGAGAAATGGACACATGTATAGTCCATGAAAAAAAGGGAAATAGGGAGCCAAGCTTTATAGAAAAATTTCCTAAAGCAGAGAGATTTCTTAAAGGAGTTTATTTTCCACCACCACATATCCACACTTGCACACTTCGATTTGAGTGTATGATTTAACTCTTCAGTGATCCTGGATTTGACTCAACAAAAGAAGCAATGCATGTGTGAAATAAAAGTTTCCCATTTATGAACCCCACTTGTCTATGCTATTGAGGGAAAGTGAGAGGAGTGATGGTAAGGAGATAAACACAAATGAGCGACTTGAGAGTCGCTTGAGGAGCCTTGTTTTCTTTGACAAAAGTTTCTTTAAAAAAACCTCCGGAGAAAAGGTGGATCTAAGATGTGGGGAGCGTTCTTGCTAAGTTGTTCTAGTTTCCAACCGCCCAAGAGGAAGAAAAAGCTAAAAGGCCCCATGAGTGATAAGGTAAAAAGGAGTGATTTGATCTTTGCCAACTTAATCAAGTCATGAATTACTTTCTTGTTGAAAATATCTTTTGGGAAGAAAGCAAAACTCTGATCCTAAGTCCCTAACTCTCCAAGCTTTGCTCAGGGACGAGCAAAGGTCTTAGCTTGGGGGAGTTTGTTGGCGCTTGTTAAGTCATGAATATCTCGTAACGCCAACATGATAAAATGAAATAAATTAGCAGTAATCAGTAGGATTTGATTTCAAATAATGTAGTTCCACTTGTACATGGAGTTTATTTGATTGCAGGAGATATGGGCCAAAATATGAAGCAAAACAGAGCCAGGCCCAGGTCGCCCGACCCCACCAGGTCGGCCGACCTGGCCTAATGACCATCCAAACCCAGCTTTGGCCATGCAGAAGAAGCACAAGTTCCTTTCATCCAGAACGTTGAATCAATGACGGTTACATCCAAGGGATGACAAGAAGGATAAGGAGGTACATGGATTGATGGGCCCACATGAGAACCAACAGTTACTCCGAGGATCCATACCCATCTTCCACGAGTACAAGGGTCCACATTCCAGCGACCCAGAAGAAGACCGTGGCGAACCGAGCCTAGACCAGGTCGGCCGACCTGGCCAGGTCGGCCGACTCCGTCCTGTGGCCGTTGCTGTCCTCCCTTCTCGTGCGCATCCACACCGACTTCAGGACCAAATCTACGCCATGGATGAGTACCGTCGGTGCATCTGATGGTCGGGCGACGTCAAGGGATCGGCCGATCCGGGGGTGGACCCACTTGCCCTCAACCACCTTGTACCGACCCTAAACCGCCTCCAAGTGCTATAAATAGGTGCCCACGCCTCCTGTACAACACACACCAGAAGGAAGAGCTCCAATTGCTACAAGTTATAGTCTTAGTTAGTAGAGAAGTAGTTCTAGGAGTTGAGCTTCTACGGGTTTCCGAAGGAGTCTTGGTAAGCCTAGAGCTCAGTTATCTTGTATCCTTTGCTTATTTGTAAGACTTTGAGCCTTAATGGAATTATCATCTTGCTTATGTTACTTGACTTCTAGTCTTGTGTGTTCATCATATGAGTTGTATGTCTTACACCTTAGTATAGCGGATGCATGTTATGGCAATGGCCCAATGAATCTCTATGATTGTTCTTTACCTTTCCGTACAATTGGTAAAGATGTATTTCATATTACAAACGTGGTGTTTGGGTTATGGAATACCGTTGGGGATACCCTACTCCACGTATTCAGAGGTAGGCGGCAGGTGGTGACAGCCCTGTCCGTCCCTTGTAATCCTCGCCGTTCGGGTTTGGGCGTTTGCAGGCCGTAGTGATAAACATCGTGACAGTACCCTTGGATGAGGGGATCCCACGACTCCTCGATTTGTCCTCTATCATGTATCCCGTATTAAGATTGTATAGTATATACTTGTAGGAATGTAACCCATTTGTGAGAAGTACATAGAATCCCTAGTTCTCTCTTAGGACCTTCATATTAACTAGACTTACATTCTGAGCAGTGAAACCTACTGTGTGTCAACCTACCCAAACTTTCATATCATTCTATTCCCTGTCCTAGTTCTGGTATATTGATTATGATATAGTTGATACATTGGATAATATATTACTTTGCCAAACGCTTTCCCTGAGGAAATAAATACGATACTCTGGAATACTCCCAGGTGAAATGCTACAATGTACTTCTGTGCGCTTGCAGAACTTGTGTAACGCTAAGATTTATATTAAGGCATCTCTAGTACCATCACTCCAGTAGTGGTGATGCTAAGAAATGCCAACACCTGCCCGGGTGAGCGTTGATTTCTTCGTTCTCCTTCTGGTCTTGAGGCGGCGCCGCTTCTGCAGTGCATCACCCCTGCCTTTTTATCTCCGTGTGCAGGCAATCATGCAGCGCAGCTCGGGGAAATCTCAATTTCTCCGTCGAGAAGCCGGGCTGTGGCACGCCATCGATAAGATGAAGGCGGAGAAGGAGCAGCTCGAGGCTCAGCTGGCCACGACACAGCTGGCCGGAGCAGAGGCGCGTGCTCGTGCTGAGGAGGAGAAAGTCGCCCTCGAGGTGAAGGTGGCCGAGGCCGAGAAGAGGGCGACTGAGGCACAGACGGCAGCCGAGGCCGTGGGTCGAGAGAGGGAGGCCGCCGTTCAGGAGAACGAAGGCCTGAAGGTGAAGGTGGCAGATCTTCAAAAGGACGTCCAGGACGCCGCCGTCGACCTCAAGAAGGCCAACAACGAGGCGGTCGACCTGGCCGAGAAGCTTAAGGCCGCAATGATGAGGAGGCTCGCCTCGGGGAAATTGCTCAGAAGCGGGAGGATGAGATCATTGGTAAGTTGTCCTTCCGAGTCCTTTTAGTTGGCGAATTGTTCTTTCCTCCGTCTTCCGAGTGGTCGTTAGTTGCTTGACTCTTCGTTGGTACAGCCCTCCGAGTTCAGAAGGCCGACCTGCGAGCCAAGCTGGAGTCGGAGCGAGGCGAGGTCGCCAAGGCCTTCACCGCGAACCAGGAACTGGTGCAGCTTGGCCACGACCTGAAGGAGGAGATGACGAGTATGCATCGTGCTTCCCCTCATCCTTCCCCTCGTTTTCTTTCTTTAGTGATGGCTCAGCCGAAGAAATTTCTCCAGGGGTTGTTGAGGATCTCCGGAAGTCGAGGGAGATGGCCGAGCGGACTCAGAAGGCCTTTGAGGAGAAGGCTGAAGTCCACCAGGCCCTGGTTCAAGCCGTCGAGCGCTTGCTGGAGGAGCTCGGTGTCGGTGGTGGCCTGTCCCTGGTGGAGCGCGTCGCCCTCGTTCCGGGAAGGACTCGGGAGCAGGCCTCGGAGCTTACACGAAGCGTGGTGCGGAGGATCGTCGCCATGTTCCTGTCGCACTACCCGGGCATGGAGCGGGACTGTCTGCGAGGTGGATGGGCCCCCGGCTACGAGGACCACGAGTACGACAGAATTGAAGCCGAGTCCTCTCTCTTTGCCGACGAAATGGTCGCCGTCGCCCTGAAAGACCTCAGGCTGTAATAAAACAGCAAAATACAAGGGGACTTAGTCATTTTATCTTGCGATGTAATGAACTTAATTTCCTACGGGGGGCGTTCCCTCATTAAGGATTTGGTTTCGTTAAATAGTTTATGCTTCTATCTGCTGCTCGCCATTTTCGTTTTCTCTCGAGTGCTTTGGGACCATGAGTCGAGATGGTAAGGCTTAGGACCCTGTCGGCTGGGCTCTGTTCCGTAGCCACCGGGGCGTAGGAAACTCGAGAGTTTGGCCTGACCTAGTCGCAAAGTAGTACTACTCGGACTCGCAGCCCCCGAGCAGTTTTGGAAGGCTGGATAATGACGGGCAGCAGCCTGAAGTGTTGAAAGCAAAAACTTAGTCGGAGCGGTTCCCTTATTGCTCTCAGGAAGAAAAAAGAGGTCATTCCGAGGGCTTGGACCTTGCCCGCAAGTCTAGTGCCGTAGCCGCGGGGGCGTAGGTACTCGGAGCTTGGACGGGCGCAATCACACAGCCGCACAGGCTGGTCTTTCTTTTCCCTTAAGCGCAAAAAGTGTATCGCGGATCGCCTACGGGGGCATCGTTTGTCAGGATTTATTGCGAAAAAAGGAGGGGCACCGTGCCCCGGGTGGAGCCCCCGAGCGGCGGGTGACCCTGCGCGGGGGAGAGATTGCTCGCCGCTCAGTTTAGAGAGCTCAAAGAGTGTGTTTTGGAAAACGACCACAGGCTTATAAAGTTCTCGGAACGAAGTCGCACTTTTTATTGTCGGAAGCGAATGACAAAGTACAGGTACTTTTAAGGGTAAAAGCGACGTAGCTGTTCTATGTTCCAAGCGTTGGAGAGAACTTGGCCGCTGGCGTCCTTGAGCTTGAAAGTCCCGGACGGAGGACTCGGTCGACGATGTATGGGCCCTACCACGGCGGCGACAGCTTGTGGCGGTTGCGGTTGCTCTGGGCTCGTCGGAGGACCAGGTCGCCGACTTGAAACGCCCGGCTCCTGATGTTGCGGTCGTGGTACCGCCGCAAGGCTTGCTGGTACTTGGCCGAGTGGAGTAGGGCGACGCTGCGTGCTTCGTCCAGCTGGTCGACGGCGTCCTCGAGAGAAGCCTGGTTCCTTTCGTCGTCGTAGGCTCGAACCCTTGGGCTGCCGTAGTCGAGGTCCGTCGGGAGGACTGCCTCGGACCCATGAACCATGAAGAAAGGCGTGCAGCCGGTAGCCCGGCTCGGAGTGGTCCGCAAGCTCCAGATGACGGACGAGAGCTCTGCGACCCACCTTGCTCGAAACTTCTCAAGGTGCTTGAAGATTCGTGGCTTCTACCCCTGCAAGATCATGCCATTCGCCCTTTCCACTGGTCCATTGGTTTTAGGATGGCTGACGGCGGCCCAATCCACTCGGATGTTGTAGGCGTCGCAGAAGTTGAGGAACTTCTTGCCCGTGAACTGGGTGCCGTTGTCGGTGATGATCGCGTTTGGGACTCCAAAGCGGTGGACGATGTCGGTGAAGAACTGAACGGCTTCCTCTGAGCGGACCCTCTTGATAGGCCTTGCCTCGATCCACTTGGTGAACTTGTCGATGGCGACGAGGAGATGCGTGAAGCCCCGGGCGCTTTCTTCAATGGCCCGACTAGATCCAATCCCCATACGGCAAAGGGCCAGGTGATGGGGATGGTCTGCAGTGCTTGCGCCGGGAGGTGAGTTTGTCGCGCGTAGAATTGGCAACCTTCACAACTGCGCACGATGTCCTTGGCGTTGGCGACAGCGGTCGGCCAATAAAACCCTTGTCGGAAAGCTTTGCCGACGAGAGTTCTCGGTGCGGCGTGGTGTCCGCATGCTCCGCCGTGGATGTCCTTCAGCAACTCCTTCCCTTGGTCGACCGGAATGCAACGCATCAGGACGCCGGAGGCGCCTCGCCTGTAGAGCTCTCCCTCAATGAGAGTAAATGACTTGGCCCAGCGTGCGATCCGCCGAGCTTCAGTCCTGTCGGGAGGAAGCTTGCCTTGCACGATCCACTCGAGGAGCGGGAATCTCCAATCCGGATCTTCGAGGTTGGGCTCCGGTACTCCGTCAATTTCCATCACTTCTGTTGCCTCTTGTGTCGGAGGCTCTGGTGGCTCGTTGTCGAGTCGGATGGATGGAGTGTACTGGTCCTTGGCGAAGACGCCATTGGGAACGGGCTTTCGGTTGGAGGCCGCCTTCGCGAGGGTGTCGGCCGCCTCGTTGTATCGTCGTAGGATGTGCTTGAGCTCGAGGCCGTGAAACTTGTCTTCCAGTTCACGGACCGCCTGGCAGTATGCAGCCATCTTTGGGTTGACGTAGCTTGATTCTTTCATTACCTGATCGACGACTAGCTCTGAATCACCACGGATCTCGAGACACCGTATTCCTAGCTCAAGGGCGATGCGGAGCCCGTTGATAAGAGCTTCGTACTTGGCGGCATTGTTGGAGGCCGAGAAGTGTAGTCGGACCATGTACTTCATGCGCACGCCCTGGGGCGAGACGAAGACAAGGCCGACGCCGGCTCCCTCCTTCATAAGTGATCCGTCGAAATACATGACCCAGGTCTCGTGCTCGATGGAGGCCGGGGGAGTTTGGACCTCAGTCCACTCAGCGACGAAGTCGGCCAACGCCTGTGACTTGATGGCGTTCCGCGGGGTGTAGGTGATGTTCTTCCCCTCAAGTGCCTACTTGGCTATCCTTCCTTCGGCTTCAGGGCTCTGGATCACCTCGCCGAGCGGATACTTTGACACCACCGTGATGGGATGAGCGTCAAAATAGTGCCTAAACTTCCGTTTGGCGATGAGGACCGCGTAGACTAGCTCTAGGGGTATCGCACCTTCGTGTCGGACAGGACTTCGCTGACGAAGTAGACCGGGCGCTGTACCTTCTGGACTTTCCTGGGTTCGTCGCGCTCGACGACGAGGGCGGTGCTTACCACCTGGGTGGTTGCCGCAATGTAAAGCAGCATGGATTCTCCCTCAGCCGGGGCTGTCAGGATCGGTGGGCTTTTCAGCAACGTCTTGAGCGAATCGAGGGCCTCTTGAGCCTCGGTGTTCCAGGTGAAGTGGTCCGACTTCTTCAACAGGCGATATAAGGGCAGGCTCCGCTCACCGAGTCAGGCGATGAAACGGCTGAGCGTGGCCAAGCACCCTGTGACGCGCTGGACCCCCTTCACGCTCTGGATGGGCCCCATGTCAATGATGGCAGAGATCTTCTCAGGATTGGCCTCGATGCCACGTTCTGACATGACAAAGCCGAGGAGCATGCCCTCGGGACCCTGAAAATGCACTTCTCAGGATTGAGCTTCACCTTGTTTTGCCTGAGCTTCTCGAAGACCGCCGCAAGGTCTGGGACTAAGTCGCTGACGTGCTTGGATTTCACCACAATGTCGTCAACGTATGCTTCAACCAGTCGGCCGACGAGATCGCCGAAGACGCGATGCATGCATCTCTGGAACGTGGCGCCCGCGTTTTTTAGCCCGAATGGCATAGACGAGTAGCAGAAAGTGCCGAAAGGCGTGATGAAAGACGTCGCGAGTTGGTCGGCCAAACTCATTGCGATCTGATGGTAGCCGGAGTAAGCATCGAGAAAGCAAAGGGTTTCGCACCCAGCGGTGGAGTCGACCACCTGATCTATGCGAGGAAGAGGGAAGGAATCTTTTGGACATGCCTTGTTAAGGCCGGTATAGTCAACACACATCCTCCATTTCCCATTCTTCTTTCTTACAAGGATGGGGTTTGCTAACCACTCGGGGTGGTATACTTCCCTAATAAAGCCTGCGCTAAGGAGCTTTTTGATCTCCTCACCGATGGCCTTGCACTTGTCCTTGTCGAAGCGTCGGAGCCTCTGTTTGACCGGTCGTGAGCCAGGCTTGACGTTCAGTTTGTGCTCGGCGACCTCCCTTGGAATCCCCGGCATGTCCGAGGGCTTCCATGCAAACACGTCGAGGTTTGCCCGGAGGAAGTCGACGAGCGCGCTTCCTATTTTGGATCGAGCGCCGTCCCGATACGGAGGGTGCGGCCGTCGTCGGCGATGGTAACCTCCTTGGCATCCTTGGCCAACTCAAAGGAGCAAGCGGCTTGCTTGGACGTCTCGGGGATATCGAGGTCCCTGGAGAAGGCTCTGCGACGAGCTTCTCAGACCGGATGAGTGCCTCCGCGAACTAGAAGCACTCGGTGTCGCATGCGTACGCGTGCTCAAAGGAAGTTCCCACCGTGATGATGCCCTTGGGCCCGGGGATCTTCTGCTTGAGATACGTGTAGTTCGGGACGGCTATGAACTTTGCATACGCTGGCCTCCCGAGGATAGCGTGGTACGTCCCTGGGAACCCTACCACTTCAAAAGTGAGGATCTCCCTCCGGAAGTTACGCGGAGTCCCGAAAGTGACGGGCAGGTCGATCTGCCCGAGGGGTACCGCGTCCGCACCAGGGACAACTCCGTGGAAGGGCGCTGTGGACGGCCGCAGCCGGGATCGCGGGATCCCCATTTCGTCAAGAGTTTCGGCGTAGAGGATGTTGAGGCCGCTTCCTCCATCCATCAGCACCTTGTGGATGCGCTTCGTCCCGAAAAGAGGAGCGACAACGAGCGGGTATCTCCCCAGCTGCGGGATGTGGTCGGGGTGATCGGAGCAGTCGAAAGTGATCGGGGCCTCCGACCACCTAGGTAGGAGGGCACCGTGGGCTCTGTGTTGCAGACCTCCCGTCGGATCAGCTTTTCCTTGCGCATCGAAGGGTAGGCCGCGGACCCCCCAAAGATCATCATGACAGCGCCGTCTTCCTTGGGGTATTCGTCATCGTCGTTCGGGCCCCCGGTTCCATCTTTGGCCGCTTCGGGAGCTTTCTTCTTCAGGGTTCCAGCGAGGAAGCTCTTCATGAGCTTACAGTCTTTCAAGGCATGCTTGACGGGGCCTTCGTGATTGGTACACGGAGCCTCGAGGAGTTTCTCGAAGTGGTCCTTTGGTGCGTTCCCTTTGGGCTTGGCAGCTTTCCGTTCGGCTGCCGCCACCATGTTGCCGTCGCGCCGCCGCTTGTCCTTTTTCTTCTTCTTGTCAGCCTGAGCGGAGGTGCCTTCGCCGGCTCCCTCCAACTGCTTGCCCTTGCTTTGGGATCGATCAAGGGTTGCGGCGACTGCGTCTTCCCCATCGGCGTGGTCAATGGCGATGTCGAGGAGCTCTCGGATGGTTCATGGCTTCTTGTGCTCCAGCTCGTGAATGAGGGTCGCGCAGGTGGTTCCGAATCGGAACGCCGAGACGACGTCGGTGTCGGCGGTGTTGGGCAGCTCGGTGCACCGCTTGGAGAAGCGCTTGATGTAGTCGCGCAGGCTTTCGTCTCTCCTTTGGAGGCAGTTGCGCAGATCCCATGGGTTCCCAGGATGGGTGTAGGTACCCTGGAAGTTGCCAATGAACGCATCGCGCAGCTGCGCCCAATTGTCGATCTTGCCATCGGGGAGGTGCTTTAACCACGTTCGCGCCAAGTCAGCGAGGTAGAGGGGGAGGTTCTTGATGATGAAGTAGTCGTCTTGTGCTCCGCCCGTGTGGCACGCTAGTCGGTAGTCCTCAGCCAGACGCTGGGATTTGTGTCCCCGTCATACTTGGGCACCGTCGTTGGAGCTCGAAAACGTGGAGGGAAGCAAGCGCCAAGGACGTGGGGTCCAAAAGCGCGCGCTCCCCTGGGATCAGGAGACGCACTCCTGCTCCGGTCTTCGCCAATGTCGTAGGTGGTGCTCTCGGTGCCCGTCTTGTTGCCGGGCGTCTCTGCCCGCCGCGACCCCATGATGATGCACGGACTGCTCCCGGCCGTGCTCCCTGGAAGCTCGCTGGCGTGACGCGGAGCTTTCCGCTTGCTGAACTGCTGCAGTTTCCAGGAGCGTGCGGAGCTGTTGATGGAACCTTCGATCTTCGGGGGTCGCTGATTCAGGATGTCCGCGAAGCAGGACAGCGGCCGCCGCGAGGTTCTGGGACGCTCGTTTGAAGATCGGCGCGTCGTTGGCATCGTTGTTGTCGTCGTTGATTATGCGCTGGCGTACGTCCCGTGCACGTGCGCGGGCGGCTCCTCCGTCCGCGTTTCTCCTGAGCTCGCGGTGGAGTTGCCTGCGCTCGTCCTCGAGTTGACGCTGTGCCTCATCGAGCTCCTGCATCCTGGCCCGCCGAGCATCGCCTGCGGGGTCGTTCCGGGGCGGTGCGTGGGGGTTGTCCTCCGTCGAGCTGCTAGCAGTTCGTACTTCCCCTTCTGGGGTGTGGCACATGAAGCACTCCCGGGAGGGGTCGTAGAGCGTCGATGGAGCCCGGCTCGACTGTGGGTCCGGGCCCCGTCCGTCTGTCGCGCCTTTATTGGCAGGCGCAGTGCAGGAGTTGAGCTCCGTTGGTGGCGAGGCGGCCACTGGATCGTGCAGCAGGCCCGGCTGTCCCTCCGGGTACATGGCGCCTTAGTGTCGGGGGTAGACCCCCAGGGGTACCCAGAAGGCGGATTGGCCCAACCGGCAAGGGACGGCCCAATCCGAGTGCAACTGGATCGGTTTGTCGGACTGGGTGGCCCACCAGTCGGGAGGCCCACCAGTCGGGCGAACCGGATGGGCGCGACGGCGCGCGCGGCAAGGAAGAGGACGGCGTACCCCGCAAGAAGCTCGGAGATCAAGATAAACTAGCCGGAATTATAGGGAAAGATATCTGTAATCGTTATAGGATCGATCCTTGTATTTCGGGTAGGTTACGATCTCTAGCCAACTTGTAACTCAAGGCAGCCGGACTATATAAGGCGCCTTGAGACCCCCCTCCAGAGCACGATACAACCCACGATCATACAACCCTAGGACAGAACCCAACTACGGAGATCCTTCAGGAACTTCATACACAGCAATACAATCGCCGCCAACACAGGACGTAGGGTGTTACGTCATCTCGACGGCCCGAACCTGTTCAATCCTTGCGTCTTGTGTTACCATCAACTTCTGATCCTCGATCTGTCCCTCAACAAATCAACCACGTAGGCTACCCTGTGTGGACTGCCGGGTCCAAACATCCGACAGTTGGCGCGCCAGGTAGGGGTTGATCGACGAGATCAATCTGCAAGCTCGATGGCATCTACTTCCGCCGTCATCACGCCGGCTTCCATGAAGATTTCCATCGCTGAGGGGGTAATGTTCTTCTTCGGATCCATGGTCTTCACCGCCGGGCCCGAGGGAGAGCTCTCCTTCACCCGTGACGCCACCCCGGAGGAGACAGCGCCGCGACTTGACGCTACGCCAGACGGGATCGTCACCATCACCGCTCCGTCGCCAGCCATCGCCAACAACTCGGCGACCGCGACGGCCGGCGTCGTTCTCCCGCCATCCGAGGGGAACACGCCTTCTCCTGTACCGCCGACTGCTTCGTCCACTCCGCCTCAGCCACGCAGGGCGCAGGAGATGCCCGAGGAGCGAAGGCTCCGATGGGCTGCACGCCAACGCAAGTTCGAGACGGACATGGATCACGCCATCGCCTCCATCGGTGAATGCATTGAACTCACCGAGTCTGCTCGTCGGAGCATCGCCTCGCCGACACGATTCCCGCTGGGACTCAGGAACAGCGGAGCCGCCTACCAGCGAGCACTCGGCGAACGCGCGAACGCCGACTACTCTCCAGATGCGATCAGGGCGGTCGAATCCATCGCGGCCACCCAGATCGGATCTGCTCCGGACGCTGCAGCGGCGCAGCACCCCCATCCTCTGGATACGCCGACTTCACCTAAACCAACTCCGACTTTCCCGCGGGTGACACGTGTCCTCCCTCCCGAATAAGAGGATCACGCCTG
>CM014277.1:27251916-27276333 GCA_004135705.1 Alloteropsis semialata | reverse complement strand
TGCCGTGTGCCATGGCCATTGCACACGGCAAAGATCCAATATTTGCCGTGTGCAATGGCCTTGGCACACGGCAAAGCGCCCCTCTTTGCCGTGTGCCACGGCGTCAGGCACACGGCAAAGGCGTAAACGGCCGTTACTCTCCGTCAGAGCAAATATATTTTGCCGTCGGCCAAATTGGACACACGGCAAACCTTTGCCGTGTGCCCGTGTGGAGGCCCACGGCAAAGAGCCCTTTGCCGGCTGTACTTTGCCGTGTGCTCTTTGCCGTGTGTGGCACACGGCAAAGGCTTTGCCGTGGGCAAAAGGCTCTTTGCCGTGTGCCCCGAGCACACGGCAAAGCATACGATTCCGGTAGTGTATGGCCCAAATGGAGTATATGTTGCTCTTTACCGGAGAGGACTGCATTGAACCGAGTGTGTATGATACCAGGGAGGGGGACAAGGTGTATGCACCCCAGACACCTTTTTGGATGAAAAAATTTCTGCTTTGGCGACGCTGGGACCCAAAGATAGCGAGGAATAGCAGGATGGTAGCAGTCAGTACCACGAGTACGTCGATGTGAATCACTGTCCCCCTAGGGCTCTTCCACCAGGCCTTGACGCTTTGTGACAAGGTCTTCGATGTGCCATCAGTGTTACCAAAGGTTTGTGAAGCAGCAATCAGCATGTTGCAATGAGTAGTAGCGCCGTTAGCTTCAGTCAAGCATCCAAAAAGATCAAGGCATAAAAGCATGTTTATCGTAAACTAAGAATAATGTTTGCTTTGCTGCCTGAACATAGTTTTGCTAGAATCATAACCTATAAGCAATAGGCCCTGATTTTTTTTATAAGCCAAAGCAACGAGTGCTACTACCATTTGACAGACACTTATTAATTAAAGAGCACAGGATTGTAATGACTGAAATTATAGATTCAAGAAAAAAAGACTCTTTTTAGGTGGGGTTAGATTTGAACACCACTTCAATTTATTTAATCCAGTATGAAATACTTGCAGTTTGGAGACTGAATAGCATCCAAAAAATGTTGGCCATTTGTTTGTGGCTTTCTGTTATAACACGTTCATCAGAGAAAAATATAACATTGCAATATAATAAAATTTTATAGAAAGAGATTAACCCATCAAATTTTACTTGGGTCTCCAATCTGTTAGGATTAATTCATTAGTGATCAATAGACACCTTTTAATATATACACCCTTTCACGAATAGGCACCTTTTAGACTTGTTTCTCCGACAAGCAACCCCCCCTTTGGGCCTGTAATATATATATGTATTTGCACACTGTACAATTAATTGATCCATCAGTTTTTCCATTCACTTTTCGTTCAACACAATCTATCTTTTTTTTCAAAAAAAAATCTTGNAATTATCCTCAAATCATGCGGTCAAAGGCCTCATTAGATTCGTCTCGCGAATTTGCCAGGGGTTGTGGAAGTAGTTTTGTAATCTGACTTTATTTAATACCTCTAATTAGTGGTCAAAGTAGGGTGCAAAAAATTTGTCCCCCCATCTGAACACAGATATGGAAAGAGTTGATTGGGCTACCATACAGATGGTGGAAACACATGATGACGAAGGTCGTATGGATGTTATGAGTGAGAGTCATATGTGTGAGATTTTAGGCTTGATAGATGAGGTCACAACAAATATACCTGCAAAGGCTTTGATTGTCGAATGGATGAAGAGGGGAATGATAATGAAAATACTGATGGTGTTGCCATTCCTACTAGTGATGCTGTACCATGTGAGATTGTCATTTTATATGATAAGAACAACCCATCAATGGAGGTAGGAACAGTGTACCCAACAATGGATGAGTTCAAGCTGGCAGTGCGACAATTTGCCATCAATAATGAGTTCAATTTAGGAGTAGAGAAGTCATGTAAGATGAGATACAAGGCTTTTTGCAAGTCTGGTGATGAAGATTGCCCTTGCCCTTGGAGGATAAATGGCACTACACACAAAAGTCAAGCCACTGTGGAGGTGAATATTTTTCTCTACTTCATTAGTTATACTTTTTCTCTGAGCACGATTGTGTGTCATTGATTTTCTTTGTTTTGCGGGTAACAGTGTTAGTCGATAAGCACGATTGTGTGTCCAGCATGAGGCAGATAACTACAACTCCAAGTTGCAAGTGGGTAGCTAGCAAGGCTATGAGTATCCTTAGAGATGATCCTTATATTGTCAAAAATTTCAAGAAGGCATATAGAGGGTTTGGCCAGATATATCCTGCGGCAAGGGCTTACAGAGAGGATATATTCTATGAGAATATTGCAAAAATGGTAAGTGAATCAGCAAATGCAGTGCAATGGTTACAGACCAATCACAAGCTACTATGGTATAGGTGTGGTTTCAATCCAGAAATTAAGTGTGACTACATAACTAGTAATATTGTTGAGTCATTTAATAACTGGATTAGAGACCATAAAGACTTACCTATTGCTGACCTTGCTGATAAGATTAGAGAAAAGATCATGGTACTGTGGAGCAAGAGAAGAAATATTGCTTACAGGCTACCTGAAGGCAGGATACTTCCAGCTATTATAGTTCAGCTAAGGGCAAATACTAGAGGGTTGGGACACTTGAGAATTGTACCATGTTCTAATTGGAGTGCAGAGGTGCGGGATCATAGCAGCAGAGTTGAGAGGCATATTGTCAAGTTACACCAAAGGACCTGTTCTTGTCTTGAATGGCAGCACCCTGGCAAACCATGTCAACAGTCAACATGTGTTGGCCTATGTAACCCGCCAACAGAGAGTTGATCTAGAACAATTTGTGCATGAGTACTACTCGGTGAATAGATTCAGAGCTGCTTATGGAAGAGAGATTGAGCCAATGTTAGATAAAACACAATGGCCACAAGTTGACCTACCATTTTTAGTTGGTGCACCTCTTGCTAAATTACCTGTTGGAAGACGAAGGAAACTTAGAATGAAGGGATGGATGGAAGGTGGACACAAGAAGAAAGGTTCCAAAGATGGTGAAATTACCAACGAGGGTCATAATGAAACTGCTCCAACAAATGGAAAGGGAAAGAAGATGATCAGAGGACCTATGACTTGCATAAAATGTGGACAAAAAGGTCACAGGCAAGCTAGTGCCAAGTGCCCACTCAATGGGACTGCAAAAAAGAGGTAAGAACTAATTTTCTTTATCAAGAAACTTGAATGAAAATGTCAATATTAATTTATTTGATTACTTGTAGGAAGTGTAGGCAACCTAGAAAGAATGTTACAAAAGAAGCGCCAGCAGAACCTAACACCCCACGCAGGCCGACTAGAGAAGAAATCCTACGGGATAGTCCAGGAAGGGTCACTAGAAGGTAAGAAATATTAACACATTTACAGTTGTTTAATTTTTCAAATCATCTAATTGTCGTATCATTTTTATGTGCAGCAAGCTTGCGTTGTTATTAGGAGAGGGCACATCTTCACAAACCGACAACACTAGTCCCGTGAGGATGTCTACTGCGGCACCCCCAAAAAAGATGACTCCAAAAAGAAAGCTACACATTGGATGATGAATTATTTTAGTTGTGATGAGATGTAGACTCATGATTTATTTCATATGTCTTGCATCTCGTTTGGAACTAAATTATGATCTTTTGAGATGAACTTGCTTATGCTACAATCATGGTTTTATGAAATGAACTCGTTTGTGCTAAATTCGTGGTTTTATGTACCACTTGCAATTGGGTATTGATCATCTCTTGCTCAGGCTGCCGCCGTCCAGCCAGCCCAGGCTGCGGCCAGCCAGCCAAGGCGGCGGCCAGCTAGCCAAGGCGGCGGCCAGCAGCCCCAGCCCAGGCGGCCAGGCAGCCCAGCAGCCCCACCCCCTCAAATACATGTATTTGAGTTGAGAAAAGCTATTAAAAAGACCAAATGTCATGTAAAACAAAGTGTCAACGTTTTAAAGGTCGTTTTAGCGAAGTCGACGATTGAAGTCCCATAACAGCGAAGCCCATTGTTTGGAGTCCTATTATAGCAATTTTCTCAATCAAATGGCACCTTAAGTTTTGTTATCGAATATTCTTCTAATGGCTAGTTCTAAACTAACTCAAAGAGATGTCATCTAATATTTTAATAGAGAGAGAGAGAAATTATCTCTTGATCAAGACATAGTCTCATACACACACTTCAAAAACATGTGAGTATGACATGTAGGGTCATTCATGCTATGACCTATGTACTAAGAGTTAGACTATTGAAAAAGTTATCTCTTAGAATACTTAGAATTAAGTACTAGATCATACCTTTGGAGTAGACCTAATCTAGAATATGACATGGTGATTATGGTTGGCAGGAAAGAGTAAAATATATGAGTGGTACTTAAACTTGTCTTGAGGTGTCATGCAGGTATCTGAACTCTCAAAATGTATTTTTAGATTCCTAAACTTGTCTGGAGGTGTCGTTCGGGTCATTAAGCTCTCAAGATGCATATTCACGTCCCCAAACTTGTCTAGCTATGTCATATGGGTCTCTTAACTCTCAAGATGATTTTTCATATGCTTGAAAATCACCAATAATTAACTGTATTCAAAATGGATTGATTTGTTAAACTATTTTTCAGTCGATTCATTTAGAAATCTTACCACCAAGAGCATTTAAATTCTAAATTAGCTACTTATTAATCATACTCATCATGGGTTAATCAAGACCATTGGATATCAACGGGTGGATATTATAGTTTTGTCGTTTAACATGGAAATATCGATGCTAATCCTGAATATTTTCTACTAACTAAATATATTTTGCACGCGCTTTGTATAATTTTATTAAGATAATTTATTCACATTCTCAATGGAAATCAAAATAGCAATTTTATTAAATTAAAGTAGCAAAAGAATTTTTCATTAACTTAAAGCAGCAAAACAGCATTTATATTAAATTAAACATAGCATATCGAGAGTTTAGGGATCTGCATGACAACACAGGACAAATTTATGGACCTTAAAATGCATTTTGAGAGATCAAGGACCTATGTGGCACCATAAAACAAGTTTAGGATAAAAATACTTTTTGAAAATTTAAGAACCTAGATAACACACCAGAACAAATTTAGGTACCATTAGTTTACTACTTCGTGACTCGTAAGCCGAATTCGTCTCGTTCATAGGCTCGGCTCAACCACTTAAACAAATCGAGACAAGACTCCATTTCAGTTTGTTTTTCTTAATGACCAACCTCGTGAACCACTTAGGTCTTGTTCGGTTACTTATAACCCCTCTGGATTTGAAGGGGATTGAGAGGGGGGTTGAGGGGGATTTTAACTTGTTGGAGATTTATTCCCTCCCAATCCCCTTCAAATCTCCTCCAACCGAACAAGGCCTTAATGAGCTACCTGTGTCAATTGGCTCGATAAATATGACAATACAAAATCAATACAGTGATATCACTATTACTTAGGGCCTGTTCGGCTGGCATGTTGAACAGTGCTCGGCTGGCAAGTTTCGGCTTATTTCCTCTCACACAATACTATTCATTCTACCAGCCGAGCACTATTCATTCTACCAGCCGAACAACCTCTTATTAGTAGGCCAAAATAAACCTGTCATTCGACTAAGAAGACAATTTTGATACTAATTAATTCTATCTTGAGTCTCCAAACACTATGTTATCATCCCAATTTATCACTTGTGCTATTTATCTCCGTAATATCACGATGAACTATACATTTTGATATTATCAATGTGTTTAAGTTTTCATATGTTGATTAGTATCATATTTGATCTTAACATTGATGTTAGACAATGCTTTGCTCGTGCGCCATATGATCTGGCTCGAGTTTTTTGAACAAATCGAGCCAAACCCAGTTTTCAGCTCGTTAGCCTTATGACCCAGCCGAGCTAGCTTATCGAACCACCCGCAATGGGCTAACGAACCGAGTTAGAGCATCTCCAGCAGATTACCCATCCCTCTTACCAATACCAAAAAATAGTCCTTTTGGTAATAGAGGTGCTCCAGCCCCCCAATATATACCAAAATATTTTTGGTGATTAAACGCACCTCCCTCTCACTCAAATAGAGAGGATTCATCTCAATACCCTATCCATAAAGTAGTTTTAGTAATCTGCTGCATTACTGGTTACCAAAAATACAAAAAGGGTTATTGGTAAGAAAGAAAGAGACTATATAAGATATGATGTTTTGATAATCTGCCGGAGATTCTTATAGGGACATGCGTGTATGGCATAGGGCAGGCTTTGGCGCGCGCACACACACTTCATTGCCCCTAGCAGTACACTTCATATGGGAATCTTAGACAGTGCCCGATAATAATAGCCTGGTTGGAGCCTTGCTTTGCATGAGTATGTGCGTTGAAATCTATGGACGGCATGCGCCTGGCGATCTATAGATGGTTACATTTTCTTGAAAGTTTTTTTCATGGCTTTGCATGGCCATATCATCCACTTGCTAGAGGCATTTACATGACATTGTTGTGCAAATCCAACTTTGGTCGCAAGAATTTGTCAACTCTTTGCACATTATCGTCAATGATCAAACTAAATCACTCCATAGAAAACTAGGAGTCTACTTGCAGATGACCCATGATTGTTGCTGCCAGCGTTCCTAATCGTGGCAAGTTATCTTTACTTAATTTAGATGCATGTAATAGGTTCATTCTTCAGTTGTGAACAATTTGTGATCGCGTAGAATCTTAGGTGCACGGTGATTGCACACGTGCACGCTAGGACCGCGTTTTTAGGCACCTCCCCGCCATGGCTGGCACGCCGTGCATGTCGCACGGGCGACCGGAAATCACGGCGCACCGTGCAGCGCCCAGGCGTGGCGGGGGATGCGGATCAAGGCCTTCAAAGGCTCAATGCAATGCATCAAGCGCGCTGCGCCATTCGCAGTGTGTGAATTATCTTGTGTTCTCTCTCTCTCATTCCCGAGCTCTCGCCGTCTTCAGGTTAGGTCGACGCGGTCACCACCGGCCGGTGCCGCGCCGTGCCGAGCTCCTCGCCGGAGTTCGGTTCCAACAAACTGGTATCAGAGCTTTGTTTATGCAATACGAAGGCAGCGTAAGCCCACCGAGAGAGCCAGCACGCAAGAAGTTCATCATTCCCAAGAGATCGCCGCCACCGTCCACCATGGGCGACGCCCAAACCTCAAACAGCACCGGCGGCGTCAAGGAGAGCTCACTCCTCTGGCCGATGCTAACCACCGACAATTACACCGAGTGGGCCATGTTGATGCAGTGCAACTACGAGGCGCTCGAGATCTGGGAGGTGATCGACCCAGGTACCGGCGTCAGGCGTGCACAGGATCGACAGGCGATGAGCGCTCTCCTGCGCTCCGTCCCGAAGGAGATGTGGCAGTCGTTGGTGAGGAAGGCGACGGTGAAGGAGGCGTGGGAGGCCGTGAAGACGATGCGGATCGGCGCAGATCGAGTCAAGGAGGTGAATGCCCAAAGACTCCTGAAAGAATTTGAGAACATCGCCTTCAAAGATGGCGAATCGATCGACGACTTCGGCATGCGCATCACCAACCTCGTCGGCAACCTCAAAACTCTCGGTGAGGACATCGAAGATGTGCGCGTAGTGAAGAAATTCTTGCGCGTGGTGCCACCTCGTTTCCAGCAGGTGGTTGTTTCCCTTGAGATGTTCGTCGACCTCAAGACCTTGACGGTGGAGGAGTTGATCGGGAGGCTGCGGGCCGCGGAGGAGCGGTTCGACGACAAGACCGAGGTCATCACCGACAAGATGGGCAGGTTGATGATGGCGGAAGAAGATTGGATCGAGAAGCACAAGCATCGCTTCACCTCGGGGTCCAAGCCCGGGGGGAGCGGCGCTGGCGGCGGCGCTCCGAAGAACAAGGCGGTGGCGCGATCTGATGGCGGCGCCTCGAAGCCGGTCAAATTGACCTCCGAGGGCACGCCACGTCGCAAAGGCCGGTGCCGTAACTGTGGCATCTATGGCCACTGGGAGCAAGACTGCAAGCGGCCCAAGAAGGAGAAGAAGAAAGAACAGGCTCCACCGGAGGCCAACGTCGCCATCGGCGGCGGTGATCAGGCGGGCGCGCTGATGTTGGCCACGTGTCACGTGGTACACGGGTCACCACAGTACGTCCATCTACTGGAGGAGAAGGTCAGGCCGGTGGATGTCCCCAATGGCGTCTGGGTGCTCGACACTGGAGCGAGCAACCATATGACGGGCACACTGTCAACTCTGACACAGCTCGACAGCAGCATTCAGGGTATAGTTAAATTTGGAGATGGCTCCACTGTGAAGATCAAAGGTATGGGCTCAGTAGTGATGCAAGATCGAAACAAAGGTCACAAAGTTCTTACTGAAGTTTATTACATACCTGAATTGAAAAGCAATATTCTTAGTTTGGGTCAGTTGGAGGAAAAGGGCTTTAAGTATGTGGGAGAAAATGGTAGATTATGTGTTTATGATCAAGAACGCACACTGTTGATTTCTGCTCCTAGAGTTGGTAACAGGCTGTATTTGGCTAAGTTTGGGTTGGTTCCACCAATTTGTTTACTAGCTCAGTCAGAAGATGTGTCTTGGGATTGGCATGCTAGGTATGGACATATTAATTTCAGATCATTGAGTGATCTCAGTTCCAAGGGCATGGTTGAAGGGTTGCCATCAGTCAAGAGATTAGAAAGAATATGTGATGGATGTGTTCTTGGTAAACAACATAGAAAACCTTTTCCCCAAGTGTCAAGTTTTAGAGCTCAAAGGGGTTTAGAGTTGGTGCACACAGATCTCTGTGGTCAAATCACTCCCAAAAGCATAGGGGGTGCCTCATATTTCCTACTGGTAGTTGATGATTATAGTAGGTATATGTGGGTTGAGATGCTGAAAAGCAAGGATCAAGCTCTAGAGATGTTTAAGAAAGTTGTTGCTAGAGCAGAAAATGAATCTGGTGCAAGGCTCAAAGCCATGAGAACAGATAGGGGAGGAGAATTCAATTCCAATCTGTTCTCTGTCTTTTGCAGTGAGGGAGGAATAAAACACTATACTACCACTCCATACACTCCTCAACAGAATGGAGTAGTGGAGAGGAGAAATCAGTCAGTTGTTGAGATGGCCAGGTGTCTGCTTAAGGCAATGAAAGTTCCATCAGTTTTCTGGGGAGAAGCAGTGAGGACTGCAGTTTATTTGTTAAACAGATCACCCACAAAAGCTCTCGACAACATCACTCCTTTTGAAGCTTGGCATGGTGTGAAGCCCAAGGTGAGTCACTTGAAAATTTTTGGTTGTGTGGCACATGTGAAACAAGTTGGTCCTGGCATTAGTAAACTGTCTGACAGATCCAAGAGAATGGTTTTCATTGGATATGAATCAGGCACAAAGGGCTTTAGGCTGTTTGATCCCTCTACCAACAGATTGGTGGTAAGCAGGGATGTTATTTTTGATGAAAAAATGCCTTGGGATTGGAACATTTGGATGGGCAACACAGATCAACAAGTGACAGACACCTTTGTTTTTGAGTATGAACTGACTGACAAAAATCCGACAATAGAAGAAATTGCTGATCAGCCAGCTACTCCAGGTGCAGAATCTGGAGCTGGTAATTCTGCAGGCCATTCTGCAGGTTTTGGGAATGATGGGGGTCACAATGACTCACCACAACAACAAAATACTCCAGGATCCATGGTTGGACCAAATGTGATTTATGCAACTCCACCCAGTCAGCATTCTGAAGATACTTTTGGTGGTCCACTGAGGTTCAGAACTCTGACTGACATCCTTGACAACACTGATGAAATGCAAGATTATGAGTACAGTGGCATCTGTTTGTTAGCAGCTGATGAACCAAGTGGAGTTGAAGATGCTCTGGAAGAGGAGTGCTGGGTCAAGGCCATGAATTCTGAGTTGAGGTCAATTGAAGAAAATAACACTTGGCAGTACACCAACCTGCCTAAAGGTCACAAGGCAATAGGTTTGAAGTGGGTTTACAAAGTGAAAAGGGATCCTGAGGGAAACATTGTCAAGCACAAGGCAAGACTTGTTGCAAAGGGATATGCCCAAAAGTATGGAGTGGACTATGAGGAGGTGTTTGCTCCTGTTGCTAGGCTAGAAACTGTGAGGCTGATTCTAGCACTAGCTGCCAGTGAGAGATGGGAAGTGCATCATATGGATGTAAAATCAGCTTTTCTCAATGGTGAGTTGCAGGAGGAAGTCTATGTCAAACAGCCTCCAGGGTTTGAGAATCCAAGAGATCCAGGGAAAGTACTGAAATTGCAGAAGGCATTGTATGGCCTGAAACAGGCACCGAGAGCTTGGAATGCAAAGCTGGACCAAGAACTGATCAGGCTGGAGTTTTGCAAGAGTGAGGAGGAACATGCAGTCTATAAAAGGGGCAATGGTGATTCACTGTTGTTGCTGGGAGTGTATGTAGATGATCTTATCATCTGTGGGCCAAACATCGAGTACATTGATGAATTCAAGAAGCAGATGTGCAGAACCTTCAGTATGAGTGACTTGGGGCTGCTCAGTTACTACTTGGGTATGGAAGTCAAACAAAAACCAGGAGAGATCACTCTGTGCCAGAAAGCATATGCAGCAAGAATCATTGATCAGCTTGGCATGACAGGTTGTAATCCGGTTGATACACCAATGGAACAAAACTGTAAACTTGTCCCTGGGAAACCTGACATGGCTAGAGATGTGACTAAATTCAGAAGCTTAGTTGGGAGCCTAAGATATCTAGTGAACACCAGGCCAGACATATCCTATTCTGTTGGTATGGTAAGCAGGTTCATGGAGTGTCCAACAACTGAGCATTGGGCTGCTGTCAAGAGAATTGTGAGATATTTGGCAGGCACCACTGAATATGGTTGCAAGTATACAGCAAACTCATTCACAAACCTGAAACTGTTGGGATATTCTGACAGTGATCATGCCGGTGATTTGGAGAAGAGGAAGAGCACTTCAGGTGTTGTTTTCTTTCTGAATGGCAATGTGGTGACATGGACATCACAGAAGCAAAGAGTTGTGTCATTATCAAGTTGTGAAGCCGAGTACATTGCTGCAGCTTCAGCAGCTTGCCAAGGTGTTTGGTTGACCAGACTCATTGCAGATCTGACAGGGGAAAAGTTGCAGAAGTTCAAGCTGCTCATGGATAGAAAGTCGGCTATAGAGCTTAGCAAGAATCCTGTCTATCATGAAAGGAGCAAACACATCGATACACGCTACCATTTCATCAGGGAGTGTGTCAGCAATGGAGTTGCAGAAGTTGAACACATTGGCACTGACAGGCAATTGGCAGACATTCTGACGAAGCCTCTCGGCAGGATCAAATTCGTGGAGATGCGCTGCAAGCTAGGTGTCAGTGCTGTTGCTCACGATTAAGGGGGTGAAATGTTGCTGCCAGCGTTCCTAATCGTGGCAAGTTATCTTTACTTAATTTAGATGCATGTAATAGGTTCATTCTTCAGTTGTGAACAATTTGTGATCGCGTAGAATCTTAGGTGCACGGTGATTGCACACGTGCACGCTAGGACCGCGTCTTTAGGCACCTCCCCGCCATGGCTGGCACGCCGTGCATGTCGCACGGGCGACCGGAAATCACGGCGCACCGTGCAGCGCCCAGGCGTGGCGGGGGATGCGGATCAAGGCCTTCAAAGGCTCAATGCAATGCATCAAGCGCGCTGCGCCATTCGCAGTGTGTGAATTATCTTGTGTTCTCTCTCTCTCATTCCCGAGCTCTCGCCGTCTTCAGGTTAGGTCGACGCGGTCACCACCGGCCGGTGCCGCGCCGTGCCGAGCTCCTCGCCGGAGTTCGGTTCCAACAAACGTCCTTCCACAGCGGTGTCTGATCGTTCAAACCGCTCGAGGCCGTGCCGAGACGGGACTCCAGCATTGACAGACGTCAGCGCGACTGACGAGCGGCATGTGTGAAGTTGATGCCAGCGGTTCCAGCGCGGCGGATCATGGTGGCGCGAAAGCCGCGGCGCTCGGCATGGACCGGTGCAGCGGCGAGGAGGAAGGAGATGATGAGTACGAGGAGAGCTATCTTAGCCATCATTTCATTTTCTTCTTGCTTTTTTGCTGCTGCTAGGAGTATATATAGACGGGAACATGCACGGGTCGCAGTGTCCGACCATATATTTATCCTACAAAAAAAGCATATTGAGAATAATTAATGCAGCGGAAGATTGTATCATAATTAATTAATTAAACAAATACTAAATTATTTCTTGTAAAAAGAATACTTGGAACAAAAGTACAAGTTATCTGGTCCTTTCGTCCTGAAATATAGGGCATTCAAGGGTTTAAAATTTTCCCTCACGTATGAGACATTCTAAGATTTTTAGATGAGTATTAATAGAAATTAATTAATTTTCTTTGACTCTTCACTGCATACTTGCATTTTCTATTTCTTCCTCCACTACTTAATCTTAGGAACAACTTTAATTACGGCTGCTAAACAGAAGGGTATCGAAAGGTACATGCATATTTTGTGATCTCTCATAATCTGTCTTAAAATTGCTAGGATACCTTATATTACAGGACGGAGAGGGTAGTTCTCACGGCTTCATTATAACAATGACACTACGTTGATCATTGTGTGTGTATATATATAGGACGTGTTTTTTCAACACGCACGTGTAGATACTCCGACGTAGTATCCAAAGGGTTCGTGCGTGCAAACAGGACCCGCTAATGAATTAATATTTCCGCTAATTACGGTGGTTTGCGGCCGAGCGTATGGTTGGGTCCACGGGTGCATGTATTCAGTTAATCAGTTGGAGTATATCTCCGTGTGTTTGCCGCTCCTGTTGCTTCCTTGGGAATAAATTAATTTTGGAACTATATGGACCCAAAGTAGTATGCATTGGCATGGTGTGTATCGCCAGGATATTTTTTAGTATGCATACATACCTTATTTTCATAAAATAGTATATGGGCATACTTGTTTTTAGACAAGAGTATATATGCATACTATTTGGAAAAAAAGTATCAGTACATACCCAAGAGTATATCCGTATACTCATGAGAAGCATGTCCATAAAAAAATATTTTAGCGTAAAGAAGTAGCGTCTCGGCGGCCACCAGAATAATCGCTCGGATAATAAGATCCTAAATTTTAGGATCGGCACACCTTACAAACGGGTTGGACTCTGCGCCCGTTAGCATGCGCGGTAAAAGAAACACCGTAGGAAGCAGAAGGGTAGCTACACGCGCGTGTAGAACGGATATATATATATATATATATATATATATATATATATATATATATATATTATATATATATATATATATGGAAAATCTATTCTACACGCGCGTGTAGCTGCTCCTCCGTTGTTTTCCGTAGGAAAGAAAAATTACGGGTCTCGCTTCAGGTGGATCCGATATGGTGCCATGCACCCTATTTTTCGGTGTTTCTTTTTTTTTTAAGATCGCACATTCTCGATCCACTTTATTCGGGTCCCTTCTATTCTTCGGAACGGCCGGCGGGCGGCGCGTACGACCTGCTGCTCGTAGAAAATCCGGCCATCAGGTAATTTGCATTGCTTCTAGTTTGTGTGGTTGTACAAACCATTCGATCGACTACTCACCAGAGTTCAATATGACTACAGGATGTGGAGGCTGATCCAATTACAATGCAACATAGAGCCCTGGTGATTTCTCTGTGTCGTGGTGGCTCGCGGCCACCGTGGGACGGCGACGGCGACGGCAACGGCAACGGCGGCCGGTATGCTTAGGCTGTCGCCAGTTTAACGAGACAGTGATGGCGCCATGCCGCCATGGGACACGGCGATGGCGAGTCTGCTTCTCCCTACTCGGTGGATAGTTCTATTTTCGACTAGAAGACTAGTACCATCATCAGCATCAGGTATCGTACTGTCAGATAGCATTGGCGTATCATTTATACTTTTCCGGGTTGATGTATCACTTGCATTGATACTTTTCTCAGATTTGAGTATCATTTAATACTTTTTCTCCGTGCCCCTGAGGCTGCCCCCGATGAGTTCAGCGAGTGTTCGTGAAGGTGGCGCCATGGATACGGCGGCGGCGAGCTCGATACGTATTGGCCATGTGTGCTATTCGACCATTTAACGGGCATCCGTATCAGAGGTATGCATCGAGGTCATACATCTCTTAAATTATCTTGAGAATTTGTCACAATTTTGCTGATCGATTTCAAATCATACTGCCTTTCTGGTTTTAGTGGAGATTATTTAAGAAATGCCTAAATTACTGTGCGAACATCAGGTATCCATTATCCACGTCCGGCTGTTCGTCTGCTGCAACTCAAGCTCGTCGCTGGATGTTCGTCTGCTGCAACTCAAGCACGTCGCCGGATGTTCAGCTTCCCCAGCTTAGATTCAGATAGATGTGGCGCATACAACATACGTATGAGATACCCGGTTGTAAACAATGCCAATATAATTTGTTTCCCAAAAAGTATGTAGACATACCTAAAAAACTAGCGTGTATGTACTGATACTTGTCGAGAAAGTATGCACATATACTCCCCCACCCCAAAAGAAAATTCTTCCAAAATCAGAAGAGTATGTGTAAGTAGTCACAATTGTTTTTAACTTATGTTCCATGATTTCTATCTTTTTTTTGTCAAAACGTATGTAGACATACTAAGATTCGTGTCAAAAATTATATATGCATGAATGCATCTTGGTCAAAGTATGTAAAACGTACTTTTAGAAAAGTATATCAAAACACTCTTCAAACTCTCTCATGGAAAAACGTGACCGTACTTGTTTTATAATTAGGTATGCATATATACTATTTAATCTTTGATGGATAAAAAAAACAATACGACTGCATGCAACCGGCCAGCCGAGTATCGGCAATTATCCAATCCGTTGGTTCACCTGCCCTGCTAAACGGGTTCTTTTACACACGGACCCTTTAAGGCCGGTTGGAACAGCATGGATCGGTAAAATCCTGGTGAGCGTAACTACACGCGCGTGTACATAAAACGCGTCCTCTATATATATATATAATAGATATATTATACCCTAGGTACGGAATATTATTCCATACCCGAGCCGAGTCCATGCCAACGGCTTCAGACTCCCGCAAACTCCCACCGGCGTTCGTTTTTTTTTTACGACTGGCCCGGCCGGTTCACGGCGGCACGCATCGCCCAGACCCCACTACCGCACGATCTCGTCAGTTTCATCCCGACGCCATCTCCTATCGCCGCTCCTCGCTGGCTCCGCCTGCTCCTCCCCTCGCCGCCGCGTGAGCCTCCCCTCGCTAAAATTGATGCCGCGCCGGACTCCGGAGTAACCATCATGGCATCAGTCAGCCATCGTCGGTCCTTTCCAGTCTCCATGAATATCAGCAGCCCACGAGCGATAAGCCACGAGATGGCAGATTCGTCGTCCCCAGGCGGCGCGAATGGTGGCCCTGCAGAGTTCCGCCAGGAAGACGATGGCGCAGACTACGGGCGCTGGGATGAAGGGACGGGGACGGCGATCTGGGCCGAGATGGCACGGCACAACAAGGTAGTGCCCACCTCTCTCCACCGGATCTGCAGCCATTGCTTCCCCAGCGTCAGGCCTTGGCTGGTCCGCCTCCATGAACGCAGCACCAGACCAGGTACAGATTCAAAATTCTTATTTTCCTGAGCAAATTATCGGTTCGGTAGCCTCTCCTTGAGTCCTTGTTACCCAATAAACAAATCCACTCATTCTCCTTCATGTTCAGGTGTTTAAGATGCAAGTTCAGCTGCCCTGTCCGCCAACTGAGCTCAGTCGTTTGCGCACGTCGGCGACCGCGACAGACCCACCTCCTTTTGCTGGTGCACGCGGCGACTGGGACAGGGATGGGCCGTGTCCACCGGCGGCTAACTGCTACCTCCCTCGCTGGCGCACGCAGCGGCCGTGACAGACTGACAGGGACGTGCCATGGCCATCAGCGGCAAAATCTGCTTCCATGCAAGTGGCAGCATAAGACCAAGAGAAATGCAGCTAAGTTGCTAGTGTGGATGTGCTGTGCATCCTCCCAAAAATGGTTGCAGTTCAATTTACCTCCATTGTTGAGGTAAGCAACGAGAGAGATGCATATGTACTCAAATGGGAATCATGTTCTAGAATTTATTTATGAGACGCTGATTGTACTTTATTCGACCAGGATGGTGAGCAAGCCACATGTTCAAGCTGGAGGAGCAACAGCTGAGCCAATAGTTATCGGCGACACTCCTCACATCCAGGTAATAATTAACTACGAATTACTCTTTGGATATGGTGATGGATACATTGATCATTTCAGCTGTGTGGATTCTACCATGAAAATGCATGTTTTTCTTTGTTGATGCTACATTTGCGCTGCCTAGTACCTTCCCTTTCTTGTAGTTGTAATAGAAAAATAGTGGTGTGATCTTTCCTGCATTACCAGTTGAGAATCTGAGATTGTGTCTTTTTAATTCTCTACCATGAACAGTTTCCTTTTTTTGTTTCTATTACAGATTCTACCTATTGGGGATCCTTAATCTAATTATCTGTATGAAGCTTTTGCACTAGCTAAACTTCCAAGTTGAGGGTGTTTCATTTGCATTGGGGAGGCCAGCTTAATGCGCCCCTCTCATTGATTGGTTTGTCTCTCATCGATTCAGGGATTGACACCCCATAGTTCTCTGATATGTATTCAGAATTGCTAATCTTTTTGTGTAATTCCCAATCATCAGAATATACTGTAGGAGGCAGATCAAAGCTTTATTCAATTGATGCACGCTTCTTCATTCCAGTATATTCTTAGTTATTTACGGTGAATGCAAAAATATATCCGTATGTGAACCCAAATATATCCTGGAATGTATGAAACATGAGCTGTTAGCATAATACTAAAATTGGGCTCGATATGGTGATATGTAGGTATATGAAATCAGCCACAAAGCCCCCCATGACATACAGATATATGAGATTTCTGTTTTAGCTTGCAGACATTATGTTGGCAGTTCTACAAGCCAATTTCCATTTTAGTAGCCCAACCCCACCATTTACTTTTTGAACCTATTGATCTCCTACTCCCATATTTCGTTGTCTGCTTGAGCAATGGTTATAATTAATGTTCCATGATTGTTGGCTTGTGTGTTCTGAAAACTAAGCATGACTCTTGGTTCCACTTGCATGCGTGATGAGTTCAACTGTTACTATTGTTACTTATACTCCCTTCTCTGGATGCCAACTATAACACTGAGTGACTTGTCCATCTAGCTATATGTGCACTGTACATCATGCTAGCTACTAAATGAAAATTGAGATTTGACCTGTTCCATTTAGATTGCAATATTTTTTTATTAAGTGTAACTTATCTTGTTTTAGTCTACAAATAGAGGCCATGCAAAGTTGGTTAATGTGATGCCAAATTTGTTTTATTTCTTCCAGTACCTGAGATGCATAGCTGTTTTCACCTGTGCGATGCATGCTGACCTTTGCTAGAATTGTAGTTATATTTGTTTAGAAATTCTTCCATTGCTAATTTGCTATTGATGCTAACACCCGAACATATGATCTGTTGCTTCATCCTTCCTCATTGGGTATTTCTCTTTTGTTTTGACATATGCACTGCTGGCATAATGTTTAGAGTTAAATCAACTAGTACCTTCTAGTGTTGAGAGTCTATTAGCAGTCCCTGATTTAGTGAAGGCTGGGTTCAGAAGCAACTAGTTCTGCTTTGTTCTCGGTGGAACATGGGAAATAATTCCCTTCCCTGCTGTCATGATTTGTACGCAAGCTTGTATGATGTAGCTCTCGTTTTATGATGTAGCTATCTCTAACTTTAAAAGGATTCCTGCTTAATCTTCCATGAGTCCTCTCACAAGCAGTATTTTGATCTGTTGTTCTTGGTGCTCTGTTTTGTGTTTCCAACTGGATTGTTGAAGCACATAGTAAAGAATGGATACTATAAAGTAGAACTAATTCTTTCATTTAATCCAATTTTTGTTGGTCAGATTCGTATGTGGAAATCCATGTCTGCTTTAGTACTTCTAGTTTAATGTTGCTAGTTCCTACTATATATGCCATCATACTGATTCATAAACCTTTCTAAATTTTGAAACTTTTTAAATTTGTTAATGGCAGATGGACCAGATATATCTGCTACGCATCATGCTGCACAGCCCAAAGCATGTTTTATTACCTTTTATGCTTTTGTTTTTCAGATTTATTTTGATGCACAAGTGCAGCAGCATGTTAGATGGAGATACTAATGACTGCCAGAGGATAAGAGCAAGCATCCTGACAAGCCAAGAACAGCTCATCTACATCCCGATTGGGTAATTAGTCAAACTGTAATATCTTATTGTGGTCACTCATGGAGTCATGGTAATTAACTTTCTTTCGGATTGTGCATGGTGCTGACCATGATGCACCCCCTCATGGATTCAGGTGAGGTGATCCATCTCCTTTCATGTGTACTCACAATTGCTAATTCTTCTTGAATTATGAATTAGAAGTGTTATCAGAAGGCTAACAAATCATGTATCTTTTTTTAAGGATGCATTGATTCATTTTTTTCTTTCCAGTAGTCATTAGATGCATTTCAGAATTATCTAATTAACCCAACCCAACTTTTCATCCTTTCAAGTAATAAATTATTCTTCAAAACAAACTCAGGTGACTACTCCAAGAAAATTGGTATGTCCCGGTATATCAAAAAAATGTATCTAAAAATTCCAAGAAGACAACCATGTTCCAGGTAGAAAATAATGCCACATTGCATAATGTCTTATCTCATGGACTGTGTTTCATATTGGCCAGGTGATTAGTGTCGGATATCAATATCCGACCCTCTCACCGACGGGTGGGACCTCGCTGTTTCGGGAAGAGGACGGGCGTAATCAGACCCATAAACAAGGAGGACATCGGATAGGGGGAGGGCCGACCTGGCTCCGCCTCGGCCGACCCAGTTCCGCCTCGCCCGACCTGGCTCCGCCTCGGCCGACCCAGTTCCGTCTCGCCCGACCTGGCTCCGCCTCGGCCGACCCAGTTCCGTCTCGCCCGACCCGGCTCCGCCTCGCCCGACCTGGCTCCGCCTTGGCCGACCTGGCTCCGCCTCGGCGACCCAGTTCCGTCTCGCCCGACCTGGCTCCGCATTGGCCGACCTGGCTCCGCCTCGGGCGACCCAGTTCCGCCTCGCCCGACCCCACCCAGGACATGTGTCGTGGGTCAACAAGGGGGACCCGGAACGATAGGGAGTCGGGAGCACGCGCCGCACATCTACCGCGCCGCACATCTACCGCGCTATCTACTAGCATTAACGGGCTGCGCCGCGCCGCCCGCCGTGACAGAAGGAGGCAACTGTTCCAGCAGCCCCGCATGCGCCGCAGAGCGACGTGCACGACCTTAATAAGCTCGGGATTAGGACCTACTCCAACAGCGTTCACAGTGTCCTACAGGCGGCAAGGCTTCTCCAGCAAGCTTCTTACTACCCATCGTTTTTGTTAAACACGTCTTGTACAGGTCTCCTGGCCCTAGAGGTATAAAAGGAAAAATAGGGCCTCAGGGGAGGGGGACGACCGATAGAGAACACTCGCTCTCCCACACTTAGAAACTCACAGAGACTTGAGGCTTCTCCTCTCTCTCGACCGCTTGTAACCCTACTACGAGCAACGCGAGTAACACGAGCTGTCTCACACTGGACGTAGGGCGTTCGTGCCTGAACCAGTATAATCCCTTGTGTCCTCTCGCGAACCATCCGGAGCCCAAACGCGCAATCCACTAAATTTACTAGTTGGTCATTTCGTACACCGACAGTTGGCGCGCCAGGTAGGGGCCTTTGCGCGTTTCGACGATCACCAGGCTTCGGATGGCCACCCACGGTTCGAGCTGGGCTCCCGGGACGCAGCTGCGTCTCGGAAGCCTAGATTTCGTCATCACCACTGACGGGGACCTGGCGAGGCTCGCCCCCACGTCTCCGGTCAGCGCCCCCGACGCTGACGTCGCGGCCGCCACCGAGGCCCTCGCGAATGTCAACATCGACACCTCTGACGACGAGGCCAGCGACCCTCGCCCGGAGGCCAACGAGGCTCTCCTCCTGAGGCAGCTGGAGACCTTCCTAGGGCCGCGGCCCTCGCAGGAGGACACTCGCTGCGTCAGGTTCGCACTGGCGAACGTCGCCACTCAGCTCACGGGAGGAGCCCCACTTCCCCCGGGGATGTTGGACTCCCTCCCGCCGTATGCGGCCCCATACGGTTCACGCAACGCGGCTGAGATCGTGTCACGACTGGTGACACGCCTTCTGAGCCACGCCCCGGCGAACAGCGAGTTCGTCGGAATGATCGACCACGTCTCCGAGTCGGTCTTCGACCTCCTGGACGATTCCGTCTCGGAGGTGTCGGACACTGAACTCGTCGGGGAAAGCCATCACCCGTCCCGCGAGTGTTTCATGGCGGACACCCCCGATGGGGCGGTGGGAGAGGCGAGCGAGAGCGGCTCGGGCCCGGCGGCCCCGGGAGACGGCCTCCCGGCTCATGACGTGCCTGCAGCCGCCCTGGTCGCAAACCAAGCCCCGGCGCCGCCGAGGCAGCCGGCCCCGCGAAGAGCGGCCACACCGCCACGACACTCTCACGCCGACAACGCCCGGCAACGCCGGGAGGAGCTCCAGGAGGCCCGCCGCCTTTTGGAGCAAGAGCGCGCACGGGTCGAGCAGGAGCGAGCGCGCATCGAGCACGAGCTTCTGCAGATCGGAGACGCGGCTCCGGCCCGGGGACGTGCCCGGGACGTGCAGCGCCAAATCATCGACGATGACGGTGCCCCGCCCCCGCATTTCGCCCGCGCCGGGCAAAACATAGCCGCCGCGGCTATGCTCGTGCGAGGGCTCCCTCCGCCGGTGACGCCGGAAGCCCGCAAGGCGCAGCGGGAGCTCGGCGAACTTCTGGAGCGAGCCGCGGCTCAGCAGGCCGAGAGCTCGCAGTCGCGACGACGAGCGTCGCAGATGAGCCACCGCGAGGCCTCAAGGCAGCCCACCGGCGGGCACGCCGGACGCGCGCAACAAGGGGTCTCGGTGCATCAGCCCCGGCCCGCCGGGGACGCGGCTCCGATCCTGAAAAGGGTCGGCCCGATTCAGGACGCTCGGAGCATCCTGAACGCCCGTCGCCGACGGCTCCCCGAGGGCGAGCCCGAGCGACGGCGCGGGCGCGCTCCCCGTCGTGGCGGCCGGTACGACGACGACGATGAGGAGGGTGAGAGGACGCCGAGCCCGGACGCGCCAGGGCCACGGGCCTTCAGCCCGCGGATCCGGGCGGCTCCTCGCCCCGCCAACTTTAGAGCCCCGTCGAACTTCCCGAGGTACGACGGGGAGACCGATCCCGAGCTCTGGCTCGAGGACTACCGACTCGCCTGCAGAGCCGGAGGGGCCGACGATGATGATTTCATCATCCATAACTTGCCCCTTCATCTGGCCGACTCGGCACGGGCGTGGCTCCAACATGTCCCCGCGGGACAAATCGGGAGCTGGTCCGACCTGAGGGAGGTCTTCGTGGGGAACTTCCAGGCGACCTACAATCGCCCTGGAAACCCATGGGATCTCAGAAGCTGCAGGCAGAAGCAGGGGGAGACGCTCCGGGAGTACATCAGATGCTTCTCCCGGCAGTGTAACGAACTCCCCAACCTCGCTGACGCCGACGTCATCGGGGCGTTCCTTACGGGGACGACGTGCAAGTCTCTCGTCCACAAACTTGGGCGAAAGAGCCCTCGCACCGCGAAGGAGCTGCTTGACATCGCGACGAGTCACGCGGCCGGCGAGGAGGCAGTGGGGGCCATCTTCCACCAGTCTGCTGACCCAAAGGGTAAGCAGACCGAGGAAACGGAGGGAGGCCCATCGGGGCCCCCCGCCAGGAAGAAGAAGAAAGGCAAGGGCAGGCGGCACGACGACGAGACCGCCATGGTGGCCGCCGCCGACCCGAAGCCGACCTTCAAACCTCCGACTGGGGAGGTCCCCGACCACTTCGAGAAGAAGTGGAACGGGCCCTGCCCGAATCACGAGTACCCCGTCAAGCACCTGTACAAGGATTGCTCCCTCATGAAGAAATTCATGGCAGGGGGCTCCCGCAAGCCGGCGCCTCGGTCGAAGAAGCCCGACCCGGCCCCGCAGGAGCCGGGGGCGGACCAGAACATGGACGCCGACCCCTATCCGGAGCCGGACGGCTGTCTGATGATCTTCGGCGGAACGGAGGCGTCGGTGAGCAAAGGGCGATCCAAGGTGGAGCGCCGAGAGGTGTACGCCGCCGAGCCGCCCACTCCGGCCTTCCTCAAGTGGTCGGAGGCATCCATCACCTTCGACCGAGCTGACCACCCGCAGTTCGTCCCAAGGCCGGGTAAGTACCCTCTAGTGGTTGACCCGGTCATAGGGCGCAAGCGCCTCACCAAGGTGCTGATGGACGGCGGGAGCGGGCTCAACATCCTCTACGCCGACACACTCGACGCCATGGGGATTGACCGAGGGCGCATTCGCCCGACCGGGGCGCCTTTCCACGGGGTGGTCCCTGGTAAACAGGCCGTCCCCCTCGGGCAGATCGACCTGCCCGTTACGTTTGGGTCTCCGACCAACTTCCGGACGGAGACCCTCACGTTCGAGGTGGTGGGGTTCCACGGCGCCTACCACGCCATCTTGGGCCGCCCATGCTACGCGAAGTTCATGGCCGTCCCCAACTACACCTACCTCAAGCTCAAGATGCCGGGGCCGAGGGGGTGATCACGGTGGGATCGTCGTTCCAACGGGCCCACCAGTGCGAGGCGGAGAGCTGCGAGCTGGCATCGGCCATCATCGCGTCGACCGAAGAGCTCGCCCCGATCAAGGCTCGCCTCGTCGAAGAGGCGCCCGACTTCACTCACGGCTTGGCGTCGTTCGAGCCGCTCGAAGGCACCAAGGAGATCGAACTGGACCCCGGCCACCCGAGCACGAAGGTGGCGCGGATCGGAACCAAGCTGTCTCCCAAATAGGAAGGCGCGCTCGTCGACTTCCTCCGCGCAAACGTCGACGTGTTTGCATGGAAGCCCTCGGACATGCCGGGCATTCCGAGAGAGGTCGCCGAGCATTCCTTGGACATCCGGTCCGGGTCCCGACCCGTGAAGCAACGCCTCCGGCGCTTCGACGACGAGAAGCGCAAAGCAATCGGCGAGGAGGTCGCGAAGCTTCTGGTGGCCGGCTTCATCAAGGAAGTGTATCATCCCGAGTGGTTAGCTAATCCCGTCCTTGTACGAAAAAAGAATGGGAAATAGAGAATGTGTGTTGATTATACTGCTCTTAACAAAGCGTGCCCAAAGGATTCCTTTCCTTTGCCGCGCATAGATCAGATAGTCGACTCGACCTCGGGGTGCGAAACCCTATGCTTCTTTGACGCGTATTCAGGGTACCACCAAATAGCGATGAAGGAGTCCGACCAGCTCGCGACTTCCTTCATCACCCCGTTCGGATCGTATTGTTACGTGACGATGCCGTTCGGGCTCAAAAACGCCGGCGCCACCTACCAAAGGTGTATGCTCAGGTGTTTTGACGAACTCATCGGACCGACCGTTGAGGCGTACGTGGACGACATCGTTGTCAAGTCCAAACAGGCCGACCAACTCGTGGCCGACTTGGAAAAAACGTTCGCCAAACTCAGGGCGAACGACGTTAAGCTCAACCCCGAAAAATGCGTTTTCGGGGTACCCAGGGGAATGCTTCTAGGTTTCATCGTATCCCGCCAAGGGATAGAGGCCAACCCCGAGAAGATCAACGCCATAACCAGGATGGGCCCGATTCAGAACCTGAAAGGGGTTCAGCGGGTCACGGGGTGTCTAGCCGCGTTGAGCCGGTTCATCTCGCGCCTTGGCGAAAAGGTCCTCCCTTTGTACCGTCTCTTGAAGAAATCCGAGCGGTTCGTTTGGACGGACGAGGCCGAGGCGGCGCTGAACCACATCAAGGCGGTCTTGACGAATCCGCCGATCCTGGTCCCGCCAAACACCAGCGAGCCCCTCCTCCTCTACATCGCGGCAACTACGCAGGTGGTAAGCGCGGCGTTGGTAGTAGAGCGCGAAGAAGAAGGGCACGCCCTCAAAGTACAGCGCCCGGTGTACTTCGTGAGCGAGGTGCTCGGGGACACCAAAACGAGGTACCCACAGATCCAAAAGCTGCTGTACGCCGTCCTCATCTCCAAAAGGAAGCTCCGCCACTATTTCGACTCGCATCCGGTCACAGTGGTGAGTTCTTTCCCCCTCGGCGAGATTATAAACAATCCTGACTCGACAGGTCGGATCTCGAAATGGGCTATGGAACTGATGGGCCAGGGCATCACCTATGCTCCGCGGACGGCCATTAAGTCCCAGGCCCTCGCCGACTTTGTTGCGGAATGGACCGAGATACAGCTACCCACGGCCCCTGTCGATCAGGAGTACTGGGTGATGTACTTCGACGGCTCGTTGACTCGGACGGGAGCAGGGGTCGGTTTAGTTTTTGTTTCGCCCCTCGGGGTGCGGATGAAATACGTGATCCGGCTACACTTCCCTGC
>CM014277.1:27225676-27247044 GCA_004135705.1 Alloteropsis semialata | reverse complement strand
GATTGGATCCATGCCAATTGCTGCATCCCATCCACGATGCACCAGTGCTTGATTCAATGGCAAGGCAACAATGTGGAGATCGTCCCAGCTGATGATTCGGTTAGTATTGCAACAGCCGAGTCAACGATTTGGGAGTTTGAAGGGATTGAATGCCTGTCCGAAAAAACATGGGATGGCGACTTCCTCAAGGTGTCCGATCAAGGATTACAGCCGATCCAAGCAGTCGGCTCTGAGACTTTGTTTTAAATGACCGATTGTATAGAAGATTTTGAAGACCGAAGTGAATTCGGTTTAAGCCGTAACATTGTTGAGCATCGGCTACCCATCAAACCAGGATATCGGCCGCACAAGCAGTACGCAAGGAGATTCAAGACTGAGATGTACGAACCAATTAAGGCCGAAATAACAAAGCTATTTGAAGCTAAGTTTATCAGGCCATGCCGGTTGCTGATCGGTCACGGGTAACTTCCAAGAAATAGCAAGAAGGATTAGCAAGGGAAGTTCCAAAGGACGTAACTCCTCGGTGATTCCGCCAATCACTTCGTCCGCATTGGCGACTACATCCGCATCGGCGATTCCGCCGATCACTTTATCAGCATTAACCCTGGAGTAATACCACCAGCAACCCACCATGGCCTGATTTGCCACCAGCACGAGGCTACCGGAGGTACTGTTGCAGTGCTGCGAGGATACTAGGGCGAAGGAACGGCACCAGGATGATCAGGATGGTGATGACGCAGAGCTACCGGAGTTAAAAGCTACAAAGACTGAAGTCCAATACAAGCAACTCACGTAACGGTGTAACGAACTGAGGTTACTTGCTGCACCGACGTTTATCACTCAGCTGAGCTGATGGCCGATGTTTATTATTAAGAAGGAAGGGCTGATGATCATAAGATTGTGTTGCTGCCAATGCCGCCGCTACTATTGCCAATACCGCCGCTGCTCATGCCGTCGCTGCCGATGAAGGAACAGTGCTGGAATACCAAGATTCAGAAGAGAAGATTTCGACATCTATGCTAACACGACGTCGGCTCATCGATCCAAAAACTATGGTATGATCAAGTAAACTATATTTCTTACTGCGAAATACTTGGGAATTTTATTTTGTGAAAATAAAATACATAGCTTAGTTCCTCAATGATATGAAATTCCTACCAGAGCCATATGTTGATATCTTCTGAAAACCTTACACATATGCTGCTTGTTTTGTATTGAGCATTGTCAAATTGTTTGTGACCCTTGTGAGATTCGTTTCATGCTTTTAAGATCGAGATCACGTACACTCCACATATTATTCCATTGTTGGGTATTCTAGACTTTAATTCCCGGGCACATCGGTCGTTTGGTCTGGATTCGCATACTCGACTATTCATATGCTGACTTCTACACTGGAAGTTACGCAAAAACATGCCTTCCATCCATACAAAAATACTCCGTCCCTTTGACATGACTTTTCAAATTCATTATGCAAAAGGTATGGGTTATGCAAAAAAGAAAAAAAAATAATATATTATCTGTGCTCAAAAGCATAAGGAAGAGTGATAAAAAATAAATATGAAAGATAGCCCATATCTGAAAAGAAAAGTAAAATGAAGAGTCATGCAAAAGGGAGTTTCACCCAAAAAAATTCCACACACATGCACATCTTGATCTGATTGTATGACTTATTTTCTCCACTGGATCCGGTTTTTGACTTTGCAAGATATGCAGTGCAAGTATGCTTCCTTTCTATATCCTACCCTGAGCTCCACAAAAGCCTTATTAGAAGTAGGAAGAAAAAGAGACGATACAGTGCCTTGGTGAGGAATAATACACATTGAGCGATCTGAGAGAATCATTTGAGGAGCGAAGTTATGTTTTGATTTGAAAATGAAAAAACCAAGTTATTTAGCAGGAAGAATAGAGTTTTCTTGATTATTCATATTGGCTAACATGTTATGATAAAGAAGCTTGAAGAAAGGTATCGGCTATGAAAAGGGCAGTGCTAGAGAAGTCAAGGTGTTGAATCTATGAAGTGAATTGCATCAGCTAGGAGATTGAGACGCTGGATTTACAGAATTTCGAAGCATGAATCCTTCATACTCCGAAACTGGGGGGCATGTGTTGACACCAGGTTTTCGCACCAGATATGCTGAGTCAGATATGACGTGGTGAGGCTGGAATTACGCAGTGGGCCCGTTGACTGGTCAAACAAATAGTGCCAGAAAAGGAAACCGAAGATGACAGAGAGGAAAGCCTGACGTGAAGAAGAGGTCCGATAAGGCAAGGGAATCCGATCTAGTGACGAACGAATGAAAATGCGTCGGCTCAGAAGGAAGCGTATCAGATACAGGGGCTATTTCCTTTTTGAAGGCATATTGAGAGTCCCATTCTATATTAGATCTAGTTTACTTTATCCGCAAGTTAGTCTAGTCCGATCAGGACTCTCCATGACCAGGGTATAAATATGAACCCTCGTCCATTGTAAAGAATTATTCTCACAATCAATACAACCCGGCTTCACGCCAAAAACCCTAGTAGTAGTTACCGACGAAGCTCATTGGTGGACGGGCTGCATCAGTTCTGATCTCCGGCTTACCAGTAAGTTAGTCAATTTATCGAACTAGTATAGGCTTTGAATTGAGGCGCATTGCCCTTTCTCGTTTATACTGTTCAACCGATTTATCTCTGGATAATCAAGATTGATATAGATTCCCTACGTCGGAGCTAGATCAATATTGATTATTCAACAGATTATCGTTTATCGGACTACACTTTAAGCCTAGATTCCCTACGTCGGAGCTAGGTATCAAGATTAGTCTAGATTCCCTGCGTCGGAGCTAGAGTAATCTTGGTTACTAAAGGTAGTCTTTGCGGTTTGTTGGAGTTGCTAGATTGGTTTAGATCTACGCCATGTGAATCAATTCTACTTCTTCAACGGCTTTGAGCATTGGTCTTGGTCCGATTTAAGCAATATTTATCTTACAGCATCGTTCTATGTCCAATCCTGCTTTGTGGTTTAATCTGGTTGTTCTTTGAGTATTGCATTGGTGTAGATTCCCTACGTCGGAGCTGGATCTTTGTAATACGCTTAGATTAATCTTTGATTGTCATGTTTGGTCTAGATTCCATACGTCGGAGCTAGATTCATCTTGATTAGTGAAAGGAAGCTTTGATTATGCCTTATTGCTATTTGAATATTAAGTGTGGTGTATATTCCCTACGTCGGAGCTGGATCTTGCTTAATTATTTGATAGCATATCTTAGAATCAGAACGAATCTGTTAATGTTTTACCTGTTTATTTTGCTTAATCTGATCAACACCTGTGCGAGCATCTTGTTTAATTGATAGATTGATGAGTCGAGTCTGATTATCTAGCTATCCGATCTGATCATAGTTGGAGAAATCTAGATTCCCTACGTCGGAGCTAGATTTCTCTGAAAAGGCTATAGTCCGATCGGCTGGTTAGATGATCCGATAAGATGAGTCAAACTGGCAATTAGACAAGATGGACAATGTATCGGCTTACACTGTGATTATTTAATATCTTGTTCAAGACACAGCTGATCCATTATTTTACATATTGGCCTTGTTTTATGCTTTATTTCATTATTCAAAAGGCTGATCTGTTATATCAATCAAGGCCCGATCCTGATTGGTCCGATTCTGAGGTCCGATTTGGTGTCTGATTGAGGTCCGATCACTCGGTCCGATTGACGTCATCAATGAGGTCTGATTTTGAGGTCCGATTGGTATCGGCCGACACGTGTCTGATTGGGTCTTGGCTAAAATTCGACGTTACTCCATCGTCTGAAATAGAGCAATTTAACTGTTTTATCCCCTTGTCAATTTCAGGTCAAATTGACTGGCACGCTGCGAACCTGAACTGGAGTGTGGACTGGCACTGGAGCGAAGCAGATCTCCCTAGTCTTCGTGTGCTGACCGCGGGGAATACGACCGCCGATTTTCCGCGTCAACAGAGTGGTTCGCGAGTCTCTCCAACATTTCATCGATGAAGGGGAGCGGGAAGTGATCCTTCTTTGTTGCCTTGTTAAGTCGGCGGTAGTTAATACACATCCGCCACCCAGTAACGGTACGCTGAGGAATCAGCTCATTTTTCTCGTTACTTACGACGGTCATACCTCCCTTCTTGGGCACTACTTGGACCGGGCTGACCCATTCACTATGAGGGACAGGATAGATGATCCCGGTGTGTAAAAGTTTCAAAACTTCTTTCTTTACGACTTCCCTCATTGCATTATTTAGCCTACGCTGAGGCTCCCTAGAAGGTGTAGAAGCTGGATCTGTGGGAATACGATGGGTACAGAGTGCAGGGCTTACCCCCTTCAAGTCCTTGAAGGAGTACCCGAATGCCGAGCGGTGCTTCTCAAGCACCTTTATGAGTCTATCACTCTCGTCCTGCGATAGCTTGTCACTAATGATGACGGGGGTGTCCCAGTCTTTATTTAAGAAGACATAGCGAAGGCCAGGAGGCAAGGGTTTTAGCTCTACGTGTGTCTTAGGTGGCTCCTCGGTTTCAAGCGACTCAGAAGTGTCATCCTCTTCCTCTATAAAATTGTGAACATTCTCTTCGAGGAATGACTCAAATGGGTCACTATGTTGTAGGGATCTCACTTCCTCAGCCGGGTTAGGTTCTGTCAAAGGTTCAACTATGGAGTTCTTAACCCTAGCTAATGGTATAGTGAGAAGATTCCTTCCTACTTTAGCTAGGAGGTTTCCTTCCGAGGTTACATCCTGAAGCAGGCCCTCGATAGGATGTCCTATAAGGAGGTCGAAATCTAATGTCTCAAAGACATAAAAGTCTAGAGGCATCTCAATCCCGTGGTGAGAGAGGAGAAAGTCTCGTACTAGGCCGAGACTCTTGAGAATACGACCTGAGGGTGTTCTAAGAAGTCTTGACGTTGGGGCCATCTTTTTGCGACGTCCAAGGATGTACGCGAAAGAACTGGACATGATATTTGCCCCAACGGTCGGGTTGTACAGAATGTCTACGGCCACCTTGCTTATGAAACCTCGAATGGTCTGCGAAGGTGAGTTAATCCGAATAACTTCGGAAGAAGTCTCAGATTCGTTCGACCATTCCGTGTTTAGGATGGCGATCAGCTCTCTCATGGTTTCGTTTAAAATTTCTTTCTCCATATAGATGGAGGGGGTCTTTACCGTAGGCTTCTTCTGTATTGAGTAGTTCAAGGTATTCCCAAAGTCTTCAAAAAGATCTTCCTCGAACTCAAATGGTAATCCGAGAGGTTGAGTTTCCTCTTCCTCAACAGATGGGGTCTTAGGAATTGGACTGGGCAAGACTATGGGTTCTATCTGTGAGTCTTCTTGCTCAGTCTCGGTCGCGTCCGCAGGACAGTTCTCTCGGATGGCCGCTAGGACTTCTTTCTCTGGCCGGGGTTATGTGTAGGAATGAACCTCCGGCTGCTATGTCTATGTACCGGGCATCTTCACTATTCAACCCAGACCAAAAATGCTGCATGAGCATGTAGTCTGGGAAGCCTAGATCTGTTCCGGTTAGACATGAGTCCTAAAATCGGTCCCATGCTTTAGCGATCGTTTCCTTCTCTCGTTGCTAGAAGTTGATGATCTCCTTCCGAAGTGCACAGATCCGGTGAACAGGAAAGTATTCAAGACAAAACTTGTCCCGTAACTTTTCCCATTCACCGTTCGTTAGAGCAACGGTGTGATCGTACCACTTCCTCGCTTTCTCTTTGAGAGAGAACGGGAAGAGCTTCCATCTAATCGTTGCCTGCGTCATGCCTGATATGACCAGACACGAGCAAAGCAACTCGAATTCGTGCAAGTGACGGTATGGGTTTTCACCATCACCTCCAGAGAAGGATATGTCCTGGACCATAGCTATGAAGGCAGGGCGAAGTTCATAGCTATCGGTTAAAATAGGATTTGACGAGGGGTGCAGCTCCAATAATTCGCCCTTTGGAGCAGAGAACTCATGAATTTGGGTTGAATTCATGGTTGATAAAAAAAGAAATAGAAAAAAATATAAAATAAAAGATATACGGGCAACCTTAGATCTTAGATAACTGCTACCGTTCCCCGGCAACGGCGCCAGAAAGCTTGTTGACACCAGCGGTGGCAAACAGAAAATCCGCAAGCGCACGACTGTCGTAGTAGCTTTCACCCGTGAGTAAACAGGTATCGAATCCACAGGGAACGTAAAAGTATATCTAATCACTAAAGCTGAGCCGGATCGATCGAGTATATATAAAGGCTGGGTAGAGAGGATAACTTAGCACTAAGGCTCTGATGATAGTATAGAGAATTCCCTATGCTTGCTTTAGGCACCGGGGTATCCTAGGCCTCTAGGAAATTGCCGGCCAACAGCTCTACGCCGTACCCGTACGTGAGGATTACAAAGGACGGACAGGGCTGTCACCACCTGCCGCCTACCTCTACTAATCCGTGGGGCTACGAGGCAAACGAGGGCAAATATACACCTAAGCACCACGCCTAAGATAATATCAGCTATCCTAACCTTGATCAAAGATTAGAATACTTTATAAATAAAGCAACGAATCCACAAGCACAATAGAGACTTAACTTATCTATAACTCAGACTTAATTACTAGTTGAATCCCGGATACTTACTGAGTAGCTCGCATCCGTCGAGGTACAGGCGGAGGGTCGCCGACAGGCCGGGACTCCTCCAGACTCTCCCTCACTCTCTCCCTATTTCTACTCTGGATATGAGGAGGGCTTCGCCTTGGATCTTCACTTCTGCTCGATGATGATTAGACCTGCCCCGTGTTCAGCCACTTATAGCTTGGAGAGGCGGTTAAGAGTTGGCTCGTAGCGGTTGAGGCGGTCCGGAGGTGGGCCCAGGTCGGCCAACTACGGGGGATCGGCCGACCATCAGATCCACCGTCTTTGATGATCCACGGCACAGATGAACTGCTGGAGACGGTTGACAGTTGCTGGTGAAGGCGGTGCCGATTCGGGCGCGTGGCCAGGTCGGCCGACCTGGGCAGGTCGGCCGACCCAGGGCTGTGGCCCCTCGGCCCCACGTCGTCAGTGTCTCTTGCCAGTGGGTCCTTTAGTCGGTTTCCGGTGGGTAATGGTGAAGATGTGTCGGTTAAGTTAGGAATGTGGGCCCATGAATCCATGTGCTTGCCATGTGGCCCAATCCCAACTCTTCATTTCCACCGTCTTGATTTCAACGTGCCTGATCACTCCTGAGTGTGCTTGTTGTTGTTGGGCTGAAAATGGACCTCACTGGGCCTGGACCCAGGTCGGCCGACCAAGGTAGGTCGGGCGACCTGGCCCTGGGCCCACTTTAGCTCTTCTTTTGCCACTTTATTCCTGTAAGCACATATGCACCAAAACTCATGGAATTCATTAGTAATCAACCCTATTTCTATTTGTTTTATCATATTTTATATCTTTGTTGGCAGTAATAAGTTGTCATTAAGAATCGCCAACACCAAGACTCCTCCGGAAGCCCTTCAGAAGATCTAACACTATGACTATCACTACTAAGACTAAGACTAAGCTTGTAGCAAAGGAGAGCTCTTCTTCTGATGTGTGTTGAGTACGGCGCCCTTTGCAGGTATTTATAGCATCACATAGGCGGTTGGAGCCGGCCAGAGGCAGTTGTGGCAGTTTGGAGGTGGGCCTAGGTCGGCCGATGTGCCCAGGTCGGCCGACCCTAGGATGCACCGTCTTCAGCATTGCACGGCTCAGATGAACTCCTGATGGCGGTTGACAGGTACGGGTCAAGGGGGGAGCGAAACGGCCGTAGGCCCAAGTCGGCCGACCTAGCCGGGTCGGCCGACCTAGTCTCGCCGCCTTTCGGCCCCACCCTTCTCTGCTAGACTGCCATGTGGGTCCTTATGATGGTTCTAGGTGGGTATACTCCGTTTAGGTGTAAATGAGTTAAGGTATGGGCCCTTCAATCCGTGGGAGTGACACGTGGCTCATCCTCACCCTTGACTTGAACTGACCATGATTCAATGTCCATGATCCTTCCTTTGTGTGCTTCTTGACCTGTGTGGAAAATGGGCTCGATTGGGGTCCAGGCCCGGTCGCCCGACCTAGCCAGGTCGGCCGACCTGGGTCTGTGCCCAGTTTCGTCCATCTTTTGCACCGTAGTCCCTGTACTCGGATATATTCTAGATATATATGGTATAACATTATTTGAATACTTATGTCTAAGTTATGCTTGATTTTTATTAGTTTCCTGAGCCTATTGACGGTCGGATTTTCTGTTATAAAGGACCGTCAACAACTCCCCCAAGCTTAGCCTTTGCTCGTCCCGAGCAAAAGACTAAAACTTTTGGCTCAGTGGATCAGGAGTTGCTTCCTCATTACTCCTCAAAAGTACTAGTGGTTCAGCAAGATATTCTACCAAGAATTGAATAAGCTGGTAAAATAAACTTCCCTTATTACCTTGGCCTTTTATGGGGCTTGTAGCTTCTTGTTGTCTTGGGCGGTTGATGGCTAGAACAACTTAGACCAAGCACCTTACCTTCTACCTTGCTTGACAATCAAACTGGAGGTTTTGGAATTTTTTTTCAAAAACACAGAGTTCCTCGGGTGTACTCTCAAGTCACTCATGGTGTATTTCCTTACCAATTTCCTCTCTCAACTCTCATGTCACTCATTGGAGTGGAGTTTGTGCTAGGAGAGCTTTATAGCATACTTGTAATGCACATATTGTAAAGTCAAAATCAGGATTCAAAGAGAAATAAATCATACTCTCAAACGAAGATGTGCACGTGTATAGTTGGCATGGTAAGAGATAGCTCCTTTTTTACAGGTCCCTCTTCTCCTTAAAGAGTTGGTTTTAGAGACATGGCTTTAATTTTTTGAACCAAGAGCCTCTTGCTCTCTCTCTTTTTTTTTTACATACTCGGACCTTCATGTGTCCATGCTTTTTTTTATAGAGCTTTTATTTGGTGGAATAATGGGTGTTGTGTTCACTTCCAGGGTAGAAGTGTAACATGTATAAGGTGGCCTGTGCGTGATCTTGGCTTTAAAAGCATGAAGTAAATCTCTAGGAATCACAATGATCTTGACAAAACTCAATGCAAAAGCAAGAAGCTTATGTAGGGGTTTAAGACAATATGAGCTTTGGTAGGGAATTTAATCACCATAAGGAACTCTTTATTTTATTTTAAAAGAGAAACTCCGGTTGTCAAGTCTAGCTTAGTTAGATCTTAAGGTGAACTCAAGTCTTATCATATCATAGCCCACAACAACCTAAACTAGAGCTTGTAGATGCTACCCATAGATAGACAAGATAACAGAAAAGATCATGCTCAACCAGCAAACTCAAAGCTTAGGAGAATAGCAGGTTGAAACATAGGTACAAGAGAGAAATAAGAGCAACTATTCATCATGTCCAAAGTAAAGATTTAAGCATAGACTCAAAGCATTAAGGGACTAGCACGGATAGCACTCATTTACTAACCTTATTCGAAAGAAAAACTTTATTCAGCAATACTTACCTGAAATTACCTGAGTGGGGGTCCTCCCCCAAGCTATTTTGTTGACACCGATAAACCTGTCGGCGCAGGACTCGTGTTTTACGTCGTCGAGCGAAGACGTCTCCGATGTAGGATCTCAACTTGATGAAGTAGCATCTGACCCTGGAGATGAGGATACAGATGATTTAGCCCGCCATACCTGTTTTGCCTTCTTTTGGCGGTCGACAGCTTGTTCCGGTGGTTTCTTTGTCTGTGCGTTCGCACCTCGTGTAGACTTCTTGTTGTGCTTTGCATAATACCGGATAGGGAAATCCTTCTACCAGAACTTCTCCATGAACTTAATCAGGCTGTCCTTTTCTGGAAGCGTCACCTCCACCTCTTTGACGTTCTGACTGTTTCTCCCATATTTAATCTTGATCATGGAGCATTGCTCCACTTTTGGCCTGAACTCAAACTTTTCGTTCTTACCATTAATGTGAAGCTGGATTTCTCCAACACCCACATTAATGTGAGCGTCTGCTGTGCTCAAGAAGGGTCGCCCAAGGATGACCGACGAGTCGTTGCTCACGTCCATGTCCAATACCACAAAGTCGACAGGGACGAAGCAATCCCGGATGCGAACCGGAATGTCCTTGGCTATCCCCTCCGGGTAGCGGACCGTAGAATCGGCCAGCTACAATCTCATGGGAGTAGGGGACAAGGTAGTATAATTAAGGCTATCAAATACTACCTTTGGCATGACGCTGACGCTTGGCCCCAGGTCGCAGAGTGTGTGCTCGAAATGCTGTGCCCCGATTGTACACGTGATGGTGGGACACCCTGGGTCCTTCTTCTTTTCCGGGACCTTGTTCAGTATAGCTACACTGCACTCCTTAGTCAACTTCACGACCTCGGTAGTTGGGAGTGGACGTTTGTTGTTGAAGATGTCCTTCAAGTACTTTGCGTAGGTCGGTACCTGCATAGCATCCAGCAATGGCACAATGTATATTTAACTTTTGTATAACTTCTACGAACCTGGCAAATTGCTCATCCGCCGATGGTTTCTTTTGGTGTTGAGGGAATGGCAAGACGTTGCTGTCGTAGAACTCATGTGGCGCAGTTTGTCCAGCTATTGCCAGCTCGGCTTCAAGCTCTTCTTCCACTGCGGGAATCTCCTTTCTTGGCGCTGCTGTTTTTCCTGTATGGTTAGGTGGAACTGGATCCCGAGTAGCCTTACCGCTCCTCGTGGACACAGCCTTAACATTTTCAAAAGACAATTCCGGTTGCCCGGGAATTCTTTCCTTATCCCCAGAAGGAACAGCGGTGGCTAGCTGAGCTAATTGGGTTTCTAGCATTTTATTAAAGCTCAGCTGGCTCTGGAAGGTGGAGGACAAACTTTCTATTTTAGAATTTATGCCCTCCAGAGCCTTATCGTTAGCAGCAAGCCTCTTAGAGATAGATTCATTAATCTTGGCCTGACCAAGGACAAGATCTTTAAGGGAAGGTTGGTTAGAAAAAGAATTATTATTGTTACCTCCCTGGTAGAATGGGCGTTGCTGGTTCCAGTTCCCTTGAGGCCGGTACCCGTTGTTGCCGTTCACGAACTGTACCTCCTCTTGTGTCTCGGGGCAGTTGTTCCCTGAGTGGCCAGTTTCTCCACAGACTTCACATGTCATGTGTGAGTCCAGTGGCCCTTCATTGCCAGCGCCTCCATCCTTGGTGCGGTCATCAAGGCGCTTCATGATCAGATCCATCTTGGCGGCCAGCATGTCCACCTCCTTCACAGTGTGCATACCGCGTTTACGTCCTTGAAGACGGTCATCATTCCAAGATTGGTTTGACACCATCTTCTTGATGAGAAGCTTAGCGGCGGCCATGGTCAAGCAGAGGAATGCCCCTCCAGCAGCAGTATCCATGTGTTCACGGGCTGTCTGGGACAGCCCATTGTAGAAGTTCTGAAGTAGGAGCCACTCTTGCATACCATGGTGGGGGCATGCCAGAATGTAGTCCTGGAAGCGATCCCACGCTTCCGGAACCGTCTCCCCGGACTCTTGCTGGAAGCTGGAAATTCTCCCCCAAAGGGCATTGGTTTTCCCAATGGGGAAGAACTTCGCCAAGAAGGCGTTGGAGCACTTGGTCCACGTGTTCACCGCCTCACGGTTGGAATAGAACCATTGTTTGGCTCTTCCCAACAGTGAGAACGGGAACAAGCGGAGCCTGATGGCCTCTTGATCCACTCCTCGGATGGTGATGGTGCTGCATACCTCCAGGAAATGCTGCAGGTGAGCACTGGCGTCCTCATTGGCTTTCCCACAGAAGGGGCTAGCCTGCACCATGTTGATCAGCGGGGCCTTCAGCTCAAAAGCATGATCCCCCACTTCCACTGCTGGACCCATAGGGATCTGGGCAGCGGATGGGGCGGAGTAGTCGCGGATGGTCCTGTCGGCCATGGCTTATTCCGGTTGGGGTGCTACGGGAATGGGTTGTTCTCCTTGGTTGGAGGATTCTCCGACGACTGGTTCGGTCTCCGACAAGAACACCTGAGGGATTATGACACGAGAACGTACCCTCCTTCCTATGGTATTCGGGTTCTCGACGTAGTTGGATGGTAGTTGGAAACCAGTCATACACTACCCTGTTTCACATCATAGAGAAACAGAGCAAAAGGATAAACCTGCTAGATTACTGGCAATTAATTATGTTGCAGCAAATGCATGGATGATCAAATCTCTTTAACCATTGCTTTCCCCGGCAACGGCGCCAGAAATGCTTGTTGGTATTTCTTAGCATCACCACTTAGAGTAGTGATGGTACTAGAGATACTTCATCATAAATCTAGACGTTACAGATATTCTGCAAGCGCATAGAAGTACGTTGTAGCATTTCACCTGGGAGTATTCCAGAGTATCGTTATTTGTTTATCCGTAGGGAAAGTTTAGTTAAAAGAGAGGTGTCATCCAATGCAATTACTTACAACAACATTAATATACCATAATCTAAACAGGGGTAAATGATATAGAAGTGAATGGGTAATGTGACACACAGAAGTTCATTGCTCAACATTATGGTAGTCTTAGTTTGTAATAGTACATTAGTAAAGATTAATAAGGGTTCATTAGCATCATACATATGGGACTTGGATATACTACAATACACTATACAAGCTCATTCAATGATCATATGCAAGAGGACATATCGAGGTATCCAGTGGTTCCCTCATCAAGGGACGACAGTAGGACGTCTTATCATAAAGGCCTAATACCCACTCCCGTACGTGGAGGATTACAAAGGACGGACAGGGCTGTCACCACCTGCCGCCTACCTCTACTAATCCGTGGGGCAGCGGTACCCTCAACAGTATTCCATATCCCAAACACCATGCTTGCAATATGTAATACAACTCTATCTATCACGTTAATAAATAGAGCAACCAAGAGGCACATTGAGCCAATGTCATAGCATACATTCACTTGAATAAGGTGCAAGACATAAGTAGTATATACTAAGTGGATAAGGTATAACTGAGGCATACAACATAAGTATGAAGGTATTTCCATTAAGCTCAGAGTATTACAAGTAAGTAAGAGAATACAAGAACTGAACTCTAGACTTACCGAGACTCCTCCGGAAGCCTTCAGAAGATCTAATACTATGACTATCACTACTAAGACTAAGACTAAGCTTGTAGCAAAGGAGAGCTCTTCTTCTGGTGTGTGTTTGAGTACGGCGCCCTTTGCAGGTATTTATAGCATCACATAGGCGGTTGGAGCCGGCCAGAGGCGGTTGTGGCAGTTTGGAGGTGGGCCTAGGTCGGCCGATGTGCCCAGGTCGGCCGACCCTAGGATGCACCGTCTTCAGCATTGCACGGCTCAGATGAACTCCTGATGGCGGTTGACAGGTACGGGCCAATGGGGGAGTGAAACGGCCGTGGGCCCAAGTCGGCCGACCTAGCCGGGTCGGCCGACCTGGTCTCGCCGCCTTTCGGCCCCACTCTTCTCTAGTAGACTGCCATGTGGGTCCTTATGACGGTTCCAGGTGGGTATACTTTTAGGTGCAAATGAGTTGAGGTGTGGGCCCTTCAATCCGTGGGAATGACACGTGGCTCATCCTCACCCTTGACTTGAACCGACCATGATTCAACGTCCATGATCCTTCCTTTGTGTGCTTCTTGACCTGTGTGGAAAATGGGCTCGATTGGGGTCCAGGCCCGGTCGCCCGACCTAGCCAGGTCGGCCGACCTGGGTCTGTGCCCAGTTTCATCCATCTTTTGCGTCGTAGTCCCTGTACTCCGATATATTCTAGATATATATGGTATAACATTATTTGAATACTAATGTCTAAGTTATGCTTGATTTTTATTAGTTTCCTGAGCCTGTTGACGGTCGGATTTTCTATTATAAGGACCGTCAACAAGGGGTTACTCCACAAAAGGTATGCATCCAAATTCTATGAATGTATTAACTCAAACTTGACACAATGTCTAATTTGATTAAAGAAGGCTATTGAACCTAAGCACCATGCTTAAATGAAAAGAGCCTATGGAAGCATCGCGCGTGAGGCATCCAAACCAGAGTATACAAAAATAGATGAAAGGTGGCATAGCTTGCAGGATCAATTTGCGATTATTTGGAGATAAATTGAGTAAAGGATTGGTGAACATTTGATTACCTTCAACTTACCTGAGTGCGCTTCTGCTGGCATGTGAGATGGAAATTTTGAAATTGCTGCATCGGTGGCGTGGTCACATATGGTTGTCGAGGACTCCTCCATTTTGTCGTGGACTACAGCGGAGGAAGGCACTTTGACCACGCCAACTCAGGGGATCAACAAGACCAGGTCGTACACACGGCTGGTGTGTAAGGACCATGAACCTTGGTGGCATGATCCGTTGCCACCACACTGCAGGATTGGAGGCGCAGAGTATGTCTCCTCTCATCTTTGTGTGCAAGCACCAAACGGAGTAGAGCAGCAAAGCTTGGAGAGGAAGAGGAAATTTCCTCTTGCGTGAGTGCACGCAGGAGATGTGGTAGTGAAGTTGTGCAAAGCCAGGAGCGAATGATGACTAAGGCTTGGCTTGCACACGTGTTTGAGAATGAGGCTGGGTGGAGTCAGGCGGTAAAACGGTGTACGCCAAGGTGTAAGATGATGGCATGCGCACATGGTCCCTCTTGGTCTGTGTGGGACTCGCTGACTCTCTCTCTCTCTCCTTTTTTCTCTTTTTTTCTTTGCAAATATATATTTTTTTTCTTATTCCCCATTTCTTTATTTGTTTTTTCTCTTTTTTCTTCACTCTCTATCCTTCTTCTTTTTTCATCTCCCTTTTTCTTTGCATCAAATTTTTTTCTTTCCCTCTTTTTTTTGGCAAGATAGGACTATCACCATTTTTATGATGGACTTCGGTGCGGATGGACCTCGTTGCATGGTACTCTCCAACCTTCCCCATACTTGGACTTTTGTGTCTCAGACGCGAAAAATAAAGTGTGCGATGTTGGAATCTTCTTCAGAGTGCGATCCATCACCAAAGAGTACCAAGTTGTACAGTTGATGTAGTCCCCATATTTAAATAATGTTCAAATTTAGGCTTATTATGAATTTTTGATTTTTAGATTTTTTTAGACTTTAAATGATGTTCATATTTAGGCTTATTATGGATTTTAGATTTTTGATTTTTTATAGACTTATTATGGATTTTTATTTTTGATTTTTTTAGACTTTAAATGATGTTCATATGTAGTCTTATTATGAATTTTAGATTTTTGGTTTCTTTGCGGCTTTAATTGATGTTCATATTTTGGCTTATTGTGGATTTTAGATTTTTGAATCTTTAGAGACTTTAAATGATGTTCATATTTAGGCTTATTATCAATTTTAGATTTTTTATTTTTTGTATGCTTTAAATGGTGTTCATATTTAGGCTGAAATTTTTGATGTATTTTGTGAATAGATGAATCGACAGTGGATGTACAACACGGATAGACACTCCGCTGACTTCATTAATGGCGTTCATCAATTCCTCGATGTGGCAAAGGCTAACTCGACCTCGGGTTTTATATGTTGTCCATGCAAGGTCTGCGAGAACAACAAGGATTATCACATCTCAAAGCAGGTGGTTCACACGCACTTGCTAAGGAGTGGTTTCATGTATAACTATATCTGTTGGACCAAACACGGTGAAGCCGGGATTATATTAGAAGACGGTGATGAAGATGGTGATGACAACATCCCGGACTTTGCACAATACGGTGCCTTTGCAGATAATATTGTAATGGGCGACGATGAAGAAGCAGTTGCAGAAGATGTGAATACTGATGCTCTAGGTGATATGATTCGAGATGAAGAGAAAGACTGCGAAAGTGGAAGGGAGCGGGAGAAGATCAGGCGTTTGTTGGAGGACCACAAAACATTGTTGTACCTAGATTGCAACAACGACCAGAAAAAACTAGGTACCACACTGGAATTATTACTATGAAGGAAACAAATGGCTTATCTGACAAGGGTTTTGGAGAGTTATTGAAAATCATAAAGAAGATGCTTCTGGAGGGTAACACATTGCCCAAAACTACATACGAGGTAAGAAAAATTGTTTGCTCTCTAGGACTGGAAGTACAGAAGATACACGCATGTCCCAACAGCTGTATCCTTTATCGTGGCAAGGAGTACGAATCTTTGGATGCCTGTCCTGTGTGCAAATGTTCGCGGTATAAAATCAGGCGAGATGACCCTGGTGATGTTGAGGGAGAGCCCCCCAAGAAGAGAGTCCCTGCCAAGGTGATGTGGTATTTCCCTATAATACCATGTCTGAAACGTTTGTTTAGAAACGAAGAGCATGCTAAATTGATGCAATGGCGCAAAGAGGAGCAGAGGGAAGACAATATGTTGAGACACCCCGTGGATGGGTCCCAATGGAGAAAAATTGACAGAACATTTCTAGACTTTGAAGAAGATGCAAGAAACAGAAGGTTTGGTTTGAGTACGGATGGCATGAATCCTTTCGGTGATATGAGCAGTAGTCACAAGCACTTGGCCCGTGACTCTTTGTATGTGCAACCTTCCTCCGTGGATGTGCATGAAGCGGAAATTCATTATGATACTAGTGCTCATCCAAGGCCCAAAGCATCCTGGCAACAACATTGATGTGTACCTAAGGCCACTGGTTGATGATCTTTTGTTGTTGTGGGCAAAAGATGGTGTAAAGGCGTGGGATGAGCACAAGCAAGAGGAATTTAACCTACGAGCATTACTGTTTATGACCATCAATGATTGGCCAGCACTTGGTAACCTGTCAGGATAGTCAAACAAGGGATACAAAGCATGCACACATTGTCTAGAACACACTGACTGCATTTATCTGAAACATTGTAGAAAGTGTGTGTATATGGGCCATCGTCGATTTCTTTCTGAGAAACATCTGTTGAGAAAGAAAGGAAAGCATTTTGTGGCATGTACGAAACCTAGGCATTGGGATGGAAAATATGTAAAGGTGGTCTTTGGGAAGGGACTTGGCAGTCAACCAGCGTCCAATGAAAATGGAAAGGCACCCATGTGGAAGAAAAAGTCCATATTCTGGGACCTACCATATTGGAAGGTCTTAGATGTCCACCACGCAATTGATGTGATGCACCTGACCAAAAATCTTTGCATAAACGTGCTAGGGTTCCTTGGTACGTATGGGAAGTCAAAAGATACACTAGAAGCACGGCGAGACCTAAAACGTATGAAACAATGAGATCCCCTGCATCCAGAAAAGAGAGAGAAAGGGCGTTGGAACTTACGTCCTGCTAGCTACACTCTAAGCAAGGAGGAGAAGAATAGCATGTTTGATTGCTTGAATAGTATCAAGGTCCCGTCTGGCTACTCATCGAATGTAAAGAGTCTAATAAATATGAAAGAGAAGAAATTCATACAATTGAAGTCTCATGACTGTCATGTGCTGCTGACACAATTGCTTTTGGTGGCGCTGAGGGGCATTCCTCTCGTTAATGTCTGAATAACTATTGTAAAGCTATGTGCCTTCCTCAATGCAATTGACCAGAAGGCAATCGATCCGAGTAATCTAGCAAGGTTGTAGGATGATGTGTTCCAAAGCCTTGTCAGCCTTGAGATGATATTTCCTCCATCTTTCTTTAATATTATGACGCATCTCCTTGTCCACGTTGTCAAAGAGATTGGTATTCTTGGTCCTGTATTCCTACACAATATGTATCCTTTTGAGAGGCTCATGGCTATTCTAAAGAAATATGTTCGTGACCATTTGTTGACGCGGAAAATCGGCGGACGTATCTCCCGCGCGCAGCACATGATGACCGGGGAGAGTCTGCTTCGCTCCAGTGCCAGTCTACACTCCAGTTCAGGTTCGCGGCGTGCCAGTCAATTTGACCTGAAATTGACAAGGGGATAAAACAGTTAAATTGCTCTATGATTGTGCCGGCTCTATTTCAGACGATGGAGTAACGTCGAATTGTAGCCAAGACCCAATCAGACACGCATCGGCCGATACCGATTGGACCTCAGAATCGGACCTCAGTGATGACGTCGATCGGACCGAGTGATCGGACCTCAATCAGACATCAAATCGGACCTCAGGATCGGACCAATCAGGATCGGACCTTGATTGATATAACAGACCAGCCTTTGAATAATAAAATAAAGCATATAACAAGGCCAATATGTAAAATAATGGATCAGCTGTGTCTTGAAACAAGATATTAAATAATCACAGTGTAAGCCGATACATTGTCCACCTTGTCTAGTTACCAGTTTGACTCGTCTCATCGGACCATCTAACCAACCGATCGGACTATAGCCTTTTCAGAGAAATCTAGCTCCGACGTAGGGAATCTAGATTTCTCCAACTATGATCAGATCAGATAGCTAGATAACCAGACTCGATTCATCAACCTGTCAATTAGACAAGATGCTCACACAGGTGTTGATCAGATTAAGCAAAATAAGCAGGTAAAATATTAACAGATACGTTCTGATTCTAAGATATGCTACTGAACAATTAAGCAAGATCCAGCTCCGACGTAGGGAATCTACACCACACTTAACATTCAAATAGCAATAAGGCATAACCAAAGCTTCCTTTAACTAATCAAGATGAACCTAGCTCCGACGTAGGGAATCTAGACCAAACATGACAGTCAAAGATTAATCTAAGCATATTACACAGATCCAGCTCCGACGTAGGGAATCTACACCAATGCAATACTCAAAGAACAACCAGATTAAACCACAAAGCAAGATCGGACATAGAACGATGCTGTAAAGTAATTAATGCTTAAATCGGACCAAGACCTATGCTCAAAGCCGTTGAAGAAGTAGAATTGATTCACATGGCGTAGATCTAAACCAATCTAGCAACTCCAACAAACCGCAAAGACTATCTTTAGTAACCAAGATTACTCTAGCTCCGACGTAGGGAATCTAGACTAATCTTGATACCTAGCTCCGACGTAGGGAATCTAGGCTTAAAGTATAGTCCGATAAACGATAATCTGTTGAATAATCAATATTGATCTAGCTCCGACGTAGGGAATCTATATCAATCTTGATTATTCAGAGATAAATCGGTTGAACAATATAAACGAGAAAGGGCGATGCGCCTCAATTCAAGGCCTATATTAGTTCGATAAATTGACTAACTTACTGGTAAGCCGGAGATCAGAACTGATGCAGCCCGTCCACCAATGAGCTTCGTCGGTAACTACTACTAGGGTTTTGGCGTGAAGCCGGGTTGTATTGAATTGTGAGAATTGTTCTTTACAATGGACGAGGGCTCATATTTATACCCTGGTCATGGAGAGTCCTGATCGGACCAGACTAACTTGCGGACAAAGTAAACTAAATCTAATATAGAATGGGACTCTCAATATGCCTTCAAAAAGGAAATAGTCCCTGCATATGATACGTTTCCTTCCCAGCCGACGCGTCTTTCTTCTTGTACTCGTTATCGGGTCGGATTCCTGCTTCATCGGATCTCTTCTGCATATCGGCTTCCTTCTTTGTCATCTTCGGCTTTGACCAGTCAATGGGTCCACTGTGTAGTTTCAATCTCACCACATCATCATCTGACTTAGCATATCAGGTGCGAAAATCTGGTGTCAACACATGCCCCCCAATTTCGGAGTATGAAGGATTCATGCTTCGAAATTCTGTAAATCCAGCGTTTCAATCTCCTAGCTGATGCAATTCGCTTCATAGATTCAATACCTTGACTTCTCTACCACTGCCCTTTTTATAGCCGATACCTTCCTTCAAGCTTCTTCATCATAACATGTTAGCCAATATGAATAATCAAGAAAACTCTACTCTTCCTGCTAAATAACTTGGGTTTTCATTTTCAAATCAAAACATAACTTCGCTCCTCAAATGATTCTCTCAGATCGCTCAATGTGTATTATTCCTTACCGAGACATTGTATCGTCTCCTTTTCTTCCTACTTCTAATAAGACCTTTTTGTGGAGCTCAGGATAGGATACAGAAAGGAAACATACTTGCACTGCATATCTTGCAAAGTCAAAAACCGGATCCAGTGGAGAAAATAAGTCATACAATCAGATCAAGATGTGCATGTGTGTGGAATTTTTGGGTGAAACTCCCTTTTGCATCACTCTTCATTTTACTTTTCTTTTCAGACATGGGCTATCTTTCATATTTATTTTTTATCACTCTTCCTTATGCTTTCGAGCACGGATAATATATTATTTTTCTTTTTCTTTTTGCATAACCCATACCTTTTGCATAATGAATTTGAAAAGTCATGTCAAAGGGACGAAGTATTTTTGTATGGATGGAAGGCATGTTTTTGCGTAACTTCCAGTGTAGAAGTCAGCATATGAATAGTCGAGTATGTGAATCCAGACCAAATGACCGATGTGCCCGGAAATCAAAATCTAGCATACCCAACAATGGAATAATATGTGGAGTGTACGTGATCTCGATCTTAAAAGCATGAAATGAATCTCACAAGGGTCACAAACAATTTGACAATGCTCAATACAAAACAAGCAGCATATGTGTAAGGTTTTCAGAAGATATCAACATATGGCTCTGGTAGGAATTTCATATCATTGAGGAACCAAGCTATGTATTTTATTAAAACAAAATCCCCAAGTATTTCGCAGTAAGAAATAAAGTTTACTTGATCATACCATAGTTTTCGGATTGACGAGCTGACGTCGTGTTAGCATAGATGTTGAAATCCTTTCTTCCGAATCTTGGCATTTCTCAAAGTAAGGCATCAACGCATCCATCTTACAATCATACGTGCCAAATAACTGACTAATGATCAACAAAGAATCTCCGAATACTTCAACAAATTAAATGTCGATCTCTTTAAGAATCCGGAAATCTTTCATCAATGCTTCATATTCCGCCCGATTATTTGTGCACTTTTCAATCGGATAAGCAAACTCGAATCTTGCCCCCCCGAGGCGAAATAATAAGAAGGCCGATTCCGCAAACATCACTGCAAGATGAACCATCAAAGAACATGGTCCAGGGAACTGTGTCAACCACTTCGGCCTCTGTATTGATCGGACCGATTACATCAAGTTCCATGGTGCATTGTTCAAAAGTATCAACACTAGGTCCACAATGATCAGCAACCAAATCAGCCATTTAAAATAAAGTTTCAGAGCCGACTGCTTGGACCGGCTGTAATCCTTGATCGGACACCTTAAGGAAGTCACCATCCCACGTCTTCCCTGACAGGCACTCAACTCCTTCAAACTCCCAAATTGTTGACTCAGCTGTAGCAATGCTAACCGAATCATCAGCTGGGACGATTTCCACTTTATTGCCTTGCCACTGGATCAAACATTGGTGCATCGTGGATGGGATGCAACAGTTGGCATGAATCCAATCTCGCCCGAGGAGCATGCTGTAAGAACCTTGGCCATCAATCACAAAGAAAGTAGTCGGCAATGTCTTGCTGC
>CM014277.1:27197848-27225031 GCA_004135705.1 Alloteropsis semialata | reverse complement strand
ATCTCTCTGATGACGATCATCAATCCTGACGCCGATCCGTTCATGAACTGATCGTCGGCCCCTCTTGGAAGCTCTGTACTCTTCATACTGGAAGCTACATTCAGGACAATCTGCCTTTGATGGCAGTCTAAGCTTCTCGTTCCAGCAGTACACAAAGAAAGGACACTCCCAATGATCATCATCTTGATCGTATCGGTTATAAGCTTGACGTCCATCTGTATACCAATCGGACCTATAACCGTAGTGATGGCGATCATCAACTCTATCATCATACCGGCGCCGATCATCGGACCTGTCATCATACCAGCGTCGGTCATCGGACCACTCATCATATCGGCGTCGGCCGTCGGACCTGTAATCACATCGGCGCCGATCAGCAAACTCTTCATCATGACGCCTTGCCTGATATTCATGTCTCCGACGTCGTCGTTCCTCGCGTTCCCTCCACGCTCGGACTGCTGCCTGCTGTCTCTTGTATTTGTTGATCAGCATTTGGGAGGTCACACGTGGCCGATACCCACCAGGAGCATTAGATTCACGCCCAAATGCCTGATGATTCCTGCGTAGCTCTTCAACAGTAACTTGAACCATAGGATCAACGGCACCAGAACTCTTGGCGTGGTCCGATGTAAGCACCTTGACTTTCCCCTTTTCACTAGCATCGACCATATTAATAGAAAAGGAGAAATCAGCAAAGTTATTGGGAAAGGGATGACCATCGATCTTCATGGCTTTCTTGCTGTCTTCAAATTTGATTTTGCCTGACTCAATAGCCAATTGGATCTCCCTTCTGAACACTTTGCATTCATTGGTCTCGTGAGATGTCGAGTTGTGCCATTTGCAATACTTGCGTTTCTTCAACTCATCGGCCGATGGAATCGAGTGATTTGGAGAAAGCTGGATAAGCTTCTCACTGAGCAGCAAATCAAAGATCTTATCGGCCTTTGTTATATCGAATCCAAATTTCTCAGGATTCTGCTTGATCCACGGGAGCGATACTGGCTTCTTGGATTTAGTCCATTCAGCTATATTGACATCAGCCTCCTCTTCAGTATCAGAGAGATAAGACACTTGTTTAGAAAACTTCATACGCTTCATCTCCTGATATCGGACCTCATGAGCTGACACTTTCTGAACCAATTGCCCCAATGTCTCAAACTCCTGGGCAGAAAACTTCTCTTTAATCGGCGCGAGCAAACCTTGGAATGCAAGCTCGGCCAACTGCATGTCAGATAGCTTCAAACTATAGCATCGATTCCTAGTGTCACGGAATCGTTGGATGTACTCCTTGACGGTCTCATCATTCTTTTGCCTGATGGCAATCAAATCGGAGATCTTCATCTCATTGAGACCAGAAAAGAAGTATTTATAGAATTGCTTCTCCATGTCGGACCACCCTGTGACCGATCCTGCCGGCAACGACGTAAACCAGGTAAACGCCGGCCCTGACAGTGACAGAGGGAAAAATCTGAGCCTAAGTCCCTCCTCAGAAGCAGCCTCACCACACTGAGCCAAGAATCGGCTCACATGCTCGATGGTGGTCATATCATCTTGCCCGGAGAATTTGGAAAAATCCGGCACTCTGTAACGTGGAGGAAGTGGCACTGCATCAAAGTAAGATGGGTACGGGTGCCGATACAACCTCGCTTCATCTTTAGGCTTCAAGCCGAATTGATTCTGAATCACCTCGGCTATCTTCTGTGACCAATCGGACTGTTGATTTCCATGTGGCATTCCATCAGCTATGTCCATCACATAATTATTGTAATCTCCGACCATGCGCTGATGTGAAGGAACTTCTGTACGTAGCCTTGCAGCAGCAGGCTGTTTCTCTTGTTCGCTCAGAGTCCTGGCATACTTTTCACCATGTGGGCCGACAATAGTTCCATCGGCCATCAACAGGAAACCGTTGGCCAATTCAACAGGAGGAGGTGGAGCAACTGGCATCTGTGGAGCAACGGTCATTGTATTATCTGTAGTTTCTTTGCCTCTTCCTGATCCTGATGCTCCTGCAGAATCTGCTATAAATACTGGTCCCTTTAAGCAAATAGCATCGTCCACCGCCTTCTTGATAAGATTGTCCAAAGAATTCACCAGGGTGCCTGATTGGTTGATCATTGCATGATGAACGGCCTGGTGAATCATCTCTGACATGTTAGCTTGGTGCTCCCGAGCTTCAGTTGTCTTCTTAATCAACTCTGGATCCGGGAGAGGACCTTTGAGTATAGGACCTGAACGATTATGCCCAAACTGACCAAGGCATAGCTTCTCAAACGCATCAATGTGGGCCTGAACTGAATCCAACTGAGCCTTGGACAGATCGGCCTTTGTAACCGGCATGGTCACCTCAGTCGCCTTATTCTTGTCGTTCTTAGCCTTCTCAGCAGCTTCTTTCTCAGCAGCAAGTCTTGCTGCAGTTTCTTGTTCAGCATCAGACGATGACATCTTGGATTTGTTTCTCGTGTCCCACCAGGCGTGCCAAAAATGTGTTGACGCGGAAAATCGGCGGTCGTATCTCCCACGTGCAGCACACGATGACCGGGGAGAGTCTGCTTCGCTCCAGTGCCAGTCTACACTCCAGTTCAGGTTCGCGGCGTGCCAGTCAATTTGACCTGTAATTGACAAGGGGATAAAACAGTTAAATTGCTCTATGATTGTGCCAGCTCTATTTCAGACGATGGAGTAGCGTCGAATTTTAGCCAAGACCCAATCAGACACGCATCGGCCGATACTGATCGGACCTCAGAATCGGACCTCAATGATGACGTCAATCAGACCGAGTGATCGGACCTCAATCAGACACCAAATCGGACTTCAGGATCGGACCAATCAGGATCGGACCTTGATTGATACAACAGACTAGCCTTTAAATAATGAAATAAAGCATAAAACAAGGCCAATATGTAAAGTAATGGATCAGCTGTGTCTTGAAACAAGATATTAAATAATCACAGTGTAAGCCGATACATTGTCCACCTTGTCTAATTGCCAGTTTGACTCATCTTATCGGACCATCTAACCAGCCGATCGGACTATAGCCTTTTCAGAGAAATCTAGCTCCGACGTAGGGAATCTAGATTTCTCCAACTATGATCAGATCAGATAGCTAGATAACCAGACTCGACTCATCGACCTGTCAATTAGACAAGATGCTCGCACAGGTGTTGATCAGATTAAGCAAAATAAGCAGGCAAAACATTAACAGATACGTTCTGATTCTAAGATATGCTACTGAACAATTAAGCAAGATCCAGCTCCGACGTAGGGAATCTACATCATACTTAACATTCAAATAGCAATAAGGCATAACCAAAGCTTCCTTTAACTAATCAAGATGAACCTAGCTCCGACGTAGGGAATCTAGACCAAGCATGACAGTTAAAGATTAATCTAAGCGCATTACACAGATCCAGCTCCGACGTAGGGAATCTACACCAATGCAATGCTCAAAGAACAACCAGATTAAACCACAAAGCAAGATCAGACATAGAACGATGCTGTAAGATAAATATTGCTTAAATCGGACCAAGACCTATGCTCAAAGCCGTTGAAGAAGTAGATTTGATTCACATGGCGTAGATCTAAACCAATCTAGCAACTCCAACAAACCGCAAAGACTATCTTTAGTAACCAAGATTATTCTAGCTCCGACGTAGGGAATCTAGACTAATCTTGATACCTAGCTCCGACGTAGGGAATCTAGGCTTAAAGTATAGTCCGATAAACGATAATCTGTTGAATAATCAATATTGATCTAGCTCCGACGTAGGGAATCTATATCAATCTTGATTATCCAGAGATAAATCGGTTGAACAGTATAAACGAGAAAGGGCGATACGCCTCAATTCAAAGCCTATACTAGTTCGATAAATTGACTAACTTACTGGTAAGCCGGAGATCAGAACTGATGCAGCCCGTTCACCAATGAGCTTCGTCGGTAACTACTACTAGGGTTTTGGCGTGAAGCCGGGTTGTATTGAATTGTGAGAATTCTTCTTTACAATGGACGAGGGTTCATATTTATACCCTGGTCATGGAGAGTCCTGATCGGACCAGACTAACTAAATAAGGCAAACTAAGCTTAAGATACAACGGGACTCTCAAACATCTTCTGAAAAGGAAATAGTCCCCGAATCTGATACGCTCCTTCCTTAGCCGACGTGTCTCCCGTTTCGAACTCGTCATCTAATCGGACTCCTGCTTGATCGGACTCCTCCTTAGCATTGGCTTCCTTCCCTGTCACCTTTGGCTTTGACCAGTCAATGGGTCCACCGCACAGTCTCATGTCACCATCTGACTCTGTATGTCAGGTGCGAAAATCTGGTGTCAACAGCAGTGTCGCCCGCGCTTACGGGCGAAGCCTGGATCACCGGGTCCACGTCAGGATCCCCAGCGCCGCCACTTGGAGTGATCGCCGTGTCACCTCCACCGCCCTGCACGTCGTCGGCCGCCGGCGCCTCCACTATCACCTCCGGGTCACGCCCGGCTGGTACTTCCTCCGTTTGCACCGCCGCTGACCCCTCGGCCGAGTTCCCCACCTCAGGCGTAGCTCCTGAGGACGACTGGCCAACAGGTTCGCGCTTTGCTGAAAAAAGCACTCGGAAATTAAAACAAGAACTCGGAGATAATGATACGTACAAGAAACGCGAAGACCGACAACTTACTGAGTACTTTTCACCACCGCGACTCGGGACCGGAAGATAGGGAGCTTGGGACGCCGCTGCGATGAGGCCGTCATAAGGATTGGCCTGGTCCCCAAATCGGAGACCGGCCTTGCGTCCGCGGCGGCCTGCACAATCGTCTCCGCCATCCTGCGCCGCCTCTCCTCCACCGAGACGCCCATGGCCCGGGCGTGCTCCTGCTCCTGGAACGCGGAGTCGGACATCGCCTCGTCCTTCTCCTCTTCCTCCACGATGGCCGGGGAAGGACGTCCCGGCTCGTCAACATCAGCGTCCGAACCTGCAGTCGGCTGCTGAGCCGGCTGCGCGTCCGACTTCTTCGCCATGACCTTCTTCGTGCGCCTCCGCTTGGGAGGCGGTGGCGGCGTGCGCGCCACTGCATCTCGGACGGAGGGCGCTTCATCCGACAACGTCGCCGAGTCGTCGTTGGCCGCCTCACCGTCAACCGACGCCGCCCGCTTGGAAACGCCGGCCCTGCGAGTATTCCGTTTCGCCACGGCCGCCCGGCGCTTCCGCGGACGGTCCTCCACCACTTCTTCGTCCGAAGGGCTCATAGAACCCTCCGTATCGCTGGGCGCCCATACACGAGGGGGAGGAGGATCCACCGCCTCCTCTGCCGGAGTGTCGCCCTGATCAGCCGGAGGCGCATCCTCTAGCAACACCTTCCTCGGGAAGTCTTCTGGGAGCGGGGCAGCAGAAAAATACTCGAAGACCCGATCCTGCGCCAAAGAAAACGCAAAATCAGACGGCCAACGGACGAAACCAAAAAATTACATCAAGAAGAACATTCAAAAGCACTCGGAACAGCAACTTATCGGTGGTGGAGGCCTCTTCAATGAAAAGGGGCACGGCTGGTGCTTCTCCGACACGTGGCCGAGGAAAAACCCGCCCACGCGCGCCTTCATCTCCTCCTTGCTTACGGTGCGGTTGGCACCCCGAGTGGGATCATCCCGGCCCGAGTACTCGTAGCCCGGGTGCTTCCGCTCCTGGATTGGCTGAATCAGCCGCCTGCTAAAGTTGCAGGCGATACCAATTGCCGTCAGGCCTCCGTCGTCCTTCAGCTCCTTGATTAACGCAAGGAGCTCATCCACCTCCTGCATCTGGGAAGCATCAGGAAGTTCGTTCCAGCAGTCCCTGATCTTCGGCCGCTCTCCAGTGTGGCAGGGGATCGCCGGCGCGTGGTTCCCAACGTAGAACCACTCGGCTTTCCAGCCCTTGTTGGAGGTGTTGAGGGCGATGTCGAAGTACTCATCCTTCCGCCCTTGACGTAGCATGAACCCGGCGCCTCCCACTACCACCATCTTGTCCTCGCTTGGCTAGGGCTTCAGCCAATACAAGTATCTCCACAGGTCGAAATGGGGAGAGATCCCCAGATAGGCCTCACAGAGATGGATAAAGACAGAAATCGCCATGATGGAGTTGGGGTTGAGGTTGATGGCCTCGATCCCATAGAAGTGAAGCAAACCTCGGAAAAACGCCCCCGTTGGCAAGCCAAGTCCCGCCTCAAAGAACGGCTTGAACAGGACCAGCTCGCCGGAGTTCTCCGACGGGAAGTCCTCCCCAGCGCTCGGCCGCCACTCCGCCACGGCCTGAGACGGGAGGATGCTCCGCTCCACCATCTCCTCTAGCATCTTCGTGGTGACTCTCCCCCGCGCCCATACGGCGCCGGAGGAGGAAACCTTGCTTGACTTGGGGGCGCCGGTATTCTTCTTCTTCGGTGCCATGGATCTAAGGGCAGGAGTCTTCGTTCGCATCAACGAGGCTACACTCCCCGTGGTGGCTAAGACCGCGGAACGGATCTACGAGCAGAATGAGCTCTGGTGGCGGCGGGATGAAGAATGAAGAAAGGGGAGAATGGATCTGGGAACGGGGAGATTTCCTCTCCAGACCTAACCCTCACCTTTTATATCGTGCCTGGATGCCCGAAATTACCGTGAGATGGCACGATTAACGGATGCGGGCGAAACGGTAAAAAGAGCCGTTGGGCGTTCCACCTTCCGTTACGCGCTGGGCGCCAACGGTAAAAAAAGGGGCCCGAGCACTCGGGCAGGGCAAAGAAGTCGGCGTGCCGCTAAGGCTCGACCAGCACTCGGACTCGGAGGCTGGCGCCGCATCCAAGACAGTGTGCCTCTCGGGCTCGATTGGCCTCGAACTACTCGGGAGCCAACACTGCGAATCAAGTGGTGTGCCGCTAAGGCTCGAACAGCGCTCGCACTCGGGGGCTGGCGCCGCGATTAAGTCAGTGCGCCTCTCGGGCTCGATTGGCCCCGAACTACTTGGGAGCCAACACTGCAAATCAAGTGGTGTGCCGCTAAGGCTCGAACAGCGCTCGCACTCGGGGGCTGGCGCCGCATTCAAGTCAGTGCGCCTCTCGGGCTCGATTGGCTCCGAGCCACTCGGAAGCCGACACTGCAGAGCAAAAGGCGTGCCGCTAAGGTTCGACCAGCACTCGGACTCGGGGGCTGGCGCCATATCAAAAACAGCGTGCCTCTCGGGCTCGATCAGCCCCGAAACGCTCGGGGGCTGACGCTGCGAACATGTTACAACGGTTGGAGAAGCGCGGCCAAGCCTTGACAGCTCGAGGCTAGCGCTGCCGAGAAGCTTCCTCCTCAAGACTATTATGCAATGAAATCCTTTTGCAGGTTATACAATTACAATGAAGCCGGTCATACACCGGTTACAAAGACCAAACACATCAGCCGGCAAGATGACGGCCTGGGGCACTCGTCCCTGCGCCTAGTGCTACATCCGGAGCAAGCTTGGCCCATATGAGCTCCTCGCAAGCTCTCTTGTAGCACCACTGCAGCCGTCGACGGGACAGCACCAACAGAGGGTTGTTAGCGAATGCCTTCAGGTATCCCTTGCTCTACAAAGCATTTCACCCCACATGGCCCTAGTCACACGGGAATGCGGGGGTGAACGGGACAGCACTCAGACGCTAATCAACACCTCAGAACCTTCGCAAGCACTCTTCTAGCACCATACCTTGGAGACTCCATGAACTTTCCCCGGTGGATGAACCCAGCAATGAGCCTCCGGCATGTTGACTGCAAGGATCCTATACCTACTCACTCCTGGGTGGCAGCTCTCGCTCCCCGGCGGGTATTTATAGCCTCGGATTGCCGGGGGACGGGAGACTTCTCCACGTCGACAGGCGCCTGAGCTCCGAGCCACACGTCCCTCTTTCTGCCCAAGCTGCACAGGTCACCCTTATCGCCTTTGGCTTCACTCGACCACGGGAACGTCCTGTGAGATCACGGGAATACTGTTCCTGGCGCCGCCTGCCAGAAACGACACCTCTCCGCCTGCCTCCTTTTTGCCATATCTGACAAAGAAGGAATCATCCGGGACTCGAACTTTTCGCCAAGCTAAGTATTAATCGATTAACTTCATCAATTCCGTGAGCTTTAAAGTGAGTCGCTAAAGTACTCGGGGAGCACACGCCTTAATCCGTGAAACCTCGGCTCTTCCGTACGCCTACGCTCCTACGCGTGCACGCGGCCCAGCTCCCTGCGCTATGGACTACGGCTGTCGGGGATCAGGTGCATAAACGTAACAGGCTAACTGCCCGGAGAAACTAAAAGACTTCAAAGCAGGAAGCGGAGTTCATTAACATTACATATCGCCGAATATTTTCTCCTCTCGAATTTGTGCTTCGTTGCAGGGTATGGATGACCACTCGGCGTGCTCAGCCCTCACGCTCGGGGCTGGCGCCGGGACGACCACTCGGCGTGCTCAGCCCTCACGCTCGGGGGCTGGCGCCGGGACGATCACTCGGCGAGCTCAGCCCTCACGCTCGGGGGCTGGCGCCGGGGCGACTGTCGGCGTGTCCCGCGGGACTCCGCCGGTTCTCACGCTCGGGGATTGGACGCCGAAATTAATGTCAGATGATCTAGCCAGATGCTCCTTGACTAACCCTTGGACCGATTCCTACGGAATCGCTTCAAGGCTCGGGGGCTACGGCCAACGGACGCACCTCGCGGCACATCCGTTGATTGTCTGACGACCTCAGAAGAAGGCAACTAACCCTTGGACCGATTCCTTCGGAATCGCTTCAAGGCTCGGGGGCTACGGCCAACGGACGCACCTCGCGGCGCATCCGTTGGGAAACGGCTCTCTTTTCTCTCCAGTATCACGCGGTTTCGTTTTCCAACTGCAGCAAGCTTGAAGCTCATCAGGTGGCACGACCTCGCCGACTTGTCTCTCAACCACGTACTACTCGGGGGCTTGTCGGGGGTAGACCCCCAGGGGTACCTAGAAGGCGGATTGGCCCAACCAGCAAGGGGCGGCCCGATCCGAGTGCCATTGGGCCGGGTTGTCAGACTGGGTGGCCCACCACTCGGGAGGCCCACCAGTCGGACGAGCCGGATGGGCGCGACGGCGCACGCAGCAAGGAACAAGACGGCGTATCCCGCAAGAAGCTCGGAGATCAAGATAAACTAGCCGGAATTATAGGGAAAGATATCTGTAATCGTTATAGGATCGCATCCTTATATTTCGGGTAGGTTATGATCTCTAGCCGACTTGTAACTCAAGATAAGGCGCCTTGGGACCCCCTCTAGAACACGAACTACAACCCACGCATTCATTCAACCTAGGACAGAACCCAACTACGGAGATCCTTCAGGAACTTCATACGCAGCAATCCATACACCCAACACAGGACGTAGGGTATTACGTCATCCTGACGGCCCGAACCTGTTCAATCCTTGCGTCTTGTGTTACCATCGACTTCTGATCCTCGATCTGTCCCTCGACAAATCAACCACGCGGACTACCCTGTGTGGACTGCCGGGTCCATAAATCCGACAACTAGTCAGCGGCCTCAACAACCCATCCCTAGGTATCCAGTTCATCGACCATATGAGCGTGTCCTCGCCCGTTCCAATCCGACGGATCAGACCCTGTGCGAGAGCCTCCCTTCCATCCATGATGGATCTCCAGACCCTCGATGGTGATGAGCCCAAGCTTGCCTGCAGGAAGTCATCCTCCGGAAAGTAGACTGCTTTAAGTACCCTCGCACTAAGAGAATTCGTGTCCTGCAGTATCCTCCAAGCTTGCTTAGCTAGTAAGGCCAAGTTGAACATTTCCATATTTCTAAAACCAAGTCCTCCCGCAAACTTTGGCATAATCATATTGTCCCAAGCTACCCAACAAGTTTTCCGCTTCCCCTCCTTACTGCCCCACCAAAATTTTCTGAGCAGGCCATCTATATGTTGACACAAGCCTCTCGGGAGTTTGAAGCAGGACATAGAATACGTTGGAATAGCCTGTGCGACAGGCTTGATTAATACTTCCTTGCCCCCTGATGACAAACACTTCTCCATCCAACCTTGCACTTTATTCCAAACTCTATCTTTCAAATACTTGAAGGCTCCAATTATTGAAATTCCAACTTCCGTTGGCATCCCTAAATACCTTTCGCTCAGGGCTTCATTATGTACATTAAGCTCCTCCTTTATCACATTCCTGAGGCTCTGTCTACATCCCTTGGCGAAATGAATGGAAGATTTCTCCATATTTATTTGTTGGCCTGATGCTTGGCAATATAGGTGTAACACATCCTTGATCTCCTTAGCACTCTCCCTGTTTGCTCTAAAAAACAGCAGGCTGTCATCTGCGAAGAGTAAGTGGCTAATCATCGGAGCCGATGTGGCCACTTTAATTCCCATGAGTGCTGATGACCAAATTCTTCTTTTCAATAGGCATGAAAGGCCCTCTGCTGCTAGTAGAAACAAATAGGGGGAGATAGAATCTCCCTGACATATACCCCTCGATGGTTTAAAGCTGTCAAGACAATCACCATTAAATAGAACCGAAAATGAAACTGTAGTTACCAGTCTCATTACCATCTCCACAAAAAGCCGATGAAAATCCATCTTAATCATGATTGCGCGCAGATAGTCCCACTCGACTCTATCATAGGCTTTCTTCATGTCCAACTTCAAGGCACTGCATCTCAAATCACGGGCACGCTTCCGCTTCATGAAATGTAAACACTCATATTCCATGATGATGTTATCTGTAATTAGCTGACTGCTCCTCCACTATTATCTCTGGTAAAATCACCTTCAATCTATTAGCCAAAGTCTTGGATGCTATTTTATATATAACATTGCAGAGACTAATTGGCCGAAATTGACCTAATTCCTCCAGATTTGCTACTTTGGGAATCATCACTATAAAAGTATTATTAATCACAGACAGATCATCCTCCCCTCGCAACACCGTAGTACCACCGAAGTAACTTCTACACCACAAAGATCCCAATGTCTCTGAAAGAAATGAGCTGGAAAGCCATCCGGACCCGGAGCCTTTGTAGGGAACATTTGAAATAAAGCTTCCTTAACTTCATTCTCAGAGAAAGGGGCAACTAATTTATCATTCATCTCCGGTGTAACCTTGATGGGAACTGTCTCCAAAACTGCATGCATATGGGAAGTACCCTCTGAGCTGTACAAACTCTGGTAGAAGGCCGTGATCATGCTACCCATCTCCGCCCTGTTCTCTGTCACCTGACCGTCCTGCTTTCTTAACTTTACGATCATATTTCTCCGTCTTCTTTGACTAGCGCGTAGGTGGAAAAAATGAGTATTTTTATCACCTGCCGCCAGCCACTGTATTCTAGCTCTCTGCTTCCACATTAGCTCTTCTCTGTGATTCAGCTCTTTGATGCATTCAACAATTTTTATTTCTATGTGCGATGGGCCTTGGCGCAATGGATCAGCCTGGAGATTCTCCAGTTCGGTCTTGAGTTTACTTAGCTCATGTTGCACATGTCCAAATGTGCACTTGCCCCAACTGCTCAGCTTATTAGAAACATTACTCAGCTTGGTTTGTAAGTCTTGGACATTGGTCGCCGTACTTTCTGATTTCCACGACTGTTCCATCATGGACACGAAATCCTCATGCGTCTCCCACATCGTCTCATATCTGAACTGCCCCTTCCGACGTATCCTTATCGGCCTAGTGCCCCACTGCAAGACAATGGGTCCATGGTCTGACGCTGTAGCCATCAAATGGCTCACCTTCGCTAGAGGGAAGCGAGCACTCCAATCCAGAGTTGCTAGTGCCCTATCAAGTCTAGCTCGACAATATGTTCCTTCGGTGACTTTCTTCTCGTAGGTCCAACTCCGACCTTCGTACCCCAAGTCACCAAGGCCACACACATCAACCATCTCTCGGAAACCCTTGATCTGAGCATAGCTTCTTTCTTGCACTTCAACGTGCTCCGAGCGGTGTAAAACTTCATTGAAATCACCAACACATACCCAAGGCAATGCCGATGATGACTTTATATGTTTTAATAAATCCCAGGTTTTGAATCTTTCACTTGTCAGCGCCTCCCCATACACGCATGTTAGCCTGCAAGGATCACCACCCACCTCAGTGATAATGGCATCGATGTGATACTGTGAGTATGGCAGAATTTCCAGTATTACATCATTATTCCAAAAAATTCCTAATCCACCACTGCGGCCAGAACTGCTCACAGCAAAAACATTAGCATAACCGAGAGTACTTTTGAGACTTTCCACCCGCGATTTATGGACCCGAGTCTCCAAAACACAAAGTACTGAAGGGGCAACATTCTTTGCAAAATCGCGAAGCTCTTTGACTGTCGCGGCATTGCCCAAGCCTCGACAGTTCCAGCTTAGGCAACTCATTGCTCCAGGCGGCACTCCTCAAGGGAGCCCGCCTCTTTACTTTTAGGTGTGCTTCTCTTTAACCTCTTCCCCCAGCAATATACTGGTGTAAGAGATTTTGTCACCTCTGATTTTGTTACCTCCGACTCTATGGTTTCATCTTCTTTAAAATTCCTTTTCCTGTCATGGATAACCATCAGTGATTTATCAGAATTTCTTTCACCATTAAAGTGAGCAATACGTTTAAACTTTTGCATAGTTTTATCCTTCTCTATTACGAGCTGCTTTCGATCCTCTAATTCAGTAACATTAACAGAGCCTGCCACATCAGCATGCCTTAAGTGCATATCACTATTTAAATTACCCTTCTTTTCCTTCCTTTGCTTATTATCCACTTTGTTATCTTGCTTCTCATCAACTCCCTTGGTACCTACTGTTTTTTGTATCTTGTCCCTCCCATCATCCTTATTGATGTTCTCACTATTAATTTTGTTGTCATCACTTCTTGTTGGGTCCTCACTTTTTTTAGACTTTTCTTCTTTATTTTTATGATAAGACTCTGATTCATCACTAGCGGTAACACCCTCTTCCCTTTTACCCCCTGTTACATCCTTTTTCCATGTGGGGCTATCACTACCCATACTACCTTTGCACCTCCAGCTCCCGGAGTTACTTGATCCCCAGAAGCTCCTTTTACCATCTTGTTTTGAAAATGGTGTTTTATCATCAAATCTCATTCTTGATCCAAAGCCATCACTGTATGTCCTATCTTGATTTTTCTGATTTCCAAAATTAGTCGATCTCTTGAAGCTCTCTCTGCCACCTTGCCTTGAAAATGGTCTGTTATCATCAGATCTCCTTCTTGGTGGCATATAACGAAGACCATCTCCCCATTGTGCCGTTTCATCTTTCTTTAGTTTTATAGAACATGCCTTTTCGTTATGGCCAATGTGACCACATATGTAGCAAAAATTAGGCAGAAACTCGTATATTAGAGGGCACCATAACTTCCTTTCATGTTTTCCCACGGCAAGTCACTCCGCGCATCAGTGGTTTTCGAATATCGAGCTTTACCTTGATTCGTAGAAATCTTCCAATTGATGTATTATTATTTTCACTTTCAACAATTATCACCTCACCAATCTTTTTACCTATCTTCTCACCTATCTCCTTAGTCATCAAGCCCATTGGAATCTTAGAGACTCTAACCCAAATGGGGATGCAGGAGAAATCAATTTCGTCTAGACATTTTGACCCATCAAAATCTTTCATTACCAGTAAATTTTTCATAAAATTCCAAGGTCCTTCTTCCAATGCCCTCCTCTTCCCTGACATCTCTGTAAAAGTGAACAAAAATTGAAAATATTTTAACCAAGGTTCTTGCATAATACGCCCTGCAACGGGCACCATATTTTTCCTAATTTCTGTGCCAATGCTACTGCAAGTACTGGCTTTTCGGACAACAACTTCCCAATTGCATATGAGTTTGTCACCATTACATTCTCAAAATCCGTAATTCGGATTTCTTCCTTCTCTTCCGCGGACAATTTTAGGCTTTGAAATCCTTCCATGCCTTAAAAAACTTTTTTCTTTACAAATCCTTTTAACCTCAAAGAGGAAACTCTTTAAAAACCAAACCTTAAAGCTATAAAGGCAGTTGCAATGACGGTAATTGCAAGCACCAACTGCGTACTGTACCCAGCTGTATGAGCTTAGCTGTTCATAGCCTCAAAGGCAAAATTGCATACGCCACTATTTTGGTAACACTTCAATGGAAAAATCCAAAAAAACCAGGTGCTTGTGTAGAGTAGTGTCGAGAATCAGGGTCATGGTCCAGAGTTGCCTGCTCCTGTAGATGCCGGTGATGAGCTGAAGGTAGAAACGATGCTGTCTTGCCCCGTCCACAGGATAGCTTCAGCACGAGCGTGAAGTAGAGATCACCGGCTTGGATGGAGAGCTGCGTAGCTTCAGCGGACGGAACTAAACACCAGCTGCGTCAGCTTGAAGGAAAATCGCCGCGGCTGGGCTTGTTTTCCGCGGCACACCAAGGGGAGATCGAGCAACACGAGCTTCCGGCACTGTATCGGCTACAGTAGCAGAACCTTTTGCTCTAAATTAAGATCAAGAAACTAGAAAAATTGTGCTAGATTAAGACCTAATACAGTAGAAAAAAAATCGGAGATGGGAGGTCATGGAGTGCTCAGGCAACAAGCACTGTGTGGGTGGCCCAAAGTGGTTAGGATGCGTTGGCTATTAGCGGCAAAACCAGCAAACACAGAGCAAGAACTGAATAATTGATCATGTAATGAATTCAAGATGGACAGAGTTAAGAAATAAACAAAAAAAAGAGGGAACACGCAAAATAGCGCCCTGTTTTAGGTGAAGATTAGGGTGTAAAACTAATTGATCTACAAATAAAATAAAAATTGGGTGGGTTGTTACTCATAGACGGGTTAATACAACGATAAATAGTTCTCCTTCATGTTGCCAAAAAAAAACTAATATAACATGGAAGCTCACCTTCTCGGGAGCCCTATACCATTCAAAGAACTGATTACACTGTGCAGGGAGCAGGACGAAGGCTAATTTTTCTGAAAACTCTACACAATGGAAGACTTGAAAATTCGAAGTCTTGTTTTTGTTGACTTCTAGCAAGATTTGGACAGGTGAATCATAGGGGAGCGGTGGGACCCACGTGATTGCACACTGCTTGATATGATATGCACTTTCTTTTTCTTTTTTTCACAGCTTATTATAGAGTTTTGCCTCCGTGTACAAGGTTGTGCTCCTCAAACAAAGGGCACCAATTCTTCTTTAATCTTTAAAATGTGAATATGCACCGTATCCAAGATGTCCGTTTTCAGGAAAATCGTAGAAACCACACGTTCTATATCAATCGGAGTTTGAGGTTTCTCTTGATCTATAAATCACTTTATTGCAAATGCCGCCAAGTGACGATGAGTTGGATTTGGTGCTGTGTTTGCTTGTAAAGTCTAGTTGACGATGAACTGAAGAAGATTTGGATCCAAGTGAAAATTGATTTGGATTGAAAAAGCGGAATGGAATTGGCGCGGAAAAATTTTGGTGGAGCTAGATTTTTTTTATTTTATGAAAATCGTATTGGTACCGGGTGGTAAGATCCGTGACCAATGACTCAAAGTCATCGGTCACGGATGCGCGGTACCGGTTCTTATAACCGGTACCGATGAGGGTTCTCACCCGGTACCGATAGGAGGTTCTCCGGTAGTGCACGCGCCGCCCGCCCGACGCGCCGGCGCGCCTCCGCGCTCGATTTTGTTTGTTTGTGAATATCCATGCCAATGAACATATGCCATTTTCATTAATTTGGAGTTTTTTGTGGTAGCATTAATTCGGATCTGCCGACATAAAACTAATACTTTCAGGAGTATACTCTCAACGACATTTGCTCACTGCTCCCTTTGCTTCCACCGTGTTTGTTGCCCCCGCGCTGTGTTGTGTTCCTCGCCAGCGACGCACTGGGGCGACTCAATTGGGGTTTGGTCCAGCACAGTGCAGCCAACCAAACAATCCAGGCTAACTCTAGCCACCGAACCAAATACAGGGCTAAAGGCTTACACAAAGCCTATCCTGAGAGGGCCATGCATATCTTGTAGCCAGGCTTCATCTAGACTAAAACCAATCACACCCTATGCATAATGGAGTCATAAGGTAATGACTTGGCTCTTTTCCTTTCATTACGTGGTCTACTAGATTAAATGTAGGTAGAAAGATCTAGAGATCAGAGCAACCAGAGGTCACTCTGATGGAGCTCACAACCAAATGGGAAAGGAACGATGCGGAGAAAAAAAAAGGAAGAAACATAATTTGGTTGTTAGACCACAATCCTATGGATATAAATTTGGGATGTGTTGATATGTAGGTCTACAATTCCTAGTCATGTATTGATTGTGGCCACAGAATAGAGAGAAGGGAACCCAAAGTCCCAAGTATACTGAAAGGTCTGCACAAGTGAAGATTTGCAAATTTTATGTCCTTTTCTTCTTGACTTGCTGTAGCTAGGATTGGACAAGCGGGGCTCAGAGTAGAGACCACATGACATGACTGGTCCTTCATTGGTGATGACATTCAGTACACCTCTAACCTCTTCCGCTTCTTTCACATGAATAATCACATGGTATGTATTTGCCTTTAATCATGGCAGTTGGCAATTTTGTTTTATGAAAGCCTCCGGCAGCATAAAGTCGACGAGGACAGGGAAATGCACAAATTTCATAATTTCTTGAAACTTTTAAATGTGAATGCACACCCTTTTTTTTAGCCATTACTCACAATATCTTATTTAATGCCCATAAAACTCTCATCAAGAATGGCCTAAGTTGCTTTAGATTTATCTCAAGTCAAACTTATCTAATATTTGCCAATTTTATACAAAAAATATATTAGTCTATAATATTGAATAAATGCACCACCAATATGTATCAACATAGAGTATTTTATGAAAGTGATTTGATCCTGTAGATATTTGTATATTTCTCCTATAAATTTAACCAAAACAAGAGAAGATTGACTTATGCAAAACTAGAATGACTTGTAATTTAGAATGAGTTGTCAAACTCTCAAATTAAGTTTAAATCAATTGAATGACTCATAACTAGTTTGGTTCCAAACTACAAGTCATTCCAATTTTGTTGTAAGTCAAATTTTGAACCTTTGTAATTCAGGACCACCATCACCAAGAAAAGGATATAAAAGCCACAAGTATCATTATACAATCTATACTACCATGCCATCTCCCTTCTCTAGATTCTGTTTTCAGAATAATCCCATCTCGATATCTTTATGGATGCTCTGTGGCATCATAAAGGACAAACAACATCCTTGTCATGTGACATGAACTACAGTGAGTCCAATAATCCATTCTAGTACTCATAATCTCTTTTTGGTCGAGGGCATGGATCATGGATGCCAATGCTACCAGCAGCTAGGATCCGGCCTAGGGCCACGTGCTGGTTACAGCTCAGGTTCCCGGGTAAAAAAACCATATTTTTAACCAACTTGTGGCTTGTTCTGAGTTCCCAGACGGAGTTCAGACTTCAGTGAAAGAGAGATTGATTAGAGAGGAGGGAAAGTCAGAGCCATAGCTGATTTGCTGAGCAAGTTCTTCCATTACTTAACAAATTTGGTGTCTTGACTCTCCCTCGGCGTCTCCCCCTTACCGGTCCTCCTCACGAGCCCGGCGCGCCGCCGCAGGTTCTTGGGCGCCGGCATTGAGGCCGTCGGCGCTTCAGGGTGACGGATAAAAGAACCAGCCATCTGCTGCCTTGCGGGGCGGCACGAGCGCATCGCCTTCACCTCTCTCCCTTGGCCTTTCTTTCCTAGCGGCGCCACCGGGTCTTCGCTGGGGGCTTCACCGGCGACAAGCATCCGACAGGTATGCCCATTCCCCTCCCTTTACCTTCCTGCTGCGCGAAATCGAGCACCAAAAGGCCTTATGCATGTTATTTTTATTCGGATCTGACCATGTATTTACATGCTAACTTCGACTTCTTGCCAAAAAAAAAAAAATCCCCTGGTTCCGCCCCCGAGTTTGGTAGTAGTAAATTGAGTTCTTCATTCATTCTACACCCCCACGAACCAAAATGCCATTTCCCCGAATAAAGGATAATGCTGGTTGGTACCCAATAGGTGGGTAGGAATGTTGCTAGTTCGTTAGATCGTTACTCTGACTATTAATTGTTATATAGGCTATTCGTATGTGGTATGCTCCATCTGAATTTCTTTAATCTTTACTACTATCATAGTAACATGAAAAAGAATGGAAATACTTTCTTACAGTGGTGAGAAAAACACGGAGAGTTCAGTAGACATCAGCACTTGGCTATTTGCCTTGATGTGAAAAGTGTAAAGATTTTGTGGGTTGTTTAGTTTAAAACTGGTGCTGTGCCCATAAGTTGTTCTCCTGTTGTGCTGCTGCTTGCTTTCGTTGCTCAAATTTGTAACCATAGGTCTCTGTTCTTTTTCTGGTTAATGGGTGGAAACTGTTGGACTTCACTTTGAACTGGTTCTATTCACCTCTGTGGTTTCAGGATTATGTGTTTCCTGTACTCCACCAGGCACATTTTAAACTAGCTTGGGAAGCTGACCATTTAGTATTCAACTACAGAATTAAACATTATTTTGTCTAACAGTGCTAATAATGAGAGGTGGAGAGTCAAGTCTGCACATGGATGCATCCAGTCTGTTACTATATACCTAATTTAGGATTTTTCATGGTCAACTTGTACCCTGAAGCAGGCCTATATATGTTTACAAAATGATGGGCATGAGTGTTATGACTTATGAGGTTGTTACATTGAGACTGACTAACTGTATTCTATCATCTATGAAAGAAACACCTTTCTGATGTCCCTCTGTTTATTTCTCAGGAGCTTAGCTTAAACTAGGTGATCCATTTTTGGTGCCCTCCACCATATTTGATTTCAAAATGGCTTGCTGTTTTATGTGTGGGGCAGACATGAAACAAAAGGTTGAAGGTGAAGGTGAGAAATCATCACTTAATTCTGTGATATTACCAATTCTCTGTCAAAAGAGCTTCTGGTGATAGACTTGAATATTTATTATTATTATTTTTTGTTTCATCCAGGAGGAAACAAGGTGAAGGTTTTTTCATACAGTGAGATGAGGAAAGCTACACATGGCTTTAGTGGTGCTAACAAAATTGGTGAGGGTGGTTTCGGTTCTGTGTTCAGGGTAATTTGCTCTGTTGGCCACTTCAACAAGTTCTAGTGCCTATTACATCAAACTCCCTTGCTTAAACTTAACTATGTGATCAGGGAAGGCTTAAAGATGGAACAATTGTTGCAGTGAAAGTGCTCTCTGCTAATTCAAGACAGGGTATCCGAGAGTTTGTAACTGAACTTACAGCAATTTCCGATATCGTGCATGAAAACCTAATTACCCTGGTTGGTTGCTGTGCTGAAGGGTCTCACAGGATCCTTGTATACAATTATCTTGTGAACAACAGCCTTGCATCTACATTGCTTGGTATGATTTTCTACTTCATGTCTTATGTTTTACCAAGTCATCCTTTCAATAGCTGTGCAACTTATGTACTCACATGGCATTGCAGGATCAGGCCGTAGCAACATCCGGTTCAATTGGCGAGCTCGCGTCAAAATTGCTGTAGGTGTTGCTCGTGGTCTTGTTTATCTTCATGAAGAAATCCGGCCACCTATTATTCACCGAGATATAAAAGCAAGCAATATTCTGCTTGACAAGGATCTCACCCCCAAAATATCTGATTTTGGATTGGCAAGGCTCCTGCCACCAAATGCAACTCATGTGAGCACTAGAGTTGCAGGAACAATGTAAGTATAACCTAGTTTGGAGTTTGATGGAATTCTTGCATATAGAATATTTTGGTCTTACCTGTCTTTCCCCCCTTACCAGAGGATACTTGGCTCCTGAATATGCGGTCAGGGGACAAGTGACAAAGAAGTCTGATATTTATAGTTTCGGTGTGTTGCTATTGGAAATCGTTACTGGCAGATGCAACCACAATGCTAGATTGCCTCAGGGAGACCAATTTCTGCTTGAGAGGGTAAGCTCTATCATGCTTAGTATGCCTACGCATCAGTTTGAGATTTTTCAGTTTAGTTACCTTTCCAATACTGAACTTATCATTTAGGACCTGCTTGGAACACTGGGATTTTACAACTTTCACGGGATATAGATTAACTATTGCAGGAATAGAGCAAAGTTCTGTGTTCTATTTTCGAAACTGGGACTAATAGTTTTTATTATTAGATATCTGATGAGTTAACTGTGACTACTATATTTATGCTTTATCATTTCTATGCCTCCTAGCCATCATGAAAATATTTCTGTATCTTAAACTAGTTCAAGAATCATATGTAACTTCCCTTGTTACATATCCAAGTAAATTAAATGCATATTTGAAAAAATAACCTTCCAATTACAATGGAATTTTGCTGTTAGTTGTTCAAAGCTCTTTAGCTGGTTGATCTTGAATTTTCTCTGTTGGTATTCTTGCAGACATGGACAAACTATGAGGAAGGAAAACTAGAGGAGATCATAGATGTAGATCTAGGGGATGACCTTGATGTTGAGGAGGCATGCCGGTTCTTGAAGGTTGGTCTATTATGCACTCAAGACGCAATGAAACTCCGTCCCAACATGACCAACATTGTCCATATGCTGACTGGAGAGAAGGGTGTCTCCATGGACAGGGTCACAAAACCAGCTGTGATCAGTGCCTTAGACCTCAATGGCAACAATGAGCGGAGACAAACCGATGCAGACTCTACCACAATGAGATCCTTCACCACGACTGAACCATTAACATTGTCAGAAACGAATACAGAGACTTCTCTGTGAAAAATAATAGTATTGAGATTTTTTTATTTTTTTCTATTTTTTTTTTTGTAAATTAGAGGGAGGGAGGGAGGTAGAGATCATTATTTTCTGGATGCCGTGATGCTAAAAAAGTAGCATCGTTTTGTTGGTTATGTTCAGTTGTTTTTCAGGTTGCTGTATAGACTTTGAATGATGTCATTGAAAAAAAACGAGAGAAAACAATAATTATACTTGGTTTATTTTGTAATATGAATGACTCTATGCAAAATGTGATGTCCTGGTCTATCAAAGTGATCTGGACTAAGTTTACCACTTTAGATCAAGTTATACATCTCTCTAGTACTACAACAAACAAAACACATTCTGTTTGGCACTGCTGATTATCCAGGATATAGAGAACTGTAAAAGCAATATTGCACCTGGATTGACATATTTAGTGCCTTTCTGCAACCACGGATCAGAGAACGAATTGTACTCAAGCGAAACTAGAGAATATTATACAATAGATCCACTTGATCACCTTGAATATATATTAATATTGAGCTGCATGCTCCAACCAATAAAACCCAAGAGCTTAAGCTGACGAGGAAAGGTGGGCAATTCACTTCGAACTTGTGAAGTTGTTTTACCTGGTCAGCTCAACCCAATAACACCATATTCAACAATTGCCACTGTACCTCACATTTTACTTGCATCAAACAAAATCCATCTCACCAGTTGAATGGTTCATTCTGCCATGCTATGAATTTTGATTTTAGAAAAGCACTTGCACATATATAATGAGATCAGCTTCGAAGTGAAATCAAGTAATTTCGAGAGTTCTTTCAACCTAAGAACAGCATATTCAGCAATTACCAGTTTGTATCCCATCTTGCTTGTGTTAAGAAATCCATCTCACATCTTAAATGGTTCTTTCTACCATGCTCCATGAATATAATTGAATTGAGGATCTCTTCGGCGCAATTCCTCCGCACCCAAAAATAGGATTCAAAACCAAGATCTCTCTCTCTCTCTCTCTCTCTGTGTGTGTGTGTATGTGTGTGTGTGTGTGTGTCTTGTCAAGAAATCCATCTCACCTCTTAAATGGTTCTTTCTACCATGCTCCTCGAATATAATTGAGTTGCAAATCTCTTCGGCGCAAATCCTCCGCACCCAAAAATAGGATTCAAAACCAGGATATCTCTCTCTTTCCATGCATAACCTCTTACCATCTCACCTAGAAAACACATGTCGACTATAAAAGGAATGCTATTCTTCTGACTTCACATTTCTGAATCTTTATCCTAGTGACGTTCTTAGTTTGTCCTTGGTAGCAGTTTTTATGAGGTTTTTCAAAATTGTCACTAGATTTGCTAGGTTGCAATGTTTTATGACATTTTGAGCAACAAACGTTATATAGTTCTAAAGTTTATTCGTTTTCATAAAATTTTGATCATAAATGGGCACTTTTATTTCAGTTGAAAGTTTTAGATTTTGTCGAGTAGTTTGAAAAATTCAATTCATTGTATTTAAAATAGATATGAGAAATGGAAACAAATATTTCAGCTTTAAAATGATCTCAAATGAAAACGAAATCAACTACAAAGTATTAGATCTCACCAAGCTCTAAAATTTTGATATAAAGTTTGTCTTTGTTTGACATAGAGTAAAGTCCATCAGCGGTCCTCTAACATGTCACGTTGTGTCATCCTGGTCCCCGAACTTATAAATTGCATATTTGGGTCCCTAAAGTTAGCTTACGGTGTCATCCCGGTCCCTAAATTTTCAAATTGCAGATGTAGCCACTCAAACTTAGCTTTAGGTGTCATCCTGGTCCCCGAACTCGCAAACATAATTGCACCATAGATCAACACATGTGGAGTAAGAGTTGTACACCTGCAAAATATCTCCCAATATCCATTTCCCTCACAAAATTAGTACCATCATGACTTGCGATGGAAAAGACAACAATGGATGAAAGATTTTAGCTCAGGTATATGGTCTCAATATTCAGAATATTATTTACCATGGGGGTAAAAAATTAGATAGTTTCTTTCCATTCCCTTACCTACTCTTGTTTTTAAATAGATATTCGAATTCATTTTTCCTAGGCAATGCAAAAAGTTTGTTATTATTAATTAAATTAAAGAGTCAAATACACCATGGGTCCCTAAACTATTTTTGAATTTTCATCTAGGTCCTTGAACTCTTAAAGTGATCATCTGGGTCCATCAAATTTTCAAGTGGTTCATTCTAAGTTCACTCAAGGTCTAGTCATGGACCTCAATTCACACATAGAGTGAACCACTTGAAAAGTTTAAGGATCTATATGATCACTTTGAAAGTTCATGGACCCAGATGAGATTAGGGGAATAGTTTAAGGACCTACGGTTCATTTCACTTTAAAATTAAATAATAAAGTTATCAAAACTACGTAGCTACTTAATGGAACTTCATAACTTATCACACATTTGTCCTTATCCAAGTAATCAGTATGGAAACAATTACACAAATGTTTCCATTGAACTTATATTGGTTAAATATGTATCAATATACTTCAAAAATGCATATTTGTAAGTTCGGTGTTCGGGATGACAATCAAATCTGAGTTTGAGGGGCTAAATCTACAATTTGCAAGTTTAGGGACCGGGATGTCACCCGAAGCTAACTTTAGGGACCTAAATATGCAATTTGTGAGTTCAGGGACTGGGATGACACAACGTGACAAGTTTAAGACCGTTGGTGGACTTTACTCTTTGAGATAATATGAAGGTTATGATTTTTCCCTAAAACATGGTTGTTACATTTGTCAAAATGGTTGCTTATGTGGCCTACCTCTGATGGGTGTGTGTAGTCCTCTTATGTGGCTACCTAATTTAGAGATGGTTCGCTTAAGCGACCACCTCTAGAAATACAAATTTAGAGGCGGTCCATGCCCATAAGCGCCCTAGTGTACAGAAGAGGCGGTTGACATTGCCTGTAAAGAAATGGAAGCTCATGTAGAAATGTTTTTCTTTATTGTCACACCCGGATTCACAAAGGAAATCCGAATGCTACTATATGTGTACCCAAGAAGTCTAAAACACACATATAGCTCTAGAATAAGGTAAATCAAAGTAAACTAGTGCTCGAATTACAAAAACAAACTAATACAAAAGATGAGGGTCTTAAAACAAACCACAGCGGAGGTCTACTTATTATCTCTCACGGTGAAGCCTCCATGCCACAGGGACGTCGGCTGGTGAACCACAACCTAGAGCTCTTAAAAATCTTCTTGAAAATCTTCGAGTCTGCCTCACCTGGGTACCCATCCGGGATTTTGTTGAATTATAGCAAGTGTAAGTAAACCATCTTACTTAGCAAGTATAGCACGAGTTATGGAGGCTCAAAAGGCATGACATGGTTTGACTGCAATTAGCATTTTTAATTGGTCATATTTTAACATTAGTCCAACATTACTACCGGTAAGTGTAACCCCGTTGTAACCCACATTAATATAAGAGAGGTATAACATATCTATCATCATCACCATTATCATCAATAACCATCATTCCAGAATGAGAACTACTAATCAAAAAGGATCCAGGGCGCTCTTGACCGTAAGCATAGCTGATATATCAGTTTTACACTTTACAGAGGTTGCACACTTTTACCACCGGTCGTGATTCCCGTTTGCTGGGTGGATCAGACCCATTTCACACTTCCTTAGGTGTGTGGCTAGGTTTCACTACGAGACCTTTCAAAAGTCTCTCTAACCAGCTAGTGGCCGCTATGGTTTCAACTTAGGTGCATGAACCCCTCACTCTCTGGTCAATCCCACATGTAAGACATGATCCCATGCCAGAGGCGAGCCGAGATCCATACTTAAACCATGGAGCCCCACTTGCGCCTTTTGGTAATCACTAACTAGCTAGAGTTGTTCATGCTACTTAGTCAAGACCAGAGCCATGTTGTTCCGTTGGTTGTACGGTTTTCCTGGGTTGCCGCTTTAAGAACCGGACCTTAAGGAGAGACGCTTAGAGCAATCCAAAGCGCATGCTCAAACTCCTTAACCATGTTGCTAAAAAGCACATTTTAATCACAATTCCATAATCCATTAATCAAATTAACAATTGATATCATAAGGTCATCAGTTCATAAGCAAAGGTTGCGAAGCATAGCAATAATCTACCCATAAATACATAAACCCAGGTATACAAGGTAACAAGATAAAGTAAAGCTAGGTAAAGTCCTTAAGGTTTCATCAAGTTGGACACATGCATATATGAAAATATGATAATTAAAGATTATTGGGTCGCAAGGAGTTTCTTGTGTTACACTTGCCTTCCTCAATTATTGTTGTTAATCCTATTTTTCAGAACCTTTCTTCTCCTTCAACGTCGAACAGCTCACCAATTGGCACGATCAACACCAACACACAAGATACATCTAATAAAGCAATACACCAATCAGCAAAACAACTTTGAAAAGTGCACTACTAGAGAACACTAGCTACTGCGAACTTAGGAGCGCAAGAAAAAGAGCACGACTAACGGAGCACTAGAGCTGCGAAAGAAGAAAATGACTATTTGCTGCATTTATTTTGACTAAAGAAATCATATGTAAAGATTTTTCAAAGAAATACCCAAAGTTGGAATTACTCAATTTATTTTAGAATTTTTAAAGTGAAGTAAAACCTAGTCAAGTTTTATTTATATATATTTCATAAGAATTAAGCAATTTACTATTAAACTTATAAAATAAAGAACATGTGAGCATCTAATCGAATTATAATATATGTCATTTTGGAATAAACAAATTTTATATAGAATACACATTTACGTTGACTTTAATCACATTAACATTATTTATAAAAGCCGGTGTAAAAACCTAATCATGTTTTATTTAGAAAAGCGGGTTAAAATTGACCATTAATCAACTTAATACTAAATTAATTTCTTAAAATAGGTATTATGTAAACCATCACAACTAATGTGTAGGCTATGTTATTACAAAGCTAACGAAACTTGAACAGATTGAATCGGACCTAAAACGTGCAATCTAGGGGCTTAGCAAGTTTACAGGGACCTATACATAATTAACCATTATATTACAGGGGTTAGCAAGGAAGTTTGGCAATTCTATTTTCTCCAGGGTCTCTTTAGCAAAAGACGTGAAGGGGTATGTGGGATTTAATTCCAGCCGTCCGTGGCCGATCGGACGGCCTGGATTGCTCCGCCCGGCTTAAGTATGCCGGCGAACAGAGAGGGCGGCGGCGCTCGTCGGTCGGCGGCGGCGGATCGCCGGAGGAGAGTGGCCCGGGGCTACGATGCACCGTTTCACGTGTGGTTTGGATCTAGAGAAAGAGGAGAACGGCGCGAACTTGTTCTGGGTATTTTTGTCATCGATTACTCGTCGGAGGTGGCGGACATCGACGAGCTGCGACCGGACTTGGACGCACGCGCCGAGAGGGGGTTGGGACCTCGGTTCCTTGTAGCTAGACAGCGGCTCCGGCTCCTGGTAGTCCTGGGTGCGTGAGAGGAGGGGCAGAGGGGTGAGGTCAGGCTCCTGGGGGCGTCAAATCGAAGCTCACGGCGGCGGCTTACCATAGCTTCAATGGCGACGGCGCCTGCATCGATGATGGAGGGCTAGGGGCAGGACTCGGCTTTATATCGGGCGGGGGATGACGCAGGAAAGGAAAACGGAATCGGGGAAGGGCCATGGATGGAAGGGGAGAAAGGGGAAGGCGGCGCCGGAATAGGAAAGCGAGGCGGTGGCGGTGAGCCAGAGTCCCAGTCGGACTCGGCCGAGCGGGGGAGACGACCCCGATAGGTGGGGTCCACCTGTCGGTGCCCCGGCGAAGGTGCCTTGGCGCTTTACGCCAATGGCAGCGGGTGGAGGGAGCGGGCCTCAGGATGGGCCGGACAGTTGGGCCACAAGGGGGGTTAAGCGAGTGGCGGGGAAAAGGTTAAGGGTTTAAAATGGGCCGGGCTAAAAGTAAAAGGGGGCAATTCTAGACTTAATCACAGAAAACACAAAAACACTCATTCAAATGCAAATTCAAATGGGATTTCAAATATAAATTTATATCCCACAAATTGAATTGCACCCAAACAAAAATATGCACCAGCATGTATGCACAAACAAGTTTCTAATTTCTTATATTAAATTTTAATTAGCACGAATTCATATTAACCTTATGTTGACCACGCACACTTTGACCAAAATGAAATAAATTAATTATTATTATTATATTTTGCTATTCAAATTTTAGGGTGCTGTTTAAAACCTTAAGAAGGCAAAAACCAGGGTGTGACATTTATAGTAGTGAACACCAATCCCGCATTGTCCGACCTTGAGACTCTCAATGAAATCATGTGTTGCATACAGGATTGGAGCTCCACAAGAGTGAATTGGGAGCTGGGAATGATGTAGTATTCCAAGGTATCGTCATTTATGTATTTCAAAAGGATGACGTTGGTGTAAAAGAGGTTACCGAATACACATCTTAGACATTATGCTTAAGCTATGGACATTTCATA
>CM014277.1:27153270-27196972 GCA_004135705.1 Alloteropsis semialata | reverse complement strand
TCGTTATATTGACCAATCATACACAGCCTACCCTTTTGAACGCCTATGGGATACTAGATGAATAGATCTTCCCTGCAGATGGACATGCTCACTGTGACTAGCTGAACTAATAAGACACCTAGGGCATCGAACATGGAGTTGGATACTTGGATTCAAGTAGGTAGAAAGTTGGTTAAACATTCAGGGTATTGCTTCATAATATGGGAAATTGAACTTATTTATTGAAAAAATTCCTTGGTTATTGTTGTACAAAAAAGGTGATATATTGAACTTTATTCCCTTTATTGAACAAACATGGATATGTCATCACTAGAATAAGTAAATTTTTAAGCTCATTATGAAATTAATTGCATACAAGTCACAAGTAGCTAGAGTATCATATAAGCAAGTTCAAGATACTCACCTGTTTATGTATTTTTTAATGTTTCTAAACAACTTGTATTATTGAACAATATATACTTGTTGGCATGGTTTTATGTGCCAAGTAATTCTTAACCTTGAAATATCAAGAGCCACAGATGGTACTGCACATGATACATCATAATGGCACACATATTCTCACTAGTATGATGCTTGGGGGTTAACTCGATGAAAATTGGTCTGGCACAACGAGAAATGGCTTGAATGTCCAAATGAGCTCAATGAAAATGACAATATCCAAAAGGAAGAACACGAACTGGCTCCCTGCATATGACAACAGATAGAAAGGATCAACAGGGGGCACAAAAACATGCAGGTAAAACTTTAGCAATGATGCCAAGTTATTCAGAATCACGCAGTCGTTATATTGTTATTGGATGACTGAAGTGCAAAAGCATAAGGCATACTTCTTCCATCTCATAAAACAAGTCATTCTCGGATTTGAACTTGTCCCCAAAACAAGTCATTTTACCCTAATTTAGTATGTGTACACCCATGCAACAATCAATTTATGCTAATAATTGGGGGCAATCAAGGTCATTTTACTTTCTTGTTAATCTGAGCTAGAATTCATATAATGACTTTTTTGGCATGAAGGGATTAGGCGTAAATGTTCTTAAGAATTGAGAATTTTTTTGATGTTACATAGATATGAAAGTAAGTGCCAAACAAATCATTTGCAGAATAGTGTTTTGTGTTTAAAATACGTTGGATTCATTATAGAGGAAGGAGCCAGAACCCCGTTCCTATTTTGAGGTGGCAAAACTGTATGTCACCTAAGAAAGGAGAAATTATTTTATACAGAAGTAAGATTATGTGTTTTAATATAAAATTGAATTTAATAAACTTACTCTTTTGACATATTTCATATATTAGTAGTACTATGCCAAATTAGTCAATTACCTTGAAAGAAGAAAACATGTTGATGCTTTTGCGCCCATGAAAACCTGTTATGAGGACTTGTGTCAATATGATGTCAAGAAGACCCACAGCATGTATCAATTCAATCAAAGAATTTATTATTGGCAAATATCATTGAGAATAATTATTCATCTCTATTTATATTTGTGCTTACACAATACCAGCTCCTGCTGGAGCAATTGCCTTGGAGAATGACATTAAAGTGGTTGCTAAGCCGTTCGCAGTTGCTCTTTGATCTTGAGACTGTAAGTTAATTACATATAGTATTTTATGAAGACATTATCGATGAAGGGTGTTATAATTGAAATAGAAAGTAAGGGGCATACCACAGAATTATTCTGAAGAATGAATGAGCAGGTAACAACTGTAACCTAATATAATTTCCAGGAATGAATGGAATAAGTAAGATAATTATCAGTACACTTGTTCCATTTTATTGCACTACATACAGAAATATTTTAGATGTATAAAGTATAAATTCCGGTTTTTTACAAGCTAGGAATGCATATAGCCATTAAACTCTATACACATGTACAGTAGGATTTGAACGCTCCTGAGTAGAGACATGCACCAGTGATTGCACAACATACTAATGGTGCCTTTGTGAAACAAAATTTCTACATATAGAAATATGATGATACATATGAAAATGTGAAATATAAAATTTAAATATTCTTTTAACATCCCATGGAACAAGGTTATTGCCATAAAAAACTGAAGTATTCCCTTCTAATTGCACAAAACATATTAAATTCACTTGTTTTTGGTGCTTACCTTACATGTATGGTTTAAATTATTGAATATACTATTTTTTTGTAGAAAATAGTAGGAACTTAGTGTTCTTATATAAACATATGTAATCATACAAACAGATTAGTAGAGGCTGTAATTGTTTAGTTTGAAGAAACTATCATTACTCAAATTAGAATAATGACAAAACACTTTTTGTTTTGGAGGGACTATGAATCAATGTTTAAATTAAAAATCACCATGTAATTAACTTCATTGAAGTTCCGAAGCTACTCACCACACAATTAGCTTTTATCATTGATGCAATGTTTAATACAATTGATAACCAAGGCTCATTGAGATGTGCTATAGATGGATAAGTAGTAAGAAGAGCCATGGAAAATATCTGCAAAGCAAACACAAAATTTAAATGTTTCTGAAGTCATCACGTATTTCGAAGAGGACTAATTGACAAGTCTTGGTGGATATTGTTATGAGGGTACTCACAATCATAATGCGGGATGTATTGATTGATCCAAGAAGTTTTACAATATATGGATAAGCAAATGTCTGATACAAAATAATGGTAGCACCTGTGAACAAAACGATGCAATAATTGTAAATATGGTTTAATATACAGTATATGGTTATAAAAATTAATGCTTAACTACTGTTTCTAATAAAGCTAATTATCAAAACTTCTTTCTATATACCTATAATGACATCACTAGGATTTCCTTTATGTGTGTGTGGGCTTTACCATGAATTTTGCATTACGATGGGATACTCTCATAACCTACCATTATTCATATTCATAAATTGGTTATTTTGTTATCATTACAGTGCTATGCATATGTCTTGTAGGTTTCTCAAACATACCTGCTTCAGATTAAGATACAAGGAATTATAGCTTTAATTTATTCATTATATCGCAAAGCTGCATATTTTAAGGTTTTTAGTTATATTTAATGTAATCTAATTATGTAGTTCAGTATGGAACATAAAACAATATAATAGGTGATTTCAAAAGATGAAAGAAATTACACATATTTGAGTCTTCCATTTGTGCTCAAGCAAAGGATGAATTTGATCCAAACTTAAGGGCCAAAAGTCCAGTTTTGTATTAGTTCTCAACATATTTGTGTTTTTTTTTGAAATGTCCTCTTCATATTTTTTGACAAAGAATAATGTAATAAAGAACATAGCTGAGTATCAAAAGAGTATACATGCTCAGATGATGATTCTAAATAATGTATCTTGATGGCTACTTCAGATATCTTGGTGGGGAAATAACAAACTTAATTTTTGGGTATGGTCAAACATAAATTTACCTGAAATTGCAAGGATCTGGCCAACGTCTTCCGATGATAGACTTAATCCACCAAGCCTTCTTTCACTTTCAGCCCAAAGAGGAAACATCTGAAAAGATATTCGAAATATTTTAGGTTTAATCATTAAGGATAAGTATGGTGGAGATATATCGGAACAACTTCCAAGAAAGCATCAAAGTTTTGCGACTAAGAAAATACAAATATATTAGATTTTCCTATGGTTTTTTTTGGAAATTGGCACTATTGCCCTAGCTTGGATTACAATTGAACTTTTGGGCTCCTTTTGTTGAACTATACACCATTGCCCCTTCAATGACGAAGCCGATGCACCATTGCCCCAACTTTGATGTAAAAAGTAGTGTTGACTTGTTACAATAGGGGAATGGTGCAAAGTTAGAAAGAAAAGGAGGGAAGTTCATAATTAGTGTCAAGATAAGGTTCACTATTGTAATTTTCTGTTTAACTTTTTCTATGCAAATTGGTGATGTAATTAACAAATTAAGTACCTAGTAAAAATAAAATTGACAAAGATGCAAGCAGATTGAAATGTGTAGACATAGTTTAGTTGGTACAATTTGTTTGGCTTAATCATTTCAAGATAATTATATGTAAAATTATTGTAAATATCATAATACTATTATTGAACCCCATTCCATGGTAATATATGTACTGAACATGTTGTGCTTAAATTGCATTCATTGAATGTAGGCTCCCTACTTGAAGCATTGGCTAAATATAATTTTTGCTTGTTCTTTATTTCTCTGTGTGTACAATTACCACAAGTTCAGCAATTGGATGGTAGGATCTAGAGGATCGATGTACAATATCTTTCAAAAGTTTTGTTCATAAAATTGTGTTTTATATGCTTTCTATAACATGAAAATTGTATCGAAGGAAAGCCTTATGAAGATGCTGAAAGTGTAGCATGGAAAAGCAATTCAAAACTAAGCAGTAGCTACATACCTCAGTATAAGCCATATCATCAAAGGAGACAATACAGAATAGTATAATAGATGACATCAATGGCCAATTCTTAAGGATACTTTTATTATTAGTTGAACTATTTTTTTGCTCAACAAAATCTTCTGGATCAGTCAAATGTTCAATCAAAGAATCATTTGATTGATCATCCTTGCTCTCAAGTTTATGAGAATGTAGTGTCTCCTACAGTCATTTATGACACATCTTATACAAAATCAAGCCGGCGAGTAATATTACAGAATAAAGCATAAGCAACAATGATTATGTAAACCATATCTCATTATTGATACTATAATAAATTGTGATGTAGATATTGTAAAAGAATTTGAATTAAGTCTATGTAGTAGCTAAATCACCATTTTTATAGGATAACTCCATCAATATTTGGAACTATAATTTTTGCAAAGGGTGAACGATACACATTGTATATTTAAGCATATCCAAATTGTTTTTTTAATTAATATAAGTCATATGTAGTATCATGGATTAGTTGCTTCCTATAAAATGTAATAGTAATTTTTAATAATGGCAAATTATATAATGTATTTTAATAATTCACACTAATTTTAGGAATCCTTTGAATCATAATTAGGATCCTTTTGAACTATAAAGTTGGTTTTCCCTAGAGATAGATGAAAATTGGAGAAGAGAGATAACTCTTGAAGGGATATAAAATATATATGTTATTCCAAATCTTCATACCAATATTATTTATCCATTTATTTTTTTCTATATGTCCAAACAACCTTTTCTACTACACTACCAGAAAACCGCTCATCTGCCCGGGTCATTGGTACTTGTTTTGGTATCGGGTCTAAATTTTGTAGACCCCGAGGACCCTTTAGTACTGGGTCGTAACACCACCCGGTACCAAAGGTTGGTACTGGGTGGTGTTACCAACCGGCCCCAAAGGTTCTCCACATGTTAATTCAAAAGGAAAGCATCTGGTACTTTGTCAGTTGTGGTGTCTAGGTGATATGGTAAGGAAGCAACGCGCGAAGCAGGAGGTCTCGGTTTCGAACCCGCGAGCCTCCCCGGGATTTAAAATATTTTTTGACTTGAAAACCTTTGGTACCGGGTCAGTTCTGTAGTAGTGCTACAAAGAAAATTGTTGTTGCATGCTATACATCATGTGTGTTTTTCTTGGGAAAATAAGTATCTATAGAATGTGCCAAGCTTATCAGTTTGATGCTTATTTGTAATATATAAAAAATCAAATTAAACATAAATGGATGTTTGAGCATAAAACCAAGTAGGCACAAAATAAGACATTAGTTTCACATACCGGGAGCCATATGCAGCTTAGAAGAATAATAAAGTAGAAGACTGATATACAGAAAGAAGTTAAAAAATAAGGGAACCTATAAAAATTTATTAAAGTCAAATCAGCAATATGAATCAAACCATATTTCTTAATTAAAGTGACAACAAATGTGTATGCAATATTGAATTTTACCTTCCGAATAATGAGTTGGCAGGAAATAACTCTGGATACTTTTCTGTTGGCTATCAACGGAACACAAATATCACCATCTCTGATGAATAGATAAACATATTTCAAAATCCTAAAGCCATATATGTTTAATTGATACCTGTGCAAGATATCCACCAATTGCAGGTCCAATAATAAGACCCATTGCCCATGCTGTGCTAACCTAGTCATGAAGAAAAGTAATATCAGGGTCTGATGAAGTGTTCAATCTGATGAAGTGTTCAATTATCAATTACCGGCGCTAAAAATTTGAAATATTACCAGTGACAATCCAATAGCTTGATGCTCATGTCTACAAACTTCAACCACATAAGCCTGCAAACATCAATTTGTATGCTAGCTAACAACATTCGGATGTTTGAGAATAACAAAAAATTATGCCACTCAGTCATCATACTCTTATTGGGCCTAATAGACCATTGAAAGAACCAAGAAGAAATCTTGTAGCTATTGCCATCCAGTAGTGCACACTCAATCCAAACAAAGTATTGAACACAAGCCTAGACATGAATAATGGGTGAGAAAAGACAAAAAAAGCAGTTTAAATAATCTAAGTCCAACTGAATTCAATCTGTACAAGCTCTACCAATACGACAATACTGACCCAGTAAAAATTCCAATCACAATAACAGGCTTCCTCCCAATACGATCTGCTACCATTCCCCACAAAGTGGAAGTTAAAGCTCTACCAAACATATATGAAGCACCTGCCACCAATATTAGAATATGGCTTTGTTCAAAATCTGTGTATACACGTATATGCAACAACCTTTATTTTTCAATAAAAAGAATAATTATTCTCTTCATTTGTAATGTTCTCACCTACAAAACCAGCATAGAAACCTATGTCCTCTGCACTTTTGGCAACACGGAAGTCCTTTATCTGTTCATCAAAAGCAAAAAACAGCATGAACAGAGGATAAATTCTGTGTTTCGAACATGCAACCATATGTACTATACATCAAGCTTCAATGATGACCTAATAACGAGGCACTAAAGAATCTAATATTAGAGACAGTTAGGTATATACATGAACATGAGCATCCTTTACTACATGTTAGTATGTCGCAATCACCCCTCCCTGGATCCAGCTCTCACCTCAACAGAGTTCGACTTTTCCTTGGAACTACTTTGCGATTCACTCCCAGCCTACCCCACTTTAAAGTCATGTGCAACTCCCCATACATCCTGTTTCCATGGAAATTGACCTAGCATGACTAAGTAAAATTTGATATTTTTAAGTTGGCCTGTAAATGGGTTAAGTTTCTTGAATTAAATATGTTCAAAACAGAGGTTTCAACTATATGCATTATTGGAGATGTGTAAATTAAACTACCACATAGCTCTTTTTTTTTCTGCCCAGCACTGGCTCCAATTTATTTTGAGGAGCGCACCGGATCAGAGCAGCCTTGCTTCTGGCTCTTTTGCCCCACAAAGCATTTGTTTAGGAATCTTAACCACCAGCAATATCAACTGTTTCCTATATTTAAAACCTAAAGTAGGTATCACACTAACGCACCTTAAAAGGTATATATTCAATTAAACTATCCATTATTTGGAATTATACAAGCTAGGGACTTAAGCTGTAGAATCCATAGTACCTAAGGAGTGCTATTTAGTATGACATTGCTAATGATAGTAGTGTTCGTCAATTAGAGAACATACCATGAAATACAAGAATGGGTATAATGATGATATGGGCAAACCTAAAATTAAAAGAGAAACATAGTTAGAGACAATCACTGAACCGAATACACAAATATAACGGCACACATGAAAGATAAGGGTAAAAGGAATATGTAACCATATTTAGAACAATACAAACAACAAGGGACATCAATAAGACTGGGATGCACTATGTAGGGGTCTTGAGCTAATTAATTTGAAGTAAGTAACCGCTTGCACTAAGTAGCATTTTTATTACTTAGTACAGTTAATCTGAAGTAACTAACGCACTTTATGAAACACTCTTGAATTTACTGCGATGACCAAGTGTTTTTAAAACGTCCAGTCGGTTTGATATCATTTGCTTTCGACACTGAAAGAAAGTGCGGGGCAGATATCCAACAAATACCAAAATGAAGACGATTATGGTCATGAATGCAGTATTTGAAGTGATAGGCACATGTTCACGTACATGAGACGAGGGTGATGATCCACACATGGAAGAAGCTCTTGTAGGGGATCCCCGTGCTCTCCGCCTTCCTCCGGTCGACGGCGCACCCGGGGCAGCCCTCAAAATATACCATGGTGGGCTTCTTCTCCGGCCACCACCGTCGCCTCGTCCTGGCCAGACAGACGTCTCTGTTTTTCTCGCTGCTACTGCAACCTTCGTGTGCGGCTCACTGGCCCAAGATGATTATGTGGCTCTGATTGATCCGGGATGTGCTCTGGGAAGGGGATATCGTGGACAGCCAATAAAATCACTGGAAAGTTCAAAACCTCTGGAAAGTTCCTTTCGTGAGTATATATCTCCTATTTTTGACAGAAAAAGAGATACGGTGCTATGTCCTATTGTTTTCTTTCTGTGCGACGAGAAAGACATATAAACTGATGATCTATACAGGCATCTCTAATTTAAGATTTTACTGCTGCCAGAACGTAAGTCAGTAAGAAGTGGAGATGATGTGGATCACAACATTTGCCCCTGTTCCTCTACTTCAAATTGCTAGATCGTTGGATGACTTGTTTCAGAACATGATCATCTTTGTGGGCCTTCTTCTCCATAATCATTATTGGTTGTCAGGTATCGGATAACGGGGGCCAAACAATATGTCAAAAACTACACCGAGACAGAGAAAAAGAAAAATTTTAGTATGCCCTGTTGACTTTTTTTTCTGACCAATACACTGAAAATGTGCTAGCTCGCGCGGATCCGCAACGGATCGTTCACCAGCAATGAGCCTATTTGAGAAGCTTGCTGCGTCAACCTACGAACGCCGGCCCGGGAGGGACCCCGTCAAGGCTGGCGTATCTAGGGTTGCTCTGAGGTCGGCAGACCATTCAGAACGTCGTCAATGCCATAGAGACGAAGTACGTACAACAAAGAGGGGTTGGAAAAGCTAGGGTTTGCAAGAGACAAAAAGTAAAGGTATTTTAATTATGATCAATTGGATAGACCCTCAATCGGCCGCAACGCTTTATATTTATAGGGTGAGGAGGAACTTGCCCGCAAGAAAAACCCTGTTACAACTCGGAATCTATAAAACAGTCCAAACCTACTAGGACTCGGGACAAACCGGTTCCATCGGTTTCTCAATCCGGTTCCTCCAGATTTTATTGCCAGATTGGCTATAGAAGAACAACCAGTTCCTCCGGTTTCAAATCCGGTTCCACCGGTTTTTGCTGTCAAGTCAGCCTTGTGCCAATTTTGATCTTCAATATTATGCCCCCTGGTTTTTGGTAAAGCTTGCGTACTATAAAACATATTGACACAAAAGATACACCTAAGGGTGATGCTAAACAAAATACATAGGCCTTTTCACTCTAAGGACGGTATTCAACAATATTAGCCATATGAAACTAAGTCTCTTGCCACAAGCTCGCATAATATTTCTTCAAGTACCTTCCATAAAGAGCCCTAGGCAGCCGCTGGCCTTGCAAAGTCTCCACCACATAAGAATTATCGAAGATTACCTTAATCACCTTGTATGGCCCTTCCCAACTTGGAGACCATTTACCAAACTTATTTCTCTTCGATCCTATAGGTGATCCTAGAAACAGGCCTCCCACTGATATGTCCTTTCATATACAATGCCTTTAGGTTATTTTTAGAATCCTTTGGCCTCTGAAATATAGCTTCTTTTGGGCCAAAGTCTAGATGAGCCATCTCTTCCTCCAGAATGATGTAATAATTCGAAGAAAGATGACCACATTCGCATCAACATTCATACGATCAGGTGATGAATTAAAATTAACAAGTTGTTCATCGTCCATATCCTGTAGACCCAATGAAAACTTCTCATCAAACGATAGAGTAACAAATATTTCAGAAACATGACGAGATGGTTCTGCATCAGGCAAAACCGGTCCCACCGGATCTGAAACCGGTTCCACTAGATTTGGAGCAGTGCTGGGCGCCGCGTCAGGGAAAACCGATTCCATTGGTTTTGAATCCGATCCCACCGGCATTGCTGCTGGAGCTTCATTGACATTCAGCTTCCAACCTTTGCCTGGGAGGGACCATGGGCCTGTACTTGTTGAAACTCTCATCCTTCTGTTTCTCCATATCCTTTTCCTTCTGCTCTTCAAAACAAAGCCGCTGCAGCTTCCTCTTTTGTGTGTGTGTCACTATCTTGACAAGAAATATTTATATTTATCAATTTCAATTTTACTAGTCTCACCAAGATCTGCAGCAACATTTTTCTAGACTGATATCATAGCCTCATTGCCAATAACAACCGGTCTCTTGCCATCGTCCTCCTAAATCACATTGATGTCACAAATATATAAAACATCAGCACCAGTAATCCTCTCCTGGTTGACATCCATCTTCTGAACACCTTCCTCCCTCTTCTTAGGGCGATAAACCTGCTTGGGAGGAGAGGGGTGCCTTCTGTGCTGAAACCGGCCCCACCAGTTTCGACATCCGGTGCCACCAGATTTGGGTGGTTGATCCCAACCTGATCGACGAGGTGCCTAACGGTTATTCACCAATCTCTCATGAACTGGCCCTTTAGTACTACCCCATCCTGGATGAAAACGAGGATATGACATAGGATAATACGGCATATACATCGCATTGAATTCCCATGCCGGATATGGAGAGTCTTATGGCGGCAGAATCCACGGCATTGCTTGATATGGATTCTGTGGGGGACAAAGCGTAACAAACACTATACCACAGCCCAAGATTGCCGACTACATTACAGTCGGTATAAGCTGTTTCACCATCTGACGATCCGTCGGTATAAAGGTATACCAACGCCTACTATTCGTCGCTGAAAATGGCGTCGGTATAACTTATACCAACGGACCTTTCTATACCGACGGACAATCAGTTGGACAAATGGAATTTGTACCGACCGACCATTCGACCCAGAATATATCTATACCAACCAACAGTCCAACACAAATGATTTAAATGAAACAATATACATTGGCATAAGCAGTCATCAAAATTGCCTCAAATTTGTTCTATTATCAGTGCATAAGCAGTCATCACAACATCTGATCAGCAACAAGAACATTGTCATCCATTCATTCAGAATTAGCATACACAAATATTAATTTCATCCATACAGGTGCTATTCCAATGTAATGTGGCACTGAACATTAGAATGACACAAACTAACCTATCCCATATGCATCAGGTTTGCACAGGATCAAAAAATCAACATACAACTATCATTTGTGACCAAAAACCATCAAGTCTGAATATCAGCAAGCTATCAATATTTCTACATCTTCCATTTGTGACCAAAATATCTGAACTTACTACTACCAATCTCACATCCTTGTTTCATATCTAGGGACTCCAAAACAAAACAAACACAAAAGCTTCCACATGAACACATTGATTGGCCTGCAACCAGCTTCAAGTGTCCTGCCTAGCACTTCTTCCAGAATTTCCTGAAACACAATATCATGAAATGTTTTTAAAAAGGAAATTCCATATTACCATACAGCCACTCAAAAAGGTGGCTATCAAATTAGTGAATGGGAAAATAGCTGGATAAAACAGATAAGTGGAATCATTGCATAATTACTATTTTGTTCACTTGCTTATAGTTCGTCATTCTGTGCATGTATGTTGTTAGGCCCTGCACCCTAGGATCACACTCTTAACACTAGAAAAAATGGTAACAGATGAGGAAGACACACATTTTTTGTGGCACTGCACACCAGCACTCTCTTTTCACTATTTCACCACACTTCAACACGATGATTACACTGATCTAGTAACACACACACACATACTTTACTACAATCAGCTGCATTACTGATTAGCTCCACTCACCACTGCTCACCAGTCACCACTCTCCCCAATATCTATACCTGCCGCACCACCTCTGGTTTATAGCACATGATAACCCTATTGAAATTTGACTCACACTAACATTTAAACATGGATTACACTAACATATGTTACTATTAGTTTGCAGCAATGTTTTTTAAAAAGAAATGCCATACAGCCACTAAAAATATGCGGCTATCAAATTAGAGAATGGAAAAGTAGCTAGATAAACAGATAAGTGGAAGCATCTCAAAATTATTGTTCTATTCACAAGCTTATCTTTGGTTTACATGCCAGCAAATAGTTTGTCAATATTTCTTAGTTTGCATGTATGTTACTATTCTGCAGGCACTAGAAAACTTTGCCATTCTGTAAAATTCAGAATAAGTACCTGCAGCACCCAGCGGTGATTAGGAAGACATGGCAGCAAATGTATTCCTGAATTGTAATGCTAAGTGAAGTATGAGTGGAAGTGCTTCATCCTTCCTTACATGAGCCATCGAACTAAAACAATGGCAAGACAACTTCACAGTGAATCAGAGTTAAAATGCCTATGTTAGCTCTATGCTTCATCATTAAAAAAGTCAGCATAACAAGATAATGATTAGACCTAGCTTTCACTCACAACGTTTATGCTACACACACAATCTAATGAACAAAAGAGGGATGCTGAGATTCAACCTTCAGTGGCGCGAGGGTCGGTCAGGTCAGCGAGGTGGCACTGGCATCCTCCTTGGGTCGGAGAGGTGGCGGTGGTGGAGTCCTTGTCGGAGTCGAAGTCGGGGAGGTGGTGGATTCCCTGGTCCTCGCGCCTGGCACTGCAGAGGTGAGGCGTCGAGGTCAGAATCGCTGGTGCGGCGGCGGCCTGGGACATGGTAGGTCGGCGACGTGGCTAGGAGGCGCAAGGCTTTTGGAGGAGCCTGCAGGCTGATGCCGGCGCTCCAATCCGGCGATTTTGGGTAGGGGGCGGAGATTGGAAGAGGGCCTGACGGGGATTGGGGAGGGGCGTAGAAAGTTGGAGGAGGGCGCGGCGTCGGAGATTGCGGAGGGGCGCGGAGATCTGAGGAGGGCGCGGGGATTGGAGAGGAGAGGCGCGGAGATTGGAGAGGAGGGCGCGCCGGATTGGAGAAGAGGGCGCGGGCTGGCGGCGATTTTGGGAGAAGCGAGGGAGGGGTCGGAGGGGGAGGAAGGTTAGGGTTTGGCCACAGTCTGACTCGTGGGCCTTGTGAAATTTGCGCGCGATGGTGGGCCGAAATTTTTTCCTGGAGGAAAAATTGCTACTCTCTGTATGCCGACGGATAGTTTGAAGCAACTATTAAGCTATACCGACTGATCGTTCGATGCAGTAGATAAAAACATACACCGACGGATGATCGGTTTGGAAAACTTGATGTACCGACGGATTGTTCATCGGTACTTTTAGATTTTTAGCGTCGGACGTCCGACGCTAATTTTGGGCTGTGGTATAGTGAAAATCACCGCTCTACCTAGTATTCACCCTTGGAGGCAAAGCTTGTTTCTCTTGGTGCATAGGGGATGTTGTTCTCTTTTTTGCCGGCCGATCATCATCAATTGGCCTTTGGTTCACATATTTGGAGAATAACTGTTCAAAGTTCAGCTTCTGCTTTGCAACTTTCCCCTGATCTTTGGCCACATTCACCTTCCAAGTCTCGATCTCAGGATGCTTAGGTTTCAGTATTCTTCGACATCCTAACCAGAACTGGCGGTATCGGTTTCGGAAACCGGTGGAACAGGTTTGTCCTGCACAACAGGGTCAAACAGTTTCTTCGAGGATCCTTGCCCCTTGAGATCTGAGATCCTTGCACTGATCTTAAAAGTTTCTCTGCCATCAGGAGTTCTCCCACACACCACTTCCCTGACTATTGCTTTCCCCTTCAAATTTTCAGGTTTCTCATCACTCACAATAATATATTTTCCTTTGGTTGATTTGATTTGATGTGGCCAAACTAGAACCTTAGGTGATTGCATCGTATTGACGGGGAAAGGTGCCTTATCAACCTGCATCTCACATAGGGTCAAACGTCCTTCATTCAAGGCCGATTGCACCTGTCAACGGAAAACATTGCATTCATTAGTAGCATGCGAAAAAGAATTATGTAACTTGCAATACGCACGTCTCTTAAGCTCTTCAAGTGAAGGAATAGTATGAGTCATTTTAATATTTACATTCTTTAACAATTCATCAAAAATACAATGGTACTTGAAAACATCAAAAGTAAATCGCACTTCCTCTTGCCGATTTTTATGAATTGGCTTAAGAGATGGACATGTGTATGATTTATTCTTAGAAGGCCAAATAAGTTCAGCACTATATACATTTTCCTCATCGTCTGAACTACTAGAATCATAATTAACAACATGAACTACTAGAATCTTATATGTATCTTTAGCACTTTTCATTCAGTTTTCAGCAGCTACAGCTCTTACTTGCACTTAATTAATCAAAAGATGATCAAAGCCTTCTATTTTCTCTTTAATAAAGGATCTCAAACCATTAAAAGTAATATCAACAAGATCCCTTTCAAAAAATGACAAATTAAAGCACCGGTTTCTACTTTCTTTGAATCATTTAAAGTAATCAAAAACAGATTCATCTCTTTGTTGCTTAACTGATGTCAAATCTGTCAATTTTAATTGAGTACTGCCACTATAAAAATGATCATGAAATGTTTGCTCTAATTGGTTCCATGAATTAATTGAGCCACGAGTTAATAAAGAAAACCAAGAAAAAACAGTTCCAGTTAAAAATAATGAAAACAAACGAACTTTCAAAGCATCACTAGAACTAGCTTCTCCTAGTTGAGCAAGATATTGGCTAATGTGTTCCCAAGTAGTCTTATTATCATCACCATTAAATTTCACAAAATCAGGAACACTTCAATTGATAGGATAAGCAATGGTATCAAAATCAGCAGAATATGGTTTTTGATATAGCCTAGAATTACCCATATCAATACAAAGCATATCTTACATCATGCTAGCTAACTCACCCTTTAATTTTAGAAATTTAGCATGTAAATTTGGACGAGCTAACGCTAGTTACGTTGTGGCTGTATTTGAACTTGAAAAACATCAGGCATGCGATTAGGACCTTGCCACAAATATTGATCATACACATCATTAGAAATTTCACTAGCATTAATATTTTGATTTGGTATGAGAGGTGATGTGTATGCACTATGGGATATGGGTACCCCTGGGCCCACCACTGACGGGGGTGCAGTCGGCCTGGGCCCACATCTGACAGCAGTGTGGGCCGACCCAAGGCCGACCCATGAGGATCTCCGAACTTGTGGTGATGACTTAGCCCGCAAGGCATGCAGCGTGACACTTGGATCCCACCCGAAGATCATGGAGATTATGTTGTAACCGACTTAGATTGGTTTCCTTTGTTATAGCCAAATAGGATTAGAGATAACCGACTTGTAAACCTTTGGTCATCGGCCTATATAAGGCGGCCTAGGGAGACCACCCGAGGATCATCTCATCTCATTCTTTTCACCTTGTAACCACAAGCTCACCGTTGTTCTCCAGAACCTCGTCGAGCAAATCAATCCCAAACCACCGAGCACAGGACATAGGGTGTTATACCTCTGGGTAGCCCGAACCTGTATAAACCTTGCATCTCCTGTGTTACCTCGAGGTCCCTAGCTCTGTGATCGCCTTTGCCTACAAATCAACCCCTTGGGTACCCCTTGTGGGCTGGCGGTTGTTAGATCCGACATGCACGCATGGTAAAATAAGCAGTATGATTAGGCACCTATTTATTTTGGTTAGGGACTACCGAAAAAGGGACCGTAGCAAGTGGTGTCGACTACTGTACAAAAGTCACAACAGAACCGGTGGTACCAGTTTCATCGTGGTCAGTGAAACTTGTGTTGTTGGTGGTGTTTACCCTGGATACAAATTAGCCGGCATACCATATAATGGATGTTCAGGAATTTGCCTTGGTGTAGCCGACAAATTAGCATGCATATTCTCATGTTGCGTGCTTGGTAGTGTCTTATGAGCATAATAAGAATCATCTACCACCCTATCCTTTTTGAATCTATCCATTCTGTCCATAAGATTGCCTACCAACTCATCGATATGTAAAAGTGCAGCACTAAACTTATCTATTGGATTAGAAGCAGATTCAGGTGGGATTGTGGTTACCGCAGGTATCTCTTCCACCTTCTTATCTTTCAACGTGAACAATGGCATCATGAATTCATGAGTTCTTGTCACCTTGCCTTGGCGATCCTTTCTCAGCCCCATCATGAATTCATTCTTGATGTACTCTTGGGCCGCTTCAAGCTTCTGACGCTCCTCCTTACTGAGCTCCTCCATGGAGGGCACAATGATGTTATCCTTGTCTAGATCTTGATAGAGCCCATCTGGCTACGGTTTGATAGATCGGTTATTGAAACCAAGATCTTCAAATTCCCCAGTGGAGTCGCCAAAAATGTGTTGACGCTTTTTTTGGCCAAGGCACCGAAAATGCACTAGCTCACGCGGATCTGCAACAGATCATTTATCAGCAGCGAGCCCGTCAAAACCGGTTCCAACAGTTTTGAGAATCTAGTGCCACTAGATTCTAGGGCTTATTGCATCGACCTACGAACGCTGGCCCAGGAGGGACCCCGTCAGGGTTGGCGCACCTAGGGTTGCTCTGTGGTCGGCAGGCCACTTAGAACGTCGTCAACGCCGTAGAGACAAAGTACGAACATCAAAGAGGGGTTGGAAAAGCTAGGGTTTGGAAGAGACAAAGTACGAATGCCGTATTTTGATTAAGATCGATTGGATAAACCCTCAATCGGCCGCAACCCTTTATATTTATAGGGTGAGGAGGCCTTGTTCAGCATGAAAAGCCCTGTTACAACTCGGAATCTATAAAAGAGTTGAAACCTACTAGGACTTGGGACAAACCGGTTTCCCAATCCGGTTCCACCAGATTCTATTGCTAGACCGGCTACAGAAGAACAACCTGTTCCACCTGTTTCAAATCCGGTTCCACCAGTTTTTGCTGTCATGTCAGCCTTGTGCCAATTTTGATCTCCAACATGCCACAACAAAAACTAATGGAAGTATCTTATTCTAGTGTAATAGACACTCTAAGCTGATACCCAAAGTTCACATTCAACTGAGGGGCTCATGAAGGTTTTGTTGGTTGGTGCTAAGGGCTCATCACCTAAGAAGGCGAATGCGAAGGATTCGGATATAATGTTAGCACCAACATCGGGATTATAAAGAACATCCACCATGTTTCACTGAATCGTACATTGAATGGTTGAGGAAGGAGAGCTAATCCAAATTACTTTAGAAGAATGCTCTTCTTCCTTTATCCATTCGTTGCTCAAGAGGTCCTCTTCGAGAGGTTCAGGAACTGGTGGTTTCGAGGTATTTTCAGAGTCTTTAAAAAGATCCTTTTCGAATTCAAAGGGGAATTCCAGAGGTTGAATTTCCTCTTCCTCCTTCATTCTGGGTTCGGGGGAAGTTTCTAGGGTTGACACCGGGTAGGTTAGCAAGAGGGAAGTGGAGTCAACCTAAGAGGCTTCCTCGGTGCTTGGGGTATCATCTACTGGGATAGGCTGTGTGAAGGAGTAGTTTTCCAGAATACGATCTAGAAGTTGTACTCCCTCAGCTGTGGTTTTGTGCATAAAGGACCCTCCAGCAGTGACATAAAGTTGTAGGGCAGACTCCTTGCTAAGTACTAGCTAGAAATGCTGAAGCATCATGTGGCTGGGAATAGACAAGTTTGGGCCAGCACGTGTAAGCTCAGAAAATCTGGCCCAAGCTGCACCTACGTGCTCTTTCTCGTCTTGGCAAAATCCGAGAATTTCATGTCTCAGGCTAGCGATACGGGATAACGGGAAGAAGGTAAGACAAAAACTGTCTCTAAGCTTTTCCCAATCCCCATTCACCTTACCTACATTATGGGTGTACCATTGCTTACCCTTTACTGAAGAGAAAAGGGGAACAGTTTCCACCGTAGCGTTTGCTATGCCATGCCTGAAATGTTCAAGCACGCGCACACTTGCTCGAATTCGCGCAAGTGGTGATAAGGATTTTCCACTACTACAAAACATACTACAAAACATAGATATTGTAACATAGTTTTGTAACACATTCATCGATGTGTTACAAAAATGTACAATAGGAACACAAAATTATATGTTACAGATGGACATTGTAACACATAGTACTTGTTTTATTAAATTGTGTTATAAAAACTATTCCAATAACACAAAAAATAATGTTACAACTAAAATGTTACAAAAATGGCAATATGTTGTATCACATAGAAGTAATGTTACAACTAAAATGTTACAAAAATAAATATACAAATATATTCAATTGTACATTTCTAAAGTTCCATATCTTGCACTACTAGAAAAAACCACCTTCGGTTTGAACCCTTTTTTTTATTTTTTTAGCCTCTGATAAAAATCATCATCTCCTCGGTTCGAACCTTTTAGTCCTGGCACATATTGCACCAGGGACTAATATAGGCATTAGTTCCGGATCTAAAAGCTAGAAGGCAAGATGGGTCTTTAGTCCCGGGTGGTGGTTCCGCCCCGGACTAAAGGTCCTCTATTAGTCCTGGGTGGAACCACCACCCGGGACTAAAGGAGGTGCGCCTTTTAGTCCCAGGTGGTAGCTCCACGCCGGACTAATGGTTCACCTTTAGTCCGGGTTGAAGACATCCACCGGGACTAAAAAGTCCCTTTGGCTCCCACAATTTTTTCTAAGTGTCAAATGAGCCTCTTCTCTTCCCTAAGCCTTATCCTCTTCTTCCCAGCCACTCTCATCCTCTTCAGTCCTCTTCTCCCCTCACCTCCTCTCTCTCTCTCTCACCTCTCAGGCAGGGGGCGCTAGCCTGGACCACCGCCGCCGCGCGCGCCTGCCAGGGCCACCGCGGGCGTGNCAGGGCCGCCGTGGGCGAGCGAGCCGACCGGCGAACAAATCCGCAAGCGTGCTGAGTACCGTTGTAGCTTTCACCCGTGAGTACTCAAGGGTATCATAATCCACAGGGAATGTGCGTACTGGTCTTCTCGCTAGTTCGCCCAAGGAATACAAGAGTATGATAGGCGAGGGTAAAGAGGATCGCTATGGCTTAAGAGTTTCTGGATAGATGAGCTCAGCCTCCACTTGCTTACTTTGGGCACTGGTTTACCCCTGGTCTACCAAGGGTCTCCAGCCAATAGCTCTACGCTGAACCCAGACAGGGAGGAGTACAAAGGATGGACAGGGCTTTCACCACCTGCCGCCCATCTCTCAATACTGTGGGCACAAGACAAACAAAGTTAACCTCTATCCTAGACACCACGCCTATGCTATGGATTACTACTCTAGCGTTGATCTCCACTAGAGCATCAGTCATGAGGACAGAAGATGAACCCACACACAATTAAAGAACAGAACTTAATTAACCAAGAGACTCACCACCATAGACGTTCACGAACACTTACTTAAGAAAGAAGCATCCGTCGAGGTACAAGACCAGGGAAGGGCGCCGACAGGCCAGCGCTTCCCCGGGCTACCCCTCACTCTCTCCCTATTTTCTAAGTACTAGAGAGGTGGAACTACGCCTTGGAGTGGAGGTTCTCTTCTCCTCTTGTGTGTTGTTGTGAATGAGGGGGTCTCCTCCTCCTTATATAGGTGCTAGAGGGCGGTTCGGGGGCTCCAAGGTTGGAAACATGCGTTGGTGCCAAAGGGGAGAGCGCGGGAAGCGTTCCTGCCAAAGTTGCGCGCGCGAACCCTCCTCGGGTTCGGCCGACCCCGGGTGGAGCAGTCCCGTGGCCGACTTGGTCCGGCTGGCTGGTTGGCAGGTGGACCCTGAGCATATTCTTGGTTGATTCCCCCCGTGGTCACCTGGACCCTGGGTGCATCCCCTGTGGATGCCTTTTGGAATGGCATCTTGTGGGTTTGTGCTGAGAATATTCCTAGGGGTGCTCCATTGTATTGATTAGGTGTTGACTGTCATGTGGGCCCCTTTAAACCTTGTGCTTGTACAGGGTCTGTTCGTCAGTGTGTCAAGCACATTTTCTCCCCTTGTGCACCTATTCTTATCTTTTCATAGCACTTCACCAAAACTCATGGAAATAGTTAGTAACAATCCCTACCACTATGTTTGGTGTTCATTATTGTATTAACTATTGGTATAGTTGACGCTTAGATTTGGCATTTAAGGACCGTCAACAACCTCGAGCTACCCTCGCTCCCATCGTCACAAGTTGCAAGTCACGAGTCATGCATTTTTTCAGACTAAATATGCGAGCATGCGATATGCAACCTTCAAATCCACTGACCTACCACCTTGCATGTACCATCCTTACCATCCCCCCTTTACATTGTCTCTACACACAATACGGGGTCGTACTCCTTTTGACCCTTGCTATCCAAAACTTTAATCTATTGTTTGAGCATCCAAATGACTGAAAACAAAAAGTTTAAACAATAAATTTGTAAATCTCTTCGAAACGTATAATTTTCATATAAAGTTTGTTTCCATGCGAGGTTGTGTGTAAAAGTTATGAATTCCCACATATATCACTACTGGAAACGAGGATTTCCCTGTGCATATTCCACCCACAGGGAAATAGTAAAAACCCACAGGGAAATACTAAAATCAATTACCTGACGGTGCACCGATAGGGAAATACCGACAGGGCTAGCTCTATAGGGAAATTCAAATTTGCCTGACGGTGCACCGACAGGATTAATTTCCCTGACGGTTTTCAACACACAGGGAATTTCGTCCCCGTCAGATCTAGTTTTTTTTTCCCTGTTACGTTAAACACACAGGGAATGTTATCCTCACCATCAAAAAAATAATTACCCTATCACAGCACCACCGCCAGAACAATTGATAATTTCCCTGTGCATAGAAGACACCGACAGGAAATACATTACCCTATCGGTAGTATCATCATCAAGTGACTCACTGGAAAATACATATGCCAGCAACAGGAAAACACTTTTAGCAATAGAATAGTGATTCAAACAATATTCACAATAGCTCAACCAAATTTGATTCAGGTCCAATTTTCTCAAATCTAGAAATTTCATACAATGCCACATCAGAGGTTGCCCCTTACAAACACTACACATATAGAGCGAATGTCCAAATGTTAGGCATCAATACGGTTCACATGCAATTCCAAATGCAGTCGTAGGTTCCAATTACAACTACACACTAGCTGAGATAATAATAGCTATTACAGCTACCTGAAACAAGGATTCTAGCTATCACCAAAAGCACTAATTCAACGACCTGCCCCAAAAGCCATAAACTTGCAGCTGAATCCTACACGCTAGCTAAAGGTTAGGAAAGACTTATACCACATTCTCCTACCAACCTATCAAGTGCATGCAGAGGCAAAATACTTCCAAAACATGAAACTACTATTTGCATGTGACCAGCCATCACACAGATGCATGGTTGTTGCAGACATCTTGATCCTCACTGTTGCGGCCACCATCATTGGCATTGTTAGCAGATTCTGAAGCAGCGTGAGAAGAACCAGTAACCTGCAAAAGAACCACAATTAATGCTACTGAATTATAATATCAGAATTCTCTCATGTGTGCATGATAATTTAAGAACATCTATCTATAAAAGAACCTGCAAATCAGCAAGTGTGCATGCTGAAGAAATCAGCAAGTACAAAGAACAGATTAGGATCCAAATCATTATTCAGTGTGACAGGCAAGTAGATTTTCCCCAATGCCAAAAAATTTCAGGTGTTGTACTCACACTTCAACCACCAAATCAATGGGGCTCCAAGGGCACACAACTAATGCAAATCAAATGCAGTAGCTATGCAAGAATCAACATGAGGCCGCTATGCAAGAATCAACATGAGGCCACTTCCTCACTGTTGCACTGTGCGCTGCCATTTTGAGGACCACACAAAGTATCAGTTAGCCATCTATTTCCCTAGGTAGCATCTGTAGCCTTTAAGAAATTCTAAGCTAGAAAAAGGGCTGATAGAAGGGCACATATACTCACAATTGCAACAGCAGAAAGGGAAGAGTGTGTGGTTTGGTCATGCACCAACTCGTCTGCACTAGCAACCATCCTATAGAATGCTTGGCCTTCTGCTATCAATTCATCATCTATTTCAGGTGGACGGTTTGCACCTAGATCAACCAGCATCTGATCCATGTGGTCAGTCTCATCAAAACCCTCTCCATTTGCTGTGACATCACATTCGTCATGTCTAACAAGCCTCTCACCATGCTCTGTCCATGTTTCATATCCTTCCTTAAACCCATGCTTACACAAGTGAATCTCTACTATAAACCTTTTGTGCCTAAAGTAGTTGCGGCATATAGCACAAGGGCATTTAATGCAACTATTTTTAGCAACACGTGGATTTGAAAAAGCATGATTCAAGAACTGCATGGTTTGGTCAATATTAGACGGAGCTTTTCCACACTGCCAACCACTATACATCCATGTGCGGTGTGACATAACTAGTTCGGTGATTAAAAGGTGAATATGTTAGTTACCAATTATTATCTGTTGTGTTATGTGTGACATCCATGTGCTTAAAGTACCATCTTGAGTGCAGCATCAAAAGTACAGTAGGACTATATGGATCTGATGCAGAGTATCATAACAAAGAGTACATAGCACTACTACTACTACAAGCACATTTTGATAAACAACCAGCAGGTATAAGTAAAATTCAGTGGCATACAATGATTGGTTAACATGATACTAACTGAAGTACTAGAAGGAATCATTCTGTGCCAGATTCAGATTGCATTGCACTATCCTTGAGCATAATGTGCCAAATTTTTTTGATTAGTTCAAAACACAAGTAATGCTCTTATGCACTCATAGTAATCATTCTGTGCCAAATCCAAGAAGTTTAGGAACAGAAAATTTTGAACATAATGTGCAAATAAAAAAATTGACCTAATTTAGGAACAAATTGTTTAGCATCACAATGAAAAGTTTAGGAACAGACATACAAAATTTTAGAGGAAAGTAGGAAATCTTTATTACCTCAGTTGGATTGGAAGCAGGCAGCAGAAACAGGCAGTAGGGCGGGCTCTTGCAGGTGTCGGCGTCACGGTCCGGTCTCCTCCAACTCCGGTGTCGCAGACGGCTCGGCTTAGCTCCTCCGACTCCGGCCACTCACGAACGACTCCTACGACAGGCTCCTCCAACTCCGGCAAGCAACACATACAGGGAAGAATCATGGACGGAGAAGATTGGGGGTGGTGGTTCGATTTGGGGGCAAATGCGAGGTGGATCTTGGGGGCGGCGGCATGCTGGTGGTTGAGTGGCGGCATGTTGGGGCGGTGGCAGAGGCATGGCTCGAGGCGTGCGCAGCTAATGAGGAAGCGGTGGGGCAACGAGTGAGGGTGCAGACGGAGGTGGAGGCGGAGGCATGGGGGCGGAAGCGCGGAGGCGGAGGCACGATGGGGGGCAGAGGCGCAGGTGGGGGGCAGAGGCGTGGGTGGGAGGCGCGGGTGGGAGGCGCGCGATGGGGGCGGCGGCGCGAGTGGGAAAGGGGAGAATGCGGGAGGGAGGGAGGGAGTGCCGGAGGGGAGCTAGGGTTAGGCTATTTTTTTCGCCGGGTCCTGTTGGTGCGGGCGTGGGTGGCTGCTGGAGGCGCCAACGAAAATTTTCTGGAGGCGCCAACGAAATCAGCACGGCAAACCATATTTGCACTCGCGACAAATCAAAAGAACCAAAATTCTGGAGGCGCCAACGAAAAATCGAGTGCCAACAAAATTAGGTCAGCGAATTTTCCTGTGGGTTTGTTTTACACCGACAGGATAATAGGTAACTTCCTTGTGCGTTTTTTCATAACCGACAGGGAAATATATTTCCTTGAGCGTTTTATAGGACACACAGGGTAATACCTGTTTTTCCTGTGGGTTTTGAAATTTTCCTGAGTGTGGAAACATAACTGACAGGATAATATGTATTTCCTTGTGAGTAATGCGAAACACACAAGGAAATTCTCATTTCCAGTAGTGTATCCTGAAATTCAAATTGCATAGGCGGGAAAATTATTGGTGCCGGTGCAATTTTGAGCCTACACAAATACTCCAAGAGTATTTTTGCTGGTACAGTTTTGAGATGGTAGGAATAATGGAGTATTCATACGGGTGCAATTTAAAACCAGGGCAAATAGTAATTTGTTTGTGCCAGTTGAAATTGCACTGGCACGAATAAGGGAGCCAACATAAATTGTCCACTATTCACTATGGCTTGAAATTGTAACGACATGAATGACTTATTCATGCAGGCTCATTTTTACCCGGCACAAATGAGCCAATATGAACGAGGATTTCTAATACAAAGTTAAGCCACTTTGCCGAATGACACCAAAAAAAATCATTTTTCTTGTGGGCACAACAAAACTTTTATATTTGCTGAGCAAAAGCTCATGCCATCAAAATAAGTTCCGTATTCCGAGCCCTCATACCTCAGTTTTTTTCCTTTTTCAAACCAGCCCTCATACTTAATTTGGACAATCTCCCAAAATACACTTTGACCATTGGTTTCTTATATTATATTGTTTATAATTATAATTTTATGATTACTGGAGAATATATTTGATTACAAATCTAACCGTACCAAGTTTGTATTATAATAATTAATAATTTGTTGGCTAAATTATTGGTCAGAGTTTTAAAGTTTCAGTATTGACATTTATGTGTGCCTTATAAAAATAAATGGAGGGAGTAATATACTACTTTAGTCATGAACTTATTAAGTTAGTTATGAGCTTGTTTAATTAAGTTGATGAACTAGTTATTTGATTTAGTATTGAGTTGCTCTGTTTAATTTAGTACTAAGATGCTCTGTTTAACTCACTAGATTCTTATGTGGCAAAATGTTGTGATGAGATGCTCTGGTTTCATATGTGTTTAAACATTCTGATGAGATGCTCTGTGATGCCATGCTAGCTTAAGTTGTGCCTGTTGAAATGCTTCCAAATGATGATGCTATGGTAGTGCTACAGGTAGTTTTGAAGGTCTAGCACATATATGCGTACATATTCAGATTTGAAATTTATATCTTCTGTGTTTGCGATTCATCATGACAGTGTATATATATACTACTCCTGGTTTCTATGGAAACTTCAATTTATATGTATGGTTTATTTTGCATGATTTTCCATACCAATGATGTTATGTAAGTTTTATGCATGTTTAAATGATTTCCATGAATGATCCGTTGATCTGAATGCAAACATGTATCTTTAGATTAGTTGACCTTCGTGGAGTCATTTAAACATATGATTACCTTACAAAACTAAGGCTCATTCATGTTACTAACTTTGTTTTAATTGTTTAGTTTTCATGCCAGTGATGTTATGTAAAGTATTTGCATGTTTGAAGATCTCCATCATGGCTTGTTGATCTCAAGATAAGTGACTAACTTCAGATAAATCAGCTATGTATGGAGTCTTTCGAACATAGACTTGACTTTTCAAGCTAATGATGTTATGTAAAGTATTTGCATGTTTGAAGGGCTTCCATGAGTTTCTATTGATCTCAAGACAAAAAAGAAACTTCAGATCAAATGAACTTCAATACAACCTCGAGGAAGGCATTTACACAAGCACTCTCACATATTAACTGTGGTTACACATGATGAACTTCTTGTTTGACAGTTTTCATAAACCTCTGATTAAATATGTAAGATTTACAAATGTTTCAAAGATTTTCATGAGCTTCTGTTGATCACAACACATTGGAATAACTGAGGTTTATTTGATTGTATTCTAATCTGTGAGAAATTAACTCGGTAAACTTAAATTGACAAACAAAGCAGAGTAATTATGCACCGGTACGAGAACGTAGTAAAATGAACCTTCTGACCTTATACACTTTTAATCATACTTAGTCAAATGTGCTAGCAGTTATCATCCGCTGTTAGACCAGTGTGTTATTATGACTCCCGTGTTTTCAAGCTGGCACATTTCGTCGGTTACTCTTGCCTTTTTGACATTGGCATGAATAAGGGCCCCGAATTGCATCGGCTTCATGGCACAGGTCCTATAAAAGAAACATAAGAGGTTTTCGTGTGGCCACAAATGAGGGTCTCTACAGTAGTGTCACCACCACACTTCATGTTTGCATAAACACAGCTGGGCATGGGGAGGCATTGACAAATAAGAGCCCCTGCCACTGCTGTCCTCATGGCCACGCAGACTTATTACAACGGTGTACTCTAGCTGTGGCAAGGCAGAGTGGAGGGCTGGGGTAGCTGGCGGTGCACAAAATAGCGGCTGCGCGTGTCATTGCTTGTCGACATGGGGCCACTAACCGTTAATCACAACTAGGAAACATAGCATTTCTACCGGTTCTAACCAACCATATTGAAACCTTCTTTACAATGGTACTGGCCATCCAGTACAAATTCTTCTAGGTAATTATACCGGCACTTTACAGCAGGTCCTAATACAATTTTTCACATATAAATAATAAGACGTCACCCGGCTTCTTCAAATGCAAAAGATTCAGCTTCTCTAATCAATTTCGTCCGTTGGATTCAACATTCATTAACATTCAAACAAGAGTAGAAAAATTATATGAGAAACAACCACTTGATATGAAAAACCAAAGAAACTTTCATTCAAAAAATAAATTACAAAATAAAGAAACAAAAAAGTGCGCTGCCCAGATGCGGAGCCCTGGCCACTTGCCGTCGCCAAAACCCAGCTGCTTGCGGAGTCCCAGCCAGTTGGCGGCCGCTGAGGCCTGGGCACAGATACCTGGCCACCCGTGGAGGCTTGGACGCGGCGGAGCCTCGGCCTCTAGTGCTCTTGTGGGTCGGCAGTGGAGGCTCCAGCCCGCCTGCACTACCCCCAAGAGAGAGAGAGAGTCGGCTTGGAAAAAATCAAGGAGCCAGGAGATAAAATAGAACAAGGAGTCGAAAGAACACCACACTACTACAGAAACCATTTTTCTAGTCACTATTTCCACAGCCAGTTTTGAAAAAATGGCACTGAAACATTTTTACAGCCGGTTTTTATTTTGACGGGCTCAGTGGCTATTGAAACCAGCTTCCATGCATCTTTTCCTGCGAAAGCTCTAAAGATCTCGATCCATTAGTTGAATCAACTTCTTGCTTTGGTTGATTAACGATTATTGTTTTTTACAACTACATGGCCTCATCATATGCGTATTGACACTACTGCATATAAGTTTCCATGGAGGAGTTTAGTAATTTTTTGAAATGATTTTCTATTTTCTATGAATTAAATGAATTTTTAGAACTTAAAAATTAATTTTTATACAACTATTTTTTATTTTTATATTATTTTTTTGATATTTTTCCTGGAAACTAGTGAATGTAAAGAATTACCACAACAATTTTCATCCTAATTAGATCAAAGGCGTGGTCTATAGAATTTTTTGAACATTCGGCACGATTAATATAAAAAGAGGGCATCAGTCATTTGGGCACAAGTAATAGTGCGGTGCAATGGTAAGGGAAGCTACACGCGAAGTCAAAGGTCACGGGTTCGAACATGAAAAATGCAACAAGTGCAAAAAATTATTAGTTCTGGGTGGAGCAAGCCTCTATCTGATACTAATAGCCCTTCCATTGGCTATAAGTTGGACCCGGTACTAATGTCTGGCGTTAGTACTAGAGGTTTTTCCAACCACTACAAATGTAATTTTGGGGCATTTTCTCCTATAGTTTTGGCTAATTTTATTCACAAGATTTAGCGTGCAGAATCTAATGATAAGAAATTTTATTCTGAGTGTCTTTCTATGAAAAATTATAGCATTTTATCATAGTACACGAATGAAAATTTCCTTCTTCACCCAAATTATTTCTCATTCACCTCTTCCCCTTCTTATATACCTACATCAAGCTTTTTAGAGTTCCATCGAACCTCGAGGGAACCCTGAGGTGGAGGGGTCCGCACACAGATGCAAGCGTGGGAAGCTAATGCTGCCGCAGTCGTGATTCATGAGGCCGAGCTTCTGCTTAAAGCGAGGAGATCAACGAGGGGAGGGGCGCCGCCTCCAGGAGCTATAGAAGATTGGGGTCAAGAGAGAGAGATACACGAGAAGAGTAAGAGAGTCCGGTGAGCGGACAACTGATCTGAAACCCGGGAGAGAGGCAAATGCTTACCATGGTGGCAAGTGAGCAGCATGCCATCCTCGGCGGCTCACTTGCGTTCAGTGTATTATGGTGGGCGTGACGAGGGCTCATCCCAAGTGGAGGTAGACTAGAGGAGATGAGGAAGATAGAGAGGCGGATCTCTCGAGATAGAGTAAGAGATGTAAGAGAGAAGGGAAAGCGTATCAGCGGACACGGAGGACGACATGAAGTGCATACTCGTCAAAAACTTGAAAAATTCCGGGTCCAGTCCATACCTCATGAGCGACTCTTTTCTACACACGCGTCACCTATACAGGTCCAGTCCAGTCATATGAGACGTGGTTCAATAATACGCTCGTCTCCTACATAACAGTTTGTTGTGCCGTGTTACCTATGACTGGACCCAGCATAGTCGACGCAGGACATTGATCCACGTGATCTATGCCCTTTGCATAGGCGAAGAGTTTTACAGGGAAGAATACAGTGACACGCTTCAACAAACCGCATCACCTGTATTTTATAGGCGACGTATTTCATTACCTTGTCGTCTAGAGCGGTGTCTTCTTGATGGTTTCTTATACAGTATTAGTACTTCTCTATGGACCGTGAAAAGGACGTCATATATATTGGCAGGCTACAAAGACTGAGTCAGTGTGGCAACTGCTTAATTAAGTTTTCTTGATGCACTTGTATGCTCTTATATGGGGCGTTCGTTGATTCCAAAGGAAACTGAAATAATCCAGGCGGAGTGAAGCCAAGTTCTCGTATGGAGATTGCATTTGCCGTCCTGTAAATTGCACGGAAATGCAGTTGTCCGTAATTTTAGTTGATTGGTAATGGCAGGTCCTCCTGATTGGTGACCGCGTAGGGACAAGGGAGCCGGCCTGAGTTTGTACGTATTAGAGCTTCTAGGTCTCTAAGCATGCCATCTATTGCTCTGGACAGAAGTTGTCTTTATTTTTTTAAGAGCTTGATTTTTTTTGTCAACTCTAGCTATACCTTCTAAACAATCCTTTATTTTTTCCTATAATCTACGGGGGAGAGAGCTCTCCTTTTAAGCTTATCTCGAGACCTCTCCTCATCTCCGTTCTTTTTCAATCCTACGGCACTCCATCCTCTACCCGTTATTATCAATCACGTGTGGCCTGCGATGGGAGTCGCGCTGAGGAGAGAGAGTTCCAATCCTATCTCTTCCTCGTCTCCATATCGAGGTCTCCGCCGTGCTGAGGCGATCCGCGGCGAGGAGGTAGCTATGCACCTGGTACAACCATATCGGGGTGAGGAGGAGGCGACTGCGGTGAGGTGCTCCTGCGGAATCAACGCGGCGTGACGTCTCCGACGAGATGAATCAAGGCGACGCGAGTCTCCGGCGAGCCGATTCGGGAGGCTGCTTCTTCAGCGACCTGTCGCGGGAAGTTGCCGGTGAGAATAAGGTAACTGTGTCCAGCCTCCAGGTGCTCTCGTGAAACTAAGGGGACGCCGCCTCTCCGTCGAGATGACTCAGGCGGTGACTTCATCAGCGACCCATCGCTTGAAGCGGCGCCATCGATGAGCCGCCGCTGCATGATCGATGCCCCTTTGCTGGCAGCCCAGCCAACCTGCAAATGCACATGTCCATGGCACTATCAAATCTAACTAGTTGCGTCTAGTCATAGTTAATTGTTCATCTCTCATGGCTAATGTTAATAATTTTGTAGTTATACGAATAGTAGGTTTCCGTTCATATACTGTTTTGGGGTAACATAGAGGGAAGTAACTTATCATTGATTTATATAAAATTCAATGTAACCTAACCCTGTTATCAAACATGTAGGAAGTAACTTGTTTCACTTTCCTATTGTGGGTGTTCAGCTGGAGCATGTAGCATGTATTCAGCAGGAGCAGCAGCAGCTTTGAACCCTGAGTGTTATTTTCAGTTGATACATAGTAAGCTATGATGATGTGCTATGAACTTAGTGCTGCAAGTAGGTTTCCAGTAATTTATTTTCCCTGTGACAGCCTTGAACCTTCTGTGATGTCTAGCAAGAATTCGAAACTTTAGTTTCATCTGCTTTAAGTGTGTGATTTATGACACCTTTTCTCTTTGGTTTATTGAATAGTTAGTTATGTATACCCCAGATACTTGCTAGTAGAAGATGTTTCATTTTTCTGTTTAATTCAATAATTATGGTATCTTGGTCTTGCTACTCTTTGTTGGACATTAACCTTGCTCTTTGTTTACTCGGGCATGATCAAAATTATCAGGTACTTGTAGTTGCTGGTCTGGGAATGCTTTCAATTTTGCAAAGACCTTGCTGATAGAGCTTGCAAATTTTCATTACAGTACTTATAGTTATAGGGTAAGTACCTGCCTATATGAAGAATGAATAATTCATTCATAGTTCACTAGACTCTTTTGCACAATGGAATTTTGATAAAATTTTCTTTTATGTAAAGAAACCAAGAGCATGGAACATGCCACCAATTCAGGCTTGGTTGCACTTAGTACTTGCAACCATTGGTTATGCTAGTGTTTATCAGCACTGGACCAATGGCCACTAAGGCACTAACCAATAGGGAGGATTAGCCATGATGCTTGATAAGCATCGATGCATGTCTTCTTGTCTCTTTTTTCAGTCATCAAAAGCATCAAGTTGCTTCTAATGAAAGAAGGATAAGTGCATAACCGAATATCTAATTGACTTGTATTCATATGGTGGGTAGGACAAGACAGACTGTAGTGGTGTGAGTCACTGAGTTGCATTGCATGGAACATAAGTCACCTTACGAATAGTTTGTAACTACTCAACCTTTTATATGTTTTACAATGTAACTTTTAATTGTTTTACATTATATAGAAAGTAAATTCGTGGAATAAGTAGTTTGCTAGAAATTTAGTGATACAACCATATATATAGGAGCATAAAAACTAGCTTATTCTTCCCTTGTTGATTTGGTTAGCATGGGTTAGTATCATTCTGAAGTTTTATAGGGTAAGAATGAAGTTTTATCTCAATTTGATTTGTAAAATATGAAGCAGAATCTCATAGAAGAAGTAACTTACTAACTATGTATATAGTTTGAAACACAGAAGAAGTAACTTAATAACTTCTCTGCGTGCGGTGGTGGAGCCAGGAAAGCTGACCAGGGGTTGCGAGATAAAAGAAGAGGTGCTAAATTTATTGAAAATTAACTGAATTTTGATGCCTCATTTTGCTCCCTAAAAGTTCATGGGGTGTACAGTCAAGGCCAGTGCTGAATGCCTGGTAGCACCGGGCCTGGCTCCGCCCCTGCCTCTTTGTATACCCCCCCTCTATATCTTATCTTCTTTGTTCCAGTACACTTGTTTTAATTTTTACAAGCATTTTAGCATTGTTATTGTGCTTATGCGTGATCCTTCAGTTTTATCTTTTGAACTTGAAGCCCTTGCTAGGAGCTAGTCGTTACAGCTCACTACCAAAGCAGGTTGTGTCATGCTTCGACTTATCCCCTGTCCGCTAATATGTGCAATTGCCCATATTCATCATTCTTTTGTTTCATTTAGGTTTGAAGAGGGAACTCTGTTTGCACGTGCCTTTTTCCCAAGCAGACATCCCATGAACACAATCCAGGTTCATTTCCTATACTCTGTAGCCTTATTATTTATTTTCAGCTTGTCCTTTCTCTTCTAGTATGGCTAAATTAAACATTGACAAAAGCTAAATAAACAGTGTTAGCATTATCTTTTGTTGTGATTTTTTGAAAAAAATTGTTGTAGTTCATTTCCTTCTCTATTTTTAATTAGGAAGTAAACATTTCATATTTTAGCTCATTGGGGATGTAACTTATCATTGGTTTTATGTAAGACGGAAAATAACTTTGTTGCTGATTTGAAACATAGAAGAAGTAGCTTATTATTGATTTATATGAGATAAAAAGTAAATTGTCAATTATCAGAGTCGTATAGGAAGTAACTTATCACACAATTATTGAGATAATTTGAAGAAAAGTTTGATACAGGGAAAAATACGCAATGCACCAGAAGTTCCGTCAGGTTTACTGTCCTTGGCTATAGCTTTTCTGACAAGATTCGTAGTCCAAACACTAACCCAACATCATGTTGTTGAAATCCTTCTCAAACCATGCTCCAATGAATATAGGTATAGAATCTGCAAGTTTAGAAATGATAAAGAGTAAGTTAAAACTTTAAAATATATAATCATGACAATGTGAAGCATAATTTGGCCCAGCTGTCTTGACATGTGTCTAAAGTATTATGAAATACAAAGTAACTTATCATTGTTTTGCATCGCATAGAAAAGTAACTTGGTCTTTTTTTTGGAACACAAAAAAAGTAACTAAACAATGTTTCATATGAGATATAAAGTAACTATTGTCACTCGGCATATTATTTAAGATGTAACCTTTCATCGATTTACATGATATATAAAGTAACTTGATAGTGATTTGAAACATAGAAAAAGTAACTTTCGAGTACTTTATCGGTGATACACCCATCGAAGAACTTTTGTTCCTTACTTCTTGCATTTTTTTCGATGAACTCTAAGCTACTATTTACATGTGTATCTTATCTGTATGTTTGAATATACATGTCTTTACTACGTTCCATGAGGACCATAATCATCCAGTATGCGAGAAGCTTGAGCTGAAAAGATTTCTAAAATCTCACAGAGATATTCCGGAGGAGGAAAAGAGGTTTGTGGAGCTGTTGCACGACGCAACTATTTCCGCTGGGCGGATGAAGTAGATAACGGCAGAGATCTATGGAGGGCATAAATTTGCTCCATACACCGCCAAGGACATCAGCAACCACAAAGCGAAGCTGAGCAAAGGGACAAAGTTCAAAGACATAGAGGAGACGTTGTCATTGTTTGAGGATTTGAAGAAGGGAGATCCAAATTTTTACTACAAGTTCCAGCTGGATGAGAAAAACAGGGTGAGGAATCTTTTCTGGGTGGATGGTGCTGCAAGAGCCGCGTACAAGGAGTATGGCGACTGTGTTTCATTCGACACCACTTATATGACAAACAGATACAAGATGCCCTTTGCGCCCTTTGTTGGTATCAACAACCACGGGCAGACAATTCAGTTTGGCAGTGGTTTCATGGGGATGAGACAACTGACAGCTTTGTGTGGCTGTTCACAAAGTTCCTGGACGCTATGGGTGGTGTAGCTCCTGAGACCATTATAACAGATCAGGACGGAGCAATGGGAGCAAGATGTGTTGGGCCATGCTAAGTTATAAACAAAAGCTTGGTGCAAAAATATGTAATATGTATCCTATTTAAGTACCAAGCGGTTTGTTAATTCTTGTGTCGTCTGCAAGTTATTGTCTATTGGCTGAAGTTATGTTATGTTGAATGCTTGTGCGAGATAGTTACTTCTTGCATAATAGAAAACATAATCAATTTTTGTGCTCTTGTCAACAGAATATGTAACATGTGTATATCTTTCTATTTTAACCATAGTTACTTTTTGTGAAAGCACAATTTCCATAAATGTTACTTTACATTGATGAAACTTACTTCTTATGACAATTGTACCAATTTTGACCGTAGAAACTCTACTCAGATGCTATTTGGATTCTTTGAAAATGTAGCATATACATTATTTGTACTGTACTCAGATGTAACTATGTTGGTATGACAAATTAAACCGCCATGATGATGTGAAGTGAATCTGATGTGTCAAATAATAAGCACTTGCTTGTTTAGTCAAAAAAACAAAAGAGTTACTTCTGTACTGTCCCTTGCAACTCACCTAGTTACATTTTGCAACATCAAAATTACTAGTTGACTAACAATCAATCAGTTTGTTTTCAATCAGGTACAGTAGCATATTTCAAGTTGAGAAGAAGCAACTTTCTTTTTTGGTGCAAAACATGTGAAAGAGGGGAACCCGGTCTGTGGAGATGCTAATTAGCTTTGTGTAATCAGTTGAATTTGATTTGTAGTAGGTGGAATTTGATTTGTAGTTGGTCTGTGAGCTTTTGCTCCTAGATTTCGTAATTCTCTTGCTATTTTTTTTGAAGCAAACAAGTAGAATGTATGAATCCAAAACAACTACAGAATGACATGTAAGGATATTTTGGTGTTGGTGAAAAGGATCTGTATTTGCTGTCGTCTTCACCCAGCTGCCGATTCTTGATTTCCATATAGATCTCCATTATGTTTGCATTTGCACTTGATTTCTGTCTCAACCTTTTAGCTTAAATTAGTTTTTTTTTATTTTTCATGTTCTGTGTTGTGGGCTGTTATTTTTATCCATGGGCCTCTTGTGCATCTCGCGCGAGCTCTGTTGGGGTCCATGCCATTGGCGTGCACACGAACATAGCCCTCGTCTTTCCATTTTTTGTAATTAGCAAGTGGAGTGGCCTATATCTGGTAACTAACGGAGGGCTCTCCAGATAGCGCAAACTGGAGAGGCCTCTCCATGTAGTCAATCCCTTATTTTTTTTCCCACCGGCGGTGTCTCATTTGGAATAGAGGATCCGCTAGAGAGTGGAGACCCTCATGCATATGTCTTTGGGGGTGTGGGAGGAGATGTCGAGGGCTGCCTATTTTAGGAGTTGAAGTAGAGAGCATGCTACAGTTCACTTTGTTTTGAGCCTGGCTTCTAAATTTGAAGTAGAAGCTTATTTAGAAAGGCATGCCAGAGATGCTACTAGAACATTCTGAATCTTGATCCATGCTAACTACTTTCTATATATATACAATGATCAATGTAGTGTCATGATTACAATGTTTCTATCTGAAACAAGAACTAAAAATCAGAGAAACATAGTTTAATAGTATTGCAGATCGAGTATGGGTAAGTGGATGCGTGTGACCCAGCTTTATTCTAGGAATTACTCTCTCCGATAAGGTATTCTAATAATTTTAACACAGATTATGAGAGAGAACAAAATATACATACATTCTGAAACCTTCATCTGTAATTAAAGTTGTTTTTCTAAGATTAAGAAGTGGAGAAAGAAATAAAAAAGGCAAGTATGCAGTAGAGAGACAAAGAAAATTAATTAATTTCTAATTAATACTCGTTTAAAAGTTTTAGAATATCTTATACACGAGCGAAAATTTTAAACCCTTGAATGTCCTGACTTGTACTTTTGTTCCAAGTATTCCTTTTACAAGAAATATTTTAGTATTTGTTTATTTAATTAATTATGATTTAATCTTCCGCTGCATTAATTGTTCTGGAAGCAGCTTTTTTGTAGGATCACAATATGGTCGGACACTGCGACCCCGTGCATATGCCCCGTCTATATATACTCCTAGCAGCGGAAAAAAACAAGAAGAAAATGAAATGATGGCTAAGATAGCTCTCCTCGTACTCATCACCTCCTTCCTCCTCGCTGCTGCACCGGTCCATGCCGAGCGCCGCGGCTTTCGCGCCACCATGATCCGCCGCGCTGGAACCGCTGGCATCAACTTCACACATGCCGCTCGTCAGTCGCGCTGACGTCTGTCAATGCTGGCGTCCCGTCTCGGCACGGCCTCGAGCGGTTTGAACGATCAGACACCGCTGTGGATGGACGTTGATGCTAGCTCCTATGACATGGAGTTCTCCATCGGCACGCCGCCGCAGAAGCTAAGGGCCCAGGCGGACACCGGCAGCGACCTCATCTGGACCAAGTGCGGCAGGTGCAAGTCCTGCGAGCCCAAGGGCTCCCCTTCCTTCGACCCGAACAAGTCGTCGTCTTTCTCCAAGCTGCCGTGCTCCGATCGCCTCTGCGGCGTCCTGGTGTCGGACTCGCTCGCGGCGTGCGGCGCCGGTGGCGCGGAGTGCGACTATAACTACTCCTACGCTGACGACGACTACACCAAGGGCTACCTCGCCAACGAGACCTTCACGCTCGGCGGCGGCGCGATGCCGGGCGTCAGCTTCGGCTGCAGCAACGTGTCGGTAGGAAGTTTCGGCAAGAGCTCCGGCCTCGTCGGGCTCAGCCGCGGGGCACTGTCCCTCGTCTCGCAGCTCGACGCCGGCGCCTTCTCGTACTGCCTCACCAGCAACGCTTCCAAGCTCAGCCCTCTGCTTTTCGGCTCGCTCGCCAACCTCACGGGCGCCGGCGGCGTCCAGTCCACACGGCTCCTCCCGTCCAGCTTCTACTATGCCGTGAACCTGCAGAACATCTCGATCGGCTCGGCGACGACGCCTGGCATCGGCAGCGTCGTGTTCGACTCCGGCACGACGCTGACGTACCTCGCGAAGCCGGCGTACACCAAGGCGAAGAAGGCGGTGCTGTCGCAGACGAAACTTACTAGGGCGAAGGGAAGGGAAGGGTTCGATGTGTGCTACAAGAAGCCCGGCAACGGCAGCGGCGGCAGCCTCGCGGAGGCCGCCCCGTCCATGGTGCTCCGTTTCGAGGGCGCTGACATGGTCTTGCCGGTGCCGAACTACTTCGTGGACGCGGACGACGACGACGGCGTGGTATGCTGGGTCGTAAACAGGTCTACGGACGACCTCTCTATTATCGGCAACATCATGCAGATGGATTTCCACGTCCTGCACACGATGTCAACAACTCGATGCTGTCGTTCCAGCCGGCGAATTGCGATAGCCTCTAAGGGAATGAGAGGGCTCAGGGCTCAGGTTTGGTTGGTCTTCTATCAAACTTCCAGGGCATATTTCCAATGATAGCGCCCCAGTTTCTTATACTGTGCAGAATACTAGGAACATGTTTGAAGCTTCATTTTTCTATGCTATATAGTTGCTTTACGAGTTGCAAACAATCGCAAGCTATATTTGCGGAACATCTTGGCACATTTCCAATATAAACATATAAAAGACCCTAAGGCCCCGTTTGGATCCCTTCATTTTGAAGGAATTGGAATTTACTTAATGGAGTAGGCTATTTGTCTTCTAATATGGCATTTCACAACTTTGCAAAGTTTAAATATATGCCTATCTTAAATTCATGGGATCGAAGATGGAAATTAATTCTATACATTCTCATGTTATGTTTCTAATGTGCAATTTATAGCATGCTTTTCAACTCGCTTCCCTACAATAGAAGTACATCACATAAGTATCTCTTCTATATGGCCAACAATAATATACAAATATATTTCACATACAACTATAATAGTTTAATTAATTTGTGTCTAAATTAGAATTATTAGAATGGAATTCAATTCCAATGATCCAAACGGGGCCTAACAGAAATCGATCACCATGTGGGAGGATTTCTTTCTGAAACATACATCTTAAGACACAGAGGACATCATCAGTTTGCTGACAGCCTGATTGACACACCCCTGTCACAATGTCATAGCTATACCATTCTTCAAAGGATCACACAGCAAAAGCAAAAAGATTTATTGGAAATTTGCACATCTTCGGACAAATATAACATAGAAGGCAAAAAACAGTGATCAGATTGGCGAATAAGTTAAAGACACCTAGGTTACAAGAATGACTTAATAAATGCAATACCATCAATCAAGCAACCACCTCAGGCAGAGGGGATGGAAGAACGGAAAGTGTGTCCCAAGGCGCTATGCACGGCATCCCAGCAGGTTCCTTGCAGCAGTCAAGAGGGAAGGCAGGGCTGTAGAGAACCCCACCCCCGCCCCCATTGACAATACACTTGGCTCTTTTACAGTAGCTGTCTCACCCGGATATAGAAATAATGACCATTTCTGTGATGTACGTACTACAGTCGGTTTAGAACTCCTCAAAAAAGGTTTCTAACCGACTGTACTGCCGTTGTCTTTATTAATAGGGATTAGGGAATCCTAAAAAGAATGGAGTTTTTTCAATTTAAACATGGATTCAACTTAGTCCTCAAATACAACAAAAGTTTCTTCAATCTGTAATGCAGTGTTGCAGAGAATGGACTAAAATGTAATAGGACAAATGACTGGTAATAGTAGGAGTAAAACCCAATCCAGTTTTCATGTGGTGCATATTTGTATACCAAACACACTAGCGAAATTTCTCAAGGTACCTATCTTGGATATGAGTATAACCGATAGAGAAATGCTCACAAATTAACATCCATAGAAGAAATTAGCCATATTATTGTCTCCTTTTGCTTGTATATTCTTGGTTGGTTCACTCGAATAATGCAGCCAAGCTTCCTTCGTTGCATAGCTCCAGCAACTTTGGACCATCGGCAACGTAATTACCATTTATAGACAGGACTGGTACTTCACGGTGCTGGGATTTTGTGAGCTCCTTCAACTCCTCCTGGTGGTCATATCTGTCGAACAAGTCCCTCTCTTCGAACCTGACGTTGAGCGCATTTAGTGCTTCTCTAACGTCCTTACAGGCCTGGAAAATGTGTATTCGGGCGTGTAGCGTAGTTGTGTACAGGATGACCTCGGGTTTCCTTCCATGTACCTGTCTACTGCTTCCACCAGTATCCTTGCTCTTGGTTACTGTTTGCCAAGCTGTCCGTGCCCTCATAGGTGCTGCTACTAGAGCCTGAAATGAAAGCATAGGCAGCTTTTGTTATTGGCTCTTACACAAACCAGACAAAATCAATGGCTTTTGTCGAAACGAAATCAATGAGAAGTAGTAGCTTCCAAGTGCAATATGATGAATGTATCTTTCCCATCCCATGTGAGATGGAGTAGTTTGTAATGTTGCAAGCAGCATGTGCAACACCTTGTGAAAACTGGTAACAGTATCAAAGCTGTGCAAAGTTTTCCTTAAAATACTCGCAAGAAATCACATAGCATCTGAAATAAATTTGAAATTCTTACACTGCCAATCCTAACCGTCTATAAGAGAATACAATTCATAATAATGTGAAACTAAATAACCAATCCTAACTGATTATGGATTTGCAAAATAATTTTTTTACACACATCTGTGTGCCGACGCATTAAAAATTAAATGACACTGATAAGTAAATCATGCCTGGATGTTTTAGTGCCCAGCCCACCGTAAGTGTTGGTTCTAAATAGGCCTGCACGTTAGGATTATCCCCTCTAGCTGTAACTGAGCTGGCACAGATAATTTCCCACTCCTGTAATTTGAATTTTGGAAATCGTACCTTTTGAATATGGACTCAATATAATCTGTCTATGAAAATTGAATGTTTTAAAATGAACTGTATTTTTACTTATTTATTATTTCAAGCCATTTAGATTCCCATATAACATATGTAAGTTCATTTATATTACCATCGTTGTAATTTTAATTAGCAAAGAAAAGCATTTCTACCAGACAATTTACTTAGTGATGCATTCCATTGGTGCTGCCTGTGATTGTGGTCAAATGTGAGCTTAATCAGACTAAATATGATCTTGTATTCCCATCTTTGTCATTTTAACCAGAAATATGACCTTACGGTAAAACCCAGAATAAATATTGATTTTTTCCTGATTAATCAGTGTAGTATTTCACATATTTTGATAAATCTGTCAGCGAAAAGAATGTGAAACAAAGAGCATTACCTTGCCACGCTGGACCGTATTTGACTTGGCAATACGTTTTTCTGTCTCAATCAGCTGGTCAATGACATAGTCCATTTCTGGTCTGTCCTTTGTATTGACACTCACACAATCCATTCCTATCTCAATGCATTTTGCCACTTGATCGCAATATGCTTGTAGTAAGGAATCTTTGTACTTTTCGTATAATATGCCTCTCCATTTATTTTGAGCCTGTGAAATTGGAAGTCAAAGCTTAACTTATACTATGCCAGATAAATCGTGGCATACATATATATGTTTACAGCCATCCATAACCCTTGTAGAGAGAAAGCATTTAATAATTTCTTACTCTTTCAATAAATATTGGGGGAGACAACTGATCTATTTTGGGGTAGCCCTTGAGTCCTGTCACTAACTGCAGTATTACAACACCTAAGCTGAATATGTCAAACTTTCCTGAGATATGACTTCTGTTTACAAATTCTGGTGGACGGTATCCCCTGCATGGCATCAAACACAATAATGTATTCAAAGGTCATCTTCATTTATTATTAAAGGAAGCATTTCCACAAGACATTTGGCTTACTGTGTTCCATAGGAGCTGTCTGTGGTTCTTGTTAATTTTTGAAGAAATACCTTGGACAAACCAAAGTCTGCATGTTTTGCCCCGACATTCGCATCTAGCAATATATTGCCAGGTTTTATGTCCAAATGGCGAAAATCTGGGCCCAAATCCAGACGAATGTATTTTAAAGCTTTACAAATTCCCTTGATGATTTGATAACATGTATTCCAGTCAAGTTTAGGTAAGTAATCTGTCATATGTAAACGAGAAGAGTATCAATCAAATGGGAATAAGAAAAATTCTACTCCTGCTTGGCATAGTTGCTTTGGATCATTTTCATACCAGAAAGATAACTTTCAAGGCTCCCCATTGGCAAATACTCGAAGCAGAGTGCTCTATGTATTTTTGTAACTATAACTCGGCTTCCTTCATGCCATTCCTTTAGTTCCTCTTTTTCGTAGCAATATCCAACAATCCTTACAATATTCGGATGCTCAACCATTGTAAGGTTATTGAACTCAACGTCAAAACGTTGATCGTCAAGCGCTGGTCTTGAATCATGAAGTTTCTTCACAGCAACATAATCTCCATTAGGTTTCCTTCCCTATTGAAGATCATGAGTAACTTCACAAATTTATACTAAACTTTTACAAAAGATAGAAAACATGTGCATACACTTCGAGAGACCATTCTATATCCTGAATTTTATAGAGCACTTTTAGCCATGCCAGTGATGATCTTACCCGATAGACGACTCCATATGAGCCCCGGCCAATTTCATTCTTTTTGGCAAAACCACTGGTTATTCTTTCCAAAAATCTATATGTGACCTCTTCTGGCTCAATGCTTGCATATTTATTATTCGAAATGGGTGCCATTGTCCTTCACCAAAAATCCTGCTGCATAAGCAAAATTGTCCAGTACCAACAGTGTAGTATATACATTGACCTGTTCAGTACCAACACTATATAATCTCTATGACTCTATACATTACCTGATGTTTGAAGCTCACTGCCTTGTTCTTTGACAACCACCAGGTTTGACCATTTGATGCTCCTGAGCCTGCAACCATACATAGACAAATCTCTTACTTGTGCACAGGATGGAGCCAATGGAGGGTCTAATCCATGTCAGCAGAACAGAAGTTCTACATCATCAGTAAATGAAATAGAAGTGTAACTATTATGGATGGAACCTTAATAGTCTTTTTTTGGTTTACGGGATTTTTCCAGGATGTGATGAGATGCAGATAGCGGATTCTAGTGCTCCTATTCATACCCGGGCGCCGGTATGGGTGTTTGCGGTGGGTATGTGAAAGGTTGAGCATGAATCAATGCTTATCTTTGGCCGTGGGCATGGCCGTTGGTCTTATGCTCATGAGGGAAAAGTTGTACACTCTTCCAGGGTTTTTAGTCTATTGCAATTGCAGCGCTCTCGGTCATGAGCATGCTCTATAATGTTGGACTTCAACGTAGGTTTTCAGAATATAGTACATGGAAGACAGAGCTCACATTACATGATCAATTTACTTACTGATGCAATTGTATTGATGTTTGATTTAGAGATCATATATTGTTATGTCTTTTGCCTATTATAACTTGATCAAAAGTGGAATCTTTTATGCAAAATATTTGTCTTGTCAAACCCTTGCTACTTAACCAAATACATACTCCTTTGTGTCGCGCCAATATACCCTGTTCGGATAAGTCCTATGAAGTAGATTTTGAACTCATGGTGTTGCCATTAACTTGGTGCGGGTAATGAGCAGCCGGAGGCCATGTTTGTCTACTTCCACTCTGCCGACAGAGGCGAGGATGAGGAGTAGACGGTCGGTGGATAATTAGAAGGGTGCTATTGGCATATAGCGTTAACCTTCCATTGCAAAAATTTGTTTGTAATAACTTGAAACCTCCTTATGTATGTTGGAACATATGTATGGATTGTTGCATATATGATGATGTGTCCCATATTGTGCATTATGAGGTGTGTATAAATCTTGGCTTCTCCGTGACACATGTCGAGGACTAGCAGAATTATTTCTCTTTAATTGAGTTGATGAATGGAATTATTTGTCTGTGACTTATTAAATTGATTTAATTTGGACGGTTCCTCACAACGTGGAATATATTCAAATGCATCAAGAGATGGCTTGTCACTATTGTAATTTGCAAGACTCTATCAGAAGCTGTGGGATCACGCTAACCCTAGCCATATGCCTGAGAAGAACTGGTTGCTTATGGATAAACATTAGATTAAGTTTAGAACTAAATAATCGAGTTGTAGACCAAGTACAACCACTACCGGAAATCGGCCAGTGCCGTGTGCCCCAACCTTTGCCGTGAGCCAAAGTTTGGGCACACGGCAACGACCCTCTTTGCCGTGTGCCGCAAGAAAGGCCCACGGCAACGGTCAAGCACACGGCAAAACGGCCCTTTGCCGTGTGCCTCGAGTCGCAACACTTGGCAAAGAAGCCCCACATGGCAAAATAGTTCCTTTGCCGTGTGCCTGACGCCCAGCGCACGGCAAAGATGACGGTAAATCCACGGCCACCTGACGGCCTTCTTTGCCGTGTGCAACCTGAGGGACACACGGCAAAATTGAACTTTTGCCGTGTGTTTCCTCACTTTGCCGTGTGTCTTTCTTAGGCACTCGGCAAAATAATTTTTTTTCAACTTTTGGCCCCCAAACTTTTTCTGCAGTCCACATACCTTGCATAGCACCCCATGTTAAGATTTGGTATATTTCACGATCCTTTTGCTATATTTAGTTACTTTATTTCGGTGAAGGGATTTATTGGGAAAAAGTAAAATTTGAGCTGCAAATGTGTCGAATAATAGAATATAATGAATCAAAAAATAATATTCACATTAATTAGTCCAATCCAAGGCCGTATCCAGGGAATGGAATGAAATTTCAAACATATTCTTCATGAAACATGAGCACAGGATTATGGCCAAATCATTTTAAAATTATATAAAAATGAAACGAAGTCTGAAAATCATAAGATTTGTACTGATATCATGATTTCATGTCTAGAGGCTACGGTAAAAGGATGAGAATGTTTCGCACAAGTTGTCACATACCCTGCTTACAAATCCAAACATCTCCGTAGAAGTTTCATAGAGTTGAGAAGGAGTTTGTTCATATTGCGAGGCATAAGTGCGGTTGATTTGGGTTTTGACTTCAAAACTCTTTGTATATGCAATAGGCAATATAAATTGTTTCATACCAAATTTTGGTTATTTTTTGAACACGTTTGAAAATTCTTTTTTTTTGCAACTTCTCTCTAACTGCATGAAATACATTGTAAGTGGGCTATATCTGCATGAAATAATACAATATTTTTGTTTAAAAGCATCAAATATGATCTTATGATTTGAATTTGCGTAGATATTTTCAAATATTTGACTGAAAAATTTAGTATAACTCGCTATGGAGTTTGAATTTTAGTTATAATCGCATGAAATAACGAAAATTTAGCATCAAATCATGTTGTTGATTGACTTTTACAAGCTATTTTTTGTCAAAAGCATCAAATTTTGTAATGTTGAGAGATTGCAACAAGCTATTTTCGAATTGAATTGTAACAAAAATTGAAAAGAAAAAAAGGAATAAGAAAAAAAATTGATCTTTGCCGTGTGCCGCAGATGGGGCACACGGCAAAGAGATGCTTTGCCGTGGGCCACATCAGAGGCACACGGCAAAGTATGTCTTTGCCGTGTGCCCCATCTGCGGCACACGGCAAAGAAGCTTATCCTATACCCACTCACGCGCGCGCGGCCGGCCACACACGCACTCTCACTCACACGCGCGCTGCCGCTCCCCGCGCCGCCGCTCGCCCAAGCGCG
>CM014277.1:27119328-27150866 GCA_004135705.1 Alloteropsis semialata | reverse complement strand
ATTTCTCCCTCTTGAACATCCATTCAGACAAGACATCAGAAACTTTACGAAAGGTGTCGTAGTTAACGATCCTGCACCACATATGATGACAGGTGCCGAGGTTCGTGCTCAGTTAGACGCTCTCGCGGTCAATGTAAAAGATGGAGGTTTTGTAGGATATGGTGTGGAACATGCGTGGACTCAGAAGTGTGGCTTGTGGAGGCTCCCCTATATGGATGATATTCTTCTTCCACATAACATTGATGTCATGCACAGTGAGAAGAATCTGGGCGAGGCACTTTGGGGTACAATCATGGACATTGCAGATAAGACAAAGGACAATGTGAAGGCTAGAGTTGATCAAACGAGGTTATGCAATAGACCAAAAATGGACATACCGCCTCCTAAAGGCGGCAAGCAATGGAAAAAGCCTAAGGCCGATTATGTCCTTACGAGGGACCAAAGGAGGGAAGTGCTAGCATGGTTCCAAACGCTAAAGTTTCCTGATGGATATGCAGCGAATCTGAGGAGGGAGTGAACTTATCTACTCTGCGAATTAACGGGCTTAAGAGTCATGACTACCACATATGGCTTGAGCGCCTTCTTCCGGTGATGGTTCGAGGCTATGTCCCTGAGCATATCTGGCTAGTGCTGGCAGAGTTGAGCAATTTCTTCCGCCAGCTTTGTGCTAAAGAGGTATCTCGGTCCGTGATTGCAGACATGGAAAAAATGGCTCCTGTGTTGCTCTGTAAGTTGGAGAAGATCTTTCCACCTGGTTTCTTCAATCCTATAGAGCATATGATTTTGCACCTCCCGTATGAGGCACGAATGGGGGGTCCTGTGCAGAACCGTTGGTGCTATTCTATTGAGAGATGTCAAAAAGTTCTTCAAACTAAATGTAAAAATAAAAGCAAAATTGAAGCTTCTATTGCCGAGGCATACATTCTGGAGGAGGTGTCAAACTTCACAACAAAATATTATTCTGACAACCTTCCTAGCGTGCATAATCCACCCTCTCATTACAATGAAGGCGAAGAAGAATCGAACCTCAGTATTCTTCGGGGGCAACTCGGAAAGGCAAGTGATGCGACCACCAAGACTTGAATATTGAAGAGTGGCGCAATATCATGCTATATGTCTTGAAAAACCTTGACGAAGTGGAGCCGTACATACAGTAAGTTCTCAACGAACTTGTTCTCGAATATTCACTCTTCTGCATCCAACCCTATCGTTTTGCGTTTATACAGGGAATTTCATTTGCAATTCTGGCGTTCATCAAGGCCACCTACCCTGCAGGAATATGACAACCTTCTTAAACATGGTGCGGGAAATGGGATGCCCGATTTCATTTCTTGGTTCAAACAGAAGGTAATGTCCTATTTAGCGCCTACTTAGTATGACATTACAATTTAGCTCGTACTTCATATAACGAATTATCGTGCTTGAACTTCCAGGGCCAAACTGATGCGTCTATGAGTCCCGAGTTGAGACAAGTTGCCGATGGCTGTGCCTTTAGGGTCAGATCATTTGGCGCTTATGACGTGAATGGATATCGCTTTCACACAACAAGACACGATCAGAGTCGGCCCAATCGAAGAACCACAAATACTGGAGTGTTCACGCCAGGAGACGATAGGGTTGAATACTATGGAAGAATTGAAGAAATATACGAACTCGAATACTATAAAAAAACGTTGGGACATAATGTCCTCCCACCATTGCCGCTATTTGTAAAGAACGGAAGACAAGACCCAGTTTTAAAAGCTAACGGTATGAAAGAATGCTTATAATCAATTGGTCTGGAAAAATAAATCTGTCCCTAAAATAATACCACATGTTCATGATCAACAGCTGTGGAGAGATTTCCGGAGTGGACGCCCTTACTGGAGAAGAGTAGGACTGTAGGAAACATGTAAAACGGAAGCATGAATGGTCCTCCAGGCCCTGGGCGGACTCTAGGCCGAAATGAAGGTTATCGAATACAAGAAAATCTGTCAAAGTAGTTCAACCTAAGGAAGAAGACAGTGGATGCACTGGGAAAGCTATAGCAACTGGAGGCTGAATTCAAAGAGCTGCAAAGGATAGAGGCCCAGGGAACACTCTCTATATATATACGATCCTCAAACAGAGCTCATCTATGTAGCACGGATACGGATACATGTATCGGTATCGGAAGGATACGGATACGTGGATACGGCAATTTCCTAAAAAACCCGATACGCGGATACGTTTACTATTTAAAAAACAAAAAAATAATAATAATGCAGGTCTGAATTTAAAGGCATTCACCAGATTCTTGCACCTTTCGATTTCATTCCTCATTTCACTAAGCATTGAATATGTAACATTAGGACATTTTCCTATTCCCTTTCCTCCCTTCTGCAGCAAATGAGCTTCAACTCTAGTGTAACTACTCAGTTTTTGAGTTGGACAGTAATTGCAGCGCCACAAAGCATTTCCTCCACCGGTTTTAGGCTTCTCCAGAATGGTGACATGATCCCAAAGTGGAGCCTTGATATCTGTTGTGTTTGTAGCTGCAGATCCTACGCTAGGACTAGCACTTGCACTAGCACCACTCATATTTGGAGACGCCATCTACTGTAATCAAGCAACAAGAACTCAGTCAACCACTAACTCCACTGCAGATCGAGAATGGGAAGAGGAAGACGAAGTGGGGAGCAAAGAAATCAAGCAACAAGCGGCAACGAATCGAGGAAGAAGAAGAGATCCAGAGGGGGAAGGGGATTAACTCACTGGATCCACGCGCAGGGGCAGGCAGCTCGTCAATGGCGGGCAGGCAGCCGCCGGCCTGCGAGTAGGGGCGCAGGCTCGTCGCCGGCGAGCGGAGGCGCACGCTCTGGTGGCCGGCGGCCGGCGGGTGCGCACTGGCCAGCGGGAGATGCAGCGCGGGCGTGCGGAAGGGCGGCGCGGGCGTGAGAAAGGGCGACGCGGGCGTGTGCTAGGGCAACAGGGGAGTTTCTAGTGGGCTGGGCCGTATCCGCGAGGCCGAGACGTCTCAGCCCAAGTATCCGAAATTCGCAAAAAAAATAAAAATTCCGATACTCCGGGGATACGTATCCAACGCGTATCGGAGGCGTATCCGTATCCGAAACGTGTCGGATACGCGATACGTGACCTCCTGCACGTATCCGTGTAACGTAGGAGCTCATACTACCTGCGCGCGCACACAATCAAGTCTCGCCCTTCAATCAGCAATTTTGGTTCAAACAAAACACATGTTCTCATCAAACGCTAGAATCCACACTACGAGCTAATGGATAATAAGACCTATGCCATCCAGTTTCATCCAAAATCTACTGGGTATCAGCAACCTACAGAGTACACGAGCGAGGGGTTTTTGATTACTTGCCTTGGGCAAAGGAGTGACTCGCAGGTCTGCTCAATTGGCAGCAGGTTGTAGCTCTGTTCTCTCTTGCAGATCTTGACGCCAATACTGAATGGGTTTGTTTCTGTCCCCGGATTTCATTCGTGGAGGGGATGGCTAGATAGGCTTCAACACTGGGCTCATTCTTGGGGGTTCAATTATTCGCGGCCATGGACCAAGAAGGAGCCTAACCATTTGGAAGTACATACCCTAAAGTCTCACATAGGCCCTGTTTGGAACAGCGGTCCAGAAAAGCGCTTCTCAGATAAGCTGCACAACTATTGAAAATGTGCTTATTTAAGAAGCGAGTCTGGACTAGCTTCTGCGTTTTAGTACAAATAGGGGTGGTGGGGAGAAGCGCGGCCAGAAAAAGCTGAAAAAAGCAGGTCGTTTGTCTACTAGTTTTAGCTTATTTTGGCCAGAAGTAGAATTTAAGCTGTTCCAAACAAGGCCATACTCTGGTCATTGTTTTTTTATATTCAGGAAAATTGCAAATAGCCCCAGAAGTCTGTTTAAATTGTATGGGTCTGTCTTATGAAAAATAGTGCTAGCATTCATCACACCCACTAAACCTGTCCCACGCAAATTATTCTATGATTCCTTTATCTAATTTAAGCGCGTTGTTGTACTATAGTATTCGACTGTGTTCCTATCTAACCACATGCAGAAGGAACATGTGAGGCTTTAGATGCATATATATTAGGATATTCTTGACGGGGTTCGGAAACTAAGTTTTGTTGATCAATGAAACAATGCTAACTCAATGCTGAGTTTCATATATGGCACTGAAAATTAGCTCATCTCTGCAATGCCATCGTTTGTAATTTTTCCATCTCTCCTATGCCACTGCCGTTAGTTTTTCTAGTACAAAGCTCTGTAGAAAAATTTTCAGGGGCACAGAAATAATTGCTATATTTTCAGTGGTATACATGGCAATTAGCCCTTGCTTCTATTCACTAACGGAATCGCGCGTGTGCCTGATGCACTTGGCAAACGGCCTAATGCACATGGCAAAGCCTTTGCCATGTGCGGCCCACGGCAAACCACGCACGGCAGCTAGGCTGACGGCAAAGCCGAGTTTGCCGTGTGCCTTTTGTCGGGCACACGGCAAATCTCTTTGCCGTGTGCTATTTGGCACACGGCAAAGTTCTTTTTTTTGCTGACCGAAAATAAACCGAAAAAATAGCAAAACAAATTATTCCAATGTGGGAAGGCCACCGATCGCCACCGACACGGAAAATTCACGTGCTCCATGTTCGGCGGGATTCGAACCCGCGACCTCTCCCTCGCGCGTAACCTTCTCTACCGCTGCACCACACTCTCACCTGTGATGAGAGGTTGTTTTGATTCCTACCATATTATACTAAACCGAGTGTAAATTTCTTGTTTGAGGCTCTAAATGATTTCAAATTAAAACGTTGTCAACTACAAAATTTCATAACTTTTTGAAATCTACAAGTTTTATTATGGTAGTTTCTCCATCCGAAGGTCGTTTACAAAATTTGAATTTCAAATTTGAGAAAATTCAAACTTAGTTTTCGTTGACAAGATGACTTCAAATAAAAAAGTTGTCAACTACAAAGTTTCATAACTTATTATGATCTACAACACTCATTTTGACTGTTTCTCCATTCGAGGTCGTTTGAAAAAAAACTCAATTTTCAAATTTTGAGGACTACAAACGTATATTTCATTATCAAAATTAATTCAAATTAAAAAGAGTTCAACTACAAAGTTATATAACTTCTGAAGATCTACAACTTTTGTGTATGTCATTTATCAATCCAACATAGTAGTAGTAACATTGTTCACAAATCTTATATATCTCTCTTCTTGTTTCAGGAAATTATATGGGACATATAGGTTTTGTGAACAACATAACTATGGTTTTGTCGAATGAAGAAATGATCAAACTAAAAGTTGTATATCTTGAGAAGTTATACAATTTTGTAGTTCAAAACTTTTTAATTTGAATTGATTTACTACTTTAAAATATGGTTTGAATTATGACTTTGCCGTGTGCCTCAAAAAAGCACACGTCAAACTATGACTTTGTCGTGTGCCAAAAAAAAGCACACGGCAAAGTCAAAGTCATGACTTTGTCGTGTGCCAAAGAAATGCACAAAAAGCACACGGCAAAGTATAGCTTTGCCGTGTGCCAAAAAAAGCACACGACAAAGAAGCTCTTTGTCGTGTGCCCGATAGATTGCACACGGCAAACTTTGAGTTTTCGGTAGTGATTTCTTCCTGTGGAACTCTCAGCTTGGCTGAGAATTCCCACGCTGGTGCATAGCATGCATCTACTCTATCTTTAGTAGGTGATAACAGTGAGGCACATGCAATCACTTCGTTTTCTTCAATCTCAAATTATAATAACGGCACGGTCTCCAAGATTGTTAGAAGGATAATGTGGATTGTGTATTTATGTGCTGTGTTTTGAAAAAAAGAAGAACATGAAATCTGATGTGGATGCATGTGATCAGGCAACATTCTGTTCCCTTACTTAGCTTGTCCATGACTCGACAAGCCTAGCGCAGCATGCCAGCATGTGATGGTTCCCGCTAACAGTGCTATTCCAGCTCAGAGCAGCACAAAGCCAACAGAAAACGACATAATGGCGCCCACTAAACTCACTAGTAAGCCACTGGTGTTTCCCACTCTGTCCCGCATGCAATATATATGGGCGCGTCCCAACGCCGTGTGGATAGCTCTGACACTCTTATTAACCATCTGTGATATTCCAATTTCGCACCCATGAGAATCGTGTTAGTCTCATACCGATGCCTAACTTTTCCTTAACTTGGCATGAGGACAACCGACACAACAATGCATACTAGATAGTACTATTTCAAAGTGCACAGGAGAGGCAATTCCAAAACAATTAAACGCAGTCTTAGGACATAGAATATATTAGAGTTGTGTGGGAGTGTGTGCACGCCAAGTTGACCATGGAGACTGGAGAGCACGCGTCTGCCAGGCCACGCATATGATCACACCCAAACGAAAACTTCATGATGGTGCCCAGCTGGTGCTTGATGAAACTTTAAACATATATTAACTTTTCGTCCATATCACGAGGTCGGCACCGTCTAACCAATCAGCTTCTGGAGGCAGATGTGCGGCCGCGTCAATCCAGGGCAGCTTTCTCCCATTGTTAGGACATCTAAACGGTTTTTAATTAATTGGCTCCATTATATTAAGTAGGAAATATCATCTTTAAAAATACAGCCCATTATTTTATTGTTACAAATAAAATGTTCACTTGCTACCTTATTATGGTTGAGATTAAGATAAACCCAGAAGTTCTAAAATTGCTTATTCACTTTACCAAAATATTGCAATACCAAAGATATATGCTCGGAATGGTGGACCAATACACGTCTACCATTGATATATACAAGTCGAATATATATATCTCTTTTACCACGGGTACAAGTCACTGAAAATTGGAACACTATTTGAGCAAAGCTAGACATAAAGTTATTTACATAAATCTGTCAATGCATAATAATCAGAGGTCATTCATCAACCGACAGAGAGTTTTATGTTCGAATAAATGGTTGGTACCACCACGCCACATTATATAGCCAATAAAGCGGCATATGGTGCAGTCAACATGGGTTGTGTATTTGTTTAATTAACCTCTCTGCCCTCTACATCAACTAGGATACACACTAGAATTCATTTGCAAATAATATCAGGTGAGAGCCATGCCCTTGCAGTCCTCTATACAGAACAGGAAATGACCTCAAATATTAAGCTGAACTTTTTTGGAGACGTGCATAACTAGAAACCTCCAAAATTTTAAATCTCATAGATTCTAGTGGGGAACCGGCCTAGTATATCATATATTAACAAAAAAGAGTGTACTGGAATATGACTCTCTATGCGAGGACATCTAGCCGCCCTAGCTACCTGCTGCCACTGGAGCCTTGTTGGGAATCTCTACTTTCTTAAGCAAATTTTATACAAGATTATTGAAGCTTTTGAGGCCAGTGTGCTGGATGGACCCTTTTTTAAAAAATAATAAGTTTGAGGGGCCGGCTATAGAAGTTCTTTCCAGTCATTTGGTTTTAATGCTTCTCGTTCCACACTTTCCAGTTCCCACCCACACTTCCCAGTTCACATTGCCCACCAGTGCAGCCGTGAACCTTCTCAGTTGTAAGCGCGGCCGCTTGTATCTTCCAAGGGATTGACGAGGGGCAGTCCACACGGCTGTGGCACCACGTGGGCCTTCACATCCTCGCCTCTCCTCAGCAGGTACACGCCCTTGAATCCAAGCGTAAACATATCTACCTGTAGTGTGAGCTTTAGCGGCAATTTGTCTGTGTCTACAATCAAGTTGAACATGATGATATTCTGTCATAATAAACATTCTTGCCCTGTTCTTGGAAGAAATAGATCGTATGCGATTTTGCTTTTAATTTCGACCTGTACTCTGATCTAATTTTTCAACTGAAGTTGCGCAGATCATGTATTTTTTAAAACAAATTGAGAAGTTCTTTTACTTTTAGAGATTATGAATACTTCGATGATGAGTCTCCATTTATGTTTCATCACGTAAAACTTTGAAATGTCAAGACCATTTACTTAAGACTGCTGGTGTGCCGGTGTGTATACCACGCATAGGTTAAATTATATATTGCTTTGCATCCGAGCAAATTTACCAGATAAGCCAGGACTATATAATTGACCCACGAAATGCATGGCTCTATTAAAAAAAATGACTTACAGATAAGTGCTCCTCACCATCAGCACAAAGACATACTCACATGGAACAGGCTCTTATACGCATAGCACTTCTCCAACACTTTTGTTCCAAAAGGTGCAGGTGCTACATTTAGAACCACGACGAGGTTTATAAGTTGGCCTGCACCCCTTACTGTCACAACACAACCACAACTGGGCCACACGGGTCAACAACAATAAGTACCATCGTATATTAGGCTGGGGCATAATTCACCCCATTCTACTAAGGCTGTGTTTGGATCCCACCGAATTCTATAATCCGGATTCCACAGTCTAGCTTCTGATCCAAACAGGTAGCTTTTCCTCCAGCTTTCAAAATCCAGCTTTTACAATCCAATAAGCTGGTTCTCACTAGCTTTTACTAGCTTTTGCATGTTAAAAGCTGTGGGGATCCAAACAAACCAACTTTTAGTCTAGATTTTACTATCCAGCTTAAACAATCTCATAAAATCAAAAGCCAGCTTTCACAATCCGCTCTGGATCCAAACACGGCCTAAGGGCTGACGACCTCGAGAGCTCACCACATACATACTCAGTACATGGCCATGGTGAGGGGTTGTCAACATGTACACATATATGTAGCGAGCATTTGTGGTCTTAATACCATGTACACAGGGCCGGCTATACAGTTTCAAGGGCCCTAGGGAGAACTTGGCAATACAGGCCCTTAACGCTAAATATATGTAATACAATGAATCAAGTAGTAGCACTACTAAAACTTTGGTGGTCGCAGAGGCCGGAACTTTATCCATTTTCTAAAAAAAGTAGTAGCACTACTATGCTAGTAAAAGTCAATTTTTTATTCATGTTCTTAATTCTTGATGAAATATACTGATAGGACAAATAGAAAAATAAAAAATATTAGAAATATATATAACTATTTTAGAACGCTAGCAGTCTAACCCTAAAATACTAAATACCTCATTATCTAAAAAAATACTAAATACCTTGAATTAGAGCCCTAACAATTGTTTTGACTGTGTGATTAATTGATTCAGCAGTTGGTTTTTTTTTATTGGGCTGGGTAGCTGTGGTTGGGCCGGTGGTCCTTGAGTTTCAGGGCAATGAATATACATACATAGGTCCTGCATATATTGGTTCATGGGCCCCCTTCTAGCCTAGGCCCTAGGCGGTCGCACCCGCCGTACTGGGCCTGAGCTGGGCCCATGTGCACAACTCCCACATAGAATAGCCCCGTATGGCGTATACACGTACCATATCTCTTATAATTGTTTCCTCATTTATGTTTGTAGTGGAAAGGATTATAAAGTTGTCCCACGCGTGCGACAATTTAACTTTAATGAGGCCTACTAAATGGTAACTGATGAACGTACGATAATGCCATTCAACAACCATAAGCAACAAAGATTATGTTGGTGACTTGTGGTACGTCGGGAGCGGTCGGGATAACCCCTTATCATTTTCACTTATGTTTTCCCTACAAAAACAACATTCAAAATAGGTAGGCCAGGAACATGAAAGAACATGGATTCATGTGTCATCGAAAATGAACTAATTCAAATGGGTACATGTTGGTAATAATTGGGATCCAGAAAGAAAATAGGAACAAAATAATTTCTAATTCATTCGTCGCATCATATGGCTATAGCACTCCCGTAGAACTGATATATATATCACAAAAGGAGTAGCATCTGCTCATACAATAATATTAAGGGTCCCTTTGGTTGGGCTGTGACTTTTGGAAAAGATGCAGCTTTTGGAAAAGCTGCTGTGAGCTGTGGGCTGTGAAAAAGCAGCTGTGGAAAAACAATTGTGGGAATAGCAGAAGACCCTCTGGTTAGAGCAGTTGTGAAGCTGCATGCTGTGGAAGAAATACCTGAAATGCCCCTAAATGCTTGTGGAACTGTTTATATATAAAATACTCGTAAAAACCTAATATGTTCACTATTTTGCATGTAAATGGTTTTTTTAAAAAGGAAAATAATAAATTTTCAGCTTTCCATCCATATGGTCCACATAAATAGAACAATATCAGGTACAAAATATAGAGGGCTCATGTAATGATGAGATGTCTCAACATAACTATCCTTCTCTCGCACTAATCAAAGCATCAGCTATCCTGTCATGAATGGTATTCATGGTGTCCTCATTCTCGACATCTACCTGTGCTTGTGTCGTGCTAGTTGTAGATCGTACCAAGTAGTTCTCATCTGCATCACATCTCTCAAACATCTTATCACGCAAATTGCTATCACGAATAAAATTATGTAAAGCAAAAAAAGCAATGATTATATGCTTCTGAGTACGAGGTGCGAAACTTGGCATGCTCTTCAAAATACGCCACTTCTGCTTCAAGACTCCAAAGGACCTCTCGCTCAAATTTCGAAGGATGAATGCAAGTAAGTGAACATCTCGTACTTTCCTTGAAGAGGGCCTGAATGATTCCAAAATTCTGGTATATGATATATGCTTCCTTCGTAAGGTTCAAGATACCCTATACGGTTTGGATAACCTGAATCCACGAGATAATATTATCAAATAAAAGTAAATAAGTAAGTAAGTAACTAAGGCAAATAATAGTACGCTACTTAACAAATGAGCCATGCATACCATTAGGAGGCACAGGAAATGATGGAAAATTTGCCAATGCACGATGGAGGATACGCGTGTCATGTGCAGACCCCGACCAACTAGCAACAACAAAGGTAAATCTCATGCCGAAGTCACAAATTGCTAGCACATTTTGAGATGTTTCTCCATGGCGGTTTGTGTGGTTAACCACCTCATCCACTGGCACTACCACCTCCACATGCGGACCATGTATTGCTCCAATTGCACCTTTGAAGTGTGGCCAAAACCAGTTGTCTCTCACCTTATCATGATGTGTAGAAAAAGTAGGATCTCTTCGTGTAATATTGTCCTTAGCTAACTTACGCAAACACTTCATGGAACTTCATGTGAACCGTCCAAAGAGACTTTGTGAAACGATTTTCAGCTTGTAAAAATGATTGTAGTCCACCGACGATCGTCAAGAACATCGCTAATGACTTAATGGATGAAACATTGTTTGTAGAGGTCAATCCTAGTTAGTGATTAGTAAGTCATGAAGTGCCATAACAACTTCCACGCTCATCCGAAACATCTTATAAAAATACCTCGGTCGATTCATTTGTAGTATCACCCACTGAATTCCAGTTTCTTCAGTTTCCCTGTATTCACCTTTGTTCAAATACCGGTCAGTATATAACTTGCCCATTTCTCCCATAACAGCAGCACGTTGGGCTAGTTCAGCCAGCATCAATAATCCCTTTTGCCCTTCTTTGGTGACATCTCCCAATTTTCCATCCATCTAAAGAAGGACAACAATAATATTTGGTTCAACACAATAATAGGGACAAGTATTATACATGCCAAAATGGATTAGGACAAATACATGGCAACATGGTTCAGGAACAAAAACATGAAAATGCTTCTTGAAAAATACATGATAAAATGGTTTATGACAAATACATAATAATTGGTTCAGAACAAAAACATGAAAACAAGAAAATGGTACAGAAATCACTTGCGCCCATCATGCTCCCTCTTAATCAAATCGAGCCTTCCCTCATTTGTTTCTAGAGAGCTAAAAACCTCCCTAAATTCTGGCTTCACCATTAGTGAGGTGGCTGTGTACATTAGAGCAGTTCCTTATTTCACCCCACATTCTTTCACCAGCTTCATACTCATTGCTATGGTAGGAACTGGGTTGGCTGGAGGAGCGGATGATGTTCAGCACTTGTAGAAATCCTCTCTGCAGCAGTTTCTATCTTGTGACAAGTGTTCTTGTACAAACGAAAGAAAGGGCTCTTCTCATCCTTCTCCTCAGTGCCCGTGGATGCCCCCTTTGCGTTTCCTTTTTCCTGTGCTACTCTCATCCTTCTCTACAGGTTTTGGTACCATCTCCTCATCCTCATCACTTGACTCATAAGAGGATACATCTCTAGCACAAGATGCAGAAGATCCACTAACATGTGCCTTGCCAAAGATGAAATGCAAATCATCAAGAAACTTTGTTCCTTGTTTTTGGAACTTCACATGATTGCATTTGATTCCTTTCTCACGATTGTTGCATTTCTGAAATCAAATAAAAAAATTAGTAAGGCATAGTATATAACAAATAATAATGAATAAAAGGAAGATAGATTATAAACCTTACAGCAAGGTGTTCATCCCACCATTCATCTGAGCAGACCACCGTTTGTTTAGCCTATCCCATCCAAGTCCAGTGGCACAATTCTTGAACTCCATAAATGTGGTGTATTGTTTTTTCAAAAGATCTAGCTTGTTCTTCAATTGTTTTTTGGTTCACTTAACACCAGATTTTTTTGCAAACTTTGATACAACATTCTTCCGACGGGTACTAATGAAAATTCCCATCGGCCTATTCCCAACTCCTATCTCTTCTTTGCAGGCATCAAACAAATGCCTCAAAAAACCATCACCTCAATCTGCTTTGTCACCCATTCTTGAGCCAAACAAAAATTTTTCCAATCAATTTGCAGGCAACAAAAACTAATCATACATTCTCCAACACACCACAAATAATCATCCATTCTCCAATGAACATAGCAAGTAATTATGGACAGCAAGTAATTTTGGACGAGGGGGAGAAGGTGAAAGACATACCTTGCAGCGGAGATGCCATCGGGGGAGGAGTCCATGGAGGAGATAGGCAAGGTGGCAACATCGGGCGCAGGGGCTCCAGGTGGTGGCCGTTGGGCATGGGGGCTTCGGGCGAGATGGCGCAGGGGCGCCGAGCGGCCGCCAGGGCGCAGGGGCTCTGGACGGCGGCGGCGCGAGAGGCGGCGCAAACCCTAGCCGCCGGTCGGACCTGCGAAGTGTGGACGAGCCGCGGATGGGAAGGGGTACCACGCGCAGAGAGGGGTGACGGAAGACTGGATGAAATGAATCGTTTTTTGATAACCAATGGTAGGTGGGTAATTTTCATGAAGTTGCCCACCTCAAAAGCTAGTGAAAGCAGGGGGAAATACTTTTGGATTTGTACTACTATGAAAGCTACTTTTGGGTAAAAGCATCTAGGACTTTTGGGCCCTTTGATTGGCTTTTGGCTTTTGGCTTTTGCAAAAGCAAAAGCAGGTTGGAAAGCCCAACCAAAGGGACTCTAAATCCAGATTTACGCAACGAGAAAAATGGAAGTTTCTAAACACTGCATTTTTAATGGAAAAGAGTCTTACCAGAACTTCCCATATATAGTTGGGATTCCGCACTAAATTTCTTATACATACCCTAACCAGCTAGGGAACGTGTCATGGCACTATACTCCTATACTATATAACGCAATTAGGGCTCCCCTAGTTTGGCACCGCAGACCTATTATCAGTGCAATGCAAACCGTCAAGCACATGATGTATGGTATTATGCCAATAAGGAGGGCTAGACCTATATCAATCTATGTTTCCTATGCTTCCATCAAGATCCTAGCCAGGCACAAAGCTTCATAGTATATATTGCAGATAAACACCGACAATTGGCGCGCCATGTAGGGGTATCATTGATAACAATCTCATCAAGTTTGGCGGCTATAAAGTCAATGACTAGGGCTTTCTCTTATGGAGCCTCGGCTATCCAATCTGCAACTCCACCGAACTAAAATAGGGTCATGTTGTATTTCTACTAAGTATAAAAACAGATACCATCTGTACTGAATGGAATCATTTCAGTATGTATTAATAGATTTTGAAAACAAATAGTAATTTTAGGCCAATAAGGATGCACACAGTATCACCATAAACATAAGCCAAGTTCAACATGTTCCTACTTCATCATATCCTACCATAACTACTGTTAATTACAAAAATACCAGGCCATTAGCACATAACTACTATCAGATACAAAAGATGGCCAATTTGTCAGCAGCACTAGTTCTATGTTTGTAACTGTTGTCGTCTGTTCAAGTATATAGTTCCTGACTCGCTGAAGCTTTGAACAGGTCACTCCAGCTCGTGGCAGAGGACAACAGTATGCAGCAAGCATATGATAGCATAGTTGGACTGTTAGCTGGGCCGGGAAGAGTTTGACGTGGGTGGTAAACTAATTGCTTGTGAAGAAAGATTTTTGTCCCAGTAGAATCATATCAATACCAACAAGAACGTGTTGCAACAACATAAAACCATATGGAGCTACACGATGTCACGTTTCAGTTATTACATGACATAACAGATGGTTTCTCTGAGCAACACAAACTTGGCCAAGGTTCATATGGACAGGTTTATCGGGTATGATCATAGCATACTTTTGCCTCTATACAAAAACTGATTTCATTGTTACATTATCTGTATCCTGCACTACGGGAACCCGGTTGTTTGCCGAGTGCCAGATGCACTCGGCAAAGGCCGAAATGCACTCGGCAAAGTGCACTCGGTAAACAGTGACTCGGCAAAGAGCTGTTTGCCGAGTGTCTTTTCTCGGGCACTCGGCAAATCCGCGACCTCTCTCTCATTTGTGACTAGATATTGTTTTGATTCCTACCGTATTATACTAAACTGAGTGTAAATTACTTGTTTCAGGCCCTAAATGATTTCAAATTAAAAACTTGTCAACTACAAAGTTTTATAACTTTTTGAAATCTACAAGTTTTATTTTGGTAGTTTCTCCATCCGAGGTCATTTACAAAATTTGAATTTCAAATTTGAGAACATTCACACTTAGTTTTCGTTGACTATATGATTTCAAATGAAAAAGTTATCAACTACAAAGTTTCATAACTTATTGTGATCTACAACTATTATTTTGACTGTTTTTTCATCCGAGGTCATTTGAAAAAACTCAAATTTTAAATTTTGAGAACTACAAACGTACTTTTCATTAGCAAAACAAATTCAAATTAAAAAATTTTAAACTACAAAGTTGTATAACTTCTGAAGATCTACAACTTTAATATATAACATTTCTTCATCCGATGTAGTGAGAGTAACATTGTTTACAAATCTTATAGATCTCTCTTATAGTTTCAGGAAACTCTACGAGAGATCTAGATTTTGTGAACAATATTCATATGAATTTGTCGAATGAAGAAATGACCAAACTAAAAGTTCAGCATCTTGAGAAGTTATACAACTTTGTAGTTCAAAACTTTTTAATTTGAATTGATTTACTACTTCAAAATGTGGTTTTAATTATGACTTTGCCGAGTGTCAAAAAAAACACTCGGCAAACAGGACCTTTGCCGAGTGTCAAAAAAAAAACACTCGGCAAAGATATTGTTTGCCGAGTGTTTTTTTTGACACTCGGCAAAGAATATCTTTGCCGAGTGTTTTTTTTTTGACACTCGGCAAACCCTATTTTTGCCGAGTGTTTATTTTTGCCGAGTGTTTTTTGAAAAACACTCGGCAAACAAGTTGTTTGCCGAATGCCCAAAAAAAAACACTCGGCAAACTTGGGATTTCCCGTAGTGCTGTAATACAGTAATGAAAAATGGATTTGAAGGTATATATCACAAAACTAACACAGCTTCTTTTAGTAAGTACTATATGTCATAAATCACATGCCTCTTTATATAATTATTTTAACTTGCTGCAGCTTATTAATTGTGTACAAGTTTCAGAGGAAACACTACTTTTAATTGTATATACTTCACAAAACCGAATATTTCAGCATGACACACTTTAAGTTTCAGTTTACTGCTTATAAATGTGACTACTAAAAGCGTTGTTTCTTGAACATGTAAACACAACAGTAATTTTCTTATATCTTTCCTAGAACTGTAGTTGTGCAATATTTATATGTTGGGGTGGCGAAGTTAGTGGAGTTTTGTGAAATTTTTTACTGATTCAAATAGGGAGTCATGAGGAATGGAAAAGAGATTGCTGTGAAGCTACTTTTCGATGACAAACCATGGCATGATGATATCAAATTCAAGAATGAGTTTGATAACCTTGCAATGCTTGAGCATCCAAATATTGTCCGGATTATTGGCTTTTGCTATGACAAAAAACACGTAATCATAGAGTACAACGGAATGAATGTTTCTGCTGAGAAGACATCGAGAGCACTCTGCTTTGAGTATTTGCACAATGGGAGCTTAAGAAATCATCTTTCTGGTATGACAGCGATCCATTTTCAACATAATATGAAGCATGCAAAGAAAAGCAGTTCAGTTAATTTGCATAGATATAATTGATATTCCATTTCCTTGTTTATATATGCAGATGAATCATCTGGGCTCGATTGGCATGGGCGTTATAAAATAATCAGGGGAGTTTGTGAGGCTTTAAAATATATACATGAGGAACTGCAACCACCAATTTACCATTTGGACATAAAACCAGACAATATATTGCTTGATAAGAATATGGTGGCAAAACTCGCAGATTTTGGTTTGTCCAAGGTCTTCCATGAGGATTTCACTCGAAGTACGGCCAGTTCCTATGGAACACTGTAAGTACAGTGTCTTGTGCGAGTGCATTATCCCTTAATTGAACAGGATGGAATTAATGCAAGCCATCATATTTCATGCAATGCAGTGGCTACTGTCCACCAGAATATATAAACAGGAATAAAGTTTCAAAAAAGTTTGACATATTCAGCATAGGTGTTGTAATCATAAAGGTTGTGACCGGACCCAATGGCTATGCTCAAATTGATGACATGCCCCACAAAGAATTTATTGATCAGGTAACAAACTCTATCTCTCTCTCCGCGCGCGTACGCTTGCATGTGTGTGAGATGGAAACAAAGTTTAAAATGTTAAACATATATGCATATGCTTTTTTACGTCTTTTGACGGTGCAGCTTTGATAGTATCTTATTCCATGACCACGCTTTGAATTTTCAACTTTACAGTGTCGAAAGAAATGGAAAGAAAGGATGCAGACAGCATGGAGCGGCTCCTTACTCGAAGCATATGTCCAACAAGTGGCGACTTGCATACAGATAGCATTGAACTGTGTGGCCGATGATAGAAGGAAGAGACCAGAAATAGGGGATATAATTGGATGGCTGAATGAGACCGAAAAAATGATTGATGCTGAAAACTAACCAGCAGGACAATGTAATCCGGATCATTATTAATATTGAGGCTGAAAACTGTCTAATTACAATGGATGGATGGAACCCAGTGATCACTACGGGAAATGGCCAGTTCGCCGTGTGTCTCAGGCACACGGCGAAGGCCTAAAACCACACGGCAAATAGTTTGCCGTGTGTGGCCCACGTCGAAGCCCCGACGGCGGCCAGCCACGACGGCGAAGCCAGCTTCGCCGTGGGCCCTTTGTCGGGCACACGGCAATACGTTTGCCGTGTGTCAGACCGGGCACACGGCAAAAAAGACGGCGAGACGGCGGGGGACGGCGACAGGAGACGGCGACGGTGGCGTGGGCCCACAGAGTTCGCCGTGTGCCCCAGGCAAGGCACACGGCAAAGTTTCATGGTTTGCCGTGTGCCTTTGCCCAGGCACACGGCAAAGTTTCAAAGTTCGCCGTGTGCCAAGGCAAAGGCACACGGCAAACTTTCAAACTTTGCCGTGTGCATTTCGAGCGGCACACGGCAAAAAATTGAAAAAGCACACGGCGAAGTCTGGCACACGGCAAAGCTTCGTCCAGAACCATCAGGTTTGGTCCCTTCGCCGTGTGCCATGGCAAAAGCACACGGCAAAGGCCTTCTTTGCCGTGTGCTACACACGGCGAAGTGACCAAATTCACCATTTTTTTGCTATTTTTTCACGTAAAAAGGTCCCCTCTCAAACAAACATCACAGACATATATTTCATGACAAGCAGCATCACAGGCAATTGATATAGCATCACAGGCAATTGATATAGCATCACAGGCACATAATATAAACATTCACAAATGCATTATACGTTTGACAAGTTCAGAAATCCAAAGTATGTCACAAGTTCATTATTCCAAAGTTCAAATTCACGGTGCGGGGGGGTACGGTGGCGGGTACGGCAGGGGGTTATCCGGCGGGAACAACTGCTGCGGCTGTAACGTCGGTGAGATGCCTGGCGACAAGTCCGGCGTATTCGATGCCGCGGATTGGTTCTGCAATATTGAAAATAGATTGAATGTACAAGGAATTCAAGTCTCAAAATTTAATCTAAGTCTCTAAGTGAGTAAGTTTATATATTCTCTAAGTTTCTAATAATTGAAACGAATATACAAGGAATTCAAGTCACTCACCGCAGGAGTTTCTGGAGCCGGAGCCGCGGGGAAGACCATCTGCGGTAGGGGCAGGGGNGAAGCTCATTCCAGCAATCCTTAACTTTCGGCCGCTCTCCGGTATGATAGGGGATCGCGCTCAGCTGCTGCTGGTTCTCGGCGTGCTGCCTGGCCTGTTCCTCCTCCCGTATCCGCCTCTCTTCGGCTATCGCCGCCGCTATTGCCGCCTGGTGTGCTTGCGCTTGCGCCTCTAGCTGGGCCTACAATTTTTCATCACAATGTCACAATTCAAATCAAACATATATAGGAAATGAATGAACAATGAATAAGACATAAATAACCTGAAGTTCTTGCACTTGGAGCTGTGACTGTGTCAGGCGTGGGCGTATGGCCGGGCTACTGCTGGTGCTCCTGGCTCGAACCTGGGGGAGAGTGGGAGTACTGGCCGTGTCTAGAATACCGTCACCCATGTAGTACCGGCCATGTTTCTTGCCTCCTCCCACCCTCATGACGAGCTCTCCATCCAGGTCATGGGCGCTCGGATCCCACTCTGGCCCATGGACCTGTCGTCCCGCCTCTGTGTACTCGGTGATGCGGGTGTGGATGGAGGGATTGGAGTACGCCGAGGGCGGGTCGTCCGGGTTGTAGGTGACCTCTGACGCCTTGCCCTTGTGCGCCATAGCCCATCCCATGAACTGGGAGCACTCAGCGCCTTGATGTGCTGCGGACTGCAAAACAAAACACCAATTTGATGACAAATGAAGCAACATTGAGTAGTTTGATGACAAATAAAGAAAATGAACCAGCATACCCATTTAGCCCTGTATTCGTCGTTGGTACGGCTGCCTTGATGGTGTGCGGGACCTGGCATCAGCAAACGCCGCTCTCGGCCAGCGTTGTGCTTCTCCTCCCACTCTGGTGTGAACCACTTGTCCACTATGCGTCCCCAACACACCATATCATTGCGGCACCACCACGCAGGCACCGACACGTGATCAAGTCAATGAAACGTAAGAATATCAAAAGGTTCGCCGTTCTTAAATCTGAAAATATATGAAAAATTACCTGCAAGTACTGCTCCCGGGTCAGCTTCAAGTTTCTGGCGGCTTCTTTGTTTATCTTCTGGCCCATGAACAGAGCGCTGAAGTTGATGACACACTGCACTTGCGCCTCGTAGTGCATGTCCTTCACCAGCTTCACGCATCGGTTGTGAGCCACAACCGCCGCACGGGCCTCGTACCCATCCGCACACCTGTAGAAATCCTGCATATAAACACGATGTATCCAGTCATTATTACAAATGAATGCCATGTATTGAGTAGTTTAGTGCGAGGAATACTTACCCACAGCTCGGCCTTGACCCGCTCCGCCTTGTTATCGAAGATCCTTCCTTCCCGATCGACGTGATCTGGGACGGTGACGTAGTGCTCCCACGTCCAGGCCGGCTCCTGCCTTCCGCCAATGGTGACCAGGCCCGGGAAGTGCTCCCTGCACAAAAGGCCGAGGATGCCGTTGACCTTGCGGTTGTGACCACATTCGATGAGTACTCGCCAACCCCTGTCAAAAATGATTAAGATGATATATTGTGAAATCATAAGGTATTGAAATGAAAAGGTATTGATAACATGTAAATTTACTTACGCTTGCCCAGAGGGTTGAATCATTGGGCGGGAAGCAAGAGGTATCGGCCTATCCGGAAGTCTGGAGGGACCTCGCAACCAGACAGCCGGGATAGCCCCTGTCATGGCCTCCTCCTCCTCCTCCTTTGCATCCGCCTCCGCCTCCTCCTCCTCCTCCTCCTCCTCCTCCTCCTCCTCGGAAGGAACGTATTCGTCCTCCTGCCGCTGCGGCTGCTCCTGCTGCACCTCCTCCTCCTCCTCCTCCTCCTCTGGCGAAGGTGGCTGTACAGGTCGACCCTTTCGGCCACCCTTCCCTCGACCCCAAGTCGAGGGCCCCGACGCAGAAGGGCTTGGAAGAGCTCTTCTGAAAGCAGACACACATTTTCGTGCTACACCGCCGCCCACCATCTTTGTTCAATCACCTGCAATTAAAAACAGTAAACCAATCAGTACATATTTAAGAAAGAGTAACATAATTACAAAATAAACATCACATAATTAGAAACTAACATGTATTAAAAATAATCATCTTGATCAGGATTAGCTACATCATAAGTCTCATCATCACTATCTTGCATATCGAGTTCATATTCAGGCCCGTGCTCCAAAGGAGGACTGTCATCGTCATCAAGCCGCTCAAGCAATTCTAAATCCTTCGCATTATAAACCTCATCTCCAGCGTCCTCGTCATGAACCGTTTCATCATCGTCAACTTCCATTCTGATCGCTCCAGTTAAGTCTATCTCAAAATGCCCTGGTAGCCCATCTTCTTGAAAGAACTCTCCGTCATATGTGTTTGGATCTATGTTATAATCTTCATTGTTTGGGACAGGTAGTTTGCCGTGTGGCGACACCTTGTACACAACGTCCCAACCCTGAAGACGTTTGTCGGTTTTGCACGGGTATGAGAGATAATAAACTTGTGTGGCTTGTTGAGCCACAATATAGACATCGTCTCCTGGATAAACGGATGACTGTCGAATTTCGACTAGTCCAAGATTAGGGGTCCGTCGCACTTCGTTAGGATCAAACCAATGGCATTTGAATATGACCGGCTTAAGAGGTTTGCAACCATGAAACATTAGTTCGTATATTTCTTCAATTATGCCATAATAATCGACCCCATCATTGGCTGTCGTACAAACTCCGCTATTTGTGGTTCTTCGATTGGGCCGACTCTGCTCGTGGCTTTCTGTGTGAAAGCGATATCCATTCACATCATAGCCGGAGTATGACATGACCCTATAGGCACAACCATTGGCAATCTGTCTCAACTCGGGACTCATAGACCCATCATTTTGGCCCTGAAAGTAAAATCATGATAGTTCATGTTATTATTCGCACGTCGTAAAAAGTACGAGCCTTAGAACGACTGTACCTTATGTTTGAACCAAGAAATAAAATCGGGCGCAGAACCTCCCGCTCCATTTTTAAGAAGGGTATCATTTTGGCCCTGAAGTTTGTCTTTGTAGCTCGGTCGTATGTCCATACTCCTTCATCCCAAGCACGGAGCAAATCATCAATTAGAGGCTCCATATACACACTCATATTATCCCCTGGATATCCCGGAATTATCAATGACAAGAATATGGTCTGCCGTTGAAAGATGACGCCGGGAGGGAGATTGAGGGGAATAACGAACATGGGCCAACAAGTGTATGGTGCAGCCGACATTCCATAAGGATTGAACCCATCAGTTGCCAGCGCAACACGTACATTACGAGCCTCCATTGCTTTCACTGGATGACACACGTCAAAATGTCGCCATGCTTCAGCATCGGCTGGATGTACCATGTTTTCAGGACGGTATCGCTTGCCTTCTTTGTGCCAGGTCATTTGTTTCACGGACTCCTCGGTCATGTAAAGCCGTTGGATTCTCGGTATGAACAGAAGATATCGTAGGATTTTCACGGGGATTTCGAGCTGCCTCTTATGACCATCGCCCGAGTCTACCTCCAGATATCTAGATGATTTGCATTTAGGACAATACTTTTCATCTGCATGTTCTTTTCTAAACAAGATGCATCCCTTTGTACAAGCATGTATCTGCTCGTATGGCATCTTAAGTGCACGAAGAAGTTTCTGTGCCTCATACAGGTTGCGTGGCAGATTGTGACCACCCGGAAGCAGGCTGCCAAAAATTGTCAACATCTTATCAAAGCCGTCTCGACTTATGCCAAGCTCAGACTTTAGGGCCATTATGCGTCCGACGGCATCCAATTGAGAAACATCGGTATGGTCGTGGAATGGTTTCTGTGCCGAAGACAACATGTCGTAATAGGCCTTTGCGGTTGCCTCTGGCGGATCCTCCCTAACATGACTGGGTCCTTCATCAAACTGGGCTTGATGAAAGTCATCTAACATGTCCCCGCAACCGGCATCACCATCAAAATCCTCGATGCGTTGTCGCACCACCTCGTCTCTCGCACGATGGGCCTCACCATGGCAGATCCACCGGGTATAGTTTGCCACAAACCCATAGGTGCAAATGTGTTTACCCATCTGGAACTGAGATTGAAGTATCTTGTTTGCACACTTGCTACAGGGACACGGCGCTTTACTCTGTCCGTTCTGAAATGCCTTCTTCAAGAAATCTTCGACCTTGTGAACGAATTCTTCGGTCCAGTCACGCTTACCCCGCCAGCCCGTGTACATCCACTCACGGTCATCCATCCTTTAACATATGAGCGAGTGATATAACAAACAGTTTATCTACACGATGTCTATCATGCTCTAATAGGTAAAGATAGGTCCTAATCCCACCCGAGGATGTGTAGATGGGGTTAGTTTTCATGCTCTACTCCTATCCGAGACAGAATTTCAGCAGCACCTCCCCGCTGTTCTCCAAATACACGTCCTGCCAAGGAGATTGTGTATCCGGAGAACAATGGAGAGGTGATGCCGAAACTCTGTCCCAGATCAGAGCAGACCATGGAAACTAAAGCCATCTACACATCCTCGGGCTGTCCAAAAAACGTGGACAATTCGAAACAGATACGGTCATAGATATGCAAGTATATGCATATTTCCAACTGTATCTCTTTCGAACGGGAGACGCCTAACTAGGTTACGTGATCTACAAACACGATACAGAAATGGGGCATTTTGCACGTGCTCACCTTGTAACTTGATGGCTAGGCGGGGGCAGGCGGCAAGACGGGGGTCGACGACACCTTCGAGGAAATGGCAGCGCGGCCTCCTACTCCTCCTTCGGCGGTGGCTGCGGCGATGGCAGCTTTCCTGCAAAAAATAGATCAATGCTTAGTGTCTATTCAAAAATTCGGCAGCACCTCCCCTGTACGGTGAGGTTTCCAAAACCTGCAAAACAAACCACGACACGAAGGTCGGGCTACACAAGAGTTTTCTTCCCACGGCTCGATGGCCGGACATATGGCATACAGAGCCGCACGCCACCAGGCTCACCTAGGGGCTCGATGACGATCTCCTCCTCCTCCTCTTCCTCCTCCGGTAGCGAGTGCGACAAAGAAGGCCTCCTCTCCCTCTAAAATTGACAAGTATGACAAGTCAAGTTGAGACGCATAACAAGTTAAAAGTTTATATCTACAATTCTATATCTAAAATTCTATATCTACAATTCTATATCTAAAATTATATATCTAAAATTCTATATCTACAATTCAATATCTAAAATTCTATATCTATAATTCTATATCTAAATATATATTCAACTATATAAACTAAACTAATTTAACTACATAACTTAATTAACTAAACTAAAGCTCAAAATAAATTTCATATCATCACAAACATGGGTAAAATTCAATTCATATCATCACAAATGGAATTCGAATATTACCGAGGGCCCGGAGCCGATGGCAGAGAGGTCGAGGGCGCGCTGCAGGGGCCGGGGACAACGGGGCAGGGCGCGGTCAGGGCCGGGGGGTGTCGGATGTTTGGACCCGGCAGTCCACACAGGGTAGCCTACGTGGTTGATTTGTTGAGGGACAGATCGAGGATCAGAAGTCGATGGTAACACAAAACGCAAGGATTGAACAGGTTCGGGCCGTCGAGTTGACGTAATACCCTACGTCCTGTGTTGGGGGTGTTTGTATTGCTGTGTATGAAGTTCCTGAAGGATCTCCGTAGTTGGGTTCTGTCCTAGGTTTCATAGATGTTGTGTATGATCGTCTTCTGGAGGGGGGTCTCAAGGCGCCTTATATTGTTCGGCTGCCTTGAGTTACAAGTCGGCTAGAGATCATAACCTACCCGAAATACAAGGATCTGATCCTATAACGATTACAGATATCTTTCCCTATAATTCCGGCTAGTTTATCTTGATCTCCGAGCTTCTTGCGGGATACGCCGTCTTCTTCCTTGCCGCGCGCGCCGTCGCGCCCATCCGGTTCGCCCGACTGGTGGGCCTCCCGAGTGGTGGGCCACCCAGTCTGTCAAACCGATCCAGTTGCACTCGGATTGGGCCGCCCCTTGCTGGTTGGGCCAATCCGCCTGCTGGGTACCCCTGGGGGTCTACCCCCGACAAGCCCCCGAGTAGTACGTGGTTGAGAGACAAGTCGGCGAGGTCGTGCTGTCTGATGAGTGTCGAGCCTGCTGCAGTTGGAAGCGAAACCGCGTGATACTGGAGAGAAAAGAGCCGTTTCCCAATGGATGCGCCGCGAGGTGCGTCCGTTGGCCGTAGCCCCCGAGCCTTGAAGCGATTCCGAAGGAATCGGTCCAAGGGTTAGTAGCCTTCTTCTGAGGTCGTCAGACAATCAACGGATGCGCCGCGAGGTGCGTCCGTTGGCCGTAGCCCCCGAGCCTTGAAGCGATTCCGTAGGAATCGGTCCAAGGGTTAGTCAAGGAGCATCTGGCTAGATCATCCGACGTTAATTTCGGCGCCCAGCCCCCGAGCGTGAGGGCCGGGTCGAGCTGTCCGAGGCACGCCGAGTAGTCGCCCCAGCGCCCAGCCCCCGAGCGAGAGGGCTGAGCACGCCGAGTGGTCGTCCCGGCGCCAGCCCCCGAGTGTGAGGGCCGAGCACGCCGAGTGGTCGTCCCGGCGCCAGCCCCCGAGCGTGAGGGCCGAGCACGCCGAGTGGTCGTCCCGGCGCCAGCCCCCGAGCGTGAGGGCCGAGCACGCCGAGTGGTCGTCCCGGCGCCAGCCCCCGAGCGTGAGGGCCGTGCACGCCGAGTGGTCGTCCCGGCGCCAGCCCCCGAGCGTGAGGGCCGAGCACGCCGAGTGGTCGTCCCGGCGCCAGCCCCCGAGCGTGAGGGCCGAGCACGCCGAGTGGTCGTCCCGGCGCCAGCCCCCGAGCGTGAGGGCCGAGGCGCGCCGAGTAGTCTCCCATACCCTGCAACAAAGTAGAAATTCGAGAGGAGAAGGCATTCGGCGATATAAATATTAATGAACCCCGCTTCCTGCTTTTAAGTCTTTTAATTTCCCCGGGGAGTTAGCCTGTTACGTTTATGCACCTGATCCCCGATAGCCGTAGTCCATAGCGCAGGGAGCTGGGCCGCGTGCACGCGTAGGAGCGTAGGCGTACGGAAGAGTCGAGGTTTCACGGATTAAGGCGTGTGCTCCCGAGTACTTTAGCGACTTGTTTTAAAGCTCGCGGAATTGACGAAGTTATTCAATTGATACTTATCTTGGCGAAGGGTTCGAGTCCCGGAGGATTCCTTCTCTGTCGGGTATGCCAAAGGCGAGGCAGGCAAAGCGGTGTCGTACCCGAGACGCGGCATCAGGAATAGTGTTTCCGTGATCGCACAGGACGCTCCCGTGGTCGAGTGGAGCCGAAGGCGATAAGGGTGACCTGTGCATCTTCGGTCCGAAGGGGAGACGCGTGGCGCGGAGTCCGCGCTCGTTGTTGTGGAGGAAATTTCTCGTCCTCGGGTGACCAGGGGCTATAAATACCCGTCGGGGAGCCTGAGCTGCTACCCAAGAGCGAATGGATATAGGATCCTCGCTGTCGACGTGCCGGAGGCTCATTGTTGGGTTCATCCACCGGGGAGAGTTCGGGGAGCCAGCAAGATATGGTGTTAGAAGAGTGCTTGCGAAGAACCTGAGGCGTTGATCAGCGTCTGAGTGCTGTCCCATTCACCCCCGCATTCCCATGTGATGAGGGCCATGTGGGGTGAAATGCTTTGTAGAGCAGGGGATAGCCGAAGGCATTCGCTACCAACCCTCCACCGGTGCTGTCCCGTAAACGGCTGCAGTGGTGCTACAAGAGAGCTTGCGAGGAGCTCAGGTGAACCGAGCTTGCTCCGGATGTAGCACTAGGCACAGGGACGAGTGCGCCAGGCCGTCATCTTGGCGGTTGATGTGTTTGATGTTTGTAACCGGCGCAAGTCCGGCTCCGTTGTAACTGTATTTCCTGCAAAAGGATTGTATTGTCTGTCGCAATTTGTTCGCAGCGTCAGTTCTCGAGCGTTTCGGGGCTGATCGAGCCCGCATGGCGCGCTGCTTTTGATATGGCGCCAGCCCCCGAGTCCGAGTGCTGGTCGAACCTTAGCGGTACGCCTTCAATTCTGCAGTGTTGGCCTCCGAGTGGTTCGGAGCCAATCGAGCCCGAAAGGCACACTGACTTAATCGTGGCGCCAGCCCCCGAGCATGAGAGCTGTTCGAGCCTTAGCGGCACACCACTGGGTTTGCAGTGTTGGCTCCCGAGTGGTTCGGGGCCAATCGAGCCCGAGAGGCACACTGACTTAATCGCGGCGCCAGCCCCCGAGCATGAGAGCTGTTCGAGCCTTAGCGGCACACCACTGGGTTTGCAGTGTTGGCTCCCGAGTGGTTCGGGGCCAATCGAGCCCGAAGGGCACACTGGCTTTGTTACGGCGCCAGCCCCCGAGCGTGGGAGCTGTTCGAGCCTTAGCGGCACGCCGACTTCTTTGTTTTGCTCGAGTGCTTTGGAGTCGTTTTTTACCGTTGACGCCCGGCGTGTAACGGAAGGCGAAGCGCCCAACGGCTCTTTTTACCGTTTCGCCCGCCCCGCTAATCGTGTTATCTCGCGGTAATTTCGGGCGTCAAGGCGCGCCATAAAAGGTGAGGGTTAGACCCGGAGGGAAATCCTCCCATTCCCAGATCCGTCCTCCCTGCTCTTCGCTTTTCATCCCGCCGCCACCAAAGCTCCCATTGCTCGCCAGTCCGTTGTGCGATCTCAGCCACCACGGGGAGCGCAGCCTCGCTGATGCGATCAAAGACCCCTGCCGTTAGATCCATGGCGGGGAGGAAGAAGCTCACTGGCGTCCCCAAGTCTGACAAGATCCCCTCCCCTGTCCTCGCGTGGGTGCGGGGGAAGGTAACCACAGAAATGCTGGAGGAGATGGTGGAGCGGAGCATCCTGCCGTCTCAGGCCGTGGCGGAGTGGCGGCCGAGCGCAGGAGAGGTGTTCCCGTCGGAGAACTCCGGCGAGTTGGTCCTTTTCAAGCCTTTCTTCGAGGCGGAACTCGGCTTGCCCAAGGGGGCGTTCTTCCGAGGGCTGCTGCACTACTACGGGATCGAGGCCATCAACCTCAACCCCAACTCTATTATGGCGATCTCGGTCTTCATCCACCTCTGTGATGCGTATCTGGGGATCTCTCCCCATTTCAACTTGTGGAGGTACCTGTACTGGCTGAAGCCTCAGCCGAGCGAGGAGAAGATGGTGGTGGTTGGAGGCGCTGGGTTTATGCTGCGTCAAGGGCGGAAGGACGAGTACTTCGACATCGCCCTCAACACCTCCAACAAAGGATGGAAAGCCAAGTGGTTCTATGTCGGGAACCACGAGCCGGCGATCCCCTGCCATACCGGAGAGCGGCCGAAGGTTAAGGATTGCTGGAATGAGCTTCCTGACGCCTCCGAGATGGATGAGGTTGACGAGCTCCTTGTGCTGATCAAGGAGCTGAAGGATCAAGGCTTGACGGCGATTGGTATCGCCTGCAACTTCAGCAGGCGGCTGATCCAGCCGATCCAGGAGCGGAAGCACCCGAGCTATGAGTACTCGGGCCGAGATGATCCCGCTCGGGTTGCTAACCGCACCGTGGGCAAGGAGGAAATGAAGGCGCGTGTCGGCGGGTTCTTCCTCGGCCACGTGTCAGACCAGCCGCGCCCTTTTTCGCTGAAGAGGCCTCCACCACCGGTAAGTTGCCTTTCCGAGTTCTTTTGAATGTTCTTTCTTGTCGTAATTTCTGGTTTCGTCCGTTGGCCGTCTGATTTTGCGTCTTCTCTTGCGCAGGATCGGGTCTTCGAATACTTCTCTGCTGCCCCACTTCCGGAGGACTTCCCGAGGAAAGTGATTCTCGAGGACGCGCCTCCGGCTGCTCAGGGCGGCACTCGGGCAGAGGGGCGGTTGAACCGCCTGCTCCCCGTATATGGGCGCCGAGTGACACGGAGGGCTCTCTGAGTCCTTCGGATGAGGAGGTGGTGGAGGACCGTCCGCGGAAGCGCCGGGCGGCTGTGGCGAAAAGGAATAACCGCGGGGGCGGCGTTTCCAAGCGGGCGGCAGTTGCTGACAACGGGGCGGCCGACGACTCGGCCACGTTGTCGGATGAAGCGCCCTCCGTCCGGGATGCAGTGGCGGGTACGGTGCCGCCGCCTCCCAAGCGGAGGCGCACGAAGAAGGTGGCGGCAAAGAAATCGGACGCGCAGCCGGCTCAGCGGCTGACTGCAGGTTCGGACGCCGATGTTGACGAGCCGGGACGTCGTTCCCCGGCCATCATAGAGGAAGAGGAGAAGGACGAGGCGGTGCCCGACGACGTGTTCCAGGAGCAGGAGCACGCCCGGGCCATGGGCGTCTCGGTGGAGGAGAGGCGGCGCAGGGTGGCGGAGACGCTTGTGCAGGCCACGGCGGATGCAGGGCCAGTCTCCGATTTGGGGACCAGGCCAATCCTCATGGCGGCTTCGTCGCAGCGGCGTCCTAAGCTCCCTGTCTTCCGGCCCCGAGTCGCGGTGGTGAAGAGTACTCGGTGAGTTGTCGGTCTTCACATTTCTTCTTGTTATCATTTATCTTCGAGTTCTTGTTTTAACTTCCGAGTGCTTTTTTCAGCAATGCCTCCGATCTGGACGGTGAGGCGGCCAGCGGGAGGGCTCCTTCAACTGATGTCCCGCGAGGCCCGAGTGCTCCCTTGGCCGCACCCGCGGGCCAGTCATCCTCGGGTGCTACGCCCGAGGTGACGAACTCGGCCGATGGGCCAGGAGCGACGCAGACGGCGGAGGTCCCAGTCGGGCGTGACCCGGAGGTGGTAGTGGAGGTGCCGGCGGCCGACGATACGGCGATTACTCCAAGCGTCACTGGGGATCCTGTCGTGGACACGGTGATCTAGTCTTCGCCCGTAGGCGCGGGCGACATTACTCGGGGAGAAGCCCAGGAGGAGGATCTGCCGAAGCAGTTGGACACCTCGGGGACCATCACTGTCCCCGGGTTCGACGCCATGGCGGAGAAGGAGGGCTCGGTGATCGCCGAGCTTCAGATTGCTGTCGACCACGCCCAGCGCCTTGCAGCGGTTAGATTCCTCCCCTATCTTGATGATCTTTTCTTTTTCTTTATTGGTTTTCTGAGTTCTTCGCCTTTTCGGACGGTTGTAGAAATTGGCTACGCTCCGGCAGTCGCGCCTTGCGCAGGCTCAGGACGCGGAGTCGGCGCTCCGTCGTGCGGCGAAGGCAGAAGCAGAGCTCAAACGGGTCAAGCGTCAACGCGACGCTGCCAAGAAGAGCTTGAACGACGCTGTCGTGGAGCATCGGCATATTCTTCATCGTAAGGCCCTGTCCTTGTAATTCCCGAGTAGTTGCTGAACTGTAGGACTTTACCGTGTTGTTTTCGTCCTGACCGAGTGCTTCTTTGCCTTTCCAGAGAAGGAGATGGAGAGGGAGCGTCACGTCACCGAGCTGAAGGAGCTGCGATTTGCGAACGCAACTCTGCAGTAGTCGGAGGAGGTGATGGCGGGCAAACTGAAGCAGGAGCAGGACTGCCAGAAAGGTGCGGACATGACGATGCTCCAAGCCATGTATACAATTCAGAATAATTCTCAAATCATAACAGGCTTGGAGCAAGATCTGTCATCGGCGCATCTGGCCCTGACGGAGGTCAACGAGGCGGCGAGGGAGCTGCTGGACTCCGTGGCTTCGGAGGAGGGTGAGCTGACTGCCTTAGTCCCGCGTCTTCAAGCCGCGCCAATCCGCATCGCCGAGTTGATCAAGGAATCGTCCGTTGTGTGCGCGAACGACGCCTTGGCGTGTGTTCGGACACTATACCCGCGGATTGACCTTGCGCCGGTCGGAGATGGGGTGGCGGCGGACGCCACGGCGGAGCAGGTCGATGCGGCGATGGCTGAAACTCGCCTGATCGCCGAGAAAGTTGGCGTGGCTCTCAAGTTTGAGTAGAGTCCTGTATTTCGGGCAGTGAATGCCGGGAAGCCGTCGCAGTCGTTGAGGTTCCCGGCGTCCGCGTGTCCTGAGTCGGCGGAGTAGTCTTCCGGGGTGTTAGCCCGGGGCGGCCTGTCTTGTCCAATTGGAGGCCCGTACTTGCGGTCGAACTCTCGGCGGCGTGCGGCCTCAGCGGCCTCAAGCTCTCGGCGTTGGCGCGCGTCGCGATCCAGCCCTGGGGGGCCGTGTTCACGATTGTACTCGGCGCGCCGTCGGAGCTCTTCCTCGTCCCTTCGCCGATGACGGTCGTCAAGGTTTCTTCGAAGATCGCGGTTGCGGAGTTGTTCGCGGAGATCTGGCTGCTCGACCACGTCGCGATCGGCTTCTCGGCGGCTGGCCGACTTGGAGTGGCGAGACGAGGAAGCAGGAGCCCTGTGGGCATTGATCATGCCTGCGGCTGCAGTCAGCCTAACCTTGATCCGGTTGAGCTCCGGGGTTTCCGGAATTCCTTCTAGCTCTTGGTGCGCGGCGGCAAGGTTGGCTGACGGGGTGGCGTAAACACCCACGCCGCCAATTTCTTGGACGAAGTCGTCTTGGAGGTTACGCGTGACCCTGGGGTTCCGGCGTTCTCGCCGCGCGTCGCGGCGTCGTTGCTTCTCACCGTTGCGCCCGATCCTGGCGTCGCGGTGTGCTTGATCCTCGCCTTGGACCGTTGGCTCGTCGGCGGATATGTCGGAGACGAACATCTCCCGCTTGGCAGGCGTGATCCTCTTATTCGGAGGGAGGACACGTGTCACCTGCGGGAAAGTCGGAGTTGGTTCTGGTTCAGGCGGAGTCGGCGCATCGTGAGGATGAAGGTGTTGTGTTGCCGCAACGTCCGGAGTAGATCCGATCTGGGTGGCCGCGATGGGATCGACCGCCCTGATCGCATCTGGGGAGTAGTCGGCGTTTATGCGTTCGCCGAGTGCTTGTTGGTAGACGGCCCCACTGTTCCCGAGTCCCAGCGGGAATCGTGTCGGCGAGGCGATGCTCTGACGAGCGGACTCGGTGAGTTCGATGCATTCACCGATGGAAGCAATGGCGTGGTCCATGTCCGCCTCAAACTGGCGTTGGCGTGCAGCCCATCGGCGCCTTCGCTCCTCGGGCGTCTCCTGCACCCTGCGTGGCGGAGGCGGAGTGGACGAAGCAGTCGGCGGTGCAAGAGGAAACGTGTTCCCCCCGGATGGCGGGAGAACGACGCTGGCCGTCGTGGTCGCCGAGTTGTTGGCGATGGCTGGCGACGGAGCGGTGATGGTGACGATCCCGTCTGGCGTAGCGTCAAGTCGCGGCGCTGTCTCCTCCGGGGTGGCGTCACGGGTGAAGGAGAGCTCTCCCTCGGGTCCGGCGGTGAA
>CM014277.1:27093953-27115889 GCA_004135705.1 Alloteropsis semialata | reverse complement strand
CATTTCTGGTCTGTCCTTTGTATTGTCACTCACACAATCCATTCCTATCTCAATGCATTTTGCCACTTGATTGCAATATGCTTGTAGTAAGGAATCTTTGTACTTTTCGTATAATATGCCTCTCCATTTATTTTGAGCCTGTGAAATTGGAAGTCAAAGCTTAACTTATACTATGCCAGATAAATCGTGGCATACATATATATGTTTACAGCCATCCATAACCCTTGTAGAGAGAAAGCATTTAATAATTTCTTACTCTTTCAATAAATATTGGGGGAGACAACTGATCTATTTTGGGGTAGCCCTTGAGTCCTGTCACTAACTGCAGTATTACAACACCTAAGCTGAATATGTCAAACTTTCCTGAGATATGACTTCTGTTTACAAATTCTGGTGGACGGTATCCTCTGCATGGCATCAAACACAATAATGTATTCAAAGGTCATCTTCATTTATTATTAAAGGAAGCATTTCCACAAGACATTTGGCTTACTGTGTTCCATAGGAGCTGTCTGTGGTTCTTGTTAATTTTTGAAGAAATACCTTGGACAAACCAAAGTCTGCATGTTTTGCCCCGACATTCGCATCTAGCAATATATTGCCAGGTTTTATGTCCAAATGGCGAAAATCTGGGCCCAAATCCAGACGAATGTATTTTAAAGCTTTACAAATTCCCTTGATGATTTGATAACATGTATTCCAGTCAAGTTTAGGTAAGTAATCTGTCATATGTAAACGAGAAGAGTATCAATCAAATGGGAATAAGAAAAATTCTACTCCTGCTTGGCATAGTTGCTTTGGATCATTTTCATACCAGAAAGATAACTTTCAAGGCTCCCCATTGGCAAATACTCGAAGCAGAGTGCTCTATGTATTTTTGTAACTATAACTCGGCTTCCTTCATGCCATTCCTTTAGTTCCTCTTTTTCGTAGCAATATCCAACAATCCTTACAATATTCGGATGCTCAACCATTGTAAGGTTATTGAACTCAACGTCAAAACGTTGATCGTCAAGCGCTGGTCTTGAATCATGAAGTTTCTTCACAGCAACATAATCTCCATTAGGTTTCCTTCCCTATTGAAGATCATGAGTAACTTCACAAATTTATACTAAACTTTTACAAAAGATAGAAAACATGTGCATACACTTCGAGAGGACCATTCTATATCCTGAATTTTATAGAGCACTTTTAGCCATGCCAGTGATGATCTTACCCGATAGACGACTCCATATGAGCCCCGGCCAATTTCATTCTTTTTGGCAAAACCACTGGTTATTCTTTCCAAAAATCTATATGTGACCTCTTCTGGCTCAATGCTTGCATATTTATTATTCGAAATGGGTGCCATTGTCCTTCACCAAAAATCCTGCTGCATAAGCAAAATTGTCCAGTACCAACAGTGTAGTATATACATTGACCTGTTCAGTACCAACACTATATAATCTCTATGACTCTATACATTACCTGATGTTTGATGCTCACTGCCTTGTTCTTTGACAACCACCAGGTTTGACCATTTGATGCTCCTGAGCCTGCAACCATACATAGACAAATCTCTTACTTGTGCACAGGATGGAGCTCAATGGAGGGTCTAATCCATGTCAGCAGAACAGAAGTTCTACATCATCAGTAAATGAAATAGAAGTGTAACTATTATGGATGGAACCTTAATAGTCTTTTTTTGGTTTACGGGATTTTTCCAGGATGTGATGAGATGCAGACACTACCAGAAAATGGCCTATCGGTCACCCCCCTTTAGTACCCGTTGCTTATGACCCGGTACCAAAGGGGTCATTGGTACCGGGTCTAAATTTGGTAGGCCCCGAGGACCCTTTGGTACCGGGTCGTAACACCACCCGGTACCAAAGACCCTTTGGTACCGGTTGGTGTAACACCACCCGGTACCAAAGACCTTTGGTACCGGTTGGTAACACCACTCGGTACCAAAGACGTCCTTTGGTACCGGTTGGTGTTACGACCCCGTACCAAAGGCCCCCTCCACGGGTTAATTCAAAAGGAAAGTATCTGGGACTTGGTCAGTTGTGGTGTGTGGGTGAGATGGTAAGGAAGCAACGCACGAAGCCACAGGTCGTGGGTTCGAACCCCACGCGCCGCACGCGCGTATTTTCGCGTGAAAAATCGCGTGACTTGTGACTTGCGCGTGTGTGGGAGCCTCCCCGGGATTTAAATTATTTTTTTTGCGCATAAAAACCTACCAAAGGCCCTTTTGGTACCGGTAAATACCCGGTACCAAAGGAGCAACCCTTTAGTCACGGATGCTCGGTACCGGTTCCAAAACCCGGTACCAAAAGGGGTTTGGAACCGGTACCGATGGCTCCTTCTCCGGTAGTGAGATAGCGGATTCTAGTGCTCCTATTCATACCCGGGCGTCGGTATGGGTGTTTGCGGTGGGTATGTGAAAGGTTGAGCATGAATCAATGCTTATCTTTGGCCGTGGGCATGGCCGTTGGTCTTATGCTCATGAGGGAAAAGTTGTACACTCTTGCAGGGTTTTTAGTTTATTGCAAATTGCAGCGCTCTCGGTCATGAGCATGCTCTATAATGTTGGACTTCAACGTAGGTTTTCAGAATATAGTACATGGAAGACAGAGCTCACATTACATGATCAATTTACTTACTGATGCAATTGTATTGATGTTTGATTTAGAGATCATATATTGTTATGTCTTTTGCCTATTATAACTTGATCAAAAGTGGAATCTTTTATGCAAAATATTTGTCTTGTCAAACCCTTGCTACTTAACCAAATACATACTCCTTTGTGTCGCGCCAATATACCCTGTTCGGATAAGTCCTATGAAGTAGATTTTGAACTCATGGTGTTGCCATTAACTTGGTGCGGGTAATGAGCAGCCGCAGGCCATGTTTGTCTACTTCCACTCTGCTGACAGAGGCGAGGGTGAGGAGTAGACGGTCGGTGGATAATTGGAAGGGTGCTATTGGCATATAGCGTTAACCTTCCACTACAAAAATTTGTTTGTAATAACTTGAAACCTCCTTATGTATGTTGGAACATATGTATGGATTGTTGCATATATGATGATGTGTCCCTTGTTGTGCATTGTGAGGTGTGTATAAATCTTGGCTTCTCCGTGACACATGTCGAGGACTAGCAGAATTATTTCTCTTTAATTGAGTTGATGAATGGAATTATTTGTCTGTGACTTATTAAATTGATTTAATTTGGACGGTTCCTCACAACGTGGAATATATTCAAATGCATCAAGAGATGGCTTGTCACTATTGTAATCTGCAAGACTCTATCAGAAGCTGTGGGGTCACGCTAACCCTAGCCATATGCCTGAGAAGAACTGGTTGCTTATGGATAAACATTAGATTAAGTTTAGAACTAAATAACCGAGTTATAGACCAAGTACAACCTCTGACTATAAAAAAACGTTGGGACATAATTTCCTCCCACCATTGCCGCTATTTGTAAAGAACGGAAGACAAGACCCAGTTTTAAAAGCTAACGGTATGAAAGAATGCTTACAATCAATTGGTCTGGAAAAATAAATCTGCCCCAAAAATAATACCACATGTTCATGATCAACAGCTGTGGAGAGATTTCCGGAGTGGACGCCCCTACTGGAGAAGAGTAGGACTGTAGGAAACATGTAAAACGGAAGCATGAATGGTCCTCCAGGCCCTGGGCGGACTCTAGGCCGAAATGAAGGTTATCGAATACAAGAAAATCTGTCAAAGTAGTTCAACCTAAGGAAGAAGACAGTGGATGCACTGGGAAAGCTATAGCAACTGGAGGCTGAATTCAAAGAGCTGCAAAGGATAGAGGCCCAGGGAACACTCTCTATATACGATCCTCAAACAGAGCTCATACTACCTGCGCGCGCACACAATCAAGTCTCGCCCTTCAATCAGCAATTTTGGTTCAAACAAAACACATGTTCTCATCAAACGCTAGAATCCACACTACGAGCTAATGGATAATAAGACCTATGCCATCCAGTTTCATCCAAAATCTACTGGGTATCAGCAACCTACAGAGTACACGAGCGAGGGGTTTTTGATTACTTGCCTTGGGCAAAGGAGTGACTCGCAGGTCTGCTCAATTGGCAGCAGGTTGTAGCTCTGTTCTCTCTTGCAGATCTTGACGCCAATACTGAATGGGTTTGTTTCTGTCCCCGGATTTCATTCGTGGAGGGGATGGGTAGATAGGCTTCAACACTAGGCTCATTCTTGGGGGTTCAATTATTCGCGGCCATGGACCAAGAAGGAGCCTAACCATTTGGAAGTACATACCCTAAAGTCTCACATAGGCCCTGTTTGGAACAGCGGTCCAGAAAAGCGCTTCTCAGATAAGCTGCACAACTATTGAAAATGTGCTTATTTAAGAAGCGAGTCTGTACTAGCTTCTGCGTTTTAGTACAAATAGGGGTGGTGGGGAGAAGCGCGACCAGAAAAAGCTGAAAAAAAGTGGCTACTAGTTTCAGCTTATTTTGGCCAGAAGTAGAATTTAAGCTGTTCCAAACAGGGCCATACTCTGGTCATTGTTTTTTTATATTCAGGAAAATTGCAAATAGCCCCAGAAGTCTGTTTAAATTGTATGGGTCTGTCTTATGAAAAATAGTGCTAGCATTCATCACACCCACTAAACCTGTCCCACGCAAATTATTCTATGATTCCTTTATCTAATTTAAGCGCGTTGTTGTACTATAGTATTCGACTGTGTTCCTATCTAACCACATGCAGAAGGAACATGTGAGGCTTTAGATGCATATATATTAGGATATTCTTGACGGGGTTCGGAAACTAAGTTTTGTTGATCAATGAAACAATGCTAACTCAATGCTGAGTTTCATATATGGCACTGAAAATTAGCTCATCTCTGCAATGCCATCGTTTGTAATTTTTCCATCTCTCTTATGCCACTGCCGTTAGTTTTTCTGGTACAAAGCTCTGTAGAAAAATTTTCAGGGGCACAGAAATAATTGCTATATTTTCAGTGGTATACATGGCAATTTGCCCTTGCTTCTATTCACTAAAGGAATCGCGCGGTTTGCCGTGTACCTGATGCACATGGCAAACGGCCTAATGCACACGGCAAAGCCTTTGCCGTGTGCGGCCCACAGCAAACCACGCACGGCAGCTAGGCTGACGGCAAAGCCGAGTTTGCCGTGTGCCTTTTGTCGGGCACACGGCAAACCTCTTTGCCGTGTGCTATTTGGCACATGGCAAAGTTCTTTTTTTTTCTGACCGAAAATAAACCAAAAAAATAGCAAAAAATTTATTCCAATGTGAGAAGGCCACCGATCGCCACCAACACGGAAAATTCACGTGCTCCACGTTCGGCAGGATTCGAACCCGCGACTTTTCCCTCGCGCGTAACCTCCTTTACCGCTGCACCACACTCTCACCTGTGATGAGAGGTTGTTTTGATTCCTACCATATTATACTAAACCGAGTGTAAATTTCTTGTTTGAGGCTCTAAATGATTTCAAATTAAAACGTTGTCAACTACAAAATTTCATAACTTTTTGAAATCTACAAGTTTTATTATGGTAGTTTCTCCATCCGAGGTCGTTTATGAAATTTGAATTTCAAATTTGAGAAATTCAAACTTAGTTTTCGTTGACAAGATGACTTCAAATAAAAAAATTGTCAACTACAAAGTTTCATAACTTATTATGATCTACAACACTCATTTTGACTGTTTCTCCATTCGAGGTCGTTTGAAAAAACTCAATTTTCAAATTTTGAGGACTACAAACGTACATTTCATTATCAAAATTAATTCAAATTAAAAAGAGTTCAACTACAAAGTTATATAACTTCTGAAGATCTACAACTTTTATGAATGTCATTTGTCAATCCAACATAGTGGTAGTAACATTGTTCACAAATCTTATATATCTCTCTCTTCTAGTTTCAGGAAATTATATGAGACATATAGGTTTTGTGAACAACATTACTATGGTTTTGTCGAATGAAGAAATGATCAAACTAAAAGTTGTACATCTTGAGAAGTTATACAATTTTGTAGTTCAAAACTTTTTAGTTTGAATTGATTTACTACTTCAAAATATGGTTTGAATTATGACTTTGCCGTGTGCCTCAAAAAAGCACACGTCAAACTATGACTTTGTCGTGTGCCAAAAAAAAGCACACGGCAAAGTCAAAGTCATGACTTTGTCGTGTGCCAAAGAAATGCACAAAAAGCACACGGCAAAGTATAGCTTTGCCGTGTGCCAAAAAAAGCACACGACAAAGAAGCTCTTTGCCGTGTGCCCGATAGATTGCACACGGCAAACTTTGAGTTTTTAATAGTGATTTCTTCCTGTAGAACTGTCAGCTTGGCTGAGAATTCCCACGCTGGTGCATAGCATGCATCTACTCTATCTTTAGTAGGTGATAACAGTGAGGCACATGCAATCACTTCGTTTTCTTCAATCTCAAATTATAATAACGGCACGGTCTCCAAGATTGTTAGAAGGATAATGTGGATTGTGTATTTATGTGCTGTGTTTTGAAAAAAAGAAGAACATGAAATCTGATGTGGATGCATGTGATCAGACAACATTCTGTTCCCTTACTTGTCCATGACTCGACAAGCCTAGCGCAGCATGCCAGCATGTGATGGTTCCCGCTAACGGTGCTATTCCAGCTCAGAGCAGCACAAAGCCAACAGAAAACGACATAATGGCGCCCACTAAACTCACTAGTCAGGATGGCAACGGGGCGGGGCGGGGCCGGGGAGGTGCCTCCCGTCCCCGCCCCGATCCCCGGTTGGTGATCCCCGCCCCGGTCCCCGAACTTAAATCGGGGGAAAACTGGCCCCGTCCCCGGCCCCGTCGGATCCCCGAATTCTGTCGGGTCCCCGTGGGGATCGACACCTAGCATTCCATTCCAACAAAAATAAGCAACGATTGAGCAAATTAGAAGTTTAGAATAAGCAAATCCATCAGATTAAGTTCAGAACGAGCAAATACAAGAACATCAGGCAGCAAGAAGCCAACACGAGCAGTTCTTGGACGATAGCTCTAGTACAGAATAGACAAAAACTCAATCTACAGCCTAATCGAGCAGCAGGAGAGGTGAGTCAACAGCACACACTCTAGGAGAATCACGTACACAACAGACAACACTCGAGTTCAATTCCACGGACTTGCACGAGGACGAGAGTAGTGCATCGCGGACCTACAGGCTACAGGAACCGGCAACGGCAATAAGCAGACAACGTCGTCGACGGCTTGACTTTCCGCATGGATGGAGATGCAGCAACCTTGTGGCCTCCAGCACCAGACCCTCGCCTTGCGTCGCGCTCGCGCACGCCGGCTCGCTGGTACCCCGGATTCGCGCTTAGTGGCGGTGAGAGCGAGGTGAGGATTGAGGACCGAGAGGAGGGATTGCGGCGGCGGCGGCGGCCTGAGTACGAATGGGGAGCCGAAGATAAGAAATAGGGTTTAGAAGAGTGAGTTCATATATATTGGGCTACTGGGCTATATTTTAGATGGGCCATACGCATTTTTGGGGCCCCGTGGTGCCTCGCGGGGTGAAATTCTTCCCCGCCCCCGCCCCGTTAACGCTTCGGGGCCCCGCCCCGCTGCCCCCACGGGGGAAATTTTACCCCCGTCCCCGCTCCATTCGGGGCGGGTATCCGCGGGGATCTGCCCCCACGGGGAGAATTGTCACCCTGACTCACTAGTAAGCCACTGGTGTTTCCCACTCTGTCCCGCATGCAATATATATGGGCGCGTCGATCCCATCGCCGTGTGGATAGCTCTGACACTCTTATCCGTCTCTGATATTCCAATATCCCCACACATGAGAATGGTGTTAATTAGTCTCATACTGATGCCTAACTTTTCCTTAAGTTGGCCTGAGGATAACCGACACAACAATGCATATTAGATAGTACTATTTCAAACTGCACAGGAGAGGCAATTGGAAGTTCAATTCCAAGACAATTAAACGCAGTCTTAGACCATAGAGTATTTTTAGAGTTGTGTGTGAGTGTGTGCACGCCAAATCGACCATGGAGACTGGAGAGCACGCCTTTGCCAGGACGCGCATATATGATCACGCCCAAACGAAAACTTTATGATGGTGCCCAGCTGGTGCTTGATGAAACTTTAAACATATATTAACTTTTCGTCCATATCACGAGGTCGGCACCGTCTAACCAATCAGCTTCTGGAGGCAGATGTGCGGCCGCGTCAATCCAGGGCAGCTTTCTCCCATTGTTAGGACATCTAAACGGTTTTTAATTAATTGGCTCCATTATATTAAGTAGGAAATATCATCTTTAAAAATACAGCCCATTATTTTATTGTTACAAATAAAATGTTCACTTGCTACCTTATTATGGTTGAGATTAAGATAAACCCAGAAGTTCTAGAATTGCTTATTCACTTTACCAAAAAATTGCAATACCAAAGATATGCTCAGAATGGTGGACCAATACACGTCTACCATTGATATATACAAGTCGAATATATATATCTTTTACCACGGATACAAGTCACTGAAAAACACTATTTGAGCAAGGCTAGACATAAAATTATTTACATAAATCTGTCAGTGCATAATAATCAGAGATCATTCATCAACCGACAGAGAGTGGTATATTCGAATAAATGGTTGGTACCACCACGCCACATTATATAGCCAAGAAAGCAGCATATGGTGCAGTCAACATGGGTTGTGTATCTGTTGAAGACGCCTTTAATTAACCTCTCTGCCCTCTACATCAGCTAGGTATACACACCAGAATTCATTCGCAAAATAATCTCAGGTGAGAGCCATGCCGTTGCAGTCCTCTATAGAACAGGAAAGGACCTCAAATATTAAGCTTAACTTTTTTTGAGACGTGCATAATTAGAAACCTCCAAATAATCTAAAATCTCGTAGATTCTAGAGGGGAATCGGCCGAGTATATCATATATTAACAAAAAAGAGTGTACTAGAATATGACTCTCTATGCGAGGACATCTAGCCGCCCTAGCTACCTGCTGCCACTGGAGCCTTGTTGGGAATCTCTACTTTCTTAAGCAAATTTTATACAAGATTATTGAAGCTTTTGAGGCCAGTGTGCTGGATGGCCATTTTTTAAAAAATAATAAGTTTGAGGGGATTGTTGTGCCGGCTGTAGAAGTTCTTCCCAGTCATTTGGTTTTAATTTTTTTAGATAAAGGATGAACCAAAACATCCGGCCTCTACGTCTGTCGACGTACACAGCCCCTTATTACAAAGTTTGCATCAAAGTCAAAACAAACGAGCAAGCCGTTCTCAGAAAATTAAACTAAAGCAAACGGTAGATATGGTTCCACCCTCCTTTGACCAGCTCCATCGCCACAATCTCTATGTTTCTGCTCATCAAGGAGAGTGTCTTCTTTGCTTGCTCATCACGCTGCAGCTGCGCCCAGAAACGTAGCCAGTACGTTCCCCTGAAGATAACCTGCAAAATCGAATTATATTTGATTACTAGCCCTCCTCCTGAACTGTTTGATTTCATGACTCACTACCAAAAAATGGCCTATCGGTCACCCTCCTTTGACCAGCTCCATCGCCACAATCTCTATGTTTCTGCTCATCAAGGAGAGTGTCTTCTTTGCTTGCTCATCACGCTGCAGCTGCGCCCAGAAATGTAGCCAGTACGTTCCCCTGAAGATAACCTGCAAAATCGAATTATATTTGATTTTATGAAAAATGATATCATTTCGGCATCGCTAGATTGCCCAGCAGGCAGCAGCAACCCCCACCCAAATCAGGTTCCTAATATTTTTATTTTGATTAGAGAGCCAAGACCCATACATATGTCGAATCGATCTAGGAGGGGTCAAACCTGTAGCATAAGAAATTATCCTCCATATCATTCTCGCATAAGGACAGTCTATAAAAAAATGATTTATAGTCTCATTCATATTACAGCCACAACATTTGATTTTAATGCTTCTACCCGTTCCACACTTCCCAGTTTCCACCCACCTTCTCCAACTGTTCACATTGCCCACCAGTGCAGCCGTGAACCTTCTCAGTTGTAAGCGCGGCCGCTTGTATCTTCCAAGGGATTGACGAGGGGCGGTCCACACGGATGTGGCACCACGTGGGCCTTCTCCATCCTCGCCTCTCCTCAGCAGGTACACGCCCTTGTATCCAAGCGTAAACATATCTACCTGTTGTGTGAGCTTTAGCGGCAATTTGTCTGTGTCTACAATCAAGTTGAACATGATGATATTCTGTCATAATAAACATTCTTGCCCTGTTCTTGGAAGAAACAGATCGTATGCGATTTTGCTTTTAATTTCGATCTGTACTCTGATCTGATTTCTCAACTGAAGTTGCGCAGATCATGTATTTTTTAAAACGTATTGAGAAGTTCTTTTACTTTTAGAGATTATGAATACTTCGATGATGAGTCTCCGTCCATTTATGTTTCATCACATAAACTTTGAAATAACTATATCAATAATCAAAGTTTTAAAAGTCTAACCGAGTTCTTTTACGGTACTCCATACTACTTTATGCTAGTGTCTAAAAGAAACTAGTATCAAAAGATCGTACGGTCGAGATTAGTTATATACTACTAGAGATTTTACCTATAGTATATACAATTAGTATAGTGGTATATGGGCATTTTGGGAAAATGTAAGTGGTGTAAATGAAATATTTATATTTTAAAAAATTACTTTGATCCTTGATATATATTTTTACATCTCCAATCTCTAATTTTATTTTCATCCAAGTGAAAATACTAAACTACCTCTTAGTCATAGAGATTTATATTGTATACCACTCATTGACAGTACGGAGTACCGTAAAAGAACTCAACCAGATACATGTCAAGATTATTTAAGACTGCTGGTGTGCCGGTGTGTATATCACGCATAGGTTAAATTACATATTGCTTTGCATCCGAGCAAATTTACCAGATAAGCCAGGACTATACAATTGACCCACGAAATGCATGCATGGCTCTAATAAAAAAAAATGACTTGCAAATAAGTGCTCGTCACCATCAGCACAAAGACATACTCACATGGAACAGTCTCGTATACGCATAGCACTTCTCCTACACTTTTATTCCGAAAGGATTAACTTGCAGGTGCTACATTTAGAACTAGGACGAGGATTATAGCCTTGTGGGATATGGGTACCCCTGGGCCCACTACCGACCGGGTAGACAGTCGGCCTGGTCCCACACCTGACAAGGAGGTGGGCTGATCCCAGGCCGGCCCACGAGGATCCTCGGCTTGATGGACAAGATTGGAGAAGACTTGGCCCGCAAGGTATTCGGCGATATCCTCAGATCCCGTCCGGAGATTATGGAGATTATATGGCAGCCGACTCATATTAGTTTCCTAGTCAGAGCCGGATACAATTAGAGATAACTGACTTGTAAACCCTAGGTCGACAGCCTATATAAGACGGCCTAGGTCGACCCCTCCACACATTCGATTGCTAGCTACCAGATCCCCTATTGTAATTAAGAGCTCGCCGTTGTTCCCCGGAACTCGCCGAGTAGATCAATACAAGACCCCGAGCACATGACGTAGGGTATTATACCTCCGGGTAGCCCGAACCTGTATAATCCCTGTGTCCCTGTGTTACCTCGAGCTCCCTAGTCCAGCGATCTCCCTTTACCTACAAATCAACCATCTGGGTATCCCCGGGTGGACTGCCGGTCAATAGATCTGACAGTTGGCGCGCCAGGACTGACGCCACCCCGAATACACACTTTGTGGGGTTGAGCTTCCATCTGAATGTGCATTGATTACACGGATCTCAACCCCTACCTGGCGCGCCAACTATCGGCTGGGAGGACGGCTTCGGAGCCGTACACCAGGAAGAAGGGAGTATATCCCGTTGCTCTGCTCTTCTGGGTACGTAGGCCCCATATAACATGGGGTACCTCTTTGGCCCACCGGCCGGGGTGCTTGTTGAGTTCGTCATACATGGCTTTCTTGAGCGAGTCCTGGACCATGCCATTAGCCCGCTCAACCCAGCCGACATCACCCACGGTGCTCCGCGCATCCAACACTACGAGGAAGGCGAAGCAGAATTCGGCCGCCAGGTCGACATCGACTGCATAGAGGAACATCGACTCGCTGCACTGGTCAGGCATGCCAGACACGAGCAGCAGATACGGCGCTACCACGATAAGAACGTCCGGGAACGCTCCCTCAACGTTGGCGACTTGGCCCTGCGCCGAGTCATGTCTACCAAAGACAAGCACAAGCTATCCGCCCCCTGGGAGGGCCCCTTCATCGTCAAAGAAGTTGTTTCGCCAGGAACATATAGCCTCCAGTGGGCCAACGGCGACCCTGTCCCGAATGTGTGGAACATCGAGCACCTCGTCAAGTTCTACCCGTAGAATTTAACAAAGCTATGTATTCCTTGTCTCATATTAATGAAAGAATCTTTGCCTCGTTATATGGCTTATCATTAACACCTTCCCCGGCACCCATGCTGATGCTCGGGGACTGGGCCCGACCCAGACTGCGTTTTCTTCACCACGATACCCGGGGGAGTACCTGCTTACTCCGACTTCCGAGTCCTTGCCCAACCCTATGCTCCCCCCGGCGACTACTGAGTTAACCCGGCTGGTCCGAGTCCCCAACTGTGAAACCCTGAGCTCCATGCTCAACCCTCGCGCCCCCTACACCTAAGCCTCCCCGCTGAGCAGTGTAGCAGGGTAAGCCGTCCTCTCCGTGAGCAGTGGTCAGCGGGTCCAAAAGGCGCTTAAACGGCACAAGGCAGTGGCCAGTCGGGTGACACAAGGTCTTAGTCGGCAGGAAAAAGGGTTTAACAACACACCAATATACATCAATGCTTCAAATAAACCCAGAATTTTATACATATTGGAATACTGCAGAGTTTACATCTATAATTGTTTTTATAGGCCCAGTTCTCTTGCAACAGCCTCGGCCAAAGGGGTACACTCGTCGACTAGCCCGTCGAACTCTTCGTCGGCAAGCTCCTCGGGTATACCATCGGCGATTGGGGCTAGCTCCTGTGTCGGGAAGTGAATTCTGAACAAAGCCAGTACCCGGCTCCCGAAGCCAATGGCAGTCTGCTGCATCAATTGAGCGGCGCGGTTCGGGCCGGCCCTGAGCCGCTGCGCCAATGTCAACGTTGCCGGGCCCGACTCGGCAGGCACCAGCGAGTTGGCATTGAACTCGGCCGCCTGCTTCAATTCCATCAATTCCGCCCGAAGCGCTGCAATGGGACCTAAATAAGCACTCCAACTTACTCAAGCTCCAGAAGACTCGGTAAAGAGATACTCACCATGCATGTCCCGGTCATGCGAGTCCTTCAACGCCTGGTTGGCCTCCTTCAGGTGCTCGGATTCGGCCGCCAGACGGAGGTTGGCTGCCTTCAGTGTCCGCACTTCCTCCTCCAGCTTCCGTTTGGCCTCGGCCAGCTCTTCCTCAAGCTTTTTCTTGGCCCCGGCCAGCTTATCCGCCTTCACCCGGAGAGCCTCTTCCTTCTTACTCGTCTCTGCAACAGAAGTTTCATGGGCACAGATGGATCGATTCAATGAAACACTCAAGACAAAGACAACAACGTACCCTCGACCATGACCTTCATGTCATTCATGAGGTCCTCGTTGGTCTTCTGCAGGTCGGCGAGCTCCCGCTCCCTCTGCATCAGGTATTCCTTGGCGGCTTCAGCTTCACGAACCCGGTCCGTGTGGATTCGCGCCAAGGCCCGGCGGTCCTCCAAGGCTTGCTGTTTGAAGCGAAGATCCTTCACGGATCGAGCTGTGAAGCCCTGATTCATAGAGAAAGCAACCGATCAGCCACTACAGAACTCACGAATTCCATACAGCAAGACGAGAATACCTGGACCACGTGGTTCAGCACACCAGCCACGTTCTGCAGCTTCCGGAGCTCGCTCTCGTGGTCGGCGATGTCCAATTCCAGACCACGCTCCGGCGTCAGAACAGTTGAGCTCGCCCCGGCCCCGAGCCCGGCCGAACCGGCTTCAACAACTGGCGGCACACCGGCGCCATGGCCAGCATTCAGCTGCTCCCCCAGCAACTGCTCATCATCATCTTCAAGCGCCGGTGGGGGGAGGCTTGACTGCTCCGCCCCTACAGAGTGCTCCGGCTCCTCCTCTTCGGCGGTGGCTTTGGGCACCTCGGCCTGCCGGTCGTCCACTGGGGTGCCCGCCCCCAAGACGTGTGGAGGACTCGGCAGGCGCGGCGGGCCAAACATGCTGACTGGCACCTATTCCAGCACGACCAGCGCAGTGCTGGTTCCGGACCCCGCCTCCGTGGTGGGAGGTCGACTTGACGGCACCCTGCCACCGGCCCCCGAGCGCGGCAGGACCGTGGCAACCACTTGACTCCTGGGCCTGTATCCAAGAGTTCAACAATTTAAGCCCAACAAACCAACGGAACAAACAGAAGCTCAAGGAAACTTACCCGCCCTTCCGTGGATGCTTGAATTGCACCCCCTGAAGCAACTGTGGGGGTGTCTCGCTCGGCAGTAGCGTTGAGCCTGGCTGCAGTGCAGGCGGCGCAAAAATGCCCCCTTGGCCGGCCGGAGTGTCCAGCACCGGCTGCTCAGACCCAGGTCCTGAGGGGGACCCGTCAGTGCCACCTCCTGCATCAACCGCCGCCTTCCTCTTCCCCCGCGCCTCGGTCTCGGCCTGTGCGCCCTGCCCCAGCTTCGGAGACGGCTTGGGGGACCCTGCTCGAGCTGCCTTCTGTGATGGGGTCAGTTTGCGCACGGTCTGACGCGTCGGCCGCGCTAAGCCAGTCCCAAGAACCCGCGCCACCGGGTCATCCTCTGCTTCCTCCCAGGCGGCTTGTCCCTCTTCCATGACTTGAGGTGCCCGGGACACCTCCTCCGCCGTCATCAGCTTTTCCACCCGGACATCACCCTCGGGCAGGGGTGCCGGGCAGAAGTACTTCGTCGCTCGGTCCTACAAGACAGATGCACGGCGTCAGCAATGATACAGTTCATCAGACATCCAGCAGTTCAGCAACCAAATACACAACTTGCAAGTAAGTCGGAGACTAACCGCAGGAGGAGGATTTTGTAAAGAAAATGGGACCAGTGTCCCTTGGTTGAAGATCTTGCCGCGCATGAAGCCGGAGATCCTCTCACACGTCTCAGCGACAGATACAGTCCGAATCTGCTCCCGGGTCGGGTCATTACCACCTGAGAATTCATACCCAGGATGCACCCGGTCCTTGATTGGCTGTGTCAATCGCCGGACGAAGGAGATCATTATGGCCACCGTGGTCAAGTTCTGCTCCTTCAGCTCGGCAACCAACTTGAGCAGCTCCTCGGCCTCCTGAAGCTCCTGGCCCTCCGGCTGTGACTCCCAACAGTCCTTCTTTGCCGGCCGGTGGCCAGTTCGGGCAGGCAGCGCAGGGGGGTGGTTCGCGACATAGAACCATTCCTGTCTCCAGTTTTTGTTGGAATCGTTCATGTCCAGGACGAAATATCTCCTGGACATGCCGACCCTCAAGGAGAACCCAGCCCCTCCGGTGATCCTCATTGGACCCTTCCCACAGCCTTCCCCAATGACTTTCATCCGATACAATCGCCGCCACAACCCGAAATGTGGCAGGATCCCAAGAAAAGCTTCACAAAGATGAATAAAAACGGAGATGGACAGAATGGAGGTGGGGTTCAAATGACTCATCTCCACTCCGTAGAAGTGCAGCAGCCCCCGGAAGAAGTCTCCCGTGGGCAATCCAAACCTCCGCTCGAAGAATGGCGCGAAGACGGCTATCTCGATCTCCGAGCGCTCCCATGGATGGGCGTCGTCCCCGGCGGCCCGCCATTGCAGGATCTCCCGTGGCCCAAGAACGCCTCGGCGCTCCATGTCCTGGAGTTTCTCCTCGGTGACGGAGGATTGGCCCCAGGCCGGCTCCTGTGGCGGCACTCCCCGGGCACAGAGGTCAGCTCCGGGGTCTCTTTGGGCAAGGCCACGGCCTTCCCTTTGGCGTCCGCCCCCGCGGCGGTCGCCGGCGCATCAGGATCACCGCCCTCATGGGCGGCGGCATCCCCCGCGGTTCCAGATTGGCCCGCGGAGGGCGCCATCTTCCTCCCCGCTTCAACATCGCCACGGCCTGTGGCAGTGCCCGCGTCGGGCATCCCCGTCGCCGGCGGCGCTTCCTCCCCTGACGCTGGCGCCCTCATCCCTTCCCTTGAGTCCGCCATCACTGCTAAGGAGCTTGGGCGCGATGCGAACGCGTAGCGGCGGTGGCGGCGCTCGAACTCCGGCGGCAGTGCGTGGGCGGAGGGTGAATCGCACTTGCGGCGGTGCTAAGCGGCGGCGGAGGCGCGGAATGCTTCTAGATTTGGAAATGACAGTGGTAAAAGTCGCCGGTTGACAGATCCAATTTATCCCCTTTCGTCGATTCAAATTACCCTAACGGCGCCGTAACTGATGGACGGAATCCGCGGAAGTCCCGTTAACTGCGGGCCAACAGCGCTCCACGCGCCAACAACTCTTTGCCCCAGGACTCGGCCAGCCCCGACCCTCAGGGACTCGGCGCTCTTGACTCCAGTCAACGGGTCTCCGGACTCGGCCAGCCCCGACCCTCGGGACTCGGTGCTCTTGACTCTGGTCAACGGGTCTCCGGACTCGGCCAGCCCCGACCCTCGGGGACTCGGCGCTCTTGACTCCGGTCAACGGGTCTCCGGACTCGGCCAGCCCCGACCCTCGGGGACTCGGCGCTCTTGATTCTGGTCAAAGGGTCTTCGGACTCGGCCATCCCCGGCGCTCGGAACTCCGTGTTTCGAATACGACCAAGAATTCTCTATGACTAGTTGCTACTGTGCGAACCTACAACGCCTCTGTCGACTTTCAGGTCCAGGGAATATAGATATTGCGCTGATAGGGACAAGATTCATCAGAAAGCTATAAGTTACAAAGGAAGCCGGTCATAGACCGGTCACAAAGATCAAATACATCAACCGTCAAGATGACGGCTTGGGGCACTCGTCCCTGCGCCTAGTGCTGCATCCGTAGCAAGCTTGGCCCACATGAGCTCCTCGCAAGCTCTCTTGTAGCACCACTGCAGCCGTCGACGAGACAACACCAATTGAGGGTTGTTGGCAAATGCCTCCGGCTATCCCTCGCTCTACAAAGCATTTCAGCCCACATGGCCCTCGTCACACGGGAATGCAGGGGTGAATGGGACAGCATTCAGATGCCAATCAACACCTCAGGATCTTCGCAAGCACTCTTCTAGCACCAAGCTATCAAGTCCCCATGATTCCTCCCTGGAGGATGAACCCAGGAGCAAGTCCCCAACATTCTTCAAGCTAGGTGGTTGCTATGCCTATCTTCTAATGACCGCAAGGCTCAGGGCCTTGGCGTATATTTATAGCTCACGATAACATGTGACCCCGGTTGCATTGTTCGGCGCGTGAGCTCTGTGCCACGCAGCAGCTCCTCTCTTCGAGGTCCTCAGTCCGCCCTTATCACCTTTGGCTTCATCCGACCACGGGAATGCTCTGTGCGTTCACGTGGGCACTGTTCTTGTCATGACTCGTCTGGCAGGGTTATCCTTTGGGCGGCCTGATTACCCCGAAGCCTGGAGATCCTTCTCTTTTGACCATTGGCTCGACTTTACTAGTCGGCCCAATGCTCGGGGACTACTCCATATGGAGGGCTTCCCATCAGGATGTGTCACTTTTTCCAAGTGGCGCAGCTCCTCGGTGTCCGACTCGGCCACGACTCAGCACTATGCCACTCGCGGCTCCGCCCCGAGTTTGCCCAGGGTCATCCCCGAATGGCCCGCGGTTTTCTTTTTTGAGCACCGCCCACCCTTGTGTCGGCCTGCCGACCAAGATGCTTCAGCCGACCTGGAAGGCTTCGTTTCTTCATCGACAGTCCGACACGCACCTGCACATTGCTCGGGGACTTGTGGGATATGGGTATCCATGGGCCCACTACCGACCGGGTAGACAGTCGGCCTGGTCCCACACCTGACCAGGAGGTGGGCCAACCCCAGGCCGGCCCACGAGGATCCTCGGCTTGATGGACAAGATTGGAGAAGACTTAGCCCGCAAGGTATTCGGCGATATCCTCAGATCCCGCCCGGAGATTATGGAGAATATATGGCAACCGACTCAGATTAGTTTCCTAGTCAGAGCCGGATACAATTAGAGATAACCGACTTGTAAACCCTAGGCCGTCAGCCTATATAAGGCGGCCTAGGTCGACCCCTTCATTCATTCGATTCCTAGCTACCAGATCCCCCATTGTAATCAAGAGCTCGCCGCTGTTCCCCGGAACTCGCCGAGTAGATCAATACAAGACCCCGAGCACAGGACGTAGGGTATTATACCTCCGGGTAGCCCGACCTGTATAATCCCTATGTCCCTGTGTTACCTCGAGCTCCCTAGTCCAGCGATCTTCCTTTACCTACAAATCAACCATCTGGGTACCCCGGGTGGACTGCCGGTCAATAGATCCGACAAGCCTGCACCCCTTACTGTCACAATACAACCACAACTGGGCCACACGGGTCAACAACAATCAGTACCATCGTATATTAGGCTGGGGTACAATTCACCCTATTCTACTAAGGGCTGACTTGTGAACTGCAAAAAAAAAAATCTCAGTACATGGCCATGGTGAGGGGTTATCAACATGTACACATATATGTAGCGAGCATTTGTGTTCTTAATACCATGTACACAGGGCCGGCTCTACAGCTTCAAGGGCCCTAGTGCGAACTTGGCAATATGGGCCCTTAACGCTAAATATATGTAATACAATGAATCCACCACTAAAACTTTGGCAGTGTGCGGTCGCAGAGGCCGGAACATTATCCATTTTCTAAAAAAAAGTAGTAGCACTACCATGCTAGTAAAAGTCAATTTTTTATTCATGTTCTTAATTCTTGATGAAATATACTGATAGGACAAATAGAAAAATAAAAATATTAGAAATTTATATAACTATTTTAGAATGCTAGCAGTCTAACCCTAAAATACTAAATACCTCATTATCTAAAAAAAATAGTAAATACCTTGAATTAGAGCCCCAACAATTGTTGTGAGTTTGTGACTGCGTGATGGATTGATTCAGCAGTTGATTTTCTTTTATTGGGTTGGGTAGCTGTGGTTGTGCCGGTGGTCCTTGGGTTTCAGGGCAATGAATATACATAGGTCCTGCATATATTGGTTCATGAGCCCCCTTCTAGCCTGGGTCCTAGGCGGTCGCACCCACCATACTGGGCCTGAGCTGGGCCCATGTGCACAGCTCCCACATAGAATAGCCCCGTATGGCGTATACACATACCATATCTCTTATAATTGTTTCCTCATTTATGTTTGGAGTGGAAAGGATTATAAAGTTGGCCCACGCGTGCCACAATTTGACTTAAATGAGGCCTACTAAATGCTGGTTGTAACTGATTGATGAACGCTGGTTGTAACTGATTGATGAACTTACGATAATGCCATTCAACAACCATAAGCAACAAAGATTATGTTGTTGACTTATGGTACGTCGAGAGCGGTTGGGATAACCCCTTATCATTTTCACTTATGTTTTCCCTACAAAAATAACATCCAAAATATGTAGGCTAGGAACATGAAAGAACATGGATTCATGTGTCATCCAAAATGAACTAATTCAAATGGGTACATGTTGTTAACAATTGGTATCCAGAAAGAAAAACAGAAACAAAATAATTTCCAATTCATTAGCACTCCCGTAGAACTAATACATATATCACTAAAGGAGTAGCATCTGCTCAATAATATTAAGGGCCCCTTTGGTTGGGCTTTGGCTTTTGGAAAAGCTGTTGTGAGTTGTGAGATGTGAAAAAGTAGCTGTGGAAAAACAGCTGTGGGAAAAGCAGAAGACCCTTTGGTTAGAGCAGTTGTGAAGCTGCATGCTGTGGAAGAAATACCTAAAATGCCCCTGAATGCCTGTGGAACTGTTTATATACAAAATAGTCGTAAAAACCTAATATGTTCACTATTTCGCATGTAAAAGGTTTTTTTAAAAAGGAAAATAATAAATTTTCAGCTTTCCATCCATATGGTCCACATAAGTAGAACAATATCAGTTACAAAATATAGATGGCTCATGTAATGATGATATGTCTCAACATAACTATCCTCCTCTCGCACTAATCAAAGCATCACCTATCCTGTCATGAATGGTATTCATGGTATCCTCATTCTCGACATCTTCACTCCCATCTACTTGTGCTTGTGTCAAGCCACTTGTAGATCGTACCAAGTAGTTCTCATCTGCATCACATCTCCCAAACATCTTATCACGCAAATTGCTATCATGGATAAAATTATGTAAAGCAAAACAAACAATGATTATATTCTTCTGAGTACAAGGTGAGAAACTTGGCATGCTCTTCAAAATACGCCACTTCTGCTTCAAGACTCCAATGTACCTCTCGCTCACATTTCGAAGGGATGAATGCAAGTAATTGAACATCTCGTACTTTCCTTAAGGAGGGCTTGAACGATTCTGAAATTATGGTATATGATATGTGCTTCCTTTGTAAGGTGCAAGAAACCCTATACGGTTTGGATAACCTGAATCCGCGAGATAATATTTTTCTATAAAAGTAAACAAGTAAGTAACTAAGGCAAACAATAGTATGCTACTTAACGAATTAGCCATGCATACCTTTAGGAGGCACATGAAATGAAGGAAAATTTGCCAATGCACGTGTCATGTGCAGACCCCGGCCAACCAGCAACAACAAAGGTAAACCTGATGTCAAAGTCACAAATTGCTAGCACATTTTGAGATGTTTCTCCATGGCTGTTTGTGTGGTTACCTGTTGGTATTTCTTAACGTTTACATTATTCTGCAAGCGCACAGAAGTACGTTGTAGCATTTCACCTGGGAGTATTCTAGAGTATCGTTATTTATTTATCCGCAGGGAAAGCGTTTAGTTAAAGAGAGGAGTCATCCAATGTATTTACTTACAACAACATTAATTTACCATAGTCTAGACAGGGGCAAATGATATGGAAGTGTAGGGTTAAGTGACACACAGAAGTTCATTGTTCATCATTAAGGTAGTCTTAGTTAGTATTAGAACATTAGTAGAGATCAACAATGGTTCATGAGCATCATACAGATGTGACTTGGATATACAACATTATCCTATACAAGCTCATACAAGGGACATATGACAGAGGACATATCGAGGTGTCCAGTGGTTCCCTCATCAAGGAACGACAAAAGGACGTCTTATCATAAAGGCCTAATATCATCTTCCGAACGTGAAGGATTACAAAGGACTGACAGGGCTGTCACCACCTGCCTCCTACCTTTACTAATTCGTGGGGTAGCGATACCCTCAACAGTATTCCGTATTCCAAACACCATGTTTGCAATAAGAAATACAACTCTATCTATCACTTTAATAAATAGAGCAATCATAAGGCACATTGGGCCAATGTCATAGCATACGTCAGCTTGGATAAGGTGCAAGACATAAGAAGTATATACTAAGTAAGTAGAGTAAAGTTGAGGCATACAACATAAGTATGAAGATACTTCCATTAAGCTCAGAGTATTACAAATAAGTAAAGAGATACAAAAGATGAACTCTAGAACTTACCAAGACTCCTCCAGAAGCCCTTCAGAAGCTCTACTACCAGAACTATCACTACCAAGACTAAGATTAAGCTTGTAGCAAGGGAGAACTCTTCTTCTGGTGTGTGTTGGATACGGCGCCCCTTGCAGGTATTTATAGCATCCATAGGTAGTTTGGGGTTGACCATAGGCGGTTGTGGCCGTTTGGCTGTGGGGCCAGGTCGGACGAAGTGGCCAGGTCGGCCGACCCTCTGTTGCACCGCCTCAACCAGTGCACGGTCCAGATGTCATTCTGAAGTCGATAGTGTTGCACCAGTCAAGGGAGGACCGGTTCGGCAGCACGGGGAGGTCGGCCGACCTAGGTGGGTCGGCCGACCCAGGCCTACCGCCTCTCGG
>CM014277.1:27075502-27092953 GCA_004135705.1 Alloteropsis semialata | reverse complement strand
TGGCCCTCACGCTCGGGGGCTGGACGCCGAAATTAACGTCGGATGATTTAGCCAGATGCTCCTTGACTAACCCTTGGACCGATTCCTTCGGAATCGCTTCAAGGCTCGGGGGCTACGGCCAACGGACGCACCTCGCGGCGCATCCGTTGATTGTCTGACGACCTCAGAAGAAGGCTACTAACCCTTGGACCGATTCCTTCGGAATCGCTTCAAGGCTCGGGGGCTACGTCCAACGGACGCACCTCGCGGCGCATCCGTTGGGTAAACGGCTCTTTTTCTCTCCAGTATCACGCGGTTTCGCTTCCAACTGCAGCAGGCTCGACGCTCATCAGACAGCACGACCTCGCCGACTTGTCTCTCAACCACGTACTACTCGGGGGCTTGTCGGGGGTAGACCCCCAGGGTACCCAGCAGGCGGATTGGCCCAACCAGCAAGGGGCGGCCCAATCCGAGTGCAACTGGGCCGGTTTGTCAGACTGGGTGGCCCACCACTCGGGAGGCCCACCAGTCGGGCGAACCGGATGGGCGCGACGACGCGCGCGGCAAGGAAAGCACACGGCGTATCCCGCAAGAAGCTCGGAGATCAAGATAAACTAGCCGGAATTATAGGGAAAGATATCTGTAATCGTTATAGGATCGAATCCTTGTAATTCGGGTAGGTTACGATCTCTGGCCGACTTGTAACTCAAGGCAGCCGGACTATATAAGGCGCCTTGAGACCCCCCTCCAAAGCACGAACATCTACGCTACAACCCACGATCATACAACCCTAGGACAGAACCCAACTACGGAGATCCTTCCAGGAACTTCATACACAGCAATACAATCGCCGCCAACACAGGACATAGGGTGTTACGTCATCTCGACGGCCCGAACCTGTTCAATCCTTGCGTCTTGTGTTACCATCGACTTCTGATCCTCGATCTGTCCCTCAACAAATCAACCACGTAGGCTACCCTGTGTGGACTGCCGGGTCCAAACATCCGACAGACGAGAGACTAGAAGAAATGAATCATATATTTTTTTCATAACCAGTGCTAGGTGGGTAATTTTCATGAAGTTGCCCACCTCAAAAGCTAGTGAAAGGAGGGGGAGATGCTTTTCGATTTGTACAAGAGTGAAAGCTACTTTTGGGTAAAAGCACCTAGGACTTTTGGGCCCTTTGGTTGGCTTTTGGCTTTTGCAGAAGCAAAAGTAGGTTGGAAAGCCCAACCAAAGGGACTCTAAATCCAAATTTACGCAACGAAAAAAATGGAAGTTTCTAAACACTGCATTTTTAATGGAAAAGAGTCTTACTAGAACTTCCCATATACAGTTGGGATTCCGCACTAAATTTCTTATACGTACCCTAACCAGCTAGGGAACGTGCCATGGCGCTATAGTCCTATACTATATAAGGCAATTAGGGCTCCCCAAGTGTGGCACCTCAGACCTATTATCAGTGCAATGCAAACCGTCAAGCACATGATGTATGGTATTATGCCAATAAGGAGGGCTAGACCTATATCAATCTATGTTTCCTATGCTTCCATCAAGATCCTAGCCAGGCACAAAGCTTCATAGTATATATTGCAGATAAACACCGACAATTTGCGCGCCATGTAGGGGTATATATCATTGATAGCAATCTCATCATCAAGTTTGGCGGCTATAAAGTCAATGACCAGGGGTTTCTTTATAGAGCCTCGGCTATCCAATCTCTCCACCAAACTAAAATAGGGCCATGTTTTATTTCTACTAAATATAAAAACAGACACCATCTGTACTGAATGGAATCATTTCAGTATGTATTAATAGATTTTGAAAACAAATAGTAATTTTAGGCCAATAAGGATGCACACAGTATCACCATAAACATAAGCCAAGTTCAACATTTTCCTACTTCATCATATCCTACCATAACTACTGTTAATTACAAAAATACCAGGCCATTAGCACATAACTACTATCAGATACAAAAGATGGCCAATTTGTCAGCAGCACTAGTTCTATGTTTGTAACTGTTGTCGTCTGTTCAAGTATATAGTTCCTGACTCGCTGAAGCTTTGAACAGGTCACTCCAGCTCGTGGCAGAGGACAACAGTATGCAGCAAGCATATGATAGCATAGTTGGACTGTTGGCTGGGCCGGGAAGAGTTTGACGTGGGTGGTAAACTAATTGCTTGTGAAGAAAGATTTTTGTCCCAGTAGAATCATATCAATACCAACAAGAACGTGTTGCAACAACATAAAACCATATGGAGCTACATGATGTCACGTTTCAGTTATTACATGACATATATAACAGATGGTTTCTCCGAGCAACACAAACTTGGCCAAGGTTCATATGGACAGGTTTATCGGGTATGATCATAGCATACATTTATCTCTATACAAAAACTGATTTCATTGTTACATTATCTGTATCCTGTAATACAGTAATGAAAAATGGATTTGAAGGTATATATCAGAAAACTAACACAGCTTCTTTTAGTAAGTACTATATGTCATAAATCACATGCCTCTTTATATAATTATTTTAACTTGTTGCAGCTTATTTTGTACAAGTTTCAGAGGAAACACTACTTTTAATTGTATATACTTCACAAAACCGAATATTTCAGCATAACACACTTTAAGTTTCAGTTTACTGCTTATAAATGTGACTACTAAAAGCGTTGTTTCTTGAACATGTAAACACAACAGTAATTTTCTTATATCTTTCCTAGAACTGTAGTTGTGCAATATTTATTTGTTGGGGTGGCAAAGTTAGTGGAGTTTTGTGAAATTTTTGACTGATTCAAATAGGGAGTCATGAGGAATGGAAAAGAGATTGCTGTAAAGCTACTTTTCGATGACAAACCATGGCATGACGATATCAAATTCAAGAATGAATTTGATAACCTTGCAATGCTTGAGCATCCAAATATTGTCCGGATTATTGGCTTTTGCTATGACAAAAAACACGTAATCATAGAGTACAACGGAATGAATGTTTCTGCCGAGAAGACATCGAGAGCACTCTGCTTTGAGTATTTGCACAATGGGAGCTTAAGAAATCATCTTTCTGGTATGACAGCGATCCATTTTCAACATAATATGAAGCATGCAAAAAAAAGCAGTTTAGTTAATTTGCATAGATATAATTGATATTCCATATCCTTGTTTATATATGCAGATGAATCATCTGGGCTCGATTGGCACGGGCGTTATAAAATAATAAGGGGAGTTTGTGAGGCTTTAAAATATATACATGAGGAACTGCAACCACCAATTTACCATTTGGACATAAAACCAGACAATATATTGCTTGATAAGAATATGGTGGCAAAACTCGCAGATTTTGGTTTGTCCAAGGTCTTCCATGAGGATTTCACTCGAAGCACGGCCAGTTCCTATGGAACACTGTAAGTACAGTGTCTTCTGCGAGTGCATCATCCCTTAATTGAACAGGATATGGAATTAACGCAAACCATCATATTTCATGCAATGCAGTGGCTACTGTCCACCAGAATATATAAACAGAAATAAAGTTTCAAAAAAGTTTGACATATTCAGCATAGGTGTGGTAATCATAAAGGTTGCGACTGGACCCAATGGCTATGCTCAAATTGATGACATGCCCCACAAAGAATTTATTGATCAGGTAACAAATTCTATCTCTCTCTGCGCGCGTGCGCTTGCATGTGCATGAGATGAATACAAAGTTTAAAATGTTAAACATATATGCATCTGTTTTTATACGGCTTTGGACGGTGCAGCTTTGATAGTGTCTTATTCCATGACCACGCTTTGAATTATCAACTTTACAGTCTCGAAAGAAATGGAAAGAAAGGATGCAGACAGCATGGGGCGGCTCCTTACTCGAAGCATATGTCGAACAAGTGGCGACTTGCATACATATAGCATTGAACTGTGTGGCCGAAGATAGAAGGAAGAGACCAGAAATAGGGGATATAATTGGATGGCTGAATGAGACAGAAAATTTGATTGGTGCTGAAAACTAACCAGCGGGACAACGTAATCAGGATCATTATTAATATTGACGCTGAAAAGTGTCTAATTAGAATGAATGTATATGGAATCCAGTGATTGTACATTGATGTTCAAAACAAGTGAATCCCTTGATTATATTTTTACATTAACTGGATCCCCTCTCTTTGAAATTTTCATCATTAAGTCATAATTTAGTTAGTCAATTTTATAATTTTTACATGTTTCTGACGGTGACCGCAGACCTCATGCTGACACTAGGACGAAAATATTCCTACAATATGACATGAGTAACGCCCCGATCCCCCAAGCCGGACCCGCTTACGCCTGGCAGCTCTCTAGGACCTCAGGACTTCACTCACTGACCAACACAAGTCTTTTTTGCGCACTTTGTCCTCACTCGTGAGCACCCGGGAGGAACTTTCCGGTCGGTCACCCATCCCTAAATTGCTCGAGACCAAGCACGTTTAACCTCAGAGTTATTTGGAGATGAGCTTCCGAAAAAAAAGTTGCAACTTGTTGGTATGAGTATTCTATCAAACCTATTAAGCCTTGGGCCAGGATGTTACAACATGTCAAGTAGAAACTTCAAGATATGGAATAATTCCCAAAGTGACAGTCTATAATTTGGAACAATACGGGAAACATTGTCCAGGATCTGGACTTGTAGAAGAGAACCAAATTGGTTATGGGTTTCTACATTAAACATGATCGTCATTTGTTCATATCTTTTTTGTGGTTTGATTGGTTATATTTAGTCAGTCTTTAACACAAAGGGTCGTCGCTCCTGGTACATAACTCCATATTTTACCATTTCACTACCTTTCTGAGTTTCAAGGATCGAGGCTATATCCATGGGACAAATTTAATAAAAGATCAGCAGTTAGGCATCTTTAACCGGCATTTGGGTATTGCAAGTTAGACTTCTCACTATCGTTTGGGTATCCAAATTACAGCTGTCAGAAACATGTGGTGCCTCACGGTAGATTTGAGAAATGTGCACGGCCCATAAGAAGAAAAAGTTTTCTGAGAATCCAGTCTAACATCACGTTGTTAGATCAACATGAACAAATACATGACAGGATCACTAATCTCACACTTAGAACACCTAGGACATGATGAACTGAGAAGGTAGATGCATCACCATTAACAGGGACTTGAGATCCCGACATCGACATAGCTGAAGTCCTTGTGCCTGCGTGATACAGGCATTGGTGAGGCGAACTGTACAGTAGCAGTGAAGGCCGGCATCCTTGTGGTGGTGTCGGTCTTCCCGATGCTGCAACGCGTGAGGGATCGGGCCTCTAGGCTTTGTCGGGGGCAGGGTCAGTCCCACGGGAACGATAGATTTCGTGAAACCCCGGTCTCCCCCTTTTGTTATTGCGCTGCGCATCAGGGGACCGAAACCATCATTGGTTTGGCGCCCCCAATCAGGGTGCGTCGATGGGGATGTGGGTGTCGCCCGTTCCTTATGACTTGGGCTCGTAGTTAGCCGCGAGATCCAAATTCCAACATCCTCCCCTTGATCTAAAGGCTAATCATCATAATCCCTTTCTCAATAGAACTTCACACCAAAACAATGTGTTGCAGCAGTCAATTAAATACCACTGAAACACATTATTTATAGTGCTACATTCTAAATCAATCGAATAAATATAATACTTTATGGGAGTTGGTTTCATTAGATGGTCCTCCTATTGTCCAAAAGCATAGGTTTTCCAGTAAAACCATGCCGGCTACAAGATTACAAAAATTACTGGGTGGTAAGCATTTTGTAAGTGGATCCGCAAGCATAAATTCGGTACCAATGTGCTCAATTGTTTGATCCTAGACTCTATCTTTCACAACATGATACTTAATGTCAATATGTTTGGCAGAAACACTTGACTTGTTGTTACTAGAATAGAAAACTGCGGGTTGATTATCGCAGTACATCATTAGTGGCTTTGAAATGCTGTCAACCACTCTTAAACCCGGAATAAAATTCTTTAGCCAATACGGCCTGCCCGGTAGCCTCATAACATGCCACATATTCAGCCTGCATTGTCGACGATGCAGTAACTGTCTGTTTAGAGATTTTCCGCGATATAGCTCCTCCTGCGAGAGTGAAGATGTAACCTGACGTGGACTTTTTGTCATCAACACACCCCGCAAAATAAGCATCAGAATAACCAACAATCACAAGGTCATCGGACTTTTTATATACAAGCATGTATCCTTTAGTTCCTTGCAAATAGCGTAATACTTTCTTAACGGCTTTCCGGCTGAGTCATGTAAACATTTTCATCCAATTCTCCATTCAGGAATTCCATTTTCACATCCATCTGGTGCAACTCTAAATCATAATATGCCGTAAGTGCCATAATAATCCTAAACGAATCTTTAGTTGAGACAGGAGAGAATGTCTCATTATAGTCAATTTTACCTTTTGCCACGAGCCTTGCTTTATAACTTTTGATATTCCCTTTGGAGTCACGTTTGGTTTTATAGACCCACTTGCAGCCTACTGTTTTGGCTCCATCAGGAATCTCTACTAAGTCCCATACATCATTTGTACCCATGGACTCTATTTCATCTTTCATTGCATCAAACCACTTAGATGAATTTTCATTCTTCATGGTCTCCTTGAATGAACAAGGATCATCTGCCTTTCCGATATCATTTTCATCTTCATTCATATAAATTTCATAATCATTAGGTATGATAGGTCTTCTCTCTCGCTGTGATCTCCTGATCAGTTCTGCAGTTGGTTCATTAATCATTAAAAGGGACTAATGAGTCTCTTCATTATTTGTAACATTAGTGTCAATTTCAGAGTCTCTATCAGGAGGAGTACCAACAACATCAGCTGGAGGAATGGCAGGTGTCACACTCGCAGAGGGCGCTGGAGCTACAACTATTTGAGGCACGGGAAAATTAGGGTCTGGGATTAGCGGTGAGGGAACATAAACCCGCTTCTCCTCAAGATCAATCTTCCTGGGCTCCAAATTCCCACTTATTCCATCATTTTCCAAGAACACGGCGTGTCTGGTTTCAACAAATTTGGTAATATGATCTGGACAATAGAATCGATACCCTTTAGACCTTTCAGGATAACCAATAAAATGGCAACTCACTATTTTGGGGTCCAATTTCCCAATCTGTGGATTAAATACTTTAGCTTCTGCTGAGCAACCCCATATGTGCAAGTAATTAATACTCGGTTTTCGCCCAGTCCATAATTCATAAGGGGTTTTCGGTACTGATTTACTGGGGACCCGATTCAGTATATGCACAGCAGTCTTTAGTGCTTCCATCCACAACTTGGCTAGCAGAGTGGAGTGGTTCATCATACTTCGCACCATATCCATAAGTGTACAGTTTCTTCTTTCTACAACTCCATTTTGCGGTGGATCACTAGGCATTGAGTATTAGGCAGCTATACCATTCTCACGAAGATAATTGGCAAAGGGGCCAGACACCTGCCCATAATTTGTATGTCTGCCATAATACTCTCCACCACAGTCTGAGCGTACTACTTTAATCTTTAAATCATGTTGATTCTCTACTTCAGCCTTGAATATCTTAAATTTTTCAAGTGCTTCAGACCATTCTTTAATAGGGTATATGTACCCATACCTTGAGTAATCATCAGTGAAAGTAATGAATGAGTCAAAACCATTAATAGACATTATTGGGAATGGACCGCATATGTCAGTGTGAATTATTTGCAACGGTCCTGTGCTGCGATTGGCACCTTTCTTTGTATGCTTAACATATTTCCCCTTAATGCAATCTAGACAGTGATCTTCTGCGTCACTAAAGTCTAGAGGAGGAAGTATTTGTTCTTTAATTAGTCGTTCAATCCTCCCCCTCGAAATATGGCCCAACGGCAATGCCATCACTTCGAGGATGACTCATTAATACTCTTGCGCTTTTTGCTTTCATCACAGACATTCATAGACACAGAATCTTTTAGAGATAGCAAATAAAGCATGCCATGTAAAACGGCACAGCCAGCATTAATACTGGACATAGTAGAAATCAAACATTTACCGTCTCCAAAATTACAAGAATATTTATCAACATCCAAACATGAAACCGAAATCAAATTTCTCCTAATAGCGGGAACATAAAGAACGTTTTTAAGCTGAAGTACAAAACCATTATTCAAAACTAAGGGAACTTGTCCTATAGCTCTAACTTCAGCCTCATGTCCATCAGCCACTCGGAGGTTTCTTTCCCCGCCGCTCAGACTTCGGGATGTACTGAAGCCCTGCATTGAATTGGTCACATGTGCCGTAGCACCAGAGTCAATCCACCATGTGTTTGAGGAGAAATCAGCATAAAGAGATTCATCAACAAAACTTATTACATCAACATTACCTTTCCTGGCGAGCCATTTTAGCCAACCAGGACAGTCATCCTTGAAGTGGCCTTCCTTCTTGCAGAAGTGACATGTGTTGTCCTTCTTCCCCTGAAGGTCACCAGGTGCTGAGGAGCTTGAGCCAGGGCCTGAGAAGTTAGGACCAGGGCCATGAGCCTTAAACTGAGGTTTCTTGAAGGGGGCAAGACCTTGCTTTTGTTTCTTTTTCCCCTTTCTGTTCTGGCCCTGTCCCTGACCTTTCTGAGGAGAGTTTACATTATTTATAACATCTTTCTTCTCAGATCTGATTCTCTCCTCCTCCTGGACACACATAGCAATTAGATCACTAGTGCTCCATTTCCTTTTCAGTGAATAATAATTCACCTTAAAGGCCTCAAACTCTGCAGGGAGAGATGTCAGAATATAATGGACAAGGAAAGCATCCTCCAAGCCCATCTTCATGTGCTTAAGCTGAGCATTAATATCAATAATCTGCATAATGTGCTCACGGACATTCCCATTCGCACCATCATACTTAGCCTGAGTGAGCCTCTTCATAAGAGTGGAAGCATAAAATTTTGAGGACCCCTTGTAGTGTTCCTCCACTGAGGCAAGATACTCCTTAGCATTTTCATTATCAGGGATAGCACCTCGGATGCTCTCAAAGATGGAGTTCTTTATGATCTGTCGCGAGAGACGGTTTGACCGCTCCCACTTCTCAGCATTAGCTAGGTACTCAGCTCTCTTAGTGTGGTAATCCTCCACACCCTCCTCAAGAGCTTTGGGTTCATCAACCTTCAGCGCATAATCAAGATCAGCGATCCCAAGGTTAATGGTCACACTGGTCTTCCAAGAGGGAAAGTTGCTGCCCGTAAGTGTCTCAATAGCAGCAATCTGTGCAGCGACAGAGTTCATTGAAAAACATAAATTTCACATTAGTAATAAACACATAATTTGCACGAAATTAATCCACGTTGGTTCGATTAATAACATGCAATTCTAAAACATATCACTGTTGGGCAGAAATGATTTAGAATAAATGAATAACACATATTCACAAAACAAATTTGGTCAGAATTACAAATATTAGTTAAACATAAACATAATAAATAACATGAAAATCGCTAATCAAAATTTCTCGTTGGTTCTATTTTAATTAGAGAAGAGCATACACAGCGGAATAAAAGATTTCATAAACATTCAACATAATTCTGGGCATTTATCATAATTTAATCAGTGCAATATACATAATGAATACATCAAAATATAGCAAAATACATCAAAATACATGAAATACAGCATAAATACATAAGAAAATACACTGAATAAAAGGAAAAACATTAAAACAGCCACGGGCCGAGACAACTTCGCGCCGGCCCGTTAGCCGAAATCGGCCCGTGAGGCCCCTCCCTAATCCCGCCTGGGCTCGGGGCCTAGCAGCTAAAGGCTGGGCCGTCGATTCGGCCCAGTGCGGCTCCCCTCACCGCCCGCCTGCATCTGCGCTGTCCATCCTGATCTGACGGTTCGGATGCGTCCTTTCCTGAACAAAACCGCCGGCCTCCACTGCCCTAAACCCTAAACCATTTTTACTTCCGTGTTTCTCGCGTGAGTGGATAGGAGAGCGGTGGCAGTTTCAATGGCGTCCAAGCAGTGACGGTGGTGTAGGCGCGCCNCTGGCGGCAGAAGCTGCGGCGCAGCGCACAAGGGGAAGCGACGGCGCATGGAGCATGCTCGCCCATAAGAAGCTTAAAACGCCGGTGCGCAGCACAGAGGCGACAGCAACAAAGAAATTGTAAGTGCCACCTGATTGCTATTGGGGTTCGGACTTGGGGATTTTGGGGAAATTTCTCTGGCTAGGGTTTCGGGTGGATCAAAAAAATTGGGGATTTTGATTTGGATTTCATCAATTCGTTCAATTTCCCCTCCTTCTACATGCTACCCGAGTACCCTTTCACATAATCCGATGACTTGAATGTTATTTTGTGTCGGTTTTGCATAAGACCATAAGAACAGAGGAGGTTCTAACCCTAACTGAGACGTAAACATGAGTGAAAACCAAATCATGAACATTTGCATCTGCCAGGAGCTAATTGGCAGCATAAAAGACATCACAAATGAAACATTAGCACTTAAACATGATTACCTAGCATTAGTTTGACTTAACAGAGGGCAATTAGCATGCACAGAGGCATAAAACTTAGGGTTCTAGGCAAGATTAGGGGGCTCTGGTGCCAAATGTTAGATCAACATGAACAAAAACATGACAGGATCACTAATCTCACACTTAGAACACCTAGGACATGATGAACAGAGAAGGTAGATGCATCACCATTAACAGGGACATGAGATCCCGACGTCGACATAGCTGAAGTCCTCGTGCCTGCGTGATGCAGGCGTTGGTGATGTTAACCATAGAGTAGCAGTGAAGGCCGGCCTTGTGGTGGCCTTGGTCTTCCCGATGCTGCAGCGCGTGAGGGATCGGGCCTCTAGGGTTTGTCGGGGGCGGGGTCAGTCCCTTGGGAATGATAGATTTCGTGAAATCCCGGTTACCCGCTTTTATTGTTGCGCTGTGCATCAGGGGACCGAAACCATCACCGGTTTAGCGCCCCAATCAGGGCGCGTCGGTGGAGACGTGGGTGTCGCTCGTTCCTTATGACTCGGGCTCATAGTTAGCCGCGAGATCCAAATTCCAACACACGTCTCTTGTAGTCGATGTAGTCGTACTCGGCAGCCCAATCAGCACCATAGCAACATATGAGGTGCCTCACGGTAACCACAAGTACGGGTTTGAACTTTGCACGTAGATGTGCTAGCACTTCACATTTAGTCACATCTAGGGATGATTATGTGGCAGCCCACTCCAATTAATCTGGCTCAAGCACATGAGACCACTTACATTGCGATGTCACTTCACATTTAGTCACATCTAGGGATGATTATGTGGCAGCCCACTCCAATTAATCTGGCTCAAGCGCATGAGACCACTTCCATTGCGGTGCTTGACACGCTTCAACCGAACTAATCATGTAGTCTGTCGGGTAACGTCCCGATTTAACCACCGATCCTTGACCGAAACAAAATAGCAGCAAGTCCCACTCAAAGGTGAGCTCAGATGGTACCACAATTTTACAGCACAGGGTTCACATAGATAATTATACAAAAGTAGTGCACAAGTTTTAATTATTACAAACCAGAGTTCAACACAGCGGAAAGAAATGACAAGTCTAGTCGGCGGTACAAAAGACATCATGTGGAGCCCTCACATGACATCACTCCCGGCGGTCTGAATCTGACTTAGGCGGCACGTGCTCCACAAACCAACTAGCAGGCAACACACAAAGATAAGTCAAAGCAGCCATAGGGTCATAGCAATCATCATTATCTGAAAAACAAGCCACAAGCAAGGCTGAGTATACTAATACTCATACCCTACAAAAGTAAAATTCTAGACATGCAAGACTTTTGGCTGAGGGGGATTGTTTTGCCAAAAAGCAACTACAAGTTGATACTTACTTTCAATATTTTATCACAAGTTTATGTGAGGCTAACCATTTACTAAATTTCCAAAACTATCTAACAACAATCAAATGTAAAAAACAACAATTAATTATCAGAGTAACAAATTTAATCAACAGCCTCATCATTCCTCATTCTTACTAATGTGTGATGAAAGATCAAGCAGCTTCATATAACCGCGAAGGACGGACAACTCGAGTTGATTTTAACCATGCATGGGACAACCTAAATGTACGGCCTGTGAGCGACACCTAGGACCTCATGAAGCAACCATTCCCATCTCTGCCAGCCATCTGCTATCAGGGCCCACTCCAATCGAGTGCACGCCCCAACGGACCCCCGGTACATGAAGCAACCCTGTGCCGCGGCCACTGCTATACTCGCCATCTTCCCCTCGCCCAAAGGAGTAGGAAGCCCGTCAGACGTCAGACTGAATAAGGTACACAGGTTTACCAGTTTACCATATTTTCTGGCATATGCCTAGTACTTTCAAAAGCTTGACCAACTGACCACAAAATCAATGCCTTAGTCACAATTCAAGTGTGCAAACGAGACGATCAACCAAACAGGAATATCGCAAAGGCCCAACCTGCCGATCCTCATGATTCCAACATAAGGTAAAAACCTATATCTCGTGAGTGACAAGGCAATCACTTGACTTCTACTGGGTCCTTATTAAGCATGGCAATCTAAACGACCTACACATACTAGTATTGAGCATGGGTACCTAGGGATCATGCAACTAAGGTTTCATTCAACTCCTCAAAACGTAAATACACAAAGTAAAGCATAATTAACCCATGTTAGTTGTAAATTCATTAGTCATGTTTCGTGTAACACCCTAAAAATTCCTTTTCTGAATTAGTAATTAAATTGTTAAGTTGTTGTTTGTGCATTCTCAAAATTTAGGTAAATATAAAACCTTTTTGTAATTAAAATCAACTGTAAGTATAGAAACTTGTTTTGTGCATTTCATGCCGGTGCATTGTTTTCTTGTATGCGTGTTTTTGTTTGCTAAACCCAGAGTTCGAAAAACCCAACCCCAACCCAAAACCCAGTCCCAAACCCAAGGCTCAGAAACCCAACCCTAACTCGGCCCGGTTTTCCTTTCTCTTTTCTTCCTTGGCCCAAACTCCCAAAGATCCAAACCCAAACCATTTTATCGGCCCAACCAGCCCGGCCCCATCTCTCTGTCCCTCTTTCTTTTCTCTCTGGGCCCAACCCAACTCTCTCCCTCCTTTCTTCTCCTTGGGCCCAACCCAGGCCGGTCCCCTCCCCCACCCTCTACGCACGTCGTCCCCCTTCTTTTTCACGCACGCAGGAACCACACCTCTCTTCTCTCCCTGCATCGCCCCCCCTCTTTCTCCCTCGCGCAGAAACACAGGACGCCTCCCCTCCTCTCGCCTTCACCCTTCCTCTTTCGGCGACGCCGAGTATAGAAGGAAACCCGTCGCTAACCCCCCTAAACCGCGCCCTCTCCTCTTCCCTCTCCACGCCAACAGTCGTCCCCTCCCTTCCCCTTCCGAGCCTGCAAAAGAAATTGCCATTACGACATTTACAGCCACTAAACACAGAAACTCCTCCCTTCAATTCTCGGTACAGAGCCTCTCTCCCCTCCTACAAAACCATGGCCAAGCCTCTCCCCATCCTCCTTTGGTTCCCCCCACTCCCCAATTTCCCAAGGTCAGAGCCTTCTCCATTGATTTTCTGGTCACCGGAGTTCGTCACTGGAGCTCGACCTCGGTAAGAACCCCGCCGTCGCTTCTGTTGGCAGCCACCAGCGCCTCCCCTCACCCCTCCCTATCACCTCCTCCACAGGAACACAAAGAAGACTCATGGGCACCCAGAACAGTGACGCCGTGGCCACAGCCCCGTTTCCCGTGCCCAGCAGCATCCTGCGTCACCCCCCTCCAAAGCTCCTCATCTCTGCTATTTTGCTGCCCTAGGTGAGCACCAAAATGGGTTGCCCTCGACGCCACGATTCTGTTTTGCCGCTCAGCGCTGAATTCTGTGCACCACAGCCCCAGACCCCCTGATCTCCGGCTAGCAGAATGGCCTTGGCTTTCTTTCTGGCCGGCGCCATCCTCCTCTCGTGAAGAGAAGGGCCGTGCGGCCGAACAGAACCCCCTGGCTCCGAACAGATCCCCCATCCACCGCCCGTTGTTCATCCAGCGGTCCAAAATAGATCACAGATACCGCTTCGGCTTTATTCTAAAGAGCCCCTGGAAGATCAGCTAATAAACCAGCCATCCACTCCACAGTTCAGAAAAAGTTTTCTGCTACCCCATGAGATCTAGGGTTAATCATGTTTAGGTCCTCGGTTTATCGCAGCATAGTCCTTGCGTCTTGTTTTTAGTGTAGTTTAATCATCCTAGCTCCGATTAGAGTGATTTTTGAGTTCATGTGTTCGTAGAAATGCGTAGATTAGTTTTCTAACCTTTTTGCTTCTGTTTTCCATGTATGGTGTACTGCTCTAATAGAAATACTTTTGTATGCATGTACTGGCTTGTGATGGATGTATGTGTGGTGATGGAATGCGTGTATAGAATGCGAGCAATTCGAGGCCGGTTGTGATCAAGAATTTGAAGACCTGAATCAGCAGCAATATTTTGAGGAAGGCAAGTGTAACATGCTTCATCCTTGATACCTATTCACCTTATAATCACTTTATTCATTCAAGCATGTGTCTAAATTTATTAAACCCTACGGATGACTAGTCTTGTTGATTACCATATTCCTTGTTTACCTTGGGTTTTGCATATGGGTAGATATGTTAGTTGTGCTTAGCTTGCTCCAACACTAATGTTCGTTATAAAATGTTAATCTTGACTAATGGTATACTTGTAACCTTATTAAAATATGCTTTTTAGCAACTTGGTTTAGGGAGCTTGAGCATGTGTTTGGATTGCTCTAAGTGTCTCTTCATAAGGTCCTGTTCTTAAAGAGGCAACCCAGGAAAATCGTACAACCACAGGAATCACATGGCTCTGGTCTTGACTAAGTATGTTGTACGGCTCTAGCTTGTTTAGTGGTTACCGAAAGGCGCAAGTGGGGCTGCCAGGTTTAAGTGTGGACCTCGGTCAGTCTCGTTGGGGATTGTGTGATGGATTTGTGTGATGTTTTGGCTGGAGGCTGGAGGGGTCCATGCGCCTGTCAGGAAACCATAGCAGCCACTAACTTGTTAGGGTGTCGTTTTGAAAGGTCTCATAGTGAAACCCTGTACTCATTTCACGTGGTGTGAAGGGAGTGCGTGCCCAAGGCAAGGGGGATCACGACCGGTGGTGAAAGTGTACAACCTCTGCAGAGTGTAAAACTATTATAACAGCCGTGCTCATGATCAAGAGCGGCCTGGATCCTTTTTGACTCGGGGTTCCTTGTTTTCCGAATGAATGGTTAAATATGATGTTGTTTACTTATAATACTACACATGTTTTCATAATGTGGGCTACAACTGGGCTGTCGTATAACTATAGTAATTTAGGTTAATTCTAAAATCAATCAACTAAAAATGCTAACCGCAGTTTAAACCTTGTCTAGCCTTTTGAGCCTCATCTAATCATGTTATACTTGCTAAGTAAGATGGATTACTTACACTTGCTTCATATCAACAAAATCCCGGATGGGTACTCAGATGAGCCGCCAGTGGATGCATTTCTCGAGGAGTTTCCAGATTTCTAGGCTGTGTTCCCCAGTCAGAGTCCCTGTGGAGATGTCTTGGAGTTAATAATGTTAATGCCTGTGATGTAAAGACTTTATTTCTGTTTATGTATTGAGCACTATTTCCTTTCTTTGGTAATCATTTCTAGAGCTATATGTGTGTAAAGACTTCCTGGGTACACATATAGTAGCATTCGGATTTCCTTCGTAAATCCGGGTGTGACATTTCGGTGCTTGCCTTCTTGATCGCCACTGGCCTTGGGCCCTTTCGGACTTTGGTCCGGGTGTTCTTCAGCAGCTTGGTGCAGCTCCGCAGCTACTGGCTCGTCCTTTGGATCAACCGCAATCTCATACACGCCGTCAGTGATGGTGTGCTCTACATGAGATGCACAAACAATACTACCACATATCTATTTGCAGCAACTCAATTATACAACATCACTGGGCAGTCATTTACCGAGTATGAAACTCATTAAGAAAGCTGAGGTGGTGTGTTTGGGTACTGATTATGTAGCGGTTCAATTCTGGTAATTTACATTTTTAGAGTTTCCAAAATTACAATATGGAAAAATATAGGTTAATCTACTTAATAAACAACACAAATTTATCTACAAGTATGTATAAACCGTAAAAAGGATTGCATGGCAGAATCTGAACATTCAGCTGACCATGTTGCTATATATATTTTAAGAATAAATTTTACAGTAAGAAACTTATTTATTAATAACCCTTTTCCTAGCCAATTTTAGTGATTAAAGCCTAGAAAATATATTTTTATGAACAAAAAAATTACAGTGAGCATTTTTATGTGTTCCAAACAACAAAAAATAATTTACAGGATGTTACCAACATTTTACTTATCTATTTGCTATTCCTTTTAATAGCTACCATTTGCTAGTAGTTAGAAAATCATAAGAAAATTTACAAATATTTTTTGGAGCTGCAATTTTTATTGGATCTAACTTTTCAATAGATAACTCTACTGTGAATGTTCCAGATTTTTCTAAAGTGCGTAGAATTTCTGGTGACTTATCTACACTAAAATAGCTAGAACAAAGATTAAATCATAACATCAAAACCACATGCATTCTAGAGCGCAACATTTTTCAGAGGGTTTCTATTCTCCAGGATAACTCTACCAAAAATTACTAGATTTTTGTGAGAAGCTTACATATTTATTACTTCTTCTACTTCACTGACTCAACTAATTCAAGGTCTACTAAAATCATGAATAAACTATGGCCACCAGATACTCTAATCTACTCTACTAATATCAACAACACCAGAAGAGTTGGGTTTGCGGTTTTAACACATGCAGATGATCTGTAAAGCATTAAACAAGCTCACTAGCATATATTTTTGCATAAATCAAAACAGGCATAAAACAATACTTTTCATGAGTGCAAGGCTTATCTATGGATCGATATTTTTATAAGGAAACTAAAAAAATTGGATTTGTGATTTTATGATTTTTCTATAATTTACAACGCATTTACTAAGGTTCAGCCAATATTCAGAAAAGAATTACGAAAATAGAAACACATTTGCAGAATAGACCCTGATACTTTTTCAGATTCTTCCACATAAATCTAGAACATTTATTCGTAACCTCCTGTACTTTCTATTGGTTGTCCCTTAACCCCTTCTTCTATCACACGTTCTTTCACGAGCTCAGCTCGGGTGCAGGGGCGAAGCTACGTTGTAGCTTGTGGATGCCCAGGCACCCACGAAAATTTGAAAAACCTCTATTAAAAACAAATTTTCACCATGTTTGCTGATCAAATCTTCACATCTATAAGGGAAAGGCACCCCCCTCTAAGTTGCTCTAGCTTCGCCCCTGCTCGGGTGTGCAGGCAGCCTGCCGATGCAGGCCATGGCCAGATGAGGAGTCGACCGGGGATGGGGGCTTGGGGGGCACGGGAGGCGCGGCCTGGCCTGGGGATGAGCAGAACAGGGATAGG
>CM014277.1:27009867-27074502 GCA_004135705.1 Alloteropsis semialata | reverse complement strand
TGTGTTTTTTAAGCTGACTTAGAGCATCTCCAAGAGTGCCCAATATAAGATCCAATAATTGTGTTTTAGGAATCCACATGAAAATTTTCGCTCCAACAGCGGCCCAACACCGCTCCCAAATATTCCCGCGTGCCTAAAAACGGCGGCCATCGGAGCCAAATTTCCGCCGCGGCAGTACTCTCTCAATCCGATCCCCACCAAAATCATGGTTCTCCGATGTCGAGGTTATTCCCGTACACGGATGCACGGTTGCACCCCACGCCGGGCTGAAGACCACCGGGACGCCGCTCCTACTGGAGACAATGCAGCCGCCTCCGGTGTCCGGTCATCGAGTCCAGGGCGTGCCTCCATTCGAACAGTCAAGGTCGCTGGCTTCCTCCGTCGAGTAAACAGCTATAACGAAAATGGCCCTATGTGCCATTTATATTATGATTTTGGTGATTGAATGACAACATAGTCTTTGGGACTAACATGTTTGTTAAGTAATTTACATAGGAAATTACGTCCAAAAATGATTCCAAAGCATAGCCAAAAACCAGAGATAGTCTTATTTTGAAGCATTTATGACATGGTATTGGCTTATGAAATCATGGAAAGGGCTTGAGTTGATTGAATTAGATAAGCCTGCAGAGTTTGTACACGGCATATTAAACGCCGAGGCACGGCGTACAAACCAGAAGTATACAGCGTGAAGAGGCTGATCAAGCAGAACAAGAAGATTCTTCACGTCGTATGATACGGCGGTACACGGCGTACTAATTGGAAGCTTACGGCGCATGAAGAAATCAGAAGAAAGGCATCGGCATATGATCCGGTGTTACTGTGCGCATGAAGGGCGGATGATACGGTGTTCAAGGCATGGCCGAGTTCAAGCTAGGGTATGCAATATCCTAGACGGCGTATCAACGCCGACCCTCGGCGGACAAACGGCGTACAAGTTACGCAGGGACGATGTCAAGTGAAGATTGGGGAACAGCCACGGCGTTGTCGGAGTTATCGTCCGGCATTCCACCCGGGGGTACCCAGATGGTAGATTTGTAGGCAAAGGACAATCACAAGGCTAGGGAGCTCGAGGTAACACAGGGACACAGGGATTATACAGGTTCGGGCTACCCGGAGGTATAATACCCTACGTCCTCTGCTCGGGGGTCTTGTATTGCTCTGCTCAGCGAAGTTCCGAATTACAACGGCGAGTTTGCGGTTACAATGAGGGAGAGAGTATTCGTTGAATGAAGGGGTCAACCTTGGCCACCTTATATAGGCTGACGGCCTAGGGTTTACAAGTCATTTATCTTAATTGTATCGTGCTACAACTAGGAAACTAATCTGAGTCGGTTGTAACGTAATCTTCGTGATCCTCGGATGAGATCCGAGTGTATCACCGTGGGCCTTGCGGGCTAAGTCTACTTCATTTTTATCCATTAAGCCGAAGATCCTCGTGGAGCGGCCGGGGGTCAGCCCACATCATTGTCAGATGTGGGCCCAGGCCGACTGTCTACCCGGTCGGTAGTGGGCCCAGGGGTACCCATATCCCACAAGTCCCCGAGCAACGTGCAGGCGCGTGTCGGATTGCTGATGAAGAAGCGAAGCCTCTGTAGTCGGCTGAAGCATCTTGGTCGACAAGCCAACACAAGGGTGGGCGGTACTCAAAAAGAAAACCGCAGGGCATCGGGGATGAGCCTGGTCAGACCCGGGGATGGAAGCCCCGAGTGGCGTGATGCCGAGTGGTGGCTGAGTCGGACACCATAAGGGATTGCACCACTTTGAGAAAGTGACACATTCTTGATGGGGCATATGGAGAGCGATGCAAGGAGCTCTCCATATGGAGTAGTCCCCAAGCATTGGGCCGACTAGAAAAGTCGGGCTAATGATCAAGGAAGAAGAGTCATCAAGCTTCGGGGCAATCAGGCCGCCTAAAGGATAAGCTCGCCACACATGTCTGCGTACATCGTGAAAAGAATAGTGCCCTCGTGAATGCACAGTGCGTACCCATGGTCGGATGAAACCGAAGACGATAAGGGCGGACTGAGCACCACGAAGGGAGGAACTGCTGCACGGCGCAGAGCTCACGCGCCGAACAGTGCCACCGGGGTCACATGTGGACATCTAGCGCAGGGCTATAAATACACACCAAGGCTCGAAGCCTTGCGCTCATCAGAAGATAGGCATATCAACCACTGAGTTTGAATATGTTGGGGACTTGTTACTGGGTTCATCCACCGGAGAGAGACCGTGGGGACTTGAGAGCATGGTGCTTGAAGAGTGCTTGCAAAGATCTTGAGGTGTTGATCAGCATCTGGATGCTTTCCCGTTGTCTCCTGGCATTGCCTTGGGCCAGGGGCCTTGTAGGGTGAAATGCTTGTAGAGCCAAGGGAAACCCAGAGGCATTCGCACACAACCCTCAAGTGGGGTTAACCCGTCGTCGGTCGCCATGGTGCTACAAGAGAGCTTGCGATGAGGTCATATGGATGAAGCTTGCTGCATGTGCCCCAAGCCGTCATCTTGACGGTTAATGCTTTTTGTCCTTGTAACTGGCCCATGACCGGCTATTCTTGTAACTGTATAGTTTCCTAATGAATCTTTCTTCATGTCTTGGCTGCAAATGCAATTTCTGTTATCCTTGGCCCAGGGGTCAACTTGGCAACGTAGGTTCACAAGTAAATCCTCGGCGCCGGGTCCTCGAGCGGCAAGGTCGGCTGAGTCGCGAAGACCCGTTGGCCGGAGTCAGAGCGCTGAGTCCCCGAACGTCGGGGCTGGCCGAGTCGCGGAGACCCGTTGACCGGAGTCAGAGCGCCGAGTCCCCGAGCGTCGGGGCTGGCCGAGTTGCGGAGACCCGTTGATCGGAGTCAGAGCGCCGAGTCCCCGTTGACTGGAGTCAGAGCGCCGAGTCCCCGAGCGTCGAGGCTAGGCGAGTCCCTTAGGCAAAGAGCCGTTGGAGCACGGAAAGCCGTTGGCCCACGATTAACGGAATCCCGGCGGATTCCTTCCGTCAGTCACGACACCGTTAGGGTAATTGGAATCGGCCGAAAGGGGATAAATCGGATCTGTTCACCGGCGGTTTTTACCACAGTCATTTCCAAATCGAAAATCAACCCGCGCCTCCACCGCCGCTTAGCGCCGCCGTGAGCGTGACTCGATCACAACACACTCACTGCCGCCGGAGTTCGGCCACCACCGCTGCCGCAACTCATCTGCGTTGCTCTCGTGCAGTTGGCGGAGATGACGGACCCGAAGGCATCGCTGGGGACACCGGCGTTGGGAGAGGAGGTGCCGCCGCCGACAAGGACGGCGAATGCGGGTATCTCCGCGGGCCGTGGGGATGCTGATGTGGGGAAGATGGCGGCGTCCCCCATGAGCCAATCCTGGGTCGCCGGGGATGCCACCGCCAGCGGGGGTGGCGCCACTGCAACGCCGGTGGCCGCCGCCGGGACGGATGCCACGGGGAAGGCGATTGAGTCATCTAACGAGGTCGTGGAGCTGACCTCCGTGCCTAGGGGAGTACCACCCCAGGAGCCTGCTTGGGGTCAGTCCTCCATGACCGATGCGAAGCTTCAAGACATGGTGCAGCGAGGTGTACTGGGGCCCAAGGAAGAGCTGCTGTGGCAGCCTCCTGGGGATGATGCGCGGCCGTGGGAGCGCTCGGAGACAGAGACGATAGTCTTTGCCTCCTTCTTCGAGCGCGGATTCGGGTTGCCGATGGGGGATTTCTTCCGGGGTCTGCTTCATTACTACGGTATTGAGCTCACCCATCTGAATCCCACCTCCATTCTTGCAATTTCTGTCTTCATCCACCTCTGTGAGGCCTTTCTGGGGATCCCACCGCATTTTGGCTTGTGGCGGCGCTTGTACCACATGAAGGTGATCAGAGAAGATGCTGGCAAGGGCCCAGCCTAGATTACTGGTGGGGTCGGTTCTCATTGAGGCCGGGCATGTCCAGAAGATACATTGTGCTGGACATGAACGACTCCAACAAGGGGTGGCGTTCAGATTGGTTCTATGTCGCCAACCATCCCCCGGCCCTACCGACTCGGACTGGCCATCGCCCGAAGAAGATCACGGACTGGGAGTCTACTCCAGAGGGCAAGGATATGCAGGAAGCTGAGGAGCTGCTGCAGTTGATAGCCGAGGCGAAGGGAAGGAAATTGACAGCGGCGGCCATTATGATTTCCTTCGTCCGGCGTCTGACGCAGCCCATCAAGGACTGGGTCCACCCCGGATACGAATTCTCGGGTGCCAAGGATCCGACCCGAGAACAAATTTGGTCCGTGTTCATCTCCGAGACAATAGAGAGGGTTTCCAGTTTTATGCGAGGGGAAATCTTCAATCAGGGTACACCTGTGCCCTTTTCTTTGCATAACCCGCCTCCGCCGGTAAGTGTTTGATTCTCCTGATCCAATTTGTGTTGAGTTTGTAGTATGTGAGCCTGAGCCGCCGTGCTGATTGTTCTGCAGGAGCACGCGGTGTAGTACTTTTGTCCAGCTCCGTTGCCTGAGGGCAGTGTCCGGCTGGCGAAGCTGATGACAGCGGAGGAGGCGTCCCGGATGCCTCATGTGGTGGACGAGGAGCCGGCCGAGTGGGAGGCCGGCGACCAGATTCCTTCTCCCTTGGTGGAATTGAATGATGATCAAGTGACCCTGGCAGCTGTCATTAGTGCCAGGAAGCCAAGACAGGCGGCGGTACGCAAGGTGCTGAGGTCAACTAGGGCAACTGGCGGGAGCTCGTCGCCGAGGCAAGTGCCCAAGCTGGGGCAGGCCGCACGGGCCGAGTCCCAGGAGAGGAGGAAGAGGAAAATGATCCCCTCGGCGAGCGAGGCCGAGGAAGAGGCTGAAGGATCCCTCTCGAGCCCGGACTTGGGGGAGTCACCCCGGACCGATGCTGGTGGCCAAGGAACCTTGTACATGCAGCCGCCGGACCAGCCGGAATTGGTGTCGGTGCTCAGTTCAACGCCGCCCATGCTCCTGAAGAGGGTCCAATTCAAGCGCCCTTGGAAGAGCGGGTAAGTTGCCTGAAACACTTTGGCTGTTGCCTAGTTTGTTGTATTTATCTTATGCCCGCTTTGATTGTAGGCTCGGGAGTCATGAAGGTGGTGCTGGCCTGGTGACACTCCCAGGATCGGGGGGCAAGGGATCCTCAGTCCTGTTGTCCATCACGGATGCAGGACCCGGGGCCAGTGTCGAGGAAGGCCTACCGGAGCAGAGGCTGAGTAGCCCCTTGGCCAAGGATTAGGCGCAGCCGCCGAGCCCTCCGCGTATCACTTTGGATACCAGTCCCCCGGCCGCCGACAAGCAGGTAGGACTACCCAAGAGCAGTGGCGTGGAAGGGGAACCGGGTAAAGCGACTGGGGAAGAGGACCCGGGCAATGGCCCTCGCCCTCTTGGCGACGATGATGATCACCTGCTGGGGGAGGAGCTGAGCGCCGGGGTTGGTATCACTATGGCGTCCCGGGTCAAAGCCGTCACGACCGGGCCCAGAGCCGGGCCGAGTTCGTCAGCACTGACTCCAGAGCGTGCTCTGGAGATGAACATCGCCGACCACGAGAGCGAGCTTCGAAAGCTGCAAAACGTGGCAGGCGTGTTGGACCACGTCGTCAAGGTATGTTTTCTCTGTTTCTTGTCAGCATTGCGGAGCATGGGTTAACCAGGCGCCCATTGTATTGTTGCAGGGTTTCACGGCCCAGGCCGTGAAAGACCTCGACTTCAAGCGGCGGGCCCTGGAGGACCGCCAGACTCTGGCACGGATACATGACGAAAGGGTCTGTGAAGCCGACACCGCCAAGGAGTTCCTCATGAAGAAGGACAGGGAGCTTGCCGACGTCGTCAAGCTCAACGAGGAGCTGATGAACAATATGAAGGTCCTGTTGGAGGGTAGGTCTCTGTGATTAGCCTGCATGATTTTCTATCTGAGTGGCTTGCACTGATGAGGTTTCCTTTGCAGAGGCGAAGAAGAAGGAGGACGTTCTCTAGGGAAAGGTGAACAAGCTGGCCGGGGCCAAGTGAGAGCTCGAGAAGGAGGTCGACGCTTTGAAGGAGGCGAACAAGCGCCTCAAAGCCGACTCCGAGCGCTTGGTAGAAGCCAACCAGCGCCAGAGGGATGAACATGACCTGGCCATGCATGGTAAGTGTGGCTTGTGGAGTTGCGTGTTGTCTTCTATGGTCATTGTATTTCGGAACTTCTTTTGCAGGCGTTCGATCCGAGCTCCTGGAACTGCGGCAGGGAGCCGAGTTCAACGCCAATTCCTTGGTCCCGGCCAGGGCTTTGACGCTGATTCAACGGCTCCGGGCCGGGCCTACGCGCGCGGCGCAGCTGGTGCAGGGGACCGCAGTCGGCTGCGGTAGTCAGATCCTGGGGCTGATCTGGTCGCACTTCCCGTCGCTCGGTCTTGCTCCGATCAGAGAGGGCCTCCCTGACGGGTCTCTGATGAGCAGTTCGACGACTTAGTAGATGAGTGCGCGCCGCTGGCGGAGGCCGTAGCGAAGGAGCTTGGCCTGTAACATAAGGGTTGTAACTGTAAACAATACTTATAATATAAGTAATTCAGAGTTCTATTTATTGGAGTATTGAGCATTGTGTTGTCTAAATGAAATGTGGACCCTTTTCCCTGCCGACTCGGGCTTTGGGTCGCCCGATTGGCTGCTGCCCTGTACCGTTTAAGCGCCCTTTCATCCCGCTGACCACTGCTCACGGAGAGGACGGCTTACCACTCAGCGACGCTTAGCTGGAAGGCTTACTCGCTGGTAGCGCGCGGGTTGAGCACGGAGCTCAGGGTTTCACGGTTGGGGACTCGGACCGACCAGGTTAGCTCGGCTGTCACCGCGGGGAACATAGGGTCGGGCAAGGACTTTGAAAGTCAGAGTCGGCGGGGACTCTCCCTGTGATCGTGAGTGGTTTGTTTGGGTCGGACCCAGTCCCCGAGCATCAGTTTGGATGTCAGTTAAAAAGTAAAAGGTGGGCCTTATGACCCAGAGTCATTGGAAAAAATGCTTTATTATTAATATCAAAGGAAGAATACATAGCTTTCAAAGCATCTACGGGTAGAACTTTGTGAGGTGCTGTATGTTCCACACGTTCGGGATGGGGTCACCATTGGCCCACTGGAGGCTGTATGTTCCTGGCGAGACGACTTCCTTGACGATGAAGGGCCCTTCCCAGTGGGCCGATAACTTGTGTTTGTCCTTGGAGGACATGACTCGGCGCAGGGCCAAGTCGCCGACATTGAGGGAGCGTTCCCGGACGTTCTTGTCGTGATACCGTCGAACTTGCTGTTCATGTCTGGCATGCCAGACTAATGCAGCGAGTCGGTGTTCTTCCAACTGTCAATGTCGACCTGCCGACCTATTTCTGCTTCTCCTTCCTGGTAATGCTGGATGCGCGGGGCACCGTGGGCGATGTCGGGCTGGGAGGACGGCTTCGAAGCCGTACACCAGGAAGAATGGAGTGTATCCTATTGCTCGGCTCTTCTGCGTCCTTAGGCCCCATATGATGTGGGGTACTTCTTTGGCCCACCGGCCGACATGCTTGTTGAGGTCGTCATACATGGCCTTTTTGAGCGAGTCCTGGACCATGCCGTTTGCACACTCGACCTAGCCGTTGCACCTGGGGTGTGCCGAGGATGAGTAGTATACATCGATGCAGTTGTCTTGGCAGAAATCCCAAAACTCGTGTCCTGTGAACTCGAATCCCAGGTCGGTGACGATGCAATTTGGGATGCCGAACCAATGGGTGAGCTCCTCGATGAACTTGGCAGCTGTAACCGACTTGGTGTCAGTTACAACCTTGTACTTGATCCACTTGATGAACTTGTCGACTGCGACCAGGAGGTGTTTGAATCCACCAGTAGCGGTTTTGAATGGCCCGACGTTGTCGAGTCCCCATACCGAGAATGGCCAGGACGGGGGAATCGTCCTGAGCGCCTGAGCCGGCAGGTGCTTTTGCTTCTGGAAGAATTGGCAGCCGGTGCAGCAGCGCACCAGGTCTTTTGCCTCCGACAGGGCCATGGGCTAGTAGAACCCCACTCTGTAGGCCTTGCCGACTAAGGTCCCGGCAGCTGCGTGGTTGCTACATGTGCCCGAGTGGATTTCATGTAGGAGGCTGATGCCTTCGTCGCGGAGGACACACTTCATGAGTATGCCTGTGGAGGCGGCCTTTCTGTACAAGGTATCACTGATGATGACATAGTTTGTTGAGCGCCGAGTCAGCTTTTCGATTTCTTCCTTCGTACCTGGTGACCAGCTCTCTGTGAGAAAAGCGATGAAGGGGGTGCGCCAGTCTGCTTCTACTAGGAGAACTTCGTTGGTTAAGGGACCACTCGGGAGTGGTTCCGGTCGGGCACGGGGCTGCCGTCTTCAAGCATCTTGATAGACGGAGTGCGCAGGTCTTGAACGAAAACGCCGACTGGCACCTGGGCTCTGGTGGACCCTAGCTTGGACAAGACATCAGCGGCGACGTTGTCCTCTCGGAGTACGTGGTGGAGCTCGAGCCCGTAGAAGTGAGCCTCAAGCTTATGGACTTCTGCACAGTATGCACTCATGATTTCTTTAGTTGTGTCCCAATTATTGTTGACTTGCTCGACGACTAACTTGGAATCGCCGTAGCATATCAGCCGCTTTATGCCGAGTGACACTGCGATCCGGAGACCGTGGATAAGGGCTTCGTACTCGCCCCATTGTTGGTATAGTGTCGAGGTTGTACTCGTCAGATATTTGTCCGGCAGGCACCCCGCTTCGTGCGAAGATTGATCACGGTGACGAACAGAGAAACACGGGATTTTTATACTGGTTCGGGCCCTCGAGATCGAGTAATAACCCTACGTCCAGTTGTTGCTTGTATTATTTCGTCGAGTACAGATTACAATGCGTAACAAGTACCCTCGGGTGGATTGTCTAAGATTGTAGATCAATGGACATACCCTCTACGCACAGGACCCCCGCTATTTATATCCAGGGAGACGTGCCTTACAAGACAAAACAGACCTAAACCTAGTAGGACTCTAACTATCTTCGGGCTTCCCTTCTGCGATCTGGCCATCGTGTCTTGTTCGGAGTCTTGGTAGTTTGGAGTCGGTAGTCGGTAATCCTCGTGATCGGGCACCCTGGTATTATGGCCTCAACAGTAGCCCCCGAGCTTATCTTGTTCAGAAAAGGTTGATTGTTCAATAGCCTTCGGGTCTTTTTGCTCTTCGGGTGATTTCCGGATATGTTAATACCTCGTCAATCACTTGTGCATGAGAGCCAGAAAAGTTCCCGAACTCTTGAATGTAGAAACCTGTATCTGAATGATAAGGTCAAAGAAAAATATCAGCCATAATAATAAAAAAAACTGTTCCGTCTTGGAAAGTGAAACGCCCCAGGATTGATGTAACTGCTGCCCAGTGCATTAAAAACCCACTCCGCACGTCTCCCGGAGCTTTAGCAGCGCACGCGATACGGCTCCGCTCTGGCTCCTCGATTCTCGCGCGAAGCGTCGCACCTCTGAGTCTTTAAATATCAGATCTCTTGGATTGACGTGTATTTGAAACTTCCATCCTAAACCTTCTTCCTCCACTCGCCATGGGAAAGAAAAGGCTTAGCTGCAGGTTCAAGCTTCCTCGCCTCCTTTTCGGAGACTCCCCTCGCAGCTCCGGCGAACAACCGCCCGACAAGCCGGAGGACCCGCCAGTAGTAGATTCAAGATTCCTCGCCTCCTTTTCGGAGACTCCCCTCGCAGCTCCGGCGAACAACCGCCCGACAAGCCGGAGGACCCGCCGGCGACGACATCACCCACCGCTCCTCCTCAGGCTCCGCTCCTAGCTCTCCCCTGGTATGGGGATGATGGAGTCGAGGTCGAGCCACCAGAGGAGGAGGCTCCGGCGGTAGCGCCGCCATCTCCCGAGGCTGCTCCGTCAAGCATTGCCGCCGGGAAACGCCCTGCATCTTCCTCCCCAGCCCTGGCATCTCCTGTCTCCCTCTCCTCCGACGACGAGCCAGAGCAAGGAGGGAGCAGAATCCGGCTGAAGCCAGAGGCGGCGCACGCAGGCGCATCTTCGTCTTCTGCTCCGATGGACACCAGCGGCGACGAGGAATTCGCCCGGCGCCTCTTCGTCTCCCTGAACCGCGACCTGATCGGGATTCCCTGGAGACGGAGCGCTCGTGGATCTCGTCAGTGACTCTGAAGAAGAGAACGCGGTAGATGATGATCCACCGGCGAGCACACCATCGCCCTGATCAGATTGGTTGTCAATCATCAACCCAAGATCAGGGTGCTTTAGTATTTTGATTTCAGGATAGTTATCAATCCATTGTGAAATGTTCCCTCTTTTGGATTTAATGAAGAAATTTCACTTGATGGATGTAACTTAAATCCCTTGAGCTTTGGAAATTTATCCGTGTCAATCTGTTCACGAAATTGCTCATCCAGAAACAAAATTCCCGAATGAAAAATTTCTTCCGACCAGACTGACTATCTTTAGTGTGTTCGGGAAATTTGACCCTGATCAGACATGATCGGGGCATTTCCTTGATTCACACCGATCGGTTGGTCATTTAAAACTGATAACTTACCAAATAAGCTAACAACCCTAAATGCATTGAATTGGACTTACACATTTTTCGAAACGACGCGTGCCGTAGAAAAAGGAAAGAATCTTTTTGACCCAACAGTCACTGCGGATTGCGCGGCTTAAGGGCAGGTTTCTCGGGGTTCATGCTCCCTTGCAGAACCATAAAGCCCCCAAGCGCGGCCGCTTGAGATCTATTTGGGACTTCGTCTTCCTCGTTCGCATCCACAAAACATTCGCCATTTTCAACCGCTTTCTTCCCACGTCCACCTGCTCCTCCAACCCTGCTAGCTTCCAATCGCCATGGCGTCCACGCACCAATCGTCTTCTGGCACTGAGTCCACAGGAGACCAAAGTAGCGCCGCCGCCGGACGAGAACTCCGCAGTGGGAACACGATCCCCACCTCGGATGAGTACTGGTACAGATCAACCACGACGGCCAAGCAGCTGCAGAAGCTGGAGGACCTTGGACTACTCCCTGACACCGAACTTTTCCCTCGTCGTCATGCCAAAGGTCAGACGTATCCAACCCCCAACACTCTCGAGATGGTGGTGTTCTTGGAGTTCTTCCACTGTGGATTCGGGGTTTTTCCTTCTGATTTCTTCCACAGCGTCTGCGAGCATTACCAGATAGAGCTTGTGCACCTTAAGCCCGGCGCTTTGACAATGCTTAGCGTCTTTGCCTTTCTGTGCGAAGCCTGGTTAGGGATTAAGCCTTCACTGTTGCTGTGGAGATATTTTTATAGCCCTTCATACTACAAAAAACAAGTGATGCTCGGGTCCATCGGTTTTTCCTTGAGAAATCGGGAGATGTACATCCCCTTCCCAGTTAAGGATTGCTGGAAAGGATATGAACATCACTGGTTTTACATCACCCTTCCCCAAACCTCACTGGCAAAAGGGAAGTATTTGATGCCCTATCTCAAGGATGAGGCCAAAGCCCTGCCAAGAATCACCTCGGAGATGCAAAAGCACATTGATCGGATCCTGGAGCTCCGCAATGCTGGTCTGACGGCGGTTCACGTAGCAGAAATCTTCATTAGATGGAGATTCATTCCGCTTATGACTCACGACCGCTACGCTTGGACATTTAGGGGTGACAACGACCCGAACAGAATGAAACCCGATGGTGAGCATTTGTTTTTTTGTTCGATTGTTTTTCCGAGTTTGTTCGGTCATTTGAATTCATGACTCTTAACTAGCAGTTGTCCCAGAGACAGAAGTGGCCGCGCGCCTGAAGAAGATGTTCGGGGCTGATCTCCCGGACTGGAAAAACGTCCCAGCACCCTACAGCGCTGACAACCCTCCTCCAGAGGTAAACTGTTACTCAGAAAAAGCTCTTTCTTGTTTAATAGTGATATGATACACCTCTTTTTTTCCGACCAGGCCCCAGCTATTGTTGATGCCCCCGCCCAGAGCGGTGCCATCAATGTTGAAGAGGAGGGAGATCAGCACGTTGATCAAGGCACCGGGGCCCCGACCAGCGAACAACCTGAATCATCACCTGGTTTGGAGAAAGAGGTCCCGAGCAGCCCCCAGGCGATTATCCCCCGAACCCGAAAACGCTCTCGCAGTGTGGAGGGGACAGTTCTGGATTCGGGAGTCTTTGGATCGCCTAGGCTCGCCAATCTGCAGCCCAGTCGTGATCAGCCTCGTCCTGTTGCCCAGGTATCGAGCATGATCGTATTCGGGCGTTTATTCGCAGCTTTTGATCGCATAACCAAAGCTAAACGTGATCGGGAGATTTCTCGACAGGAAAACCGTCCGACCAGACAGTCATCAAAGCTTATTCCTGGTGCCAAGAGATTTAAAGTCAAAATCCCGACGGCCGAGTAAGAGCTTTGACAATCTTTGATTATGTATGAGCATTTTTCTTAAATGTTGTTTTTACTGTATTTGATTGTTCGGGAATTCAGGCATCCCGATCCCACAGCTTCTCCTCCTGTCAAATCATCTGCCAAAGAGAAAACTCCCGAGCCAGACTCGACAGCACAACTTGACAGCTCAGAGAAGACTGCAGAGATCGTGGGACCCATCCCGACGCCCCTGGGCCCGATCATTAGCGCGCTCTCGACAGCTGAAGAGCAATGGCGTTCGCTAGACGCTCGTGCCTCTGCTGCAGAAGCGTCTATGATCAGACTGGGAGCCCAGGTGACTGTTCTCCAGTCCGAGAAAGAAGGTACATGCTTTAAATCTCACGCTTCGCTTATTGAGTCTTTATCTTCGAACTTTTGTTCACATGCTGTCTTTGACCCTGTAGCTGACTCCAAGAGCATTGAGGTGCTCAAGAAGAAAAACTCGGATCTGGAAGGAAGACTGGCTGTTCGGGATAAAGACGTGGCTGATCTGACCGCCCGTCTTGAAGCATCAGAGAAGCGCAGTTCGTCCTTGGAGTCCAGGCTGATGGAAGGTGCCTGCGTTGCTGCAACTCACACCATCGGGGCTTTGAAAAGCCACCTCCCTGATCTGGACGTTTCTCTGCTCTCAAAAGGCTTCAAGTGCTCGGAGTCAGAAGCTGAGGTAATGTTTAATAGCTTTACCCCACTGGTGGAACCGTTTGTCAGAAAACTTGATCTCCATCTGAGTGATTCAGAGGAATCACCCTGAACGCTGTGCGAAATTCCTGTAATAGGGCAAAACTTTAACAGTTTAGAATGCGGTTACATTTTGCTAAACATATGCTTGCATGTTTTTGCGTAAATCTTAGAGCTGATCGGTATTTTCATGGATCTTTTTAACTGATAGCTTTGTCATAGCCAAAAAATCCCGTTACCATAAGCTATTCTGGAATTGTTTAGTTGCTGAGACACGGGCGGCCTTCTGAACTGTGTAATTCCTTGTAGTCATGGTGTTCGGTAATTTTAGTGTAGCCTAGCTTTCTTGAATTAAAAAGCCGTTTCTTGCATGGTAGTAGTACCGTAGTAGCCCCCGGGCTCTTTTACAGCCATGCTGGCATGCTGAAAAAGAGTCTAGAAGTACAAACTGCAAGAAACTTCCCGATCAAATGGGGAGCCCCCCGAGCATAGAGCTCAGGACGCATAGAATAGGTCTGAAAAGAAAATTTTCAGCATGGTAGTCCCCGGCTCTTTGTTAGTGTATGCAATATGGTAACAAAGAGTAGAAACAGAATAGAAAATAGAAACCCAGCCCCCGAGCATAAAAGCGAGGGTGAGTAGAGTATATAGAACTTATCTCTTTTTTTTTTGTTGGCGCTGTAGGCGACGCAGATGATGGTTTATACCTGCCAAACCTCCTCCTGCTTCTCCTTCTTGTACACCGTGCAGTCCACGAAGTGATGCTTCGTAGATCGGTGAATCGGGCAGTACATCGGGAGGTTATCCGGTTTGCCTTGACGCCTGTACGGGGGCTTGTTGTCCACGGCCATGACTTCGTCACCCTCGGTCTTGCGCTTCTTGTTTTTGTGTTTATTCTTCTTCTTGCCTTCCCCGGCTGGCTGGCTTTGTTCGGGCTTTCCGTGAACCCGCGCTCGGGCGTCCGCCATCTTGGCGGTTTCTTCCAGGATCCCGTATAGCTCTGCCACCGTCTTCGGGTTTTTCTTGGCAAGTTCCTCCGCCGTTCGCTCGTCTTTGCAACCTTGATTAAAGGCCACAATCACTCGATCATCCACCATGTCAGGGATGGTGTTACGGGTGTCGCTGAACCTGCGGATGTAGTCCCGGAGGGATTCTCCAGGCTTCTGCACGCAGTTGAGCAGATCTCCCTCATGTCCGGGGCGTTTGTAGGTGCCTTGGAAATTGGCTTCAAACGTCTCCCGGAGATGAGTCCATGACTTGATGCTGGCCTCGGGCAGGTTCATGAGCCACGTACGGGCTGATCCCTGCAGAGCAGTCGGCAAGTAGTTGGCTTTGACATAGTCGTCACCCCCGGTGGCATCGATGATCGTGGAATAGATCTGAATCCACTCGCGGGGGTTGGTTGTTCCGTCATACTTCTCGATGTTAGTAGGATGAAACTTTTCGGGCCACCTGACCTTGCGCAGGGCTGGGGAGTACGCAAGGCATCCCCCCGTGCCTGGTCGGGAGTCACGTGGCGGCGAATCTTGATGGGACCGATAGTAACCCTCACGTGCTCGGTAATCTCGATTGTAATTGAGAGTTTCCCGAGCGTCGCGAGTGCGACGATTGCGCTCGAGTTGTGGCCTTATGTCGCGCCCCTCGTGTGGGCGATAGTATGGTCGTCCGTTAACAGATCGAGACCGAACCGGCTGTGGTTCACGTGGTCTGTTTGACGGAGCTGGTGGTACGGCAGCGGCGGCTTCGATGCGCTCTTTGGCCTTGTCCGCTGCTTCCCGAGCCTTCTTGGCTATGGTGGCCATCGGAGTCCCTTCGGCCATTGCTTCCATGGTTTTCAAGAGGGTTCGGATCTGCAGATTGTCCTGTTCGACGGCCCGAAAATCGTTGTTGAGATCTCGCGGAGCCAATGAGGATGCAACCTGCTGTGTACGGGTTCTAGCCGTTTGAAGTGTCAGTGCGTTGCTCAAACGTGGAGGAGGCACGGGTCGACGCGAGCTAGATGACTCGGCAACGGCCTCTGTCCCGTTTGCGTTTAGCACATGGATGCGGCGGTCTTCGGATTGTTCTGACCCATTGCTAGATCCACTGTAGTTGAGATCCAACTGCGCAGTGCGATCTGCAATGTCTTCAAGAGTTGGCTCCGTGAAGGTGGCGAAAACTTCCCGACCGGCGCATGTGAGATCGGGATCATGGATTCCTGTCATCTTGAGCTCGTAGTCGCCTTGGTGCTCGAACACGAGATCTCCGAAGCGGATCTCCCGTGCAGGCACTAGATGGCGGCGAGCGTAGAGATCGGAAGCAGAAGCAGAACTCCCGATCGCTTCCGACTTGACAGAACTGGGCATGTAGGGCATCGAGGAACTCGACGCGTCGGCGATCCAGACTCCGTTGACGATCGGCATGATCTTTCTTCACGCAAGGGCCCCTACCTGGCGTGCCTCTGTCGAGGTTGTACTCGTCAGATATTTGTCCGGCAGGCACCCCGCTTCGTGCGAAGATTGATNTCCGACCAGACAGTCATCAAAGCTTATTCCTGGTGCCAAGAGATTTAAAGTCAAAATCCCGACGGCCGAGTAAGAGCTTTGACAATCTTTGATTATCTATGAGCATTTTTCTTAAATGTTGTTTTTACTGTATTTTATTGTTCGGGAATTCAGGCATCCCGATCCCACAGCTTCTCCTCCTGTCAAATCATCTGCCAAAGAGAAAACTCCCGAGCCAGACTCGACAGCACAACTTGACAGCTCAGAGAAGACTGCAGAGATCGTGGGACCCATCCCGACGCCCCTGGGCCCGATCATTAGCGCGCTCTCGACAGCTGAAGAGCAATGGCGTTCGCTAGACGCTCGTGCCTCTGCTGCAGAAGCGTCTATGATCAGACTGGGAGCCCAGGTGACTGTTCTCCAGTCCGAGAAAGAAGGTACATGCTTTAAATCTCACGCTTCGCTTATTGAGTCTTTATCTTCGAACTTTTGTTCACATGCTGTCTTTGACCCTGTAGCTGACTCCAAGAGCATTGAGGTGCTCAAGAAGAAAAACTCGGATCTGGAAGGAAGACTGGCTGTTCGGGATAAAGACGTGGCTGATCTGACCGCCCGTCTTGAAGCATCAGAGAAGCGCAGTTCGTCCTTGGAGTCCAGGCTGATGGAAGGTGCCTGCGTTGCTGCAACTCACACCATCGGGGCTTTGAAAAGCCACCTCCCTGATCTGGACGTTTCTCTGCTCTCAAAAGGCTTCAAGTGCTCGGAGTCAGAAGCTGAGGTAATGTTTAATAGCTTTACCCCACTGGTGGAACCGTTTGTCAGAAAACTTGATCTCCATCTGAGTGATTCAGAGGAATCACCCTGAACGCTGTGCGAAATTCCTGTAATAGGGCAAAACTTTAACAGTTTAGAATGCGGTTACATTTTGCTAAACATATGCTTGCATGTTTTTGCGTAAATCTTAGAGCTGATCGGTATTTTCATGGATCTTTTTAACTGATAGCTTTGTCATAGCCAAAAAGTCCCGTTACCATAAGCTATTCTGGAATTGTTTAGTTGCTGAGACACGGGCGGCCTTCTGAACTGTGTAATTCCTTGTAGTCATGGTGTTCGGTAATTTTAGTGTAGCCTAGCTTTCTTGAATTAAAAAGCCCGTTTCTTGCATGGTAGTAGTACCGTAGTAGCCCCCGGGCTCTTTTACAGCCATGCTGGCATGCTGAAAAAGAGTCTAGAAGTACAAACTGCAAGAAACTTCCCGATCAAATGGGGAGCCCCCGAGCATAGAGCTCAGGACGCATAGAATAGGTCTGAAAAGAAAATTTTCAGCATGGTAGTCCCCGGCTCTTTGTTAGTGTATGCAATATGGTAACAAAGAGTAGAAACAGAATAGAAAATAGAAACCCAGCCCCCGAGCATAAAAGCGAGGGTGAGTAGAGTATATAGAACTTATCTCTTTTTTTTTTGTTGGCGCTGTAGGCGACGCAGATGATGGTTTATACCTGCCAAACCTCCTCCTGCTTCTCCTTCTTGTACACCGTGCAGTCCACGAAGTGATGCTTCGTAGATCGGTGAATCGGGCAGTACATCGGGAGGTTATCCGGTTTGCCTTGACGCCTGTACGGGGGCTTGTTGTCCACGGCCATGACTTCGTCACCCTCGGTCTTGCGCTTCTTGTTTTTGTGTTTATTCTTCTTCTTGCCTTCCCCGGCTGGCTGGCTTCGTTCGGGCTTTCCGTGAACCCGCGCTCGGGCGTCCGCCATCTTGGCGGTTTCTTCCAGGATCCCGTATAGCTCTGCCACCGTCTTCGGGTTTTTCTTGGCAAGTTCCTCCGCCGTTCGCTCGTCTTTGCAACCTTGATTAAAGGCCACAATCACTCGATCATCCACCGTGTCAGGGATGGTGTTACGGGTGTCGCTGAACCTGCGGATGTAGTCCCGGAGGGATTCTCCAGGCTTCTGCACGCAGTTGAGCAGATCTCCCTCATGTCCGGGGCGTTTATTGGTGCCTTGGAAATTGGCTTCAAACGTCTCCCGGAGATGAGTCCATGACTTGATGCTGGCCTCGGGCAGGTTCATGAGCCACGTACGGGCTGATCCCTGCAGAGCAGTCGGCAAGTAGTTGGCTTTGACATAGTCGTCACCCCCGGTGGCATCGATGATCGTGGAATAGATCTGAATCCACTCGCGGGGGTTGGTTGTTCTGTCATACTTCTCGATGTTAGTAGGATGAAACTTTTCGGGCCACCTGACCTTGCGCAGGGCTGGGGAGTACGCAAGGCATCCCCCCGTGCCTGGTCGGGAGTCACGTGGCGGCGAATCTGGATGGGACCGATAGTAACCCTCACGTGCTCGGTAATCTCGATTGTAATTGAGAGTTTCCCGAGCGTCGCGAGTGCGACGATTGCGCTCGAGTTGTGGCCTTATGTCGCGCCCCTCGTGTGGGCGATAGTATGGTCGTCCGTTAACAGATCGAGACCGAACCGGCTGTGGTTCACGTGGTCTGTTTGACGGAGCTGGTGGTACGGCAGCGGCGGCTTCGATGCGCTCTTTGGCCTTGTCCGCTGCTTCCCGAGCCTTCTTGGCTATGGTGGCCATCGGAGTCCCTTCGGCCATTGCTTCCATGGTTTTCAAGAGGGTTCGGATCTGCAGATTGTCCTGTTCGACGGCCCGAAAATCGTTGTTGAGATCTCGGGGAGCCAATGAGGATGCAACCTGCTGTGTACGGGTTCTAGCCGTTTGAAGTGTCAGTGCGTTGCTCAAACGTGGAGGAGGCACGGGTCGACGCGAGCTAGATGACTCGGCAACGGCCTCTGTCCCGTTTGCGTTTAGCACATGGATGCGGCGGTCTTCGGATTGTTCTGACCCATTGCTAGATCCACTGTAGTTGAGATCCAACTGCGCAGTGCGATCTGCAATGTCTTCAAGAGTTGGCTCCGTGAAGGTGGCGAAAACTTCCCGACCGGCGCATGTGAGATCGGGATCATGGATTCCTGTCATCTTGAGCTCGTAGTCGCCTTGGTGCTCGAACACGAGATCTCCGAAGCGGATCTCCCGTGCAGGCACTAGATGGCGGCGAGCGTAGAGATCGGAAGCAGAAGCAGAACTCCCGATCGCTTCCGACTTGACAGAACTGGGCATGTAGGGCATCGAGGAACTCGACGCGTCGGCGATCCAGACTCCGTTGACGATCGGCATGATCTTTCTTCACGCAAGGGCCCCTACCTGGCGTGCCTCTGTCGAGGTTGTACTCGTCAGATATTTGTCCGGCAGGCACCCCGCTTCGTGCGAAGATTGATCACGGTGACGAACAGAGAAACACGGGATTTTTATACTGGTTCGGGCCCTCGAGATCGAGTAATAACCCTACGTCCAGTTGTTGCTTGTATTATTTCGTCGAGTACAGATTACAATGCGTAACAAGTACCCTCGGGTGGATTGTCTAAGATTGTAGATCAATGGACATACCCTCTACGGACAGGACCCCCGCTATTTATATCCAGGGAGACGTGCCTTACAAGACAAAATAGACCTAAACCTAGTAGGACTCTAACTATCTTCGGGCTTCCCTTCTGCGATCTGGCCATCGTGTCTTATTCGGAGTCTTGGTAGTTCGGAGTCGGTAGTCGGTAATCCTCGTGATCGGGCACCCTGGTATTATGGCCTCAACACTAGTAATGTATCTGAAGAACATATTTTAGGTGTTGTCCCTCCAGGGAGATGAACAGCACTCCCACACCGGCTCCTTCGAGGTTGAAGGCACCGTCAAAGTTCATCTTCCAGTGCTCTGGTCGCTCTGTCGGGGTCGGCGCTTGTATCTCTGTCCACTCGGCCATGAAGTCGGCCAATATCTGGGATTTGATGGCCTCCGGTGGCTCGAAGTTGATGGTGTGCTCACCGAGTTCGACGGACTATTTTACTATGCGGCCGTTGGCGTCTCTGTTGTGGAGGATGGCTTCGAGCGAGAAATTTGAGATGACCCGGATGACGTGGGCCTGGAAGTAATGGCGTAGCTTCCTGACGGTGATCAGGAGCGCGTAGAGCAACTTCTGAGCATGAGGATACCAGGCCTTGGATTCGCTGAGTACCTCACTGACAAAGTATACAGGGTGCTGGACCTTGTATGGGTGGCCTTCTTCTGGTCGCTCGACGACCAGGGCCATGCTGACTACGTGCGTGGTAGCCGAGATGTACAGTAATAGCTCCTCCCCGGGGGTCGGGCCCGTGAGTACTGGGGGGTTAACTAGGAACTCCTTGAGGTCGGCCAGGGCCTTGCTTGCCTCAGGGGTCCATTCGAACTTGTCCGCCTTCTTGAGGATCTTGAAGAACGGAAGTTCTTTTTCGCCGAGCTTGCTGATGAATTGGCTCAGGGCCGCCATAATTCCTGTGAGCTTCATGATGTCTTTCTTACACTTGGGATCCTCAAGGTTGCGTATGGCATCCAGCTTGACTGGGTTCGCCTCGATGCCATGTTGGCTGACTAGGAAGCCCAGGAGCTTTCCTGATGGTACGCCGAACACGCATTTCGTAGGGTTAAGTTTCCATCTGAAGCGGCGCAGGTTGTTGAAGGTTTCCTGGAGGTCGGCGAACAAGGAGTCGGCATCGTACGTCTTGACGACAACATCATCCACATCAGCCTCGATGGTACGCCCGATTTGGCTTTGCAGGCAACCTTGGATGGCCTTTTGGTATGTGGCGCCAGCGTTCTTCAGCCCGAAGGTCATCGTCTTGTAGCAGTAGATGCCGTGCGGGGTGATGAACGCCGTCTTTTCTTGGTCGGATGTCTTGAGGGCTATCTGGTGATAACACCGCGTAGCAATCTAAAAAGCATTGGAGCACGCAGCCGGACGTACTTGGTCGATTCGCGGGAGAGGAGAGGGGTCTTTAGGGCAGTAGCGATTGAGATCCGTATAGTCAATGCACATTCTCCATTCACCTCTTTGCTTCTTTACAAGTACAGGATTTGCAAGCCACTCGGGGTGTTTGCATTCTCTAATGAAACCAGCAGCTAGGAGCTTATTCAATTCTACCCTAATGGCCTCCTTGCTGTCTTGAGCGAATCGGCGTAGCTTCTGTTTGGTAGGCTTCGCATTCTTGCTCAAATCCAAGGAGTGCTCAGCCTTCTCCCTCGGGACACCTGGCATGTCTGATGGCTTCCAGGCGAAGATGTCCCAGTTGTCCCGGAGGAAGGAGGTGAGCGCGTCTTCCTATTTAGGAGTGAGCCCTGGCCCTATGAGGGCCATCTTGGTGGGGTCGTCGAGTCCTAAGATAATTGCTTTGGGAGCTTCCGCAGGAGTCAGCGCCGTGGGCTGCTGCTTCTCCTCCGGGGGAGGACTAGCTCTCCGGTTGCCGCCTGTGGGGCTGCCTCTACCAGCAATGTGCTGTTGCCAAGCTGCTGGGACAACTCGGCTATCTTGATTGCTTCTCCGTCGCACTCGAAGGAGGTCTTGATGTCTCCACAGATGGAGAGGACTCCGTTGGGCGCCGGCATCTTCAGAACCAGGTAGGTGTGGTTCGGAATTGCCATGAACCGAGCCATCATGGGCCTGCCAAAGATGGCGTGGTAGGAGCTCTAGAAGTCGGCCACCTTGAAGTAGAGGAACTCAGTGCGGTAGTTGTCGGCCGTGCCGAATGTGACCGGCAGGGCAACCCTTCCTATCGGGTAGGAGGCTTTTCCTGGCACAATGCCAAAGAATGGATCTTCGGCGCTCATGAGTTGGCTGTAGTCGAACCCCATGCTATTGAGGGTGCTGGTGAAGATGATGTTCAGGGCACTCCCACCGTCAACCAAGACCTTGGGGAGGAGGACTTGTTCAACGATAGGAGCAACGACGAGTGGGTAGGACCCTGGCTCGGGTAAGTATACCCAGTGGTCGGCGTGACCGAAGGTGATAGGCATCTCCGACCACTGGAGATATTCTACCGGCTTGGTGGAGACCATATTCACCTTGTGCTTGTGTAGCTTGCCCTTACGCCTATCTGGGAAGGCGCCGGGCCCCCCGATGATGACGTTGACATGGCGGTCAGCGTGCTGGAAGTCGCCGTTAGCACCTCGCCTGGGTGTTCTGCTGGGGCTACAGGACGGCGCTCATCTTCTTGATGACGTGGGTCTTTGCAACGGGCTGGGGCCTCATGGTCGCGGTTGTCACCACGACAGTAGTCGTCCAGGCGGTCGCGGTCTTCCCAGCGGCGGTAGTCGTCTCGCCGATCACCGTTGTTGCCGTCACGGCGGTAGTTGTTGTAGCGGCCACCGTTGTTGTTGTAGCGCTGTTTCTTGGTCGGCGACAGGGCGCCGAGTTGTTTGAGCAATGCGTGACAATTGTGGAGATTGTGCTTTGCATCCTTGTGGAAGGGGCACTGAAAGTTCAGTGTGTCATGAAACTCTTCGGCAAGGAACCTGGGTTCCAGCCGGCTTTCCTCTTCTGCTAAGGCGACGAGGGGCTCAGGGCCCGCCTTACGCCCACGCAGTGGCTCATGGCGCTTCGAATTCTCGAGTCGGTTGTCATCTTCGGCCCGCTTCTGTTTTCTGTTGAACTGGGCCCGCTCAGCTTGGTCAGCTCTGACCTCCAGATTGACCACATCCATCTGGTCGGAGACCATGGTTGGGTTGTTTTTGAAGAGCGTACGGAACAGGTAGTTGTCGATGAGGCCTCGTCTGAATGCGTCGATGACGTTCCGATCCTCAACGTCAGCGAGCTTGTTCTGATTGTCGAAGAAGCAGTCGGAGTAGTCGCGGAGACTCTCGCCCTTCTTCTGCTTGACATTATCCAGATCAAATATGGAGCCCGGCCGAGTGTAGCTTGCTTGGTAGTTCTTTGTGAAAGCATAGCAGAGGTCTGCCCAGCTATTAATGGTGTCCCGAGGGAGACCCTCGAGCCACAGCAGTGACACCTTACCTAGCATCACAGGGAAGTAGGCGGCGACTTGGTCATTGGATCCGTGGGCAGCTTTGACCGCCGTGTAGTTTGTCTTGAGCCAGAGCTTGGGGTCGGAGCGACCGTCGAACTTCTCGACTTGGGCTGCCTTGAATGACTGTGGCCATTCCATGGCACGGAGCCGGGCGGAGAAAGCGGCAAAACCACCGAGCACCTCCTCTTCGCCATTGCGGTGGTTGCGGCGAAGGGGTCTTGCTGTCGTTGGTGGCGATCGCCCCTCGGGGGGCCATATCGTGCATCGTGATGCTCACGCTCCATGAGCTCGTTTTCTTCTGCTACTGCATCACCTGCTTCCCCGATCGGCTGGCGGTCAGGTCGGCCGTAGTCTCGGTCGTAACGCTCGTGGCGCTCGAGTTCAGCAGCGTCACGATCGCGATGCCGTGCGTTGAGGTCGGCGTGGATGTCCCGGACGTTATCCCTCAGGCGATCCCGAAGATCGCCTTCCTGGGGGTTGACAGGGTGGTGGTGTCGTTGACACCTGTCACGCTACTCCTAGTAGCGATCTTGGCGAGGGTCCGCGTTGCGAGGATTGCGCCGTTCTTCTTTTTCTTCTTCGTGGTGGTTCTGGGCCACCTCTTCCTCAACGACGGACAGTGGGGGATTCCTCTGGCGGGGTTGACCACTATCCGATCTGCTATGAGTAGAGCGGTGGCTTGAAGAGCGAGCCGAGTTGGTCCGCCCAAATCGGGATCTGGCGCGGTACGACCGCTCGACTTGTTCCTGAGCAGCTTCCAGGCGAGCTCGGGCGCGTTGCACCTCAGGAGTGTCGGGCATATGTTCCAGCTTGGCGAATGTTGCTGCGATGTTGGCTTGGGGCGTGCAAAATGGTACTCGGGCGAAAGCTCCATCAAGGTTCATGGGCTGAACTCCGTGAGGGCCCCGAGGGGGGGGGGAGGTTGTTGCCTTGCTGGAGCCCCAGGGGGGATCTCACCGGCAGCTGCGGCGGCTGCAGCGTCCCTGGCCTCTGCCTAAGGCGGCGGGGCTTCTTCGTTGCGGCGTCGAGCTCGGTCAGTGTTACGCTCCTGGCGGCGGTCCCTGGCCAGGTCGGTTTCTCCATCCTGTGTTGCAGAGTCCTCAGAAACGAAGACTTCACGCCCCGGGGGGCGTGGCGTAGCTTGAGTCATTGCTTGTGTCAGCTGGAGCCGGCAGGAGCACGCTTGTAGCGACTTGAAACTCCCCGCAGTCCGGGGACTGGGTGGGTTTGGGCGGGATCTCAGATCGGATCTGAGACATGTCTTTCCGGAGCCGGGCCGAGTAGATCGCTGAGGCGTTGTGCAACCCTAGCGGGAGCGGGTTGCGAGGTCGGCGCAGAGCCTCCTCCGACATGGCGATGCACTCGGCGATGGTGCCCTGGACACGATCTAGCCTGGCGAGGAGCTCGTCCGGGGGCGGGATTCTCTGGCGAGCGGTCAGGCCCGGAGCCTGATCACTAAGGGTGACCGAGGCAAGCCGCAGTTGGAGCGGGACGATGATTGACGACGAAGTCGGTGAAGAGGTCAGCGCGGAGCTGGTCGATGTGGCGGCGTCGAGCGACGTGGTGGAGTCGGAAGCGGTGGAGTGGATCTCGGCAAAGAAGCTGATGCCCTCAAGATGCGTGGGGCAATCCTTGAGGCTGTCGGGGAAGATGACGGAGCGACGATCTGCCATCGAGCTAGCTGTAATGCCCCGCGATAACCCCTACCTGGCGCGACAACTGTCGGAATTATCATCTGGTAGTCCACCCGGGGATACCCAGATGGTAGATTTGTAGGCAAAGGGCAATCGCAGGACTAGGGAGCTCGAGGTAACATAGGGACACAGGGATTATACAGGTTCGGGCTCCGGAGGTATAATACCCTACGTCCTATGCTCGGGGGTCTTGTATTGCTCTGCTCGGTGAAATTCCAGAGAACAACGGCAAATTTGCGGTTACAATGAGGGAGAGAGTATTCGATGAATGAAGGGGTCGACCTAGGCCGCCTTATATAGGCTGATGGCCTAGGGTTTACAAGTCGGTTATCTCTAATTGTATCCGGCTACAACTAGGAAACTAATCTGAGTCGGTTGTAACGTAATCTCCGTGATCCTCGGACGAGATCCGAGTGTATCGCCGTGTGCCTTGCGGGCTATGTCTTCTTCATTTTTATCCATTAAGCCGAAGATCCTCGTGGGCCGGCCTAGGGTCGGCCCACATCATTGCCAAACATGGGCCTAGGCCGACTATCTACCCGGTCGGTAGTGGGCCTAGGGGTACCCATATGCCACAGGCGTATGAAACGCCGACCATAGGCGTACATGTTCAGAAGCATACGGCATGTGCAGGTAGCCCTTGGAAAAGGAAATCCGTTGGAAAAGCACACGGCGTATTATCCACCGATGGGGAAAAGCGCATGGTGGAACATACGGCGTTCATGGTTTTTGTGCATATTGGTATTTCTTAGTGTCACCACTTCAATTAGTGATGGCACTAGAGATGCCTTATCGTAAATCTAAACGTTACAGAGATTCTGCAAACGCACAGAAGTATCGTTATTTGTTTATCCGCAGGAAAAGCGTTTAGTTAAAGAGAGGTGTCATCCAATGTATTTACTTACAACAGTATTAATATACCATAGCCTAGACAGGGGTAAACGATATGGAAATGTAGGGGTAATGTGACCCACAGAAGTTCATTGCTCATCATTGAGTAGTCTTAGTTAGTAATAGAACATTAGTAAAGAATACAATGGGTTCATTAGCCTCATACAAATGGAACTTGGATACAATACAATACCCTATACAAACTCATACAATGGACATATGCAAGAGGACATATCGAGGTGTCCAGTGATTCCCTCATCAAGGGACAACAGGAGGACGTCTTATCATAAAGGCCTAATATCATCTCCCGAACGTGGAGGATTACAAAGGACGGACAGGGCTGTCACCACCTGCCGCCTACCTCTACTAATCCGTGGGGCAGCGATACCCTCAACAGTATTTTCGTATCCCAAACACCATGTTTGCAATAAGAAATACAACTCTATCTATCCCGCGAATAAATAGAGCAACCATAAGGCACATTGAGCCAATGTCATAGCATACGTCAACTTGAACAAGATGCAAGACATAAGTAGTATATACTAAGTAGATAAAGTACTATTGAGGCATACAGCATAAGTCTGAAGATACTTCCATTAAGCTTAGAGTATTACAAGTAAGTAAAGAGATACAAAAGCTGAACTCTAGAACTTACCAAAACTCCTCCGGAAGCCCTTCGGAAGCTCTACTACTAGAACTATCACTACTAAGACTAAGACTAAACTTGTAGCAAAGGAGAGCTCTTCTTCTGGTGTGTCCTGAGTACGGCGCCCTTTGGAGGTATTTATAGCATCCATAGGCGGTGGAGGTTCAGCAAGAGGCGGTTGAGGCCGGTAGGCTATGGGCCCAGGTCGGCAGAAGCGGGTGCGTCGGCCGACCCTTGGATGCACCGCCTTGAGCATTGCACGGTTGAGATGGACTCCTGATGGCAGTTTACAGGTACTGGTCAAGGGAGGGGCGAAACGGCCGCAGGGCCAGGTCGGCCGACCTGGTACCGTCACCTTTCGGCCTCACTCTTCTTTGGTAGACTGCCATGTGGGTCCTCGTGATGGTTTCAGGTGGGTATACTCGGTTTGCGTGCATTTGAGTTGAGGTGTGGGCCCTTCAATCCATGGGAGTGACACGTGGCTCATCCCTCACCCTTGACTTCAACCGACCATGATTCAGCATCCATGATCATCTCCTAGTGTGCTTCTTGACCTGTGTGGAGGATGGGCTCGAATAGGGTTCAGACCAGGTCGCCTGACCTAGCCTGGTCGGCCGACCTGGGGCTGAGCCTGTTTTCCTTCATCTTTTGCACCATGGTCCCTATACTCAAATATATTCTATATATGCTTGCACAAACATTATTTGAATACAAATGCCTAAGTTATGCTTTGATCTCTACTAGTTTTCTGAGCCTATTTACGATCGGATTTTTGTTATAAGGACCGTCAACAACTCCCCCAAGCTTAGCCCTTTGCTCGTCCCGAGCAAAGACAAACTTTAGGCTCAGTGGATCAGGAGTTGCTTCCTCATTACTCCTCAAAAGTACCAGTGGTTCAGCAAGATATTCTACCAAGAATTGAATAAGCTGGTAAAATAAACTTCCCTTATTACCTTGGCCTCTTATGGGGCTTGTAGCTTCTCCTTGTTTTGGGCGGCTGATAGCCAGAACGACTTAGACCAAGCACCTTGCCTTCTACCTTGCTTGACAATCAAACTGGAGGTTTTGGAGTTCTTCAAAAAGGCAGAGTTCCATGGGTGGTACTCTCGAGTCACTCAAGGTGTATTTCCTTACCAAGATCCTCTCTCAACTCTCGTCTCACTCATTGAAGTGGAGTTTGTGCTAGAAAGTTTTGTAGCTTACTTGCATTGCACATATTGTAAAGTCAAAACCGGATTCAAAGATAAGTAAGTCATACTTTCAAACCAAGAAGTGCACGTGTGTGGATGGTATGATGAATGATAGCTCTCTTTTTGTAGGTTCCTCCTCCCTTATAAGAGTTGCTTTTAGAGGCATGGCTATTTTTTCCAAACCAAGAGCCTTCATGTGCCCTCTCTCTCTTTTTTCATACTTGGATCTTCATGTATCCATTTTCTTTTCATCAGCCCATATCTCTTTTTGCGATAAAGTTGGGGAAGAGTACCATACAATATGTAGAACTTTTATTTAGTGGATGGATGAGTGTCATGCTTACTTCCAGAGTAGAAGCGTAGCATGTATATGGTGGCGTGTGCGTGACCTTGGTTTTAAAAGCATGAAGTAAATCTCTAAAAATCACAATGATCTTGACAAAACTCAATGCAACAACAAGTAGCTTTTGTAGGGGTTTAAACAATATGAGCTTTGTTAGGAATTTGAATCACCATAAGAAACTCTTTATTTTATTCTTTTTAAAAGAAAACTCTGGTTATCAAATCTTGCTTGGTATGAGCTTAGGGTAACTCAAGCATTATCATATCATAGCCAACAACAACCTAGATTAGAGCTTGCATATGCTACCCACAGACAGACAAGATAACAGAAAAGATCATGCTCAACCAGCAAACTCAAAGCTTAGGAGAATAGCAGGTTGAAACATAGGTACAAGAGAGAAATAAGAGCAACTATTCATCATATCCATAATAAAGACCTAAGCAAAAACTTATGACATTAAGGCTCTAACCTAGATAGCTCTCATTTACTAATTTTATTCTATAAGAAAACTTTATTTATAAATACTTACCTGAACTTACCTGGTTGGGGGTCCTCCCCCAAGCTATTTTGTTGACACCGATGAACCTATCGGCACAGGACTCGTGTTTTACGTCATTGAGTGATGACGTCTCCTTTACCGAATTAGCTTGTAGAAGCAACATCTGACCCTGGAGATGAGGATACAGATGATTAAACCCGTCATACCTGTTTTACCTTCTTCTGGCGGTCAGCAGCTGTTGACACCAGCGGTAGCAAACAGAAAGTCCGCAAGCGCACGGCTGTCGAAGTAGCTTTCACCCGTGAGTAAACCAGGTATCGAATCCACAGGGAACGTAAAAGTGTATCTAATCACTAAAGCTGAGCCGGATCGATCGAGTGTATATAAAGGCTGGGTAGAGAGGATAACTTAGCACTAAGGCTCTGATTATAGTTGGGGATGTGGGCCCATGAATCCATGTGATTGCCACGTGGCCCAATCCCATCTCTTCATTTCCACCGACTTGATCTCAACGTTCCTGATCACTCCCGAGTGTGCTTTTGCTGTTGGGCTAAGGCTGGACCTCACTGGGCCTGGACCTAGGTCGGCCGACCAGGGAAGGTCGGGCGACCTGGCCCTGGGCCCACTTTAGCCCTTCTTTCTCCACCTTATTCCTGTGAGCACATATACACCAAAACTCGTGGAATTCATTAGTAAATAACCCTATGTCTATTTGTTTTATCACTTTTTATATCTTTGTTGGCAATAATAAGTTGCCATTAAGAACCACCAACAGCAGCTCGATCCGACACTTTCTTTGCCTGTGCTTTCGCACCTCATATAGGCTTCTCGCTCTTTGCGTGGTACCGGATGGGAAAGTCCTTTTCCTAGAACTTCTCCATGAACTTAATCAACCTGTCCTTTTCTAGAGGTGTAACTTCTACCTCCTTGACGTTCTGACTGTTCCTCACATATTTGATCTTGATCATGGAGCATTGCTCCACTTTTGGCCTGAAGTCAAACTTCTCCTTCTTTCCATTAATGTGGAGCTGGATTTCTCCAGTACCCACATTACTGTGAGCGTCTGCAGTGCTCAAGAAGGGTCGCCCAAGGATGAGTGACGAGTTGTTGCTCACGTCCATGTCTAGCACCACGAAGTCAACAGGTACGAAGCAATCCCGAATGCACACCGGAATGTCCTCGGCTATCCCCTCCGAGTAGCGGACCGTAGAGTCGTCCAACTGCAATCTCATGGGAGTCGAGGACAAGGTAGTATAGTTAAGGCGGTCGAAGACTACCTTTGGCATGCATGACGCTGACGCTTGCCCCTAAGTCACAGAGTGCATGCTCGAAGCGCTGTGTCCCGATTGTGCACGTGATGGTGGGACACTCTGGGTCCTTCTTCTTTTTCGGGACCTTGTTAAATGTGGCTGCACTGCACTCCTCAGTTAACTTTACGACCTCGGTACTTGGAAGTGGACATTTGTTGTTCAGTATGTTCTTCAAGTACTTGGCGTAGGTCAGCACCTGCATAGCATCCAACAGTGGCACATGTATATTTAACTTTTGGATGACCTCTACGAACCTGGCGAATTGTTCGTCTGCCGATGGCTTCTTTTGTCGTTGAGGAAACGGCAGTACGTTGGTGTCGTAGAACTCATGTGGCGCAGTTTTCCTGCTGGTGCTAGCTCGGCTTCAGGCTCTTCTTCTTCTGCTGGAATCTCCTTCCATTGCTCTATTGTCTTCTCTGCATGGTTAGGTAGAACTGGATCCCGAGTAGCCTTATCGCTCCTCGTAGAAACAGCCTTTACATTCTCAAAGGAGGAATCCGGTTGCCCGGGAATTCGCCCTTTGTCCCCGGAGGGAACAACAGCGGCTAGCTGAGCTAACTGGGTTTCTAGCATTTTATTAAAGCTTAGCTGGCTCTGGAAGGTGGAGGAGAAGCTCTCTATCTTAGAGTTTATGCCCTTCAGAGCCTTATCATTAGCAGCAAGCCTCTTAGAAATTGATTCATTGATCTTGGCCTGACCAAGGACCAGATCTTTCAGAGAGGGTTGGTTAGAGAAAGAGTTGTTGTTGTTACCTCCCTGGTAGAATGGGCGTTGCTGATTCCAGTTTCCTTGAGGCCGATACCCGTTGTTGCCATTTACAAACTGTAGCTCCTCTTGAGTCTTGGTGCAGTTGTTCCCCGAGTGGCCAGTTTCTCCACAGACTTCACACGTCATGTGTGAATCTAGTGGCCCTTCATTGTCGGCCCCATCCTTGGTGCGGTCGTCGAGGTGTTTCATGATGAGGTCCATCTTGGCGGCCAGCATGTCCACCTCCTTTACGGTGTGCATACCGCACTTGCGCCCCTGAAGGCGGTTGTCATTCCAGGCTTGGTTTGACACCATCTTCTCAATGAGCAACTTGGCGGCGGCCACAGTCAAGGAGAGGAATGCCCCTCCAGCGGCAGCGTCCATATGTTCACGGGCTGTCTGGGATAGCCCATGGTAGAAGTTTTGGAGCAGGAGCCATTCTTGCATACCGTGGTGTGGGCATGCCAGGACATAGTCCTGGAAACGATCCCATGCCTCCGATACAGTCTCTCCGGACTCTTACTGGAAGCTGGAAATTCTTCCCCGAAGGGCATTGGTTTTCCCAATAGGGAAGAACTTAGCCAGGAACGCGTTGGAGCACTTGGTCCACGTGTTCACCGCAACACGGTTGGAGTAGAACCTTTGTTTGGTTCTTCCCAATAGTGAAAACGGGAACGAGCGGAGCCTGATTGCCTCTTGATCCACCCCTCGGATGGTAATTGTACAGCACACTTCCAGGAAATGCTGCAGGTGGGCACTAGCATCTTCGTTGGCCTTCCCACAGAAGGGACTAGCCTGCACCATGTTGATCAGCAGGGCCTTGAGCTCGAACGCATGATCCCCCACAGCCACTTCCGGTCCCGTTGGGATCTGGGCAGTGGAAGGAGCGGAGTAGTCACGGATCGTCCTCTCGGCCATGTCTTCTTCCGGTTGGGGTGCTACGGTATCGGGTTGTTCTCCTTGGTTGGATGACTTTTTGATGACTGGCTGGGTCTCCGACAAGAACACCTGAGGGACTACGACATGAGAACGAACCCTCCTACCTAAGGTATTCGGGATCACAACGTAGTTGGATGGTAATTGGAAACCAGTCATATACTACCCTGTTTTACATTATAGAGAAACAGAGCAAAAGGGTAAACCTGCTAGATTACTGGCAATTAATCATGCTGCATTAAATACATGGATGATCAAGACTCTTTAACCATTGCTTTCCCCGGCAACGGCGCCAGAAATGCTTGTTGGTATTTCTTAGTCTTATCACTTAGATTAGTGATGGCACCAGAGATGCCTTATCGTAAATCTAAACGTTATAGAGATTCTACAAGCGCACAGAAGTATGTTGTAGCATTTCACCTGGGAGTATTCCAGAGTATCATTATTTGTTTATCCACAGAAAAATCGTTTAGTTAAAGAGAGGTGTCATCCAATGTATTTACTTACAACAGTATTAATATACCATAGCCTAGACAGGGGTAAAGGATATGGAAATGTAGGAGTAATGTGACACACAGAAGTTCATTGCTCATCATTGAGTAGTCTTAGTTAGTAATAGAATATTAGTAAAGAATACAAAGGGTTCATTAGCATCATACAAATGGAACTTGGATACACTACAATACCCTATACAAACTCATACAATGGACATATGCAAGAGGACATATCGAGGTGTCCAATGGTTCCCTCATCAAGGGACGACAGGAGGACGTCTTATCATAAAGGCCTAATATCATCTCCCAAACGTGGAGGATTACAATGGACGGACAGGGCTGTCACCACCTGCCACCTACCTCTACTAATCCGTGGGGCAGCGATACCCTCAACAGTATTTTGTATCCCAAACACCATGTTTGCAATAAGAAATACAACTCTATCTATCCCGCGAATAAATAGAGCAACCATAAGGCACATTGAGCCAATGTCATAGCATACGTCAACTTGAACAAGGTGCAAGACATAAGTAGTATATACTACGTAGATAAAGTACTATTGAGGCATACAACATAAGTATGAAGATACTTCCATTAAGCTCAGAGTATTACAAGTTAGTAAAGAGATACAAAAGCTGAACTCTAGAACTTACCAAAACTCCTCTGGAAGCCCTTCGGAAGCTCTACTACTAGAACTATCACTGCTAAGACTAAGACTAAACTTGTAGCAAAGGAGAGCTCTTCTTCTGGTGTGTCCTGAGTACGGCGCCCTTTGCAGGTATTTATTGCATCTATAGACGGAGGAGGATCAGCCAGAAGCGGTCGAGGCCGGTAGGCTGTGGGCCCAGGTCGGCCAAAGTGGGTGCGTCGACCGACCCTTGGATGCACCGCCTTGATCATTGCATGGTTGAGATGGACTCCTGATGGCGGTTTACAGGTACTGGTCAAGGGTGGGGCGAAACGGCCGCAGGGCCAGGTCGGTCGACCTGGTACCGCCGCCTTTCGGCCCCACTCTTCTCTGGTAGACTGCCATGTGGGTCCTTATAACGGTTCCAAGTGGGTACACTCGGTTTGCGTGCATTTGAGTTGAGGTGAGGGCCCTTCAATCCATGGGAGTGACACGTGGCTCATCCCTCACCCTTGACTTCAACCGACCATGATTCAGCTTCCATGATCATCTCCTAGTGTGCTTCTTGACCTTTGTGGAGGATGGGCTCGAACGGGGTTCAGGCCAGGTCACCCGACCTAGCCTGATCGGCCGACCTGGGGCAGAGCCCGTTTTCCTTCATCTTTTGCACCGTGGTCCCTGTACTCAATTATATTCTATATATGCTTGCACAAACATTATTTGAATACAAATGCCTAAGTTATACTTTGATCTGTACCAGTTTTCTGAGCCTATTGACGGTCGGATTCCTGTTATAAGGACCTTCAACAATGCAGGTTTTGGTAACAGCTAGTTGAGCTCTTTGGGCTATATATACCCACCCCATTCAGCCATTTGGAGTTGCTGGAGTCCAGAGAAGTTCATCTACACCTACAAGACATCCAAGCCACCATTTGTGCTACATAGATCATCTATAGTGAGTGAGAGAGCTAGGATAGCCCTAGTGAGTGAGTTGCAAGGTGTTGAGCCTTGTGCTTGATTCTAGAGTGAACCAACACTTGTAATCTCGGTGTGCCGGCCCCTTGGAGTCTTGGACACTCGCCGGCAAGTCTTTGACCCTCCGGCTTGGTGTGGAGTGGCGACGACGACATTGTGCGGGGGAAGAGGAGACCCCTTCCTTGGTGGAGAAGCTCCATAGTGGAGGCGGCGTCAAGATCTCTGGGAGAGTAGGTTGATGAGAGCAAGGTCTTGGTGACTTGCTCATCATCCCTCTTGGGGAGCCTTTATGGCGAGCTCAAGGCCTTGACCGGGAAGAAGACTTGGCGACAGGGAGCACATCCTTTGTGGAGCTCCAACGTAGAGTAGACGTAAGCCAAACCACGAGATAAATCTTCGTATCAAGTTTGCATCCCTCTAACCCTTTTAAGTTTCCACATTTCATACTTACATCCCTCTAACCCTTTTACCTTTCTTGATAGGATTGGCTCTAGATTGCAAAACTCTTTGGGTGGGTGTAAACACTAGAATAAAGCCTTAGTTGCACATCTAGATAGCTTGTCTTAGTTTTACTTTGTGCAATTAGAGGCATGTGATAGGTTAAGTTTTTAGAAAGTCTAATTCACCTCCTCCCCCTCTTAGGCTATCACGAGCATCGATTTCTTTTTAACAGCTCTGTTCGTGAAGTCCAGACCAGTGTGTCTCCTCGGTTGGTGCAGTTCAAGGCGCCGCCTTCGTCTATCGAGTATGGAGTCAACGGCGTCCGCTCCCTCGTATGTGATATGCTAAACCACTGCTGTATGCTATTTTGTGTAGATTACAATATTGATATGTACGTAGTTGTTTTCCCTGCGTGATTCATCTACCCATATATGCTATCTTTTTGCCAACTTACCCACTAGCATAGAGAGCAAGGCTATCTGGCTGCTAGCACTCTGGCCCGTGCCAAACGAAGCAGTTGCCTGATATATCATGCCCATGTAAAAAATAGATGTACAGTTCATGCAAAAAAGTTAAATACGCTTCTATAATCAATGGACTAAAGAAAATTCGTCGCACAAAGAAGCATAGTACAGAAAGACAACATATAGTAACATATAGTATACAACAGCATCGATTCAACTGGAATCCTCTCAAGCAGGTTGCAGCAGGGTGGATGACGTGGCATTATTCAATTTTTTGGGAACTAAAAAAGGCCGACTGTTGGAGGAGTGGGTGTTTTCTGTGCCCAAATTTGATTGGGGAGGTCCCAATCCTAGATTATTGGGAGTGAAATTATTGGGCACACTTGGAGATGCTACATCCCGTAACCATAATGTCAAATCCTTGTGTCTAGCTAGGGTCCAGAGTCTTCAAAGCCTTATATGATATCTCTATAACCATATGAGCAAGAAGATTGCTGACAGTTAAAGCATCGTTGTTATCACATAATGCAAAAGGATCAGTTTCGAAGTTTTTACATTTGCCCATATTTTCTTCGTTCCTATAATGACTTTGCGTTTACCTTAGTTTTTGTCTACCTCTACCTTTTTCTAAAACATTTACGGAAATATTAATAACATTGCTACTATCCAGTCGGAAACCTAGTTTGGCCAAATTTGAGGTACATCAATCCAGGTACAGAGCCTATTGAAAAAGTTGGTGTATCAGTCGTAATCATATACCTGGAATCACGTTACAAGGAGACAAATAAACGCGACTGTGGTGACAGAACTCAGCCAACTATTGGCTTGTTCTTCATGGGTCCATCCAAGATTGCGCGCCTCTGCTCTCTCCATAGCCTTAGCCAAGGAATCCTCATCTGCTGCAGCAATGCCATCCACGCAAGAAACTGCGTCGCCAGCATACCGCACGACTTACGCGCGACTTATAAAATGTGTACAAATAAATGCACTAAGGACCCATTTGGATCCTAGGAAATGTACAGAACTGGAGTCCCTTTCCATACTGGCTTGATTGGTTGGTCCTCAGAATTAGAAAATGACATTCCAGAATTTTCCAAGGCAGGTCTTTCCTTTTTTTTTTGAAATAACAGTACAAACAGACTTTCACCCACGCACATATACTCACACGTATGAATACACGCACGTATACCCTACCCCTATAAGAGACATTCGGTCGGCTGTTCCGATCTTGAAATTGATGAAGAGATCATAGACGTCGCGCTGTCCCTGGACATGAAGGCTAGAAAACACTCGACAAAGGATATGTCGTGGGCCGCACTCGGCGAAGAGCACACGGCTACAAAAGTGTCGGCAAAGAACTCTTTGCCGGGTGTTTTTTGTCGGGCACTTGACGAAGCCTTTTTGCCGTGAACAAAAACAAATCCAAAAAAACAATTTTCTTTCAATGTGGGGAGGCCTCCGGCCGGCAAGTAGCATCATTTTTCGCGGAAATTCGGCCGGCGGGATTCGAACCCGCAACCACTCCCTCACGTGTAACCTCCTCTACCACAGCACCACACTCTCACTTGTGTCTAGATTTTGTTTCGATTCCTCACATATTATATTAAACCGAGTGCAAATAGCTTGTTTGAGGCCCTAAAGGAATTCCAATTAAAAAGTTGTCAACTACAAAGCTTCATAACTTTTTGAAATCTAAAATTTTCATTTCGGTAATTTCTCCATCCAATGTCATTTACAGATTTTGAATTTCAAATTTGAAAAAAAATTCAAAGTTAGTTTTCGTTAAAAAGATGAATTCAAAGAAAAAAGTTGTCAACATTACAAAGTTTCATAACTTATTGTGATCTACGACTCTCATTTTGACTGTTTCTCCATCAGAGGTCGTTTGAAAAAAATAAAATTTCAAATTTGAGAACTACAAACATACTTTGCGTTGGCAAAATTAATTCAAATTAAAAAGAATTCAACTACAAAGTTGTATAACTTCTGAATCTACAACTTTTATGTATGTCATTTGTTCATCCGACATAGTGGTAGTAACATTGTTCACAAATCTTACATATATCTCTCTTCTAGTTTTAGGAAATTGTACGAGAGATATAGATTTTGTGAACAATGTTACTATCATTTTGTCGAATGAAGAAATGACCAAACTAAAAGTTGCGCATCTTGAGAAGTTATACAATTTTGTAGTTCAAATTTTTTTAATTTGAATTGATTTACTATTTTAAAATGTGCTTCGAATTTCTATTTGCTGAGTGTTTTTTAAAATATACTCGGCAAACAAGGTCTTTGCCGAGTGTAGCACTCGGCAAAGACCTTGTTTGCGGAGTGTATTTTAAAAACACTTAGCAAACACAATTTTTGCGGAGTGTATTTTTTCGCCGATTGTTTTTTTTAAAATGCACTCGGCAAACAAGGTGGCACTCGGCAAATACAAGTTTTCCGATAGTGCAGTTAAATTCTGTAATAAATTCATAAAATGTAAGCACTCGGCAAAGACCTTGTTTGCGGAGTGTATTTTAAAAACACTTAGCAAACACAATTTTTGCGGAGTGTATTTTTTCGCCGAGTGTTTTTTTTAAAATGCACTCGGCAAACAAGGTGGCACTCGGCAAATACAAGTTTTCTGGTAGTGCAGTTAAATTCTGTAATAAATTCATAAAATGTAACACCTGTGCTGAGGGACTCAAACCTAGATCGGTGGGTTCTGCCACAAGAAAAACAGTTCTATGCGTGCGACTCATAAACACCAGAATTTAAATTAGAGTAACATGCACCACATGTCCCAAAATTTGTCCAACTGTGTCAACTGGGTCCCCAACTTCAAAAATGCATATCCAGATCCCAAACTTGCTCAACTGGGTCCCAACTTCAAAAATGCATATCCAGATCCCAAACTTGCTAATCTGTTCACGCGAGATCCAAATCACTGCTAAACCCATTGGTTGGACTGGATTGGAAGTAGAGAACTAAACTTTTCTAGGGGCTTCCTAATTACACAAAGTCTAGGATCATTATAAACGACTGTAAAGACTACCGCGTCCTCGTTTGTGGGACTTCCTAGTCGCATCATCTATGTGTACACCCCTATATATAGCCTTGAGCACAGGTTTCCGATACACTTCGAAGTCTACAAATGGCGGCCAATGTAGTACCTCTCCTCGCCCTCATGGTATCCTTCCTCTTGGCGGCTACTCCGGCCAACTCCGAACGTCAAGGCTTCCGCGCCACTCTGATCCGCCGGGGAAAGGCCATCAACTTCACGAGGGCCGTGCAGCAGTCGCTGGAGCGGCTGGCCATGCTCACCACCCGGCTCGACGCGGCTGCGGGCCAAGTGAGCACGCAGACCCCACTTCGTTGGGACGGCGGTGGCGCCTACGACATGGAGTTCTCCATTGGCACTCCGCCGCTAAAGTTATCCGCCCTCGCTGACACCGGCAGCGACCTCATCTGGACCAAATGCGGCCCCTGCTCGTCCTGCGCGCCGCAGGGCTCCCCTTCTTACTACCCCGACAAGTCGTCCTCTTTCTCCAAGCTACCGTGCTCCGACCCTCTCTGTGCCGCCCTCGACTCCGAGTCCGAGGTGACGTGTGGCACCGGCGGCGCGGAGTGCGACTACCGCTACTCCTATGGCCTTTCCAATGATGGGCATCACTACACGCAGGGATACCTGAGCAGCGAGACCTTCACGCTCGGCGGCGCCGCCGCGCAAGGCATCGGCTTTGGCTGCACCACCATGTCGGAGGGCGGGTACGGCACGGGCTCCGGCCTGGTCGGGCTCGGTCGCGGGGACATCTCCCTCGTCTCCCAGCTCGGTGTTGACGCTTTCTCATACTGCCTCAACAGCGATGCATCCAAGGCGAGCCCTCTCCTCTTCGGCTCCATGGCTACCTTGACCGGAACCGGCGTCCAGTCCACGCCGCTCATCCCGTCCGACGTCTTCTACGTCGTGAACCTGCAGAAAATCTCCGTCGGCACGGCGACGACGCGCGGCACCGGAAGCGACGGCATAGTGTTCGACTCCGGCACGACGCTGACCTTCCTCGAGGGCCCGGCGTACGCGGCGGCGAGGTCGGCGCTGCTGTCGCAGACGTCACTGCCACCGGCGCCGGAAACGAGCGGGTTCGATACCTGCTTCCAGACCCACAGCGACGGCAGCGACGTCGAGGTGCCGTCGATGGTGCTGCACTTCGACGGGGCCGACATGGATTTGCCGGCGGAGAACTACTTCGTGGAGGTGGCGCAAGGAGTGTTGTGCTGGATCGTGCAGAGGTCGCCCAGCACGACGTCGATCATCGGCAACATTATGCAGATGAACTACCATGTACGGCACGACGTCCAAAACTCGGTGCTGTCGTTCCAGCCTGCCAACTGCGACAGCCTCTAAACTTAGGATGTCACGCTTATACTTTGGCAAAAAATAGATGTCACGCTTATAATTATAAACGCCCACGACCATAGGCAAAAATTAAAAAGCCTTGATAGCTACTGCTAGGACATGTAGGCACCTAAGCAAATAAGCTGTAAGCATCCGATATATATTGTTATCCACGCTATGTTATACACCAAAGTTTAAGACTCTTGACAAATTGTAATTAAAAACTTCTATGAACATCAATCGGGAGTTATACATCAATCAATTATAATTAAAAAAAGGAACCACCATCGCCCTTCTATGAACATCTCCTGCATTGATCTTAAAATTTGTTGCTATCCCAGAAAATACCAAAAACTTTAATCACTGCTGCTACAGTGTGCCCATACAGATTGCCATCTCAAATTTTTTAGCCTACGGCCGATTTTTTCTCTCCTAGACAAAAATATAATTCTCCAACCACTTTAGACCTAGAACTCTAAATCGGGTGTACCCTAAAATGTGAATGGCAGGCGGGACATTCGAACTGCCTACCTAGACCTTTCAAAAGTCCCCCTAACCAGCCAGTGGCCGCTATGGTTTCAACATAGGCACATGAACCCCTTCCCATCTGGTCAATCCCACATGTGGGCCCACATAATCCCATGCTAGAGGTGAGCCAAGTTCCACACTTAAACCATGGAGCCCCACTTGCGCTTTCAGTAACCACTAACTAGCTAGAGTTGTTCAGTTTACTTAGTCAAGACAAGACTCATATTGATCCGTTGGTTGTACGGTTTTCTTGGGTTGCCGCTTTAAGAATGGGACATTAAGGCGAGACGCTTAGAGCAATCCAACAACACGTGCTCTAGCTCCTTAAACTATGTTGCTAAAAAGCACATTTTAAACACAATTCCATATATCATTAACTAAAGTTAACATTTATTATCATGAGACCAATGGTTCATAAGCAAAGGTTGCAAAGCTTAGCAATAGCTACCCTTAATACAAATCCCTAGTATATAAGTGTTGGGGATTTGGCCCGCCGACAAACGCCTTCTACTTGTTTGGCTCTCTCTCATGCGTAAGGGCAACAATGAACAAAGGGGATGAAGCCAATTCAACTTCATTTACTCTAGTCTGGCTTCGGTCGGGCAAGTTAGACCAAAGCTAATCGGCTTCGGTGGTCACGTCTCACCGTATACTAAAGTCAATCGGCTTCGGTGGTCACCTCTCGCTGTATACAAAAGCCAATCGGCTTCGGTCATCGTCTTACAGTATACCAAAGTGATGTTATCTGAACCAAGTTAGAAGCCAATTGGGAGAAGTATTGATACTATTGAGTGCCAAAAGCTATGAATGAGTTAATGGCAAGCTTCGGTTCACTCTATATTGCAGGTTCTTGGAGGAGCCAACGGCTTTTGGGCGCCGGGAGATGGCTTAGGGTCGTCTCAGCCCGGAAGAAGCCAAATCCAGGAGCTACATAGCCTTTTCCAGCTAGCGAAGCAGGCGTGGACCAAGTCCAACAAGACCAAGTCTAAGCCAAGTCAAACACGGAATCGTAAGTCTACGCATTCACATTGGAAGGGGTAAATGTACCAAAGTGTCCCTGGGTTATTTGTATTGCATAGTCTAGAGGATGATGCTTGATCTCAGGGGTATAATAGGAATGTAAAGACCTTTGGTCTCCCTATAAAAGGAGGCCCCTCTCCCACATGTAAAGGTTGTTGATTTCAAAAATACTGTTGATAAGTAATATATTGTTGCTTATCCCAGTCGTTCAGTTCCAACCGTTGTCTGGGCTCATTGGCTTCGGCTACTAACCCAACAACTGGCGCCCACCGTTTGTGCAATGCACGAACAAAACCCACGATAACCACCATGCCACCCAAAAAGCCAATCAAACCAACCAAACCAACCACCACTGTGCCAAATGCAACCCTCAGCATCGAAGCCGCCCCCCGACCCACAATTCCACCAACAAACCCACCACCAATAACCGAAGCCATTCTCGACGATCAAGAGATCGATGAAGAAACCCTTACCACTGAGGAGAGAATGCACCGACTTAAAGAAAGGCTTCGTCTTCGACGCCTCGAGCAGCAGAGAGAGCTGGATGCGGCACAGCTCGAACTAGAGCAACAAATGCAAGAGGAGGAAGAGGAGCAGCAGCATCAATTGCTGCAAGTCAAAAAGCAGCTCGAGGAGCTGAGGCAAGCGAAGCAGAGGAGGCTAAACAACACAAGCTCCAGAGCTGAAAAGCTGCGTCAAGAACTCGAGAAAGCCAAAAAGCAAGTCGCTAAGCTCCAAGCAGAGCTTAATGAGCCAAACATCACCATCAACCCACCAAACCACAACTCTTCATCCCAAACTGGCTTCCAAACACTCCACACTCGCCCCATCGACCATTCGTGCCCACTTTCAGAAAGCCTCCAACTGGCAAGATGGCCACCTTCCTATAAACCCATTTCTCTACCAAGATACAACGGCCTCACCGACCCAAAGCAATTCCTAATGAGCTATGAAGCTGCAATAGCTTCGGCAGGGGGAGATGATGTTGTTCTAGCAAAATCCTTCATCATTGTCTGCGATGGCACAACAATGAACTGGTACACGAAGCTGCCTGGCCTATCAATCAACAGCTGGTATGATCTGAAGAGGGAGCTTATCAAAAATTTTGGCATTATGGGAGACCAATCACTCTCATATGCTGAACTCACACTACACCAGCAGCCGAAGGAGCCCCTAGAGGACTACTTCCGCAGATTCGTCACTCTACGTGCTCAAGCTCCACATATCCCTGATGAAGCAACAAAATTTGCAGCAATACAGGGGCTTCGCCCTGGATTGTTCGCACAGCATATCGCAAGAGACACACCAGCTACTCTGGCAGACATATATGATGAGTTCAAGAAGTATTGTCGGTCTGACAATGACAACATAATGAGATTGGCTAGAGAAGCCATTATGAGAAATCAATATGAGTCACAAGCCAAAACCCACCACCACAGCCACAACTACCAAAACTACTCCCACCAAACAATCATGAAGGTAGACAATCCACCTTCTTCCTATGAAACCAAATCACCTTACCCAGAAAGCCAATACCACAACCAGCGAAATGAACCCACTCAAAGGGGTGGAAAAGCCGGCAGAGGCCGAGGAAGAGGAAGAGGTCCACCATCGGGGCCTGAGCTGTTTTGCCAATATCACGGCAAAAATCACACCCATGGCACAGAGCAGTGCCGAGACATCAAGAAAACAATAGAAAAGCTAAGAGCAGAGAAGATTCAAGCAACCCAAACGAAGCCAATATCGGCTTCGCAGACAAATACCCAAAACCCTTCCCAAGCTATCCAACAATACTGCCCAGTATATCCCTCGCTAAACTCAAACACTGTACACCCATCAACAGCGATGGCAACTCAATATTTGCCTTCGTCACAAACCTTTCAGCATTATTACCCACAAGCCATATATCCTCACTTGTACCATCAAACCTCCAAGCAAGTGGCTTCGCAAAACATAAAGGTTGAGGAGCTGCCACCACCACCACCACTTTCACAACAAAAAGCCAATCAAAAAGAAGCTCCAAGCCCACTCCCAAGCTATGGACACATCATGCTCACTTCTAGAGGATCATCGCTTGCTTTTGAGAACAAAAAGCAAAGGAAAAGCTATTTTCGCCAAGTCAACAACATCTCTGTTGATGGCCCGTACAAAAAGTCGGAATGGTCTCATATGCCCATCACCTTCACCGAGGAAGATCTCAAACTCCAAAATTTCCCACACAACGATGCTATGTCGATCGAAGCCAACATTGCTGGCTGGACGATTGGAAAGGTGCTAGTAGACACAGGAAGCTCCGCTGACGTCATCCTAGCAAAGACACTGAGAAACATGACCAACATCAACCCAGACAACCTGGAGCCATCAGACACTCCATTGGTCGGCTTCGGGGGGAAGCGAACCCAAACACTCGGGAAAATTTCATTGCAAGTATCCTTCGGTGACACATCCAATGCAAGAACAGAGTACATCACCTTTGATGTCGTAGACATGGTCTTTGATTACAATGTCATCTTTGGAAGAGGAGTCATAAATGCTTTTGATATCATCATAAGGCAGTCATTCTTATGCATGAAGATGCCAGCTCTCAAGGGAGTTATAACTGTATATGGCGACCAGAGGGAAGCCAGAAACATTGAGAAAGCCAGAGCACCTGGTCAGCGAAATGTGCATCTGCTTGAAGAAAAAGATCCATACTACCCAGAAGAAAAGCCAAATATTGAGAAAGATAGTAGAAAGATGCAGAAAGCTACAGACACGAAGCAGGTGCAGTTTCAGCCTGATGTCTTTGACAGAGAAGTGATCATTGGCTCAGATCTAGAGCCAGACGAAGAAGATAGGCTCATCGAATTCTTGAGAAATAACAAGGATGTATTCGCTTGGTCAAGCAAAGATCTACCAGGTGTTGACAGAAGCATAATTGAGCATAAGCTGGCAATCAGTCCTGATATGAAGCCAAAAAAGCAAAAGTTGAGAAAGATGTCAGAAGAGAAAGCTGATGCAGTAAAAACCGAAGTGCAAAGGCTGCTGGACGCCAATGTCATACGCGAAGTCAAATATCCAACATGGCTAGCAAACACTGTACCAGTTCAGAAAAAGAATGGGAAATGGCGAATGTGCATTGATTTCACCGACCTCAACAAAGCTTGCCCAAAAGATGATTACCCACTACCAAGAATCGACAAGATTGTTGATCAAGCAGCAGCAAGTGAAATGATGTCCCTCTTAGATTGCTTTTCTGGTTATCACCAAATCTGGATGAAAAAAGAGGATGAGGAAAAAACCAGCTTTATCATACCAGTTGGCACTTTTTGCTTCGTCAGGATGCCCGTGGGGCTTCGGAGTGCAGGAAGCAGCTTCTGCCGAATGTCAAGCACAGTGTTCAAGGATGAACTGTTCAAAACCATATTGGCATATGTTGACGACATCTTGGTCAAAAGTGCAAAAAGACAAGATCACGTATCAGATCTGGCAACCGCCTTCGCTCGCATGAGACAAGCTGGTCTCAAGCTAAACCCAGAAAAGTGGCAAAATACTTGGTTGTCTGGTTTCAGCTCACGAGATAGAAGCTAATCCAGACAAGATAAATGCAATACTTGACATGGAAGAGCCAAAGTGCATGAGAGACATGCAGAAGCTGTCGGGCAGAATTGCCGCACTCAACAGATTCATCGCAAAAGCAGCAGAGCGAAGCTTACCATTCTTTGCAACACTCAGAAACGCAGCTAAGTTCCAATGGGGGCCAGAGCAGTCAAAAGCATTCCACGAGCTAAGGTAATACTTGACACAGCTCACGAAGCTAACAGTACCAAACCCAATAGCACCACTGCTACTATGTACATTGCAGCATCACAATCAGCAGTTAGTGCAGCACTCATCACAGAAAAGCTGGTAGACGGCAGAAACATTCAGCAGCCAGTGTACTATGTGTCGGAGGCATTGAACTCGTCGAAGCTGTTTTATACAGAGATTGAGAAGATGATCTATGCAGTGATAATGGCTTCCAGAAAGCTCAGACACTATTTTGAGGGCCACAACATCAAAGTCCTCACAGATCAGCCTCTTAAAGAGCTTTTGAACAACAAAGAGGCTTCCGTCAGAATACGCAAGTGGGCTGCGGAGCTTTCTGAATACGTCGTGGACTTTGAAAGGAGAACATCAATCAAATCACAAATCCTAGCTGACTTCATTGCGGAGTGGACATCGCCTTCACCACAAAATGCTATCAGAGAGAAAAATTGGCTGATACACTGTGATGGTGCTTGGGGGGACAAAGGAGCTGGCATCGCAGCAATTGTGGAATCGCCTTCGGGTGTAAAAATGAGATATGCAGCAAATTTAGAGTTTTGCAAATGCAGTGACAGAAGCACAAACAACGTTGTTGAGTACGAAGCTGTGTTACTTGGGCTCAGAAAAGCCAGGGCTTTGGGAGCTCAGAGATTCACTGTCAAAACAGATTCTAAGGTGGTAGCAGATCACATTGAAAAAGAAAGCATAGCGAAGCAACCAGAACTCATCAAATACTTGACCACTGTACGCTCAATGGAGAAAAAATTCAAAGGTTTCACTGTGGAGTACATCCCAAGAGCAAAAAATGAAGAGGCAGATGCTTTGGCTAAGGCAGCTGCAAAGGGGATAAGCTTCCACCTGATGTATTCTTTCAAACATTAACATCACCATCGATAAAGGACTCAGATGACCCACCGAAGCTGATCAATGCAATAAGCTCAGAGGATTGGCGATCCCCAATAATAGCTTTTCTTCGGGGATATTATGAGCCAATTGACGAAGATGATCTAAAAGCTATGCAACAAAGAGCACGATGCTATCAGATGATAGATGATGTCCTTTACAAGAAAGGAGTTGTAGCTCCTTGGCTTCGTTGCATCTCTCACAACGAAGGAAAAGAACTGATTCAAGAGATACATAGTGGCTTATGTGGAGCACACTTTGGGGCAAGAGCTCTAGTTGGGAAGGCAATGAGACAAGGATTCTACTGGCCTGCAATCATCATGGATGCAACAAACACGGTCAAGACGTGTGATCCGTGTCAAAAATGTGCAGCAAACAGAAAATCTCCTTTTAATGTGCCCATTTGCTACGTCTATTTGGAGTGTTATCAAGGCCCATTTTGATATTCAGATGCAGAGGATACATCTCCAAAATGCTAAGCAATGGTTATTTGACTTGTTTAGTCGATGCAATGAGCTACAATTTGTAGCATCAGTTGCTGTCACCTTTTGGTTTATCTGGGATGCTCGGAATGAAACTCGTAATTCCGGAACTACTGTGTGTCCTCGGGTGATAGTGTTGCATTGTATCTGAAACCAATTCAGCCATCAAGGTGTGCAGTTCCAAAGCCGCTTCAAAAATGGACACCACCGCCGGTTGGTTTGGTTTATATTAATGCTGATGCAGCAATCTTCTTTTCTTCATCAAGCTCATCTCCTGGTTTGGTGGCGTAGGACCATTTGGGCAGATTTTTGTTAGGATTTCAACAATCATTTCATGGCATTACCACCTCAGAAGTTACAAAGGCTGAAAGGCATATCTCTGCGATGTGCGGTAACTCTCCATTGGACGAAGGTTTCCACAAAGTGATCTTGAAATCTGATTGCGTATCGCTGATCCAAAAAGTGATTGCTTAAAGACCGCTCTTCCACGGCTCCTATTGTTGCTGATATCAAATATTTAGCGAAAAGATTTGATTTGTTTTCATCTGTTCATGTAAGCTGTAGTGCTAATAATGTGGTGGCTTATCTGTTACACTACTACACAGGGCTCGGCTTATCACAGCCGGTTCTGTTGGGTCTATCATAGCCGGTTTTTAAAAATGGCGTTGAAAATCGGCTTTTCACAGTTGGTTTTTAACTGGCTATGAAAATCAATTTTCACAGCCGGTTTTTGACATAAACCGGCTGTAAAAATAATTTCAAAAACCAAAAATCAAAAATCAATTTAAAAATATTAAATGAGTGTAAAAAAAATTGACCATATGGGAGGCTAGCCCCATTAACCAGGCACCACCACCCCAAACTACACAATTTTTTGCACTTGTTGCATTCTCCATGATTCGAACCTCTTACCACTGCACCACACCATTGCTCATGACTAAATGAGTGATGCACTCCTATTATATTAACTCTGCCAAACTTTTATAAAATTCTAGAGGCCACCTCATTGATCCAATTAAGTTGACAATTTTTGTGGTAGTTTCTTACGAGCACCTAACTTTATAAAAAATATCAGGAAAATAATATAAAAATACAAAATAGTTGTATGAAAATTGATTTTTAAGTGCTGAAAATTTATTTAATTCATAGAAAATAGCAAATCATTTCAAAAAAATTCTACACTTCTCCATGGCAACTTATATGCAGTATAAAACATGTAAAACTATATTTATACATCATATGAGCAAAAATAACTTTTATGATGTACAAACATCAAAGTTTGCCTTATAGTGTACTCCCTCCGTCCTGGAATAAATGGTATTCTGGGTTTGTCCTAAGTCAAACTTTTGAAAGTTTGACCAAGTTTATAAAGAAAAGTATTAATATTTAGTAAATCAAATAAGTAAAATATAAAAATATATTTCACAATGAGTCTAATGATGCTCACTGGATGCCATAAATATTATTATTCTTTTCTAGAAAGTTGGTCAATGTTTATCTAGTTTGACTTAGGATAAAACTAGAATGCCTTATATTTCAGGACGGAGGGAGTATGAAAGAGTGTGAGAGATGTATATGTTTATGAACAATATATAGTCTAATTTTCTTGAAATGCATTGATTTTTAAATGAGAAGGTTATACACCAATAAAATGACTCCATGACAACTTTCATAATTTTTGGAGAAGTTTTTGATATTGTTATTATTTTTACAAGTAAAAGAGTAAATTAAAGTGTGAATTATACATAGCAAACCTGTTGACATTTCATATATTTTTCACGGTTTGATCTAAACTAGAGCATATATCCTTAGACACTATTTTTCTAATATTTGATAAGAGCTATTTAAGAGACATGTAGTTCAAATTAGAATTACTAAGAATAAGTACCTAGAAATTCATTTAATAGTTAGAAAATAGCAAATCATTTCAAAAAATCCAAAACTACTCCATGGCAATATATGTAGTGTAAAACATTTAAAAATTGTGTCCTTGTAATATAAGCAAAAAACAACATTTTAAGGTGTGCAAACTAATCGATGTTGCACTTCTTTAATATTAAATGTTTCGAATCTTTATGATTTTTTAGAGGGCCCACACCTTAGATCCGATTGAGCTGATTTTTTTGGTTGTCCCTTGTGTGCTTGTTGGTATTTCTTACGGTAGCAGATAAATCCGCAAGCGCACGGATACCGTTGGAGCTTTCACCCGGAAGTATTCAGGGTATCAAATCCACAGGGAACAAAAGGGCACTGTCTAATCACAAAAGTTGATCGGATCGATCGAGTTTATATGAAGACTGGGTAGAGAGGATAACTTAGCATTAAGCTGGGAATATAGCGAAGGGAGTTCTCCTATGCTTGCTTTGGGCACCAGGGTATCCTAGGCCTCTAGGAAATTGCCGGCCAACAGCTCTACGTCGTACCCAAACATGGAGGATTACAAAGGACGGACAGGGCTGTCACCACCTGCCGCCTACCTCTTCTAATCCGTGGGGCTACGAGGCAAACGAGGGCAGATACATTCCTAAGCACCACGCTTAAGATAATATCAGCTATCCTAACCTTGGCCAAAGATTAAGATACTTTATGAATAAAGAAACGAACCCACAAGCAAAATAAAGAACTCAGCTTTCTATAACTCAGATTTAAATACTAAGCTGAATATCCCGGATACTTACTAAGGAGCTCGCATCCGCCGAGGTACAGGTGGAGGGTTGCCGACACGCCGGGACTCCTCCAGGCTCTCCCTCACTCTCTCCCTATTTCTACTCTCATTTGAGGAGGGCTTCGCATTGACTTGTTGCTTCCAGCTCGATGATGATGAGCCCTGCCCCGAGTCCCTCTATTTATAGCTTGGATAGGCAGAGTATGGGCGGTGCGTTGAACGGCGGCCGGTAAGGAGGTGGGCCCAGGTCGGCTGACCTAGGGGGGTCGGCCGACCGTGGGATTCACCGACCTTGATGATGCACGGCACGGATGGCTTCCTGGAGTCGGTTGACAGTTGTGGGTCAAGGCGGTGGAGGTTTGGACGCGCGGCCAGGTCGGCCGACCTAGCCAAGTCGGCCGACAAGGGGTTGTGGAGCCTCGGCCCCACTTTGCCAGGGACACTTCGTTGTGGGCCCCATGGTCGGTTCCCGGTAGGTACTCGCGCAGTTGTGTACGTTAAGTCAGGGATGTGGGCCCATGGATCCATGTGCTTGCCACGTGGCTCAATCCCATCTCTTTCCTTCCACCGACATGATCTCAATGTCTCTGATTATTCCCGGGTGTGCTTCTGTCATTGGGTCAAAGATGGGCTCCATTGGGCTTGGGCCCAGGTCGGCCGACCTAAGGGGGTCAGGCGACCTGGCCCTGAGCCCAAATGTCCTCCTCTTTTGCCATTTAATCCATGCACTCATATCTTCACCAAAACTTGTGGAATTGATTAGATATATGCCCTAAAGCTATGGTGAATGCATTCTTGTATGTATTTTCTATAAGGATTGATGGTCAAAAGTGGTACTTAAGGATCGTCAATAAGCTCCGCCACACTTAGCATTTGCTCGTCCTCGAGTAAAGTTTTAGTAATAAGGTGGAAGTCGAGACTCCTTCTGATATGAAACTAGCATATAAGTTATTCCAAGATGGACCTGCACTTGTGAATTTTGAAGTGTCTATCATGCCGTCTTGGATGGTTGAGGAATGGAATGGCTCTTGATTCAAGTCATCTTAACTCTTCTGTTAAGTAACTTGGGTTTTCGAGAAATTTTCAAAAACATAACCTTACCTAGCTTCTCAAATTATTCTCTCGGATCCTCATTGTGTATGATTCCTCACCAACGCATTTCTTTGCCCCCTTTTTTTTCACCCTACTTCTAAAAGGCTTATGTGGAGCTCAAGGCAGGAGTAAAAATAAGGCATACTTGCATCACATATATTGCAAAGTCAAAGAGCGGATCCAAGAAGAAAACCATGCATACAATCTGATCAAGATGTGCATGTGTGTGGAACAATGGAATGATAACTCCTTTTTGTATGATCTCTCTCCTTCTTAATTTAATTTGAGAACATGGCTATATAATTTTTTTTTCATGATACTTGAGCCTTCATGTGCCCATTTTTTTCTCTCTCTCTCTTTTTTATGCTTGGACCTTCACGTGTCCATTTTTTTCTATAACCCATGTCTCTTTTTACAATAATACTTGGAGAGGAGATCAACACTTAAATGGAACATTTATTTTGTGGATGGATGAAAGGTATGTTGCTAGCTTCCAATGTAGAAGTTTTAGCATGTGTATGTGGAGTGTACGTGATCTTGATCATGAAAGCATGAAAAGCATCTTACAAGGGTCACAACAATTTGACAAAGCTCAATGCAAAAGCAAGCAGCATATGTGTATAGGTTTTTTAATGTGAACATCATATGGCCTTGGTAAGAATAAGGCAATCACTGAGGAGCTTTGTACGACTATTAATTTGAAAGTTTTACAAGAAAAACATCCCAAGCACTTTATAGAAAGAGCAAGATTTCTTTCATCATACCATATCTCATTAATCAATGACTTAGATAAACATGTTTTCCTGAAGATATATATATGTTCACAAGTAACAGATGCATATGCAAGGAATAAAGAATATGCAAGCCAATCAAGGATAGACATGTAAATCAAAGGAACATCAAAGCTTATTTTATCATGAGTTTAATTTTAATGATCATCAGAATTCAAGAATGAATTAACTCATGAATCAGAGAGGATGAGGGATAGGGTGCGCAAACCATCGCTCTAAATGAAATTGGAGACGAAAGGCACCAGAGGGCCGTCGGCCGACCTAATGGGGTCGGCCGACCCCTTCTGGGCCTTTCTCCACCTTGATCTTTCTTGTGCAGTCACGTGCGATGTTGTGCAGTCTGTCTGTGGGTGGTCTCGAACATGTGTGCATCAAAAAGCTTGAGAGACCCCCACACTTGACCCTGTACCTGCAGTTATTCCTATATGGTGGAAACAAAATAATGGCTCTTTGGTTCTAAAGACCAAGAGCCTCAATTTTTATTTTTTTTTATTTTTTTATCAACATGCAAGAACTAACACCAGCTCTGGACCAAAATAAGATTTGGCTTGAAAGGGAACTTACTTGGAATACTCACATACCTCCTCCACACTTGGAGTTTGCAGTGCAAAGCAACATAACTCAAGTGTGTGGAGTTCAAGCTTCTTTTGTAATCTTTCCCAAACCAAGACTTACCGAGGTTTTTGTAGCTGATGTAGCTCTATGTTCTTAAGCATCACCTATCCATCATTCTTCTTAATCTCTACCTGAAATGGTTAGTGACCAAAAGTACCCGAAGGAAAGATTATACTAAAAACATGTTCTTGCTTTTATTTGAAAGGAAATAAATGATAATCCGGGTCATCTCCCGGCAGTGCTTTGTTTATGGTCTGAAGCTAGACCCTGAGGAATCCTCATATTGTAGCTACTCATGGTGATGTAGTTTCCAAGCTCATCGCCAATTGTTGATGTGTCTTTGGAGCTTTAGCTGCAAGGTTAGTGCCACAATTGCATCCATGAAATTTGCAATGTTTATGATGAGCAAATGCATCTACAACCAACCTTCTAAACATTTTAGAATTGAGGACCTCAAGGTGGTTGTAGTCCTCACAAGTGATTGTGGCACAAAGCGTGGTAAACTCTGGAGATTCGTTAAAGGAGCATGACTCTAGTGAGATTTCAAAAGAGAAGGTTTCATGCTCATTTATAGAATCCTTTTGCTCGGGCTCCAGAGTCAAAGCTTCAAGCCTTTCCATGGCCCTTGGTTTCTCCAACTCAAGAGATTCATTGTGCATTATCGGGGTTGATTCTTGACTGTTGTCGAGAACAATGTCCCAAGGACCATGGGGTCAAAGCTTGCTCTCGATCGAGGGTGATAAAAGTTGTTCGTGTTCATAGAGATGAGAATTCGGGGTGAATGGTGACACGAACATCACCTTCTCGAGTGAGCAATGCTTGAGAGGAGGCTTTGCCTTTGGAATTTCTGGACAGGAGATAGGAGTGGCAAAAGCAGCTTTCCCAAGCGTGTCATGAAGGCTCCCATGAAATACTTCTCCTTGGAGAAGCTTTTCGAGCGGATAGCCTAGGAGTAGGTCAGAATCGAGGGTATGAAAGATGTGGAAATCTATATTGACCTCGATTTTGTCTAGCGTGATTGTCACGGCACTGGCGATCCCCTGACATTGAATGATGTGTCCAAAGGGACAACTTTTGAGGAGCTTGTCGGGTGGCCTTAGTGGAACATTTCCTAAGAGATTATGTGCAATGTGCAATGACAAGATGTTGACCTCCATACTGGGTTTGAAATGGGCTTCTACGACAGTTCCCCTTATATAACATGGAATGATAATAGAAGATGAACTATTCCAAATTGCTTCGAAAAAGTGCCACATTCCATCCAACCATTCCTCCTTTCTGTTTTTCATGAGAAATGATTCATGGGGAGGACAGGGGGATGAGAAAGAAGGGGAATCATAGCCTTCTTGTGCCTTGAGTACTCCGAGGTGTTTCCATGATTTTCAAAGAGATCATCCTCGAAGTCAAAACGTAATCCGAAAGGCTGAGTTTTCCCTGCCTTAACTGATGGTGTTTCAGGAGTTGAATCCGGACTAGGCAAGTCTATGGGTAAGACAGAATCTAGTTGAAAGTCTTCTTGCTCAGTTCCATCCATAGCAGCGGGAGAGTTCTCTCAAATTTTCTCCGAGACCTCTCTCGCTTTAGCCGGCGTTACATGTTGGAATGATCCCCCGGCGGCTATATCAACGAATCGGGCAGCCTTGCTAGTCAAACCGGACCAAAAATGCTGCATAAGCATCAAGTCGGGAAAGCCTAAATCCGTGCCAGTAAGGCACAAATCCTAAAATCGTTCTCATGCTGCCACGATCGTTTCCTTCTCTTTTTGTTGGAAGTTAATAAATTCCTTCCGAAGGGCACAGATCGGATGAATGGGGAAGTACTCCAGACAAATCCTGTCTCGTAACTCTCCCATTCATATTCGTTAGCCCAACGGTATGGTCATACCACTTTTTTACCTTCTCTTTAAGAGAAAATAGGAAGAGCTTCCATCTATTCGTTGCTTGTGTCATGTCTGATATGATCAGACACGAGCATAGCAACTCAAATTTGTGCAGGTGATGGTATGGATTTTCATCACGTCCTGAGAAGGATGTCTCCTGGACCATAGCTACGAAAGCAGGGCGAAGCTCATAGCTATTTGTTTGTATAGGATATGACGAGGGGTGCGGCTCCAATAATTCGCCCTTTGGAGCATAGAACTCATGGATTTGGGTGGAGTCCATGGGTAAAATAATAAAATAAAAGAAAATAAAATAAAAGATAAACGGGCAACCGTAGTTCTTAGACAACACAGCTACCGTTCCTCAGCAACGGCGCCAGAAAGCTTGTTGGTATTTCTTGCGGTCGCAGATAAATCCGCAAGTGTACGGATACCGTTGTAGCTTTCACCCGGAAGTATTCAGGGTATCAAATCCACAGGGAATGAAAGGGCACTATCTAATCACTAAAGTTGACCGGATCGATCGAGTTTATATGAAGGCTGGGTAGAGAAGATAACTTAGCACTAAGCTAGGAATATAGCGAAGGGAGTTCTCCTATGTTTGCTTTGGGCACCGGGGTATCCTAGGCCTCTAGGAAATTGACAGCCAACAGCTCTACGCCGTACCCGAACGTGGACGATTACAAAGGATGGACAGGGCTGTCACCACCTGCCACCTACCTCTTCTAATCCGTGGGGCTACGAGGCAAACGAGGGCAGATACATTCCTAAGCACCACGCTTAAGATAATATCAGCTATCCTAACCTTAGCCAAAGATTAAGATACTTATGAATAAAGAAACGAACCCACAAGCAAAATAAAGAACTCAGCTTTCTATAACTCAGACTTAAATACTAGGCTGAATATCCCGGATACTTACTAAGGAGCTCGCATCCGCCGAGGTACAGGTGGAGGGTTGCCGACACGCCGGGACTCCTCCAGGCTCTCCCTCACTCTCTCCCTATTTCTACTCTCATTTGAGGAGGGCTTCGCCTTGACTTGTTGCTTCCAGCTCGATGATGATGAGCCCTGCCCCGAGTCCCTCTATTTATAGCTTGGAGAGGTAGAGTAGAGGCGCTGCGTCGAACGGCGGCCGGTAAGGAGGTGGGCCCAGGTCGGCCGACCTAGGGGGCTCGGCCGACCGTGGGATTCACCGACCTTGGTGATGCACGGCACGGATGGCTTCCTGGAGTCGATTGATAGTTGTGGGTCAAGGCGGTGGAGGTTTGGACGCGCGGCCAGGTCGGCCGACCTAGCCAAGTCGGCCGACAAGGGGTTGTGGAGCCTCGGCCCCACTTTGCCAGGGACACTTCGTTGTGGGCCCCATGGTCGGTTCCCGGTAGGTACTCGCGCAGTTGTGTACGTTAAGTCAGGGATGTGGGCCCATGGATCCATGTGCTTGCCACGTGGCTCAATCCCATCTCTTTCCTTCCACCGACATGATCTCAATGTCTCTGATTATTCCGAGTGTGCTTCTGTCATTGGGTCAAAGATGGGCTCCATTGGGCTTGGGCCCAGGTCGGCCGACCTAAGGGGGTCAGGCGACCTGGCCCTGAGCCCAAATGTCCTCCTCTTTTGCCATTTAATCCATGCACTCATATCTTCACCAAAACTTGTGGAATTGATTAGATATATGCCCTAAAGCTATGGTGAATGCATTCTTGTATGTATTTTCTATAAGGATTGACGGTCAAAAGTGGTATTTAAGGACCGTCAACAGTGCTCTTAGTCTAACGAAAAATATCAAAAAAAATAAAATAAAAAAAATTGTGTACTGTTGCTTAAAACCGTCTATGAAAATAGATTTTCATAGGCGGTTCATCTTGCGAACCGGCTGTGAAAATGAAAATGAATTTTCACAGCCGGTTCGTGGCTAAAACCGGCTGTTAAAATGGATTTTATTTTCACGGCCGGTCAACTTACTAACCGACTGTGAAAATGTATTAGTGCCATTTTTTAAAAACCGGCTGTGAAAATAGTGATCCGAAAAATCAATTCTTATAGTAGTGTTAGCTTTGTCTCTTTCTCGATCTTTAGGGACTGTGTGCCTAGTTGCATTAAGAATGTTGTAATCTCTGAATGTTTGTGCTAATGAATCAGCCTGCCTCCCGCATGTAGTGGCCGTGGCTAACGACGCTTGAGTCATGACGACGACCGCGCTGGATCGGAGCGCGTACTCCATGCATACGTACACGTTTGGGATTTGCTTGCATAAAATAGATATACTACCTCCGTTCTTAAATATATGACACCATTGACTTTTTTCTCTTTGTTTGACTATTCGTCTTTTCTATAAATATTTATGCAAAAACATATATCTATAAGTTAAATCCAAAGTATTATTGATATTAGATGTATTGGTTCCCATTTTATTTTATTTAATAAACTAACTAATGAAATATTGTTGGTCAAAGTTGAAATAAAAAGTCAACAGTGTCATATATTTAAGAACGGAGGGAGTATTAGAATAATCCTTCATAAGCTAAGGTAAAACAAACAGAGGATAGATGGTCAGGGCCATATCTATCTATATCTATATCTATATCTATATCTATAAAGAACGAAAACAATTGAAATTTTTTTACCCAATTTTGGTCCACTGTACCCCTCACGCTGGACCCACCTGTTAGGGCTGAGGGAGGTGGGAGGGGGGGTGAGACCCACAGATATCGATAGCTATAGAAATTGATTCTGCCAAAAACAAAAAGTTTTTCTCACCTATCATATTCTAGCCGCGACTCGTATCCATTTTGGTTTGATTTTGTACGAGAAAAAAAAAACAGTAGACCATAGCGACACCGGGACTCTTATCTGGTAACTAGTAACCAGTTAAGCGAAATGAATATAAAGCCCAATATAGAGCGCACGGCCCATGTTACATTTAGCTGCTGTTGTCAACCACCGTTTCGATCCGAACGAGCGCGCCGGCCTTTTTTAGATCCTGAACGAAAAAATGTTTTCAAACACACGCGCTTGATTTTTTTTTCTAGATCCCGCGCGAATTTTTTTTTTGAAACAGGCACATGTTTGACTTTTTCCCGCGCGCCTAACTTTTTTAATGGTCGCGCGCATTTGTGGATCATTTTTGTGGGCAACGTGGTTGTAAGGGGAAAAAGTAACGGGTGGGAACTTCAAACTACAAATTTGAAGTTGCAGTTTTTTAAAAAAACAATGTAAAATATATGAGTTTAATAGACACAAATATCACGTATTTTCAAATACAAAAATATCGGAAACAATCCTGAAATTGTTTAGTTGCCAGCGTGTAGCCACTCTTCAAATTTATATCAACTTGCACCTATCCAATGAAAAAAGTTGAGATAGGTAAAGAGAAATGTAAAAACAGTTTTTCAGAAATATTGAATCATTTAAGAGAAAATGTTGAAACAATTTTAGTTAAATGTTGACATAACTTAAGGGTAAGTTGGAAACATTTGTTTAGAAATATTGAATCATTTAAGGAAAAAATGTTGAAACGATTTTAGTTAAATGTTGACATAGCTTAAAAGTAAGTTGAAAACATTCTTTTTACAAATATTGAATTACTGTAGAGAAAATGTTGACATATTGCTAGTTAATGTTGAAATAAATAAAAAGTAATGTTGAATCGTTTGTTAAGAAGTATTGAATCAGTTTAGAGAAAATGTTGACATAGTTAAATGTTGACTAGAAATTTGTACATTGAAAAAAAAATATTTATACAAAACATTGCATAATAATTTATAAGTTATTTGTTTAACAAACCTAAATGTACGCAGTATCTTGAAATGTTTTATTGTGTGGAGGAGACCTGTTTAGAGAAGACATTTCAAACTTATAATTGTGAATCTTTTATATTTGGAGGATATTATATTTTGATTCGCACAAGTAATCAGTTGCATTTTTGAAATAATTACATGGAAAAATGTATTGTCAAATCAAACTATGACAAATGTTAAAAATAATGAGACATTTTGTTTACAATAACATACCTCAATGTTGAGCACTATAAAACTAAATAGACAAAAAAATTTTAAAGAAATAGAGAAGTAAACCATGAAGAAAGTATAAAACTTAATGTACTAAAAAGCATATGTATGAAAAAAATAATGTATTGATAGTAAAGTTGAATATCTAGAGAAAAAAATGTTGAACATGAAATTTAGTAATATTGAAAAAGTTATATTAAATTGTTGAACTAAATTTTTAGATTTTGTTTGAATAAAAAGAAACATATAATTTAATATTTATAACATTACATCCTTTTGAACTTTAACCCCTAAGCTTTCAATACCGGGGGACGTAGTCAGCCCCTAACCATAAACACCCTTTGAACTCGATAGAACGGACTCGCCCCTAGCAACCTTGAACCCAAACCAGTACAACCTTCTATGGCAGGGGAGCTGAAGCCGAAGCAATTTAGCCGTCCATGGCAGGGGAGCTGAAGCTGAAGTAATTTAGCCTTCTATGGCAGGGAGTACATGGCCGCCCCAAACTCCAAACATGATTCTGAACCCGATGGGACGGAGTCACCCCCAGCAACCCTGAACCCTAACCGGTATAGCCGAAGTCGAAGCAATTTAGCCTTCTATGGCAGGGGAGCCAAAGCTGAAGCAATTTAGCCTTCTATGGCAAGGGTTACATGGCCATCCCAAACCCCGAACATGCTTCTGAACCCGATAGGATGGGGTCGCCCCCCAACAACCCTGAACCCTAACCGATATAGCCGAAACCGAAGCAATTTGGCCTTCTATGGCAGGGGGTACATGGCCGCCCTCAACCACGAACATACTTCTGAACCCGATAGGACGGAGTCACCCCAACAACCCTGAACCCTAACCAGTACAACCTTTTATGGCAGGGCGCCAGAAGCCGAAGCAATTTACACTTCTATGCTTGGGGTTACATGGCCGTCCCAAACCCTCAACATGCTTCTAAACCCAACATTTGTAAATATTGGTGAAATGTTGAAAAAACCATATGGCAATGCTTACAAAACAAATTATAAAAGTTGAAGGAAGCATATAAGGATGTTGGTGAAATGTTTAATAAAACATAGGGGAATGTTGAGAAAGATATTTGTAAATGTTGAAGTGATAATGTGCGAATGTTGGTGAAGTGTTGAAAAACATATGGGGATGTAGAGAAATCAATTAGGAAATACTAAGGACAATTATGTCAATGATGGTAAAATGTTTAAATAACTATGGGTGAATGTTGAAAAAACAATTTATAAATGTTCAAGTAACAATGTTGAATTTTGATAACATTTTGATAAACCCATATGTGACTATTCCTAACTTGTAAGTACATCACATATGCAGATGGTTTTCACTTCTTCTTGGGTCGCTTTGGAGATTTGGTAAAAGTTGCATTATCAACACACTGCAGCAAAAAACTTAGATAATAAGAAGAATTATGGACAAACAGAGAAATGCATGATTACTAGATTTATAAGAATTTGATCACTGTTTTCAACAGAAGTTAAACTGGCAGAGTCAAAAAATTCAAATTTTTGTATAGGACATTCACACAAATTAGAACCCAGTGTTGTTGAATCATGACAGGGGAAAAAAAATCTAAAACAACATAAGGAAAATGTATCAGACAAGAAAATTGAAGATGTTTAGTACTTCTCCCTCGGTTCCAAATTGTAGTTCACTCTTGACTTTTAAAATACAAATTTGACCATTCGTCTTATTCAAAAAATTAGTGCAAATAAATATAAACGTTAGCCATACTTAAAATTCCTTTGATAGTTAAATAAGTAATAAAAATAAATGATACTAATATAAATATTTTGAATAAGAAGAATGGTAAAATGTGCATTTAAAAATCAACAGTGAATAGTAATTTGAAACGGAGGAAGTATTATGTATGAATTTAGGCTAAAAACAGCCTTGATGACTTCATTGGCCTACGAGACGACAATAGTTTGAAGACTGGAAGGAGTAAGAAATAATTCCTTCAACATGATGCTGCAAGGTTCTTTGATGTGATGTTTGCCAGCAGTTTGCTATTTTTCTCTTTTGGCCCTCAGATCTGGAGCCCGTGGCTCATTACTAATGTGCAATCCTATCCAAGGAGGGGCATGGGCATGGCAGAGTTAGCTGGGCAGCGCGCGGAGGAGGATGGTTTCAACGGTGAGGCCAGGACCAAATCCGAAGAGGAATCCCCACTCAAGTCCTTCTCCAGCGGTCCGCAGCTCCCGCTCTGCCAAAATCTGCCGCATCTCATCCAGGACAAGGGTGGCGCTTGACCTCAGCGTGCTGCCGTACTGCCTCAGCACCTCTGTCCCCGGTATGAAGTCCTGCGACGCCGACACCAGCTCGAACAGGGGCCGCTCGCCGCCGACGGGGTCGGCTCCGACGACCACCACGCCGGCGGGGTCGCCGAAGAGGGCCTGCCTGACGAGGTTGCCCACGTGGGCCTTCGAGGAGCCACGCAGCCAAGGTCATCGCCTCCGAGCGCACCACCGAAACGCCTGGCCACCGGCGAGACCCCAATACCTCCCCGCCGAACCGCCTCCCGGCCAATCGACTCGCCGTCGGCGACATCGAATCGCCTCCGCGCCGAGCGCCTCGTCTAGACCTCTGTCTCGTCTCCGACAGAAACCACGAGGGAATCACGGTTCACGGGTGGTCGTTGTCAGAACGGAACGAACATTAAAAAAAAGTCAGGCAACCACGGTACCTAACAATCGTACAGATATTATACACTGCACGAATCTCAAACAACCGGAAGCCAAGTAACAAACTGGCTTCCGGAAGCCAGATTGGTTCTCCGTAGCTACACTGGGCTGACTCGGCCAGCCCAATCTTCGTCTTGCCGGCCCATTCAACTCTCCTTCCTCTTTCCGCCGTCCGCCAGACCGCCTGTTCGTCGCTCGTCGCCGCGGCTACGGGCGTACAACACCGGGGCACCCACCGACTCCACCGTCGCGACCCCCGCCTCCCCCACAAGCTCGCCGTCGTCGAGGCCATCCTCCTTCTCGGCCTCCCACTCGTCGGCGGCTCGGCTCCCTCCTCCTCCTCGCCGCGGCCCCAGGTGACGCCGCCGCGGTGCGCGGCTGCCAGCCCAAGGTCCTCGCCACGACCGTTGCGATCTTCTGTGCCAGCAGGCAGCCTGGCGACGCCAATTAGTGCTGCCAGGCGCTGGCGCACTCAGCCACCGTCTGCGGCGGCGCACGCAGTCTCTGCCGCCTCACGGCCGTGGAGCCACTCCGGGCAATCCGACCTCGTGCAGCTCGAAGCGCCCCACTCCCACCGCCCGCGTGACCCCGCGGCTCCGGGACATGACCCCGTGTGGCACGCTTCCCCTCCCGCACATGGCGACCTTACCACGCTCTCTCTCTCTCTCTCCGCAGCATGGTGTCCCCATGGCGCGCCCATCCACCTCTGTGGACCTGCACTGAGGTCAGAGGTCTCCAGCATCGTCTCCTTCTCTATCCATGTTATGTTTCTTCTATTGCATCTTATTTAATTATTAATCATTGTCATCAAACTTTTTCTTTGGGATAGATTGGAAGGAGAGAATCATGGAAATGAGAAAGCATCTGTTGTGCCTGCTAGGAAGGTGAGGTCACATATGCTAGCTGCATGTTTGTTGAAATGCTTGTTTGAACCAATGATTCATGTGACATGAAAGTAGTGTTGAATTAGCAGTTGCTACTGACAGGTTTCATCTCTTACGGATCAACCCCTTATTTGTTAATCCATGTGTCATTTTGTTCCACTCAAGCTTTATGTAGAATTCAATATATAACTTATGACCTAAACACAATGCTTTTGATTTCAGATTTTGGGAATTGATTTGTGAACCCTTCTTCCAGCTATTCTGTATCCATTGGCTGCCATTTTCATTAAACAAATTGCATTTATATACTAAAATTTTAACATTTTTAGTATCAACCTGCTGACGGTACCTGCATGTTCTGGTTGAAATTACAGGGTCCCAAATTGTTGTATGGTAAGTTCATGAGCATCAGAGCATGTAGCCATGTAGTTCTATACTTAATGTAGTGAACAATAATTTTAGATTTATAACAAAGTAGCCTAAGACTATTAAAAATGCAACTTTTGGTTCCTTGCCTAGGTATATGAAGCATGATGCAATTTCACATTAATCTGATGACCGATAATGGAACAAATCATACCCATCTGAATATCAGATATGCAGTAGCATATACAAGTGAGCAGCATTGGAACAAAAATGATACATTGGTCGCCTGAACCATTTGATTCCAGTATTAACCTCTTACGCCCATGTCCACCCCCAAATTGTGTCGTGTTTGAGAGGTCACCAGGAGGACGACAATGATCCATTAGATGACGTCACAAAAATAATTAACAATGATCCATTAGATGAGGTCACAAAAATAATTAAGGATCCTCACCTTGTTTCAATAGATATATATTGCAATCATGATTATTGTTTTTTGGTTCTTGCCTAAGTTTAATTATTTAGAGATACACAAGAAAAAAGAAAAAAGAAGAGAACCCTGTAATTTAGAAAGGGTATCACTGCAGTCAGGCACATCCATGGCCTCCATATTATCATGACGATGCTTTGCAAGTTAGCACCTTCTGCTTCTGTGTCGCCGTCTCGCCAATGAAGCTTTTTTCTTTGTGCAGAGTCTGAAGGAGGTGTCAGTTTTTTCTCCAAGTACACTGCATTCCTGTACAGTTTAGTGATTGTTAGAACAATAAATAATTCCCGCGCCCATGTTAGGCTATTCCCTTTTTCCTCCGATGGCCAGATGTGAACCCAATTGATATAAGTGAAGTTTGCTAACTGGTATGCTGATTGCCATTTGCAAATTCTGTTGCAATTCTTGCTACTGCCATGACAGTCAGACTAAAATCTGTTCTGCTCAAGCTACACGTACAAGCTTAGGTTTTTGTTACACTACACGTAGTTTACCAAGACCAATTATTCGTGTTAAATATATAGTTTGCTTTCATATGATATGTTGTCAACGAGATTTCTTGTTCCAAAAGCATGTCAAACAGCTTGTAATATTAGAATATAAAAAACAAAAATAATTGAAAACGTTTCTCACTCAGTTCAGGCTCCCCGATGGTTGTATCCGAAGGTGTCATGTCCTGGTCACTCTCATTGTTAGATAAAAGAAGTGGCAATAAGAATTTGAATAATATTCATGTAATCATTTGAAGTGTACGTATGATCTGTTTTTCTTATGCTTGCACAAATACACGTGCGTGCCGCACATGCGTCTCTGCTAGTGTGTGTATATGTATATATATATGTGTATATATGTATATATGTATGGGGCAAGGCTAAAATGCAACAAGGTGCATTTTGTATAGGAAATGCACAGACCCTAGCAAGACTACCGAAAAAGAAAAAACCAGCGCTCTCGCACTCCCGCGCCTCGCGCTCCCGTCCACCCACTGCATGCATGCATGTTGCATGCATAGAATCTTTTTGTGTTCAAAACTTCAATTCACTTTTTCTTCTAAACCGTAAGTCGAATCGACGAACCGTTTGTTGCATCTTACTCGAAAAAATGTGCTTAACAAAACAAGATCCAACATGGATATATTTCGTGCATTTTTTGTTAGTTGCAACTCGGAAGCATATACAATTGCAACTCAGAAGCATATACAATTGCAACTCGAGTTGCAACTCTGTACGCAACAAATATTTATGCAAATGCAACAAATGTTTATACAAATGCAACAAATATTTGTACAAATGCAACAAATATTTAGTTTCGTGACACAAAGACAAAGACATTCAAAAATACAACGCAACAAATGTTTAGACAAATGCAACAAATATTTGTTTTTGTGACAAAGGGATAGAAACATTCAAAAATATAACACAACAGACAAATGCAACAAAATGCTTAGATAATAGGTGAAAGTCAAATATTTGTTACAATTGCAATTGAATAGCATCCAGGTGCAAATCCAGTTGCAACTCTGGGCGCAACTGAAAGTCAAATATTTATTTTTTTCTTTTTTTGAAAAAAAGTCAAACATTTGTTTTTTTCTTTTTCCAAAAAAAGTTAAACATTTGTTGCAATTGAATCGAATTGCATACAGCTCCAAATCCAGTTGCAACTCTGGGCGCAACTGAAAGTCAAACATTTGTTTTTTTCTTTTTCTGAAAAAAGTCAAACATTTATTTTTTTCTTTTTTCGAAAAAAGTCAAACATTTGTTTTTTCTTTTTCTGAAAAAAGTCAAACATTTGTTGCAATTGCAATCAAATTGCATACAGCTGCAAATCCAGTTGCAACTCTGGGCGCAACTGAAAGTTAAACATTTGTTTTTTTCTTTTTCTGAAAAAAGTCAAACATTTGTTGCATTTATTAAACAGAAAGACATTTGTTGCAATTGCAATCGAATTGCATACAGGTGAAAATCCAGTTGCAACTCTGGGCGCAACTGAGTTGCAACTGGATATGGTGCAAATATAACATGTATAGAGTTGCAAATGGAAAGCACATGGAGTTGCAATTCACTAAAATAACACGAAATATATTCATGTTGGATCTTGTTTTGTTAAGCACATTTTTTCGAGTAAGATGCAACAAACGGTTCGTAGATTTGACTTACAGTTTAGAAGATATCACATTTTTTCAATTCGAATCAAGGAAAGATTCTCCACATGCATGTATCTGGTGGGTGAGTAGAGACGTGGAGCAAATGAGCTGGCATCACGTGTTTGGTCTGGATCATTAGTTTTGCATGCATGCATGTGCGCTCGCTGGGGTCTGTGCATTTGCTATATAAAATGCACCCAGGTGCATTATAGCAAAACACTATATGTATGTGTATATATATAATAAGAGAAACAAATCTTCGTGTGTTCTGCCATATGTTGTTTCGTCTGTCATCGAACAAAGGTAACCCCGACTTCGTGCCTGACTCCTGGTTTTGGTCCGTCGTTTTCTAGAAGTCCAATCTGTTAATTGATCACGTTCCGTCTCTAACACAGCCTCTGTTTCTGTTACTAGAGCCACCATGACCATGGCACGTATAAATCCACCCGACGGCCAAGCACAAGAAGTCAAAAGCCTCAGAATCAACACGTACGAGCTAGCCGCAGGCTGCCGATGGCACACCTGACGTACGGCCGACTCCTCTTGCCTCCATGGACATGCGCCGAGAATGACGGTGGGCGCTCAGCCTCCCTCTCCTTCGTGCGCCACCATGGGTGGGCACCGTGGGCTCGTGCGCGAAGCAGGCTCAAGCGCACCAGCACCGCCGAGGCGGCCGCCACATCCATGCCGCACGCTTGAGTGGGACTGTGTCTGTGACTGAGAGATTAGAGAGAGATGGATGCAGCAAAGGGTGTGCAGAGAGATACGGGAAGAGATGAGAGCAGTGAGGGTGGAGCGAGGATAGGAACGAGTGAACGCTCGAGACACTCAGCGTGCCCTTCCTTCCAGCAGGTGCGTATCGAGCATGCCGTCCATCATGTTCGAACTCCGATACTACAGCAGCAGCAGGAGTTGTTAGAGTATATTTGATAGGTTAGGATATGTAATCTCGGACTGTCATACGTATGATTGGTAGGTTAGGATATGTAATCCCGGACTGCCATATGTATTGGGAAGGTGCCTTACCTCCCAAGTCTTGTACCCCTATATATTCGTCTTAGAGGCTCAATGCAATACATCCCACGCATTATACACAATCTTATATGGTATCACGAGACTAGGTTACAAACCCTAGGCCTCCGCTTCCGCTGCCTGTGCAGCCCCCGGGGAGATCGATCTCCGCCGGGGGCAGCGACCTCGTAGGATCTGCGTGCGGATCGCTCCGATCCGCCGCGCCGTCGTGGTCAACAAGCAGCAGAGGGGCCTACCTGCACCCGCCGCCGACCGGATCCATGGTGGCGCCGCCCGTCTCCTCGTCTCGGGCCCCACGTCACCATGGGGCTGCCGCGGGGCCTGCCCTGCCTCCGCGCCACCACTTGGATCCCTTGGCTGCACCTATGGCTCTGCGTGTCCCCTTGTTTTCCAGCACTGCTGCCATCGCTGCCTAGAGCGCGAGCATGTGGCTGTGGAGAGTCCGTGGGGATGCAGGGTCGCTGCGCCAATGGGGATGCCGAGGTACTGCATCGTGTGGGGAGGGGCTCCTTCCGCCTCTTTGCTGTCCGTCAGGGACAGACTTGCCGGCAGGATCGGGCCACCAAGCGTGCGAGCGCCGTCACCAGGGCCTAATGCTGCTGCATCCCTCCTGTCTGCCTCTCTCTATTTTGTTTTCCTTATCCGTTCGGTTGGCCACGGCAGGGAAAAAGAAAAGAGAAGGTTGTGGAGGAATAAAGCTACAGGTACCCTAGGTTGTACCCCAGATCGGTCCTGCTGCTGTTTTTTTTCCCGATCACAAATCGGGTTTGCATCGCCCTGCCGTTCGTCACCGCTCCGACGTCGACACCCCCGAGGACGAGGTTGTTGTTGCGCCCCTCTAGGTTGCAGCAGCAACGCTCATGGTCAAGCCATCATCACCGGTGTCGCCGCCCTTTCAGGCGGTGGCACCACCCGCCGCCGGTCCTCGTCAAGCTGGCGCCCGATCCGACTCCGCGGCTACTGTCGTTCCCGCGCGGACACCACCGCCGATGTTGCTGAAGGAAGACGCCGTCGCCACCCCTGCCCTGAGTGCGACGATGCTGCAACTTGCGCCGTCGCCACCCCTGACCTGAGCGCGACCTCGCTGCAACTTGCGCCGTCTACCATCGCCATCCGCCGCTCACTGTCCTGCTGCTGTCCTCGGCAAGAAGCTGCTGATT
>CM014277.1:26936369-26986743 GCA_004135705.1 Alloteropsis semialata | reverse complement strand
TTATATACATATGTGTCTTCTTTTTAAAAATAATTTGTAATACAGCCGTTTCAAATGCTTTTTATCAAGAAATCATTTGGGAATCTTACTACAAAATGCCCTTTTATCTTCTTAATGACATTGAAATTGACAATTAATTTGGCAGAGGGATATATATTATTTCTGATTTTTATTGATATTAAATTTGGTAGACTTTGCTGAAACTGTCCACATGTTTGAGAAAAATATATTGCCTCACCTAGCCCCTTTGTGAAGAGGATACTACAAATGGCCCAGATGACTCCTCCTGCAGATCATCGTATATCTAAACATGGTGCTACTAAAGTTATTTCTTTTGAGCTTGTAAATGGTCAGGAAACTATTTTACCTGTTGAGGTGAATCTGGGTACATATAGATTGGCCAAGCAAAATGATCTTAGTGCTGTTAATTACCATGGTTCAATGTTGGACAATGTTGGTGAGGTGACCTACAAGCGTTTGGGAGATTTATAAAGCACATAGAGAAAGATAAAGCTCGGGTTGCTAGAGCTTATAATAAGAAGGTAAAAGAAAAATCTTCTTAGGTTGCTGACTTGGTTTAGAAGACAATTCTGCATATAGGAACAAAGAGCAACAAGTTTGGTAAATAGCCTCCAAGTTAGGAATGGTCATACAAGGTGGTTAAACTAATCTCGAGGAGTTCTTATATGGTGAAGACATTGCAGGGTTAGGGCTTCCTAGAGCTCTTAATGGAAGATACTTGAGGAACCTTAGTTGAATATGGTTGATATAATCATATTTCATCCTTAGAGTAAAAGGCCGATGATTTTCTATTAAACATCGCCGTGAGGTGTATAATTTGATATTATATGTTTTCTGGTATGCAAGCTTTACCAAAAAAACATGGGTCTTTTGTTGGATGTCAAAATTGACACAGAACCATTCTGTCTGGACAAACTAGTCTGACCATTCAAATCCTATAGCCGATCTAGCACGGCTATTCGGTCAAACCGGTTTGCCAAAATGGTTAGTTTAGTTTACACCAAGTTCTGGTAGAATTAGACATCTGTGTAGATTCTGAGTTGTAAAAGTGTTACCTTTAATGGCAAGACGTCCCCATCCTATAAATATAAATGTCCATGACTAGTTCAGTTTTTATCCAATCGATCAATTAGTAATACATCTACTTTTTCATCCTTTTCAAACTCTTACTTTTGCAATTCCTTTGCTGATCATTTTTCGTTTCCATGGCGATTGGTGGTTCACTGAGTGGTCTGCCGATCATAGAGAAACCCTAGACACCAGCCCTAACTAGGTCCCTCGTGGGTCGACGTTCGTAGATGGATGTTGTGAACTCTAGGAATTCGGTCTGACCGGTTTGCATTAAAGAGCTATTGCTGCATGCTGGTAATTGATCCATTGTGGATCCACGTGATCTAGCGAAACTTCGATGTGTAAATGCCAACAGTTTGTGTTGGTTACGAGATGCATGTTGAAGTTTAGATAAATACGAAGGACTACGTCAGAATGGATTAGTGCAGGCCGGCTAGGTGCCGTCAAAGACCAAGGGCAACAAGCCTCCAAGTCTTTAGTTGATCAATCACTAAGCCCAACTCAAGCTAGATGCACACTAAGGACATGAACTAGCTCAAATTCACTCTAGATCTTGCACTATTCACTCAAGTGGCTCCTCGCAACTCTCATAAGCTCTATCGGCTTGCCCGAGGTCCAAGAGCTTCCATGAACTCGACCAAGGGGGTATATATAGGCTAGACACCAAGTACTAGCCATTGCTCAAAACCCCATAGAAAAGCCAAATGATGTATAATCCGCCGTATGCAAAAGATGCAACGACGTGTAATACGGTGTGTGCTTTTCAAACGGTCGAATGCCTTTTTCAATGGCTAAATGCTCTCGGTGTATAATCCGTCGCTTTGCAAAGAAGCAACGACGTATCATACGCCGTGCATAAATCCAATGGTCAAATCCAACTTTTGAATTGCTGACTCATCCAAACATATACGCCGATGGGCAGCGTGTAGTACGGCGTAGCATATTCTCCAACTCTAGCTTGAAATAGTTCTGTGTAAAGCCTACGCCAATACTACGCCGATGCACCACGTATAGTACAGTGTGTAGGGTATGGAAGACCCATCTTGGACATGTCCATGCCTTGCACGCTATATGATTCACCCTGTATACGCACAGTAATGCCGGATCATACGCCAATGCCTTCATTGGATTCCTTCATACGTCGTATGCTTCTGGACTTGTACGTCGCTTGTCGGTGTATCATACGCCGATCCCTGAACTTGCAAAACTCGTCCAATCCAAACACTTTGAGTTTTGGCTTCACTTCAAACTTGATATATGATGTATTTGGGATGAATTTGGCTAGGTTTTGGGATGTGTGCATCTAACTCAAGTATAGACCTAGCTTTGATCAAGCTACTAACTTAGAAAAACCCCCTTAATTGTACGGTCCATCTAGAAAACTAGAAACCCTATCTATACTAAGTGTCATTCATCTCCTTGTGACACTTAGATCTAGAAAAGCTCTTAGTCTTCATGAACAAACCGATTTGCATCCAATTGAGGGGCCTCCTTTCATGAACTCCATGTGACACTAACACTTATATTATTATCCCTTCAAAACGAATGTTAGTCACATAGATGGTATTGTCATTTATCACCAAAACTCACCATCTAAGATGGCCTAGATGCTTCAAATGTATGCCTGTGATGTAAAGACTTGTTATTGTTTGTATATCGAGCACTGTTTCTCTTTCTCTGATATTCATTTCTAGACCATATGCATGTTGTGGACTTCCTGAGTTCGCATATGGATAGCATTCGGATTTTCGGTAAATCCAGGTGTGACAACATTGCTGACTCACGTTTTTCCTTGTTCCTGACTTCCTTTTCATGTCCATCTGCATCAAAATATACCCCATAATTAACAATACTCATAAATTATTCAGCAATTCCATGTGGTTTGTTTACCTTGAACGGCCGTGTTGGACAGGTCTCCAAAAGGTGGTCTAGATGGGTCCATATATGATTATCTGCAAAGAAAACTCGTCCCAGGTTATCAAATAGGCAAAGGTAAAGAATTAAAAAAGGCAGCACATAGCACTGGCCATGCGTGGCCGGTAGGGATGGAAATATGAAAGTGGAATCTGAATTATCCGATATCCATATCCGCTAAAATGTAAATATGGATATCCGTATTTGTATTCGAATTCAATGTGGTACTAAAATGGATACATCCGAATTCGTTTTTTGTCGATTTTCTCTATCCGGTTCTACATCCGTATTCGGCAATATCCGACACTATTCGTATCCGACCATATGGAGATAACATTTAAAGTGTTTATTTGCTGTTAGTAATGATAGTGTATAATCAAAACTATATAAAAAATGTTATCTCCATTACTAATGATTATGATATCGATTTTAATATTACTATTATTGTACCCATATAACTATTGAAAAGTGATCTCTAATTTTAATAACTAATGTAATTAATTTAAATAATAAAGATATATGAATATTATTTAATTTAATACTATAGTTTATTTATTTATTGATGAAAATATTTTTACATACTTTTTAGTATTTCATGATAAATGTATATATTTATTTATTAAATATATATTAATCTATAGTTTTATTTAATTTTTATATGATTAATTACTGAAATAATTATGGATAAATGTGACATTATTAACAAGCGGTCTTTGTCTACACTTGTTATGTACTTATACTTTAGTATTTACTTGTATAATGATTTTTTATTTAAAAACCATCAATAAATAAAATAAGTAAATATTGTCTTCTAAATCGAGTAAATATCCGAATGCGTATCCATATCCGACCATTTGTTTTGTATTTGTATTTTAGAGTATCCAAATTCGTATTCATATTCGAGTAAAAATGTGGTAAAAAGTGCTATCCGAATCTGTTTCCATGCGTATCCGATCCGTTTCCATCCCTAATGGCTGGCCCCGGCCGTGCACTGGCCAAGCACTGGTTGGGTTTGGCCTCGCATCCTAGCCGTGAAAAATAATACATTATTTTCATGTGATCCCTGAACGCCACTCAAAGTCATTATTTCATGTGATCAAAATACTACATCGATCGCAACAGATCAGTCGAATGGATAATACTTTGTCATGTGTCTACCACATCAACTCCGTCCAGCACCTCCCATGGCGTTCAGTCATCCTCTCGATGAGTAAAATGGCGCTGCTGTCCTGCGAGGTTGTGGCCGGGGCAGCGGACAACAGCATGGGCGTTGGTGTGCATGGCCAGGGTAGCAGACATTGGCGATGGTGATGGCGTGGATCCTCGAGAAGGGCAACAAGGAGTGAAGCGTGGTGGATGGCGTGGATCCCTGGCGTCTCGGCGAAGGAGGCGTCGAGGAGGTTGGTATGGATCCCTAGCGGCTCGGCAAGGAGGAGAAGCGGGCGTCGTTCATGTGAGCCTCTCCAGCACACACGTGTGGGTGATATGGATGTTGTCCCGATCCTCACGGTGTATGATCATGAACAAGATAACTAGCTGTAGAACAACCAAGATAACTTATTGCAAGTAGCAATAACTAGTGCAATCTGGCAAATAAAACTCGAAGCCAACCGCTGTCTTTAACCGGCAACCTGAATCGAGGATTCGTCCAACCACATTCTCAAAGAACCAACCAACACAACCTAGAATCAATCACCAATTATGCATGTAACTCTGTTCAGGTTGGGCAGCAAGCAGCATGGTCTTCTTGTAACCCATCCTTGGCTTTTTGTAGACATCATCATTCTTCATATAACCTTTCTCCACTTGAGCATTATCCATGTCTCCATGTGTAAAATTTAACAAAACTACAGTGGAGGATTTAGATAGTATACCATTCTCATTCGTGTGTAACATAAATTCAGCAAGGAGAGAATTCACCTCTTGTTGTACCTTCTTGGCATGACTTCGTGTAACCGGTCCTTGGTTTACTTGGTTTGTGGCTTGGATTAAGTTGTGTTCATCCACCTGTGTAATCGGGCCATGGCTTACGTACGATGTTGGAGAATTGGCTTGGATGTTTGCATCAGTGGGGCAGTGCGTCGTTCCGCGAGAGTTCCCATCCAAAGAGTGGGGGCAGGGTCGGCGATGGGAAGGACATCAGATCGTGCACTTTTTTTTTGCAGGCAGAGTTTCCATCCGACGAAGGAGGAGACTCCCGTTGACCCGCGAGACGCAATTGCGAGGGTGGTGTTGACAACCAAAATTGGCACAAGGACCAGAAGGATTGCAAGATGGAAGACGGCGCATGGAGCAAGACAGAAGACAGCACGAGAGCTGGTCACGCCCGAACCGGTCTGACCGGTGCGGGGGACCGGTCAGACCGGTCACCTTTTTTGTAATCCGACTAGGACTCTAAAAATAGGATTCCGAGGTTGTAACGAGTTGTAACTTGGTTTCCTTGCGGAACAAGACCTACCCTCCCTATAAATATAAGGGAATTCGGCCGATTGAACAGACAACAATCGAATCTATCCAATTTACTACTTTTGTCCTTTACTTTTTTCATCTCCAAACTCTAGCTTTTCCAACCCTACTTGCTGTTCTTCCTGCGTCTCCGCGACGTTTGAAGGCGTCCTAGGTGGCCTGCCGACCCTAGGGCACCCCTGACGACGTTCTCCCTGACGGATCCTTCCGGGAGGCGTTTTTAGGGTTTTACCCCGTAGCTTGCCGGCGGTCACCGGTCTGACCGGTGCCTCTGACCGGTCTGACCGGTCAGCGCAGGGCAGCTGCGACCTGGTTCGTTTGCGACCCGCGTGAACTAGCGCTCTCGTGTGTTGACCATATTCTGCGTCAACATACTTTTGGCGACTCCACTGGGGAATTGGAGATCTGGTTCGTGCAGCCGATCTATCTAACTCATCCAGATGGGTTCCACCACTGAGTTGGATCTTGAGAACATCGTCACCGTGAAGGACGATGAACTTTCCGCCGAAGATCGTCAAGGGCTTGATGAGTACCTGAAGAAGAAGGCGAAAGAAGAACGACTCTACTACCTCTCGCACTTCAAGAAGGACCGCAAGGGCGTGGTCTCCAAGTTCAAGGAGGTAGATGCAACTGCTACATCTTCGACACCAATCCCCCAGGTACAACCCGATGAAAACTCACATGAAGCTTTCCTTAAGTACATGGAGGATATGATGGTTGCAAATAATGTCAAAATGGTCAACTGGATGATGAACAAAAAATTAGAATCGGAAGGCAAACAGCCTATGGTTGAACAACCTGCCGCCGATCCTAATCTTTTAATCCCTAAAGTTCCTATTGCGCCTGATTTTAAAGCACCGGCAACGAAACCTGTAGAACAACCTACGTTTGGTATGCCGTTGAATTATTTTGAAGGCCAATCTGTTACACCATCCAACCCAATGTTTACTCGGCCTAGTGCACCTCAGCCGTTCACAACTTTACCTAATTCGGCTAATTATGGCCGGGTCAATAATGAGGTTGTGAATTTTACCCCACAAAACTCAAACTTTGGATTTACTGTACCCCAAATGTTCAAACTTTATTTTCACAAGGCCCAGTACCTTACGAGCTTTTTGGAAGGTACGGCCAGCAGATGCAGGGGACGATGTCGGCCAACCAATCTGGCCAGCATCAACCGGTCAGACCGGTCGCCGTGACCGGTCAGACCGGCCCTGGAGGGTCGGGTACGGCTAACCAGATGGTGCCGGTCCAACCGGTCAGACCGGTTCCGGAGAAGCAGAAATGGGGAATTTGCCTTCTACTCCTGTACATAATACTCAACAGCCAAATTCTCAGGATAATTCATTAGAGTATTTAGATAAAATATTTTCTAAGTACAAACTTGATTTGGCTTCAGCTCTTAAGGAGAACTTGGGAGTAGATGTTAGGGATAAGGCTAGATTGTATCAAAAGCCTTATGTTCCTCACTTTGATTTAGTTCCTTTCCCTGCTGGATTTAGACTTCCTGATTTTGTTAAGTTTAATGGGGAGGATTCTAAAAGCACTTTTGAACATATTAGTCAATACATGGCACAACTAGGCGATTCTGGCTCTAGTGAAGCTTTAAAAGTGCGTTTGTTTTCTTTGTCTCTAACTGGTACAATTTTCTCATGGTTTGCATCTTTAGCTCCGCATTCTATTACTTCATGGGAACAGTTAGAACAGAAGTTTCATGATCACTTCTTTTCGGGCACTAATGAACTTAAGCTGTCACATCTTGCATCGGTTAGACAATCACGCGATGAAACTGTTAATGATTACATGAGGCGTTTCCGTGATACTAGAAACCATTGTTTTGGTGTTTCTATTTCCGAAAAGGATCTTGCTGATTTGGCTGGTTTGCGTTCTCATATTAAAGAAAAATTAGAGAATTCTGAATTTTATAGCGTAAACCAATTGCATCAAAGAGCTTTGGCTATTGAAAGCCGGAGCAAAGACTTAAAGGAAAGCCATAGAACCCATCGGGCTAATGTGCATAATGTAGAATGTGATTCTTGTAGCTCCGATGAAGAGTCTCATGAGGTGTTGGCTGCTGAATTTGTGTGGCCAGCATCTAATAAAGCTTTTGCTTGCACATCTCTTAAGCCGACTCATAGGAATCGGCAGGAAGAGATGAAGTTTACTTTTGATGTATCTAAATGCGATAAAATTTTTGATGAATTGCATAAGAATGGATATATCAAATGTTTTTTTTAAAATTCCATCACCTGAGGAGTTAAAGCGGCGTGCTTATTGCAAGTTTCATAATTCTTTTTCTCATGCAACTAATGACTGTAATTTCTTTCGTCGACAGATTCAATCGGCTTTAAATGACAGACGATTGATTTTAAATGAGATGGAAGTTGATAAGCGCCCGTTTCCAGTTAACAATATGGTAGTCAATACCATGGATCTTAAAGATGCCAAGATGTTGGTTCGGCCCGACAATGCCGATGCGACAGGAGGCAAGAATATTGTGATTGGAGAACCAAGGAGGGTGATGGAACAAGACAAAGTGCTTGGAAGAGAAGTTGTGCTTAAGCAAGCTCTTGATGGAAAGAAGGTCTTGACTATTACAGTGAAGAATTCTGAAATTAGGGGAGAATCAAGCTCTCAAGCGCGGGATCAAAGGCCGGTTGCTCCTGCTGCCCAGGGGGCACCGGTCAGACCGGTTGGCGTGACCGGTCAGACCGATCCGGCCCAGAGGCCGGTCCGAACCTTTGTGCCTAAGCGACCTGAAGTGGGAACTTGGAAGACGAACCAAGACAAAGATCAGGGGAAGACATTCAAGCCAAAGGCGACCTTTGATCAAGTCATGGTGAAGCATATGCACAACGCGGCCGTTCAACAAGATCGGCCACTAAAAAAGAGACCAAGTTCGCCACCAAAGAATTCTGGTGCAATGAAGGCACCAAGAGGACAGTGAAATCAGGGCCCAAGCTCATCCAATGGTGCTGGTCCTTCAAGGCCGTGGAGGCCATTTCCACCTCCCCCTCCTCAGCCTATTTGGAGGGATGGAATTATGTACGTGCATTACTGTCCTGCACCCAATCAACCACGGCCTGGAGCTCCTGTTCATGATAGAATAACTCCACAACAGCCTAGGCCTGCAGGGTTTCAACCAAGACAGAAGTTCGTGCCCCAGCAGCACGGACCGGTCAGACCGGTGCCTCCGACCGGTCAGACCGGTGCCCCACAGAGGCCGGCGTTCGTGCAACAGCACGGACCGGTCAGACCGGTCCCGCCAACCGGTCAGACCGGTTTCCAGACGAGGCCGGGCAAGGAGCCGGCCAAGCAAGAATATCGCCCTGTGCAGAAGAAGGAAGAGCCTGCCCCTGCTATTCCAAAGCCAGTTGTGAAGAGTACAATTCAAATTGGCTCCATGGCGGTTAATCCTTCTATGGCTGATGGACCCAATGTTATTGGCGCATCGGCCGTAAAAAAGGTTCCTTTGCCTCAATACACGCAGCCAAAGTGGTGTCCTCCTGGATTGACTCATTCTCAGAAGAGGAGATTGCAGCGGTTGCGCACTCAGAAGCAAAGGGAGGAAGAATCGGCTAAGAAGCGGGAGGAGTGGTTCAATGAGGCTAAGCCGATGATTCCGCCATCTGGTCAAAGTTCCAAAGATGGTTCTGGTGCACAAGATGTTCAGGCTAAGACACCAGAAAAAGCCGAGCCATCTACAGCGATTTCGGCTGACATGGCCGAGACCGGTCAGATCGGTGTCCCTGACCGGTCAGACCGGTTGCCCACTGTTCCAGTTCCGGCAACTGGAACCGGTCAGACCGGTCAGGGGGAACCGGTCAGACCGGTGTCGCCCAGAGAGTCAGTGGCCGATGCGTTTTCGTCTTCGGCTAAAGTTTCGATTCCGCCCACTGCAATTTCAGATACTCAGATGGGCAATGAGGACGAAGCTGTTGATTTTGAGCCTTCACTCAGCAGAACCGACATGGAAATCAACGTTATCTACATGAACGCCGATTATTGTTTTATCGGAGATGATGAACGAGTGGCTCAAGTCGACTTTGCTCCCAAGAATGCCGTGTTTCAGAGGCCCTTGGAATCGGATAATCATCTAAAGGCTCTTTATGTGAAGGGTCACATTAAGGGAAAGCCGATTTCTAGGATGCTCGTTGATGGTGGTGCTATTGTGAACCTCATGCCATACACTTTGTACAAGAAGTTGGGAGGTTTGGACGGCGAGCTCATCAAGACGAGTATGACGATCAGCGGCGTTGGAGGAGGAGAACCAATGAGTGCCAAGGGAGTTGCATCATTGGAGCTTACCGTTGGGAGCAAGACGCTAGCAACTGCTTTCTTCGTTACAGAGGTGCAAGGTAACTTCAGTGTTATTTTGGGGCGTGATTGGATTTATGCAAATCAATGTGTGCCTTCTACCTTGCATCAATGCTTGATTCAATGGGTTGGTGACGAAGTTGAGGTGGTTCATGCGGATACTTCGGCATGTGTTGCTATGGCCGATGCATCTATTTTGGGGACTCATGATAATGTCAAGTGCTTGACCGGAATTGATATTTCGGACTTTGAGTTCCTCGCTTGCACCAAGGATGGCTTTGTGTCTGCTGCTCTAAGGCCGGTTCAGAAATCGGTTGATTCAGATGAAGAGTAGATGGATACAAGCGAGAAGTGGCTAAAGGAAAGGGTGGAGCATTATCGGTCCAATATAAACGATGCATGTGAAGCCATTAATGATTTTGAAGAAGTGGAGAAGTTAGGACAAGGGTTTACGTCGGCTGATCCTTTAGAAAAAATAGATATAGGCGATGGTTCTATTTCAAGGCCGACTTTTGTAAATCAAAATTTGAAAGCCGATTATAAGATTGAATTAATCAAGTTGTTGAAAGAGTATTCTTATTGCTTTGCTTGGGAGTATCATGAGATGCCTGGTTTAAGTCGTGAATTAGTTGAACATCGTTTACCGATTAAACCTGGTTTTAGGCCATATAAACAGGCAATAGACGATTTAATCCTTTGTTTTATGATCGCATAAAAGAAGAGGTTAATCGTTTGCTTGAAGCTAAGTTTATTCGGCCATGTCGCTATGCTGAATGGATCTCTAATATTGTGCCTGTTGAGAAGAAATGTTCTAATAAAATTAAAGTGTGCATTGATTTTAGAGATCTTAATAGAGCGACTCCCAAAGATGAATATCCTATGCCTATAGCCGATATGCTTATTAATGATGCTTCTGGACATAAGGTTATTAGCTTTCTTGATGGTAATGCGGGATATAATCAAATCTTTATGGCCGAGGAAGACGTATACAAAACGGCCTTTAAATGTCCCGGCTTTGTTGGTTTATTTGAATGGGTTGTGATGACTTTTGGTTTAAAGAATGCCGGCGCTACTTATCAAAGAGCAATGAATTTGATTTTTCATGACTTACTTGGTGTTATCCTAGAAGTCTATATTGATGATATTGTTGTCAAATCGGCTGGATTAAATTCTCACTTGGCTGATTTGCGTCTTGCTTTTTAAGGAATGCGTCGGTATGGTTTAAAGATGAACCCATTGAAGTGTGCATTTGGTGTATCGGCTGGAAGATTTTTAGGCTTCATGGTTCATGAAAGGGGCATAGAGATAGATCCTAAGAAAATAAGAGTTATTGAGAAGATCAAAGCGCCTACTTGCAAGCATGATTTACAGAAATTCTTGGGCAAGGTTAATTATTTGAGGATGTTTATTTCTAACCTGTCCGGGAAAGTAAGTGCTTTTACTCCTATACTTCGGTTAAAGAATGAAGCCGATTTCACTTGGGGGGCAAAGCAGCAAGAGGCCTTTGATGAAATCAAGAGATATTTGTCTTCGCCGCCTATTCTCAAAGCGCCTAAGAATGGGGTGCCATTTAGGCTTTATATTGCGGTCGAAGATAATGTTATTGGAGCTGTTTTGACTCAAGAAACAAATGGCAAGGAACATATTATTACCTACTTGAGTCGAAGGCTTTTGGACGCGGAAACAAGGTACACACCTGTTGAAAAATTATGCTTATCTTTATATTATGCTTGTACAAAATTGAGGTATTATTTATTGTCTAGTACTTGCATTGTGGCATGTCAAGCCGATGTTATCAAGTATATGTTGCATAGACCGATTTTGAGTGGTAGAATCGGTAAGTGGGCATATGCTCTTATTGAATATGATTTGGCTTGTGAACTTTTGAAATCTATGAAAGGCCAAATTGTAGCTGATTTTATTGTTGAACATCGGATTAATGATAAGCATGTTTTAGAAATTGATTACATGACTTTTACTCCATGAAAATTGCACTTTGATGGATCGGTTTGCAAGAACGGATGTGGTATTGGAATTGTTCTTGTTTCTCCTAATGGGGTTGTTTTTGAAGCTCTTAGCCGATTAGAAATTGAATACACAAATAATCAAGCCGAATATGAAGCTTTATTATTCGGATTAGAAATTTTGCATGACATGGGAGTAAAACATGTTGAAGCCTTTGGTGATTCGTTACTGGTTGTGCAGCAAGTATCTAAGGTTTGTCAATGTTTAGAAGGTTCATTGAATATTTATCTTGACAAGTGCCTTGATATTATACCATGTTTTGACGAATTCAACATTTATCATGTTCCAAGATGTGATAATCCTAGAGCTAATACTCTGGCATAGCAAGCATCCGGCTATAATGTCCAGAAAAGACACTTTCATAAGAAAAGGCCGTTGATTGCTATTGTCAATGGTGAAGCTCTAACACTTACAGCAGAACAATGCCAGACCGGTCAGACCGTTGCCCAGACCGGTTAGACCGGTCCCGAGTCCACAGCGACCGGTCAGACCGGTCCAGGCACCGGTCAGACCGGTCAGGCGTCTGCTGTTCCAAATTCGGTTGCCAAAAATTTTCAAATTACAAAAGCCGAATTGGATGATTGGAGAGCACCCATTATCAGGTATTTAAGGAATCCAAGTTCTGGAACAGACAGGAAAACTCGGCGTTTGGCTTTCAAATACATTTTAGTTGACGATGAGTTGCATCGTCGCACCGCCGATGATTTATTACTTAAATGCTTGGGTGCTGATCAAGCTAGAGTGGCCATGGGTGAAGTTCATAGAGGGATTTGTGGAACGCATCAATCGGCTCCTAAGATGAAATGGTTACTTAGGAGAGCTGCATTCTATTGGCCTACTATGATGGCCGATTGTTTTCGTTACTACAAGGGATGTGAGGAATGTCAGAAATTTGGAAATATTCAGATGGTACCTGCTGCATTGCTTCATCCTATTATTAAACCATGGCCTTTTCGTGGATGGGGATTGGATTTCATTGGAGAAATACATCCTTCTTCTTCAAAGGGACATCGCTTCGTGTTGGTTGCTACAGATTACTTCACTAAGTGGACCGAAGCTGTTCCTCTCAAGAATATGACCCACAAGGAGGTAATTGAGTTTATTACTGAGCATATTATTCACAGATTCGGCATTCCACAAACTCTAACTACGGATCAAGGCACGTCCTTTATGTCTAAGGAAGTGCGGTCTTTTGCCGATATGTATAAGATCAAATTGCTCAATTCATCTCCATACTATGCTCAGGCCAATGGTCAGGCCGAGTCTAGTAACAAGACTTTGATAAAATTGATCAAGAAGAAGATAGAGGAGCATCCCCGAAGATGGCATGAAGTCTTGTCTGAAGCTTTGTGGGCTCATCACATATCTAGGCATGGTGCTACTAAGGTTACTCCTTTTGAGCTTGTTTATAGACAAGAGGCCGTTTTGCCCGTTGAGGTAAATCTGGACGCTTACAGACTTGCTAGACAAAATAAGCTTTCGGTTGGTGAATAATATGACTTGATGATGGATAACATTGATGAAGTGACCGATAAGCGTTTACAAGCTCTTAAGGAAATTGAGAAAGACAAGATCCGAGTTGCTAGAGCATACAACAAGAAGGTTAAAGAGAAGACTTTTCAAGTTGGTGATCTAGTATGGAAGATAATTTTGCCATTTGGTACTAAAGATAATAAATTCGGCAAGTGGTCTCCAAGTTGGGAAGGTCCATATCGAGTATTCAAGATCAATGGCGGGAACTCCTATATGGTGGAGACATTGCAAGGAGGACGTTTGCCTAAGGCACTGAACGGGAGGTACTTGAAGAAGTACTATCCTAGTGTTTGGCAAGAGGCATGAAGTGGCACATGGCCGATATTTGAATATCGCCCTTAGAAACATATAATGGCCGATGAATTATTTTAAGACATCACCCTTAGATGACAATTTTGGTACTAGCATGTTTTATGGTACGCAAGCTTTACCAAAAAACAGAGGGGCATATGTTGACAACCAAAATTGGCACAAGGACCAAAAGGATTGCAAGATGGAAGACGGCGCATGGAGCAAGACAAAAGACGGCGTGAGAGTTGGTCACGCCCGAACCGGTCTGACCGGTGCGGGGGACCGGTCAGACCGGTCACCTTTTTTGTAATCCGACTAGGACTCTAAAAATAGGATTTCGAGGTTGTAACGAGTTGTAACTTGGTTTCCTTGCGGGACAAGACCTACCCTCCCTATAAATATAAGGGGATTCGGCCGATTGAACAGACAACAATCGAATCTATCCAATTTACTACTTTTGTCCTTTACTTTTTGCATCTCCAAACCCTAGCTTTTCCAACCCTACTTGCTGTTCTTCCTGCGTCTCCGCGACGTTTGAAGGCGTCCTAGGTGGCCTGACGACGTTCTCCCTGACGGATCCTTCCGGGAGGCGTTTTTAGGGTTTTACCCCGTAGCTTGCCGGCGGTCACCGGTCTGACCGGTGCCTCTGACCGGTCTGACCGGTCAGCGCAGGGCAGCTGCGACCTGGTTCGTTTGCGACCCGCGTGAACTAGCGCTCTCGTGTGTTGACCATATTCTGCGTCAACAGGTGGGGTGGGGTGGACCGATGAAAGTCGTTCTGGAGGCAAAGGTGAGACGAAAAAAAAACTATAAATTTGTTTTTTTAGGTGTAGAGACATGTCTCATGTACGTAGATGCAGAAAGTTTGCAAAACACTCAATAATTCCTTTTCAGCAATAGCTTATTTTACTTTTGTAATTGTATATATTTATTTTGTCCAATTTCTTGAGTAACAATTTTGCGTAAATTGCATAGTGTACAGGCTCCTCTTTTAACATATAGGACTTAAAAGGATGTCTGCCCATCCATCTACGGCTCATATTTGAGAATTGAGATCTCCTTCCATTATTGGACCATGTGCTGCTGACTTAGTTGGGTAAGATGGCTCCATTGCGATGCCACACAGCCCATGGGAATCTGACAAACCGCGTTGCATTCTGATGTAGCCCCTCTCACCCCAGTTCTCGCCCCATGAGTTCTTCACTGTCCAATATTTAGTGCCATCTCGAGTTATACCATACCCAACAACGGCAACTCCATGGTCAAGGTCTGTGCCACAGCTTCCAGTGAAGACGCCCTGAGAGCAACAAGAGCAGCCATCAGTGTTGTTATATAACTGTTTCTAGAAATAAATCTACATAGCCGCGTTGGTATATTCGATTGTACACAATGTTCCACGTCCATAATGTTTTACGTTGTTATCATCGATTCATTATAGTAAGTTGACAAGTTTTCAGTAGGATCGTCAGGCCTTACAGGATTTTGCTCGGATCTGCAACTGAAACCAGTAAAAAATTGTGCCTTGCTCTTTACTTTTTTAGAGTTTAATTCTCTGTGTGCTTTTAAAGCATAAACAATATTCATATTGCATTTCATCAAGTTACCTCTGAATAGAACTGGAAATCCTGGCCACTAGCTTCAATTGCAACGGCCACGGGCTGGTTTGCAACGGCTTTCTGTAAAGCCTCTTCATTGTTTGCAGGAACATCCTCGTAGCCATCTATTGTCACGTCATGGGAGAGTTCCTGCAATAAAATGTTCAAATGCTTTCTTAGTGTATCCATTGGGTTAATGCCTGCGTTTTAAAGCATAAATATTACTGTTGAGTTCACCTCAATAATCAGTTCAATATTCCATATCAGAGGAAAAAAATATAACTTCAGTATTTTACTTTTTTAAATAGTTGGTGTAACATAATTTAAACATACAAAAAAGAGAATATTAACTTTAAAGATATTACTATTCAATATGGGTAAAAAAAAGTTAAATGCTGACATCCTTAAAAGTTCTGAATCTGGAGCTGGGAGACCAAAATCTTGAGTCATTGGGAGCCTGCTACCATGGGATCCGTTCCTAATTGACATTATTTATGTTGCAGTTTTCGGTTATAGATGAGCTATAAGCAGAGTTCGCTAATAGTATTCTTACTCCTAGAATTGCTCGTGTGCCCGGCGACCTAGAAAATCTACTTGTGTTTTCGTCAGACTTGTGTGGTTCGACAAAAGCAACTCCTCAGATTCAAATTATAATTTATTTGACTTTTTTTGACCATAAGTTTGACCATTTGTCTTAATAAAAAAATATGTGCAAATATAGTCAAATTTAAGTCATTTTGAAGAATTATATAGTAAAGTAAGCCACAACAAAAAATATAATATTTTGCACAATTTTTTAAGTAAGACGATCGATCAAACTTGGATCAAAAAGAGCCAAATTGTAACAGAGGAAGTACCATTTAACTGTACCTTCGCCTTGTTACAGCCCCTCTGCTCGGCAAGATAGGGGTAGTTGGATTCTGTAGTTATCCCTCCGTTCCTCTTGATGAACTGGAACGCATAGTCCATCAGGCCACCATTGCAGCCTTGGTTGTCGCCAGTATCACAGTCCATGAGCTCCTGCTCCGACAGTGACAACAGCTTCCCTGTCCTGATCTTGTTTATGCCCTCCACCGCCGCGACCGTCGAGAATGCCCAGCAGCTCCCTTCAACGAATACAGTGTGTTCTTTCAGAAGAGGTGATCAAGTCACGCAAGGTGATGATTCAACAGCCGGAAACAAACGTGCTTACCGCATTGACCCTGGTCCTTGATGCCGGTGACGGCGCCCCGTTGCCGCCAGTCCACTGCCGGCGGCAGGTTACGGGCGTCTGCGTACATGAAGCTCCCCTCGGCCCGCCGGCCTCCGCTGAGGGCACGGTGGTGCCGCACCCTGGAGCCAGCGTACGTCTGCCGGAACTCGTCCGTTGTCATGTCGGCGAACTTGTTCAGTTCCAGCCTGAACGGCCGGTCCTTCTTGTTCGCCTCGTGGATGTACTGCACGTTCTCCTTGAACACGTTGAACCGGTGGGCCTTATCGTCGTCCTCCTGTAGGCCTGGCCGTGCCACCATGTAGTGGCTGCGCCAGCGCTCGTACAGTACGCGCAGGCTCTCCCCGGACGCCAGGTCCTTCTCGGTAAACGGCATGCCGCACGCCGGAGCCAGCACCAGCGCGAGCATTGCAGCAAGCAAGAAGCACCTCGACATTATGGAGTGCTGTCAGTTCAGACCAACTGCGAGATGGGTAATGGATGCCAAGCTTGGACCATGAACATGGGTATATATAGACAGGACACTAGTAGTGAGGCTCCGGTACACACGTCGAATTATGCGGTCATTGGAGGAGTGTGGCTGAAGCTGGCGGCCGGGAGATGATGGGGGGTGGGAGATGGCGGGAAGAAAGAGATGAACTTTCGGAGGTTAGGGATAAGTTTTCGAATTAAATGCAAGGAAAAGTGTTGCCACTTGTTGGCTATGGAATTTTAAATGATCGAAGGGAAGACGTATGCCGATCGGATAAGCTATTAAACTGCCAAATATTTAGTATTTATCTAATGTTTAGCCTTGATCATGATTATAGCTTCTCGGGGCAGCTTAAACTGCCACCTGCTTTCGGTATTCTTGAGGCTTTAGCCAGTTTGACTAATGGCAACCGCTCCGCATCTCCCGGAGACACATGAGGCGATTCTGGAGGGAACTGTGATCCCGATCTAGGTCGGGCCTCTCCGGCTCTGATCTACGCTGCTTGGCCATCGAGTGGCAAAGGGTCTAAAAATTTAGTATAGTAGTTTCAAGAATAGGGCACGATAAGAGCCGAGCTAAAATACTATATATTTTTAAACTAAAATTAATTAGGGTCAAGTTAGATTGCAAAGGAGGCAAAAGAGCCATGATAAATTACCATCCTCCATGCCCCGTCGTCAGCGCTCACTGCTAGTAGCCACCGCAAATCGTTGGTTAGCTGTAACAGCCTAGAGAAAAAAAGAAAGAAAAAATAGAAAAGAAAAAAGAACGGGACCCACCTGTCATCCCCACCCTCCATCTCTCTCGCGAAAACTCACGCTCCTGTTGGGCGCCGTGCGGGGCAGCGCCACGTCGCTGCCGCTGACCGGCCGGAGCCGCGGTCGGCAGCGCCACGGAACTCGCCTTGCTCTTCTCTCCCTTCCCATTAAATCCCCCACAGCCGGTACCCCACCAAACTCTAGCCCCATCCTCCATTGCCGCTGCCACTTCTCCTCGCCGTCGCCGCTCGCCGGCGAAATTCGTTGCCACCGGTGTGCCTCGCTTCGATTCCTTCCGGCCATGTATTCCTATCTTCCTCGCGCATCCATTTTGCCCTTCACCTTATCATCTCCTCCACGGTGCTAGGCCCTCGCTGGAATCTCTCGCCTGCTGCCCATCGAGCTCGTCGCGCCGTTGCCTCACCGCCTTCCCCTCATCGGCGCTTGCTTGATGAGCCTACCTGCAGCGCCGCGCAGCCGACGCTCGTCCTTGGCCACCCGCCGCCACCTGCCCGCCCTTGCCGCCGCCGGCCGAGGCCATGGTCGCCAGCCACGTCTGTGCCTGTGTCCGTGTGTGTTATGGGGCCTGGGGGTGTATGTGTGAAAGATAGAAAAGATAGGGGTCCAGGGGCTGTTGTGCAAGAAGGCTAGATCCAAGGGCCTTTATGCAAATCACTTTTGGATTTCCTTTTAAACATTGCATTAAAAGGCTAAAACTCAATTAAATCATAGAAAAATAATTATAGATCGAAAGATGAAGAAACTTATTTTGTTGGGTTCCTTATGAGATGCTCCTTGACAGAAAATATGAATGATCACGCTGCTGTTATGAGTTTTTATCTATGCATTTATCTTGTTCTAGCTAATTAATTGCATGATAAATTGAATGTTGCTCCTAAAAATGTGAATCCAACTTGATTCAATTCCTTTGAATGTGTAATTTTCAGATCTTACTTGAACTCTTGGATATTAACTGTTCACAGTCATTTCATGGGTGTTTTCATGTATGCTAGCTGAAAACTAATTAATGTCATAAATAGCTAAAAAATGGTAAAATCATGAAACCAACTTTGTTAATATTGTTTCTTTGTTTAGAATCTAGGAAAATGACCTTGGTACTGATATTTATGTTTTACATGCTTTTTATGAATTAATATGTTCTAGGTAGCTCTAACTTGAATAAAATGTAATTAATATCTAAGCATGTGCTCAGCATGTGTTGCATTTTCATACTCATGTTTGCATTCATTGCATCATTTCTAATCTATGCGTTGCATGAGCTAAAGAAACAGTGTAGGTGGATTTTCCTGTTTGAATGGCTAGGCCTCCTTTAGGCATTTCTTAGAAAAGTCTCTCAATAGCCCTGCCGATAAGAATGGGCACGTCCGGACCGTCATAAATATAGAAGTCCAAAAAAAACTTTGGTCTCATTGAAAACTACGGGGATCGTTCTAAGAATGCCGTAGCTTTCCAAAAGGTTCACATAAGGACCTTGAATACACTTTTGGAAAGCGGATAAGGCCGCGTTGGGACAGAACTTCTGGGCAAGAGATTTAGAAATGAAATTTATCCCAACGGTAGGGTTGTAAAGGATTTTCATTTTGACCCGCTGTATATGATAGAAGAAAGGGATTGAGGGCCTGACGAGTTGGACTACCTCAGGCGATGTCTCTACTTCCCTTAGCCATTCTCTACTCATAACCGCCAATAGGTATTTCAGATCTTCTATGAGAACGGGCTTATTGGACGGGTTAAGAATTTGTTGAAGCTGAAATCTAAACGCTCGAGGTTTGGGTTGGATTAGTAAATTCGAGGCATTACCAAAATCTGTGAAAATATCATCCTCGATTTCACCAATAAAGTCCATTGAATGAGTTTCCTCATCTTCTGGACTGTGGGATTTTCCCATGGAAGGCTCTTCTTTTATAGGATCGGAGAAGAGGGTAGTCATGGGTGTAGACTTGATAGCTAGGTCCTCTTTTTTCTGGCTCGGGGATATTTGCCATCTTCTGGTTCAGGGAATTCATCAAAGATACCAATGAAAGGGGTGTTCTCAAGTATTTTACTAAGGACAACTCTCCCTTCACTAGGTGTCAAATGAGTGCATTTCCCACCAGAAGAAGTGCCGAGAAGGACATCAGGTTCCTTGCTAAGGCCTCGTTGGAAATGCTGTAAAAGCATAGGTTCAGGGATAGCGAGGTCAGGACTAGACATGTTTATTCAAGAATCGGGCCCAGGCCGCTCCTAAAGTTTTTTTTTCGCCCTTTGCCGAATGGTTAGGATTTCTACTCGGAGGTCCACTGTTCGGGAGACCGGAAAGAAAGCTAGATAAAATTGGTTTCGCAGCACTCCCCAATCTCCATTGGTACTACCTATGGTTTGAGAGTACCATTGCATGGCAGTCCCCGTTAAAAAGAATGGGAAAAATTTCCACTATGGTGTTTCCTGCGACATGCCAGAAATGACAAGGCAGGAGCACACTTGCTTAAAACCAGGTAGGTGAATGTATGGACTTTCCTCTTCTGCCCCAGAAAAAGACTACTCCCATACCATGGCTACGAGGGTGGGGCGAAGTTCATAGCCAGGTGTACAGATGGGTAACGATGAAGGTGGAAGCTCCAAATATTTGCCCTTTGGAGTTGAGTACTGATTGATAGACGTTGATTCCATGGGGTACGTGTAATGGTATGGATGGGGATATACGGGCAAACTTGGTTTAAAACTAGTACAATAATCGTTCCTCGGCAATGGTGTCAGAAAGCTTGTTGTTTTTAACGATCGCATATGAATCCGCAAGCGTATGGATACCGATGTAGCTTTCACCCAAGAGTATTGCAGGGTATGGAATCCACAGGGTATGTGTGTGCACTAGTTAAGGATCAAGAACGGCTGAGGACAAGAGAAGAAATGTAAGTGTAGAGGGTAGAGAGGTTCATTTCTATAGGAATTCTAGATAATTAATGGTTAGCTCAAGTCTTTTTCTAAATTAGTTGCATCGGGACACTCAATCGTCCTAGCCTCAGAAAGGAATGAGAAGGGGACTAGGAAAGCCAAGTGTTGACGCTCCTTAGCGACACACTTTTACCCCTATTTATCTTCAATAATGGCATGAATTTGATATCTAAACTAACGATCGTACTCTATAACCGGGACGTTTTCGCATATGCATGTGTTTTTGGAGGAATTGTGTTTACGCAGGTTTTTGGGCTAAAATGGAGCACATATGGACAAGGCATGGAACCAAGGACGACACGGTAAAAGATGAAGGCCAGCGGCCCGAAGAACAGGGCAGGCCGGCCGGCCCCACATGGCTAGGCCGGCCGGCCTAGGTGGTTCCAACCTTTGTTCGTGCTCAACTTTGGTGAACCAACCTTCAAGAGTATTTGAAAGGCAAGTGCTTCAAGATAAGGTCAAGAGACTTCGGGGTCAAGGCAACTCAATTGGAGGATTTGGAAGTTTATCACTTCCCATTCTTATCTCGAAAATATCCCAAAGCAAACGACGTCCAAAGGCCCACAGGCATAGGTGGAACATCTACAGAAGCTTCCAGAAGACTTGAGGAGAAAGCAGAGGACGAGGCGGCCAGGGAAGGCCCCAGGCCGGCCGGCTTGGAGCTCCTAGGCCAGCCGGCCCAAGCCCTTTCTGCACCGACTCACCTCCCCCTTCGACCTAGGGTTTCCTCAGGGTATTTATACCCCCTGTGCCTTCATGCCACGCATCAATCAATTCGTCATTCGCCGCCGAGGAGCATAGAAGCTAGAGGGATGCCTTTCGGAGAGCTGAGGGTCGTGCTAGTTGTCTAGGGTTCATCCCTAGCCGACGTGGGAACCCTGCGAGGAAGACCACGTCAGAGTTCTAGAGCTAGGATCATTAAGATCAAGGTAGGATCCTGGTGGTGATCTTGTGATGTACTTACATTCACGGTGAAGTTATATGTGTTTCCGAATTTCTAGCGATCAAGTGCCTCTTCTATGATTTCGTTCTTGCTTGGGTTTGCTTCTTCTTCAACCTATTCTCGAGATAGATTGCTCGGGGTGTTCTTGTAGCCATGGTGGCTAGGGGTTCATACCGGATCTACCAAGTGGTTCGAAACGTTCACTTGTGAACGTGCCCTTAAGTTATTCACACTGAAAGAGAGCATCGTGACAGGGTGTGATCTCGTGTACGGTGGGTACTTTCGAGAGTTTGATCGGAGGTCATGATTTAAAGATGTTTTTCATTGAGATTCACATCTATCTTTCTTCACTCTATTTGGCTTGGAGCTACAACATATGCATGATCTAGGCAATCTAAATTGGTTATCTCTAACTTTCTCTTGCTACCTCTGGTGTTTGAGTTTTAGTAGATTAGATCTATTTGGTTTTACAACCCCTCTTCAAGACAAAAGGCTTTCAATGCTAGTTAGATTGTTTCTTATGTCTTTAGTTCCACAGATTGATAAACCTTGGGGGAGTACTCTAAGAGAAGAGCTACAACTGATCAGTGCGCTTACGGTTCACAATTGACGCGTCTAAGGGCGGTCAACAAGTTTTTTTGGCGCCGTTGCCGGGGAACTATCAATTAAGATCCGATTTGACTAGCATTCGTAAATATTTCTTTTTCTTGATTTTCTTTGATTTTCCTCTTTTTAGATCTCTTATTTTCTCTTTTATCAAAAATAGATCTAATCCACAAAAACAAAAAATAAATCTAATCTAGTTTTTTATTTTTATCTTTATTCTAACTATTTCTTTTGGATCTTGTATATATATATTTTGTTTTTCACTAACCCTAACAGGAGATGAATGGCTACCTCTCCAACAAACCGAAAAATTTTGTGGATGATCCAGAAAAACTTTACAGGCGAAGCAGACGCGAAGCACATGCTAAGAAGTTGGAATTAGTAGATCCGAAAGACAAGACCGCAAGTTCATCGTCCACTCCACCACCAAGTCCAAGGAAGCCGCCACCACAACCCGAGATGGCGGAACGCACGATCGGAGAGCTATGCATCGCGGACATCAATGATTTGCCCATCCAAACCCTCAACGAAGTTGGAGGGCCGTTCAAGATCAAGACCTCAACCATTCATATGGTGCAAAGCTCGCGCTTCACCGGAAAAGAAGATGCCAACCTTCACCTTCAAGCATTCATCCAACTATGCCGCACCTTCGACATGCAAGGAGTAACTCAAGATCAAGTGAGAGCGAGGCTCTTTCCGTTCTCTCTACTTGGGAGGGCACTTCAATGGTTTCATTCTCTACCAGCAGAGACGGTGCAAAGTTGGGATGCCTTGATGAAAGCTTTCATGACGGAGTTCTACTCGCCGGGCAAGACTCAAATTTTGCGCAACAATATTGCTACATTCGCGCAAGCCCCGACGGAGACTATTGCGGAAGCCTATGAGCTCTTCAACGACTACATCCGAGCCGTGCCTCATCACAAGTTTTCAAGGGAGGATATAGTCCAGAAGTTCTACCAAGGCCTCATGACCACATCAAGGGCAATCATCGACGCATCGGCCAGAGGATCCATTATTGAGCTCACCCCGACTCAAGCTCTCAAGCTATTCAAGAAGGTGTCGGACAATGATGCATGGGTCGGGACGGCTGCACCCTACACCGTCCGCGGGAGTTGCTAAAAGCATTTTCAGGTGGAGCGTGAAGAACTACTAGAAGGGAAAATCGATTCGCTAATGAGAAGGTTGGAGAAGATGGAGGTGGACAAGAAGGAAGCCCATGCTATTGATTTGAAGGCAGCCGAAGCAAGGTCCACATGTGAAGATTGTGGAGAGTACGGCCATGTCTAGAGGAATTGTCCGGAGGAAGCTAAAATGCTCGAATACATGAGGAAAGGAGATTTGTCTCCACCATCCTACTTCCGCTACGGGCAAGGTAGAACTCAATTTAATGCAAGCTCATCTCTTCAAAACTCGGTGCCTCTTCGTATACAATTAAAGGAGTTCATGGAGGAGCAATGCAAGATCAACAAGGACACCGTCGCTAAGTTCAAGTCTATGGACAAGATATTGGAGAACATTGATGGCAAGGTGATGGAGGTCAGAAGCTCTAACCACCAAGTGCTCAACATGATGAAGATGCTAGAGACACAAGTGACCCAGCTAGCCGAACGCTTACCTAGTAATGAAGGAAGACTACAGTGGCAACCTCAAAATCCGGAGACGGCAAAAGTAATTCAAACTCGCTCGGGGAAAGAGACCGAAGATCCCGAACACCCAGCCGGAGCAAGGAAGTCTAAGCCAAGTGTTGAAGCCGAGATGATATCAAAAGAGAAAGCGCCTACTCCCGCACCAGAGATAGTCACCCAAGAGCCGAAGTTTGAGATGATCAATGAAGATACAAAGATTCTTCCTCCGAGGCCATGTTACCATAAAGGTAAAATTGATGAGCAGTTGAAGTGGTTCGCCGGTTGAACATCAATATGCCGCTCTTGGACGCTCTACAAGTTCCAACATACTCTCGCTACTTCAAAGGCATACTTTCGAACAAGCGTAAGATGCTGCCGCCAAGTACATCAATATGACCGAAGAATGCAGCGCGGCTATCGCCGATCAAGCTCCCGAGAAGAAGAGGGATCCGGGGTGTCCAACCATCCCGTGTTCCATTGGATCATACATGTTCGAGAGAGAGCATTGTGTGACCTTGGCGCAAGTGTGAGCATCATGCCAAAGGCCGTGTACGAGAAGCTGCGCTTACCGGAGCCGAAACCCACCGCCATGTGCCTAGAGCTAGCAGACAACTCCGTTCGCTATCCTATGGGCATCGCCGAAGACGTACCTGTGAAGATTGGAGAACACCTAGTCCCCGTTGACTTTGTGATTCTTGATATGGGGAAGGGACAAAGTCGCCACTCATCCTTGGGAGGCCGTTCCTCAAGACCGCAAGGGCGAACATCGACGTTGGCAAGGGGGAGATCAAGTTCGACTTCAATGGCACCATGAGCGAGTTCAAGTTTCATCCGCGCCTTGAGGTATGCAATATGATCAATGTTAAATATATTCCACCTCACCGACGTGACACCAAGGAGGTGCCAAAGAAGAAGGAAGCGAAGGAGACCAAAGAAGTTGTTGCATCCGTCGAGACAAAAGCTCAACGCCCGCTTGTGAAGACCAAAAAGAAGACTAAGCCGAAGAATAATCCTGCACCCAGGCCATGGATCGTGCAAAAGTGGGTGCCGAAGACTGCAATGCCCACACCGAGCGTTGGTCTGAAGTGAAGAAAAGAAGAAGTCTAGCTATAGACTATAAACGAAGCGCTTTGCGGGAGGCAACCCGTTCGTCGAGTCAAACTACCGGGAGGACAACCCGTTCGTCGAGTCAAGAATAAGCTACTGGCAGGACAACCCGCGAAGACCTTTTGAGTAAGTGAGTCATGAATTTTGCTACGCAAGACTTGATAAACATTTGTTAAATTGGTCGTTAGGTCGAACATTTCAATTAGAGTTGCTCGGTTATTTTGATTTTAATTCTTATTCAAAACCAATGACTTGAGCCATCCCATGATTTATTTGTTTAATCTTGAGAAACCCAAAACAAAATTCCCATACCCATTTTGGCGACCGTCCTTTCCATGACGGCCGGACCAAGTCGATCTTTGTAAAGACACAAGTAGAGCCAAGCGTTGTTCTTAATTCTTTAAATTCTTTGACGCATGCTAGGCTCACGCAACCTTAGTAATTTTCAGTTTTGTTTCCCTAGGATTAGTTTTTTCTAAGCCCCTTTTATTTTTTTCTTTCAAAATATCTCTCTCTTTTTGGCCAAAATTTAGAACCCAAACCTATGACCCACGGTTGAACTCGGGAAAGTTTGCTATCAATTCATGAAAGTGAGCAATACCGGTGTAACCAAAATTAATGTAGTCGGAAGATATTTCTCGACTTACAAATGTTTATGATGCCCAAATTCCCCTCTAATTATTCATTCAAACTCATTGCTTGCTTTGAGTTGATTTTATTTAACAAGATTAGAGGAGGACTTGAGCACTTAAAACACTTCTTGGAAGGGTTTTATAATCATGATCATCACTAATAACCAAGATTGAGTTCCTGGGAAGGAATATTGTGCTCTCCACCTAACTCCACATGCAAGAGGGAGCAGCCATGCATGATAGTACACTCATTTTTGCAGGATTGAAAGCAACATTTGGAGTGGAGTTGAAGCAAAGGAGAAAGACATTAATCGAAGTGGAGAAAACAATTTGCAAGTGGACAACTTTGGTAAAGAATGAATGGTTCACAACGTTTGGACGGTGCAAATCATGTGGAGTTGCTGGACATTGATCAAGAATCCACTTAGGAAGATGGGAGCAAGGGCACGTGAAGCAGGCCAGGAGCACCCTAGGCCGGCCGGCCCCAAGGCCTGGCCTCCATTTATGCCCCCTAGTGCTCATCTTTTACAGGTACGTCTCTCATACAATTCTAAGTCCTTGTTCTTTAGTTCTTCCACCGTGAAAACCAGCAGAGGCTCTGAAAAATTTTGAGAAAAACCACCTCCAAAAATCTCCAAAAATTCACTACAGTTCCTAATTTGCTCTCCTCTTCGATATATTGTTTTTCCACCAGCGAGAAACCTCCAGTGTGTTGGTTTTTGTGATTGTGCAGCAAGGCACCATGAGGAGGCAAATCATGAACATCATCCATGGAAAGAGGACAAGGTCGTCGGCGTCCGATGCGCCATCGGCGAGCTCTTCGCGGAGGCATTCCGTTGCGGAGTCACCGCGAAGCATAGAGGAAGATAACCCCGTGCAAAGGAGCGACATGCTGCTCCTTGGAGGGATGCAAGATCCAAAAAGTTCCTCCATGCGGTTCACCGAACCACGTGGATGTACCGGCGCACCACCACCTCCTCCAACTAGATGTTCCACAAGATCAACCGCACCGCCGCCATACAAGCCAAAAATTTCAGAATATGGGTTTGTGATTTTGTCGGAGGAAGAAGAAGCAAGGCTCAAGAATTTGAAGGGAAGAGTGAAGGCAAACACTGACTTTGATGATGATGCACTACAGAAATTGGGATTCTATGGTGATATCTATGGGCAACTGGACAACCTCGGATGGAGGCAATTTTCGATGGTGTTCCGGTGGACATGCATGCAGAAATTGCTTTGGAGATTATGATGACCATGAGAGTTGTGACAAGAAAAATTGATGAGCAAGAAGTGTCATGCCTTGAATTTAGGTTGAAGAATGAAGAAAAGTCCATCACCTTTGAAGGAATTGGAAGCTTACGTGGTTTCAATGGTGATGCACCGGAAAGAGCCGAAGTCGAAGAAGGAGGGATAGATAAATTTTGGAAGAAAATTGCAAGGGATGACAACCGCCAAAGGAAGAACATAAGCAATGTCATACTTCAAATATTTCATTCTTGGATGAGCAGGAGAATTTTCATACGGATGAGAGAGTCCAAAGTAACCAATATGGAGTTAAATTATTTATACTCCGTGTTGACACCGGATTTTCGCACCGGGAGTGCTGAGTCAGATGGTGACGTAGCAGCGCTGGAGCTGAGCAGTGGGCCCGTTGACTGGTCAAAACCGAATGTGACAAAGAAGAAAGCCGATGCGGGGAGAGGAGTCCGATAAAGTAGAAGTCTGATCTGATGACGAATAAAAGGAGAAAGGCGCGTCGGCTAAAAAGGAAACGTATCAGATGCAGGGGCTATTTCCTTTTTGAAGGCGTATTGAGAGTCCCATTCTATATTAGATATAGTTCACTTTATCTACAAGTTAGTCAAGTCCGATCAGGACACTTCATGACCAGGGTATAAATATAAACCCTCGTCCATTGTAAAAGATTATTCACACAATCAATACAACCTGGCTTCACGCCAAAACCCTAGGAGTANTAGTAGATCCGAAAGACAAGACCGCAAGTTCATCATCCACTCCACCACCAAGTCCAAGGAAGCCGCCACCACAACCCGAGATGGCGGAACGCACGATCGGAGAGCTATGCATCCCGGACATCAACGATTTGCCCATCCAAACCCTCAACGAAGTTGGAGGGCCGTTCAAGATCAAGACCTCAACCATTCATATGGTGCAAAGCTCGCGCTTCACCGGGAAAGAAGATGCCAACCTTCACCTTCAAGCATTCATCCAACTATGCCGCACCTTCGACATGCAAGGAGTAACTCAAGATCAAGTGAGAGCGAGGCTCTTTCCGTTCTCTCTACTTGGGAGGGCACTTCAATGGTTTCATTCTCTACCAGCAGAGACGGTGCAAAGTTGGGATGCCTTGATGAAAGCTTTCATGATGGAGTTCTACTCGCCGGGCAAGACTCAAATTTTGCGCAACAATATTGCTACATTCACGCAAGCCCCGACGGAGACTATTGCGGAAGCCTATGAGCTCTTCAATGACTACATCCGAGCCGTGCCTCATCACAAGTTTTCAAGGGAGGATATAGTCCAGAAGTTCTACCAAGGCCTCATGACCGCATCAAGGGCAATCATCGACGCATCGGCCAGAGGATCCATTATTGAGCTCACCCCGACTCAAGCTCTCAAGCTATTCAAGAAGGTGTCGGACAATGATGCATGGGTCGGGACGGCTGCACCCTACACCGTCCGCGGGAGTTGCTAAAAGCATTTTCAGGTGGAGCGTGAAGAACTACTAGAAGGGAAAATCGATTCGCTAATGAGAAGGTTGGAGAAGATGGAGGTGGACAAGAAGGAAGCCCATGCTATTGATTTGAAGGCAGCCGAAGCAAGGTCCACATGTGAAGATTGTGGAGAGTACGGCCATGTCTAGAGGAATTGTCTGGAGGAAGCTAAAATGCTCGAATACATGAGGAAAGGAGATTTGTCTCCACCATCCTACTTCCGCTACGGGCAAGGTAGACCTCAATTTAATGCAAGCTCATCTCTTCAAAACTCGGTGCCTCTTCGTATACAATTAAAGGAGTTCATGGAGGAGCAATGCAAGATCAACAAGGACACCGTCGCTAAGTTCAAGTCTATGGACAAGATATTGGAGAACATTGATGGCAAGGTGATGGAGGTCAGAAGCTCTAACCACCAAGTGCTCAACATGATGAAGATGCTAGAGACACAAGTGACCCAGCTAGCCGAACGCTTACCTAGTAATGAAGGAAGACTACAGTGGCAACCTCAAAATCCGGAGACGGCAAAAGTAATTCAAACTCGCTCGGGGAAAGAGACCGAAGATCCCGAACACCCAGCCGGAGCAAGGAAGTCTAAGCCAAATATTGAAGCCGAGATGATATCAAAAGAGAAAGCGCCTACTCCCGCACCGGAGATAGTCACCCAAGAGCCGAAGTTTGAGATGATCAATGAAGATACAAAGATTCTTCCTCCGAGGCCATGTTACCATAAAGGTAAAATTGATGAGCAGTTGAAGTGGTTCGCCGGTTGAACATCAATATGCCGCTCTTGGACGCTCTACAAGTTCCAACATACTCTCGCTACTTCAAAGGCATACTTTCGAACAAGCGTAAGATGCTGCCGCCAAGTACCATCAATATGACCGAAGAATGCAGCGCGGCTATCGCCGATCAAGCTCCTGAGAAGAAGAGGGATCCGGGGTGTCCAACCATCCCGTGTTCCATTGGATCATACATGTTCGAGAGAGAGCATTGTGTGACCTTGGCGCAAGTGTGAGCGTCATGCCAAAGGCCGTGTACGAGAAGCTACGCTTACCAGAGCCGGAACCCACCGCCATGTGCCTAGAGCTAGCAGACAACTCCGTTCGCTATCCTATGGGCATCGCCGAAGACGTACCTGTGAAGATTGGAGAACACCTAGTCCCCGTTGACTTTGTGATTCTTGATATGGGAGAAGGGACAAAGTCGCCACTCATCCTTGGGAGGCCGTTCCTCAAGACCGCAAGGGCAAACATCGACGTTGGCAAGGGGGAGATCAAGTTCGACATCAATGGCACCATGAGCGAGTTCAAGTTTCATCCACGCCTTGAGGTATGCAATATGATCAATGTTAAATATATTCCACCTCACCGACGTGACACCAAGGAGGAGCCAAAGAAGAAGGAAGCGAAGGAGACCAAGAGAGTTGTTGCATCCGTCGAGACAAAAGCTCAACGCCCGCTTGTGAAGACCAAAAAGAGACTAAGCCGAAGAATAATCCCGCACCCAGGCCATGGATCGTGCAAAAGTGGGTGCCGAAGACTGCAATGCCCACACCGAGCGTTGGTCTGAAGTGAAGAAAAGAAGAAGTCTAGCTATAGACTATAAACGAAGTGCTTTGCGGGAGGCAACCCGTTCGTCGAGTCAAGCTACCGGGAGGACAACCCGTTCGTCGAGTCAAGAATAAGCTACTGGGAGGACAACCCGCGAAGACCTTTTGAGTAAGTGAGTCATGAATTTTGCTACGCAAGACTTGATAAACATTTGTTAAATTGGTCGTTAGGTCGAACATTTCAATTAGAGTTGCTCGGTTATTTTGATTTTAATTCTTATTCAAAACCAATGACTTGAGCCATCCCATGATTTATTTGTTTAATCTTGAGAAACCCAAAACAAAATTCCCATACCCATTTTGGCGACCGTCCTTTCCATGACGGCCGGACCAAGTCGATCTTTGTAAAGACACAAGTAGAGCCAAGCGTTGTTCTTAATTCTTTAAATTCTTTGACGCATACTAGGCTCACGCAACCTTAGTAATTTTCAGTTTTGTTTCCCTAGGATTAGTTTTTTCTAAGCCCCTTTTATTTTTTTCTTTCAAAATATCTCTCTCTTTTTGGCCAAAATTTAGAACCCAAACCTATGACCCACGGTTGAACTCGGGAAAGTTTGCTATCAATTCATGAAAGTGAGCAATACCGGTGTAACCAAAATTAATGTAGTCGGAAGATATTTCTCGACTTACAAATGTTTATGATGCCCAAATTCCCCTCTAATTATTCATTCAAACTCATTGCTTGCTTTGAGTTGATTTTATTTAACAAGATTAGAGGAGGACTTGAGCACTTAAAACACTTCTTGGAAGGGTTTTATAATCATGATCATCACTAATAACCAAGATTGAGTTCCTGGGAAGGAATATTGTGCTCTCCACCTAACTCCACATGCAAGAGGGAGCAGCCATGCATGATAGTACACTCATTTTTGCAGGATTGAAAGCAACATTTGGAGTGGAGTTGAAGCAAAGGAGAAAGACATTAATCAAAGTGGAGAAAACAATTTGCAAGTGGACAACTTTGGTAAAGAATGAATGGTTCACAACGTTTGGACGGTGCAAATCATGTGGAGTTGCTGGACATTGATCAAGAATCCACTTAGGAAGATATGGGAGCAAGGGCACGTGAAGCAGGCCAGGGAGCACCCTAGGCCGGCCGGCCCCAAGGCCTGGCCTCCATATATGCCCCTTAGTGCTCATCTTTCACAGGTACGTCTCTCATACAATTCTAAGTCCTTGTTCTTTAGTTCTTCCACCGTGAAAACCAGCAGAGGCTCTGAAAAATTTTGAGAAAAACCACCTCCGAAAATCTCCAAAAATTCACTACATTTCCTAATTTGCTCTCCTCTTCGATATATTGTTTTTCCACCGGCGAGAAACCTCCAGTGTGTTGGTTTTTGTGATTGTGCAGCAAGGCACTATGAGGAGGCAAATCATGAACATCATCCATGGAAAGAGGACAAGGTCGTCGGCGTCCGATGCGCCATCGGCGAGCTCTTCGCGGAGGCATTCCGTTGCGGAGTCACCGCGAAGCATAGAGGAAGATAACCCCGTGCAAAGGAGAGACATGCTGCTCCTTGGAGGGATGCAAGATCCAAAAAGTTCCTCCATGCGGTTCACCGAACCACGTGGATGTACCGGCGCACCACCACCTCCTCCGACTAGATGTTCCACAAGATCAACCGCACCGCCGCCATACAAGCCAAAAATTTCAGAATATGGGTTTGTGATTTTGTCGGAGGAAGAAGAAGCAAGGCTCAAGAATTTGAAGGGAAGAGTGAAGGCAAACACTGACTTTGATGATGATGCACTACAGAAATTAGGATTCTATGGTGATATCTATGGGCAACTGGACAACCTCGGATGGAGGCAATTTTCGATGGTGTTCCGGTGGACGTGCATGCAGAAATTGCTTTGGAGATTATGATGACCATGAGAGTTGTGACAAGAAAAATTGATGAGCAAGAAGTGTCATGCCTTGAATTTAGGTTGAAGAATGAAGAAAAGTCCATCACCTTTGAAGGAATTGGAAGCTTACTTGGTTTCAATGGTGATGCATCGGAAAGAGCCGAAGTCGAAGAAGGAGGGATAGATAAATTTTGGAAGAAAATTGCAAGGGATGACAACCGCCAAAGGAAGAACATAAGCAATGTCATACTTCAAATATTTCATTCTTGGATGAGCAGGAGAATTTTCATACGGATGAGAGAGTCCAAAGTAACCAATATGGAGTTAAATTATTTATACTCCGTGTTGACACCGGATTTTCGCACCGGGAGTGCTGAGTCAGATGGTGACGTAGCAGCGCTGGAGCTGAGCAGTGGGCCCGTTGACTGGTCAAAACCGAATGTGACAAAGAAGAAAGCCGATGCGGGGAGAGGAGTCCGATAAAGTAGAAGTCTGATCTGATGACGAATAAAAGGAGAAGGCGCGTCGGCTAAAAAGGAAACGTATCAGATGCAGGGGCTATTTCCTTTTTGAAGGCGTATTGAGAGTCCCATTCTATATTAGATATAGTTCACTTTATCTACAAGTTAGTCAAGTCCGATCAGGACTCTTCATGACCAGGGTATAAATATAAACCCTCGTCCATTGTAAAAGATTATTCACACAATCAATACAACCTGGCTTCACGCCAAAACCCTAGGAGTAGGTTAGAGTAGATCTCGACGAACTCATTGGTGAAAGGGCTGCATCAGTTCTCGATCTCCGGCTTACCAGTAAGATTATCAACTTATCGAATTAGTATAAGCTTTGAATTGAGGCGTATCGCCCTTTCTCATTTATGCTGTTCAACCGATTTATCTTTGGATTGTCAAGATTGGTTTAGATTCCCTGTGTCGGAGCTAGATTTCTCTTGATTATTTAGTGATTTATCGTTTATCGAGTTGTTCTTTTAGTTTTCAGATTTGATCTAGATTCCCTGCATCGGAGCTAGATTTCTCTTGATTGTTAGAAGGCAGCTTATGCGGTTGATTGAAGTTGCTAGATTGATTTAGATCTGCGCCATGTGAATTAATCTGATTCTTCAATAGCTATGAGCATTGGTTTTAGTCTGATTTGAGCAATAATTATCTTACAACATCGTTCTAGGTCCGATTTATCTTTATAGCTTAATCTGGTTGTTCTTTGAGTGTCGAGTTTGATTTAGATTCACTGCGTCGGAGCTAGATATCTCTTGATTATTCAAAGACAGCTTTGAATATTGGAACGATCTTGTTACCGTTTTATTGCTTATTTGCTTTAATCTGATTAATTACGTGTGCGAGCATCTTGTTTAGTTGTTCGGATGGTGAGTCAAGTTTGATCGTTTAGCTATCTGGTCCGATCATAGCTGGAGTATGTGCGCTGTATCCGTCTGTGAAACCGTGTCGAAACAGTTCTGGTTTGATTAGCTAGCTAGATGGTCCGATGAGATGAACTATACTGTCAACTAGGCAAGGTGGACGACGTATCGGCTCTACTTTGATTATTTAATATCTTGTTCAAAGACATAGCCGATCCGTTAATTTTGCATCTAGATTAGTTGTAAGAATGCTATCTTGTATTAGATCTGTTACATTAATCAAGGTCCGATCCTGATTGGTCCGATTCTGAGGTCCGATTCGATGTCTGATTGAGGTCCGATCATATGGTCCGATTGACGTCATCTATGAAGTCCGATTTTGAGGTCCGATTGGCATCGGCCGATGCAAGTCCGATTGGGTCGTGGCTAAATCCAATGTGCATCTGTCATCTGGAATAGAGCCGGCACAATCAAAGAGTAATTTAACTGTTTATTCCCTTGTCAATTACAGGTCAAATTGACTGGCACGCCGCGAACCTGGACAAAGTGCAGGACCAGCACCGGAGTGAAGCAGATCTCCCTGGCCTTGTTGTGTTGCTCGCTGAGGATACGACTGCCGATTTTCCGCGTCAACACATTTTTGGCACGCCCGGTGGGACCCGTAAGACAAATTCCAAGATGTCGTCTGATGCTGAAAAATAAGTTGCTGCTAAGCTCGCTGCTGACAAACTGGCAGCTGAGAAGCTGGCGGCTGAGAAGTTGGCAGCTAAGAAAGCCAAGGCTGACAAGAACAAGGTTCCTGACGCAACTATTTCGGTTACGAAGGCCGATCTGTCTAAAGCCCAGTTAGATGCAGTTCAACCCCAGATTGAAGCATTTGAGAAGCTCTGCCTTGGCCAATTCGGGCGTAATCGTTCAGGCCCTGTGCTCAAAGGTGCTCTTCCGGACCCAGAATTGATCAAGAAGACAACTGATGCCCGTGAGTACCATGTCAACATGACAGAGATGATTCATCAAGCTGTCCACCATGCATTGATTAACCAGTCAGGCACTTTGGTGAATTCTTTGGACAATCTCATCAAGAAGGCGGTGGATGAGACTATTTGCTTAAAGGGCCTAGTCTTTATGCCAGAGTCTGCAGGGGCATCAGGGTCAGGAAAAGGCAAAGGTACTGAAGACTGCGCTATGACCGTTGCTCCGCAAATTCCGACGACTCCACCACCTATTCAGCTGGCCAACGGTTTTCTGTTGATGGCCGATGGATCTATTGTCGGCCTGCATGGTGAGAAATATGCTAGGACTCTGAACGAAGAAGAAAAGCAACCTGCAGCTGCAAGGATACGTACAGAGATTCCTGCACATCAGCATATGGTCGGTGATTACAATAATTACATGACAGATATGCATCAAGCTGGTGGGATACCACTCGGAGGAGAGCAGTCCGATTGGTCACAGAAAATAGCCGAGGTGATCTAGAATCAGTTCGGTTTGAAGCCTAAAGATGAAGCGAGGTTGTATCGGCACCCGTACCCATCCTACTTTGATGCAGTGCCACTTCCTCCGTGCTACAGAGTGCCAGATTTTTCCAAATTCTCTGGGCAAGATGATATGACCACCATTGAGCATGTGAGCCGATTCTTGGCTCAATGTGGTGAAGCTGCTTCTGAAGAGGGACTCAGGCTCAGATTCTTCCCTCTGTCACTATCAGGGCCGGCGTTTACTTGGTTCACGTCGTTGCCAGCAGGATCGGTCGCAGGTTGGTCCGATATGGAGAAGCAGTTCCATAAGTACTTCTTTTCTGGTCTCAATGAAATGAAGATTTTTGATTTGATTGCTATTAGGCAGAGAAACGATGAGTCCATCAAGGAGTATGTTCAACGGTTCCGTGATATTAGGAATCGGTGCTACAGCTTGAAGCTATCTGACAAGCAATTGGCTGAGCTTGCATTCCAGGGTTTACTCGCGCCGATCAAGGAGAGGTTTTCTGCTCAGGAGTTTGAAACATTGGGACAGCTGGTGCAAAAGGTGTCAGCCCATGAGATCCGATACCAGGAGGCGAGGCGCACAAAGTTTTCCAAGCCAGTGTCCTATCTTTCTGATTCTGAAGAAGAGGCTGATATCAACATAGCTGAATGGACCAAATCCAAAAAGCCGGTATCGTGCCCATGGGTCAAGCAGAATCCTGAGAAATTTGGGTTTGATGTAACAAAGGCCGACAAGATTTTTGACATGCTGCTCAGTGAAAAGCTTATTCGACTTTCTGCAAATCACTCTATCCCGTCGGCCGAGGAGTTAAAGAAGCGCAAGTATTGCAAATGGCATAACTCAACTTCTCATGAGACGAATGAATGCAAGGTGTTCAGGAGGGAGATCCAATTGGCTATCGAATCTGGCAAGATCAAGTTCGAAGATAACAAGAAAGCCATGAAGATCGACGGTCATCCCTTTCCTAATAACTTTGTTGATTTCTCCTTTTCTATTAATATGATTGATGCTGGTGAAAAGGGGAAGTTCAAGGTGCTCACATCGGACCACGCCAAGAGTTCTGGTGCCGTTGATCCTGCAGTTCAGGTCACTGTTGAAGAGCTGCGAAGGAATCATCAGGCATTTGGGCGTGAATCTAATGCTCCTGGTGGATATCGGCCACGCGTGACTTCCCAGATGCTGATTAACAAGTATAAAAGACAACAGGCAGCAGCCCGAGCGTGGGAAGAGCGCGAGGAACGACGATGTCAAAGGCGCGAATATCAGGCAAGGCGGTTTGATGAAGGGCTTGATGATCGGCGCCGACGTGATGACAGGTTCGATGGCTGACACCGGTTTGATGACAGGTCCGACAATCGTCGTCAGTACGGCTATAGGTCCGATTGGCATATGGACAGGCGTCAAACTTATGAGCAGTACGATCAAGATGATGGTCACTGGAGATGTCCTTTCTTCGTATTCTGCTGGAACGAAAAGCTCAGATTGTCGTCCAAACCAGATTGTCCTGAATGCAGCTTCCAGTATGAAGAATATAGAGTTTCTAAGAGAAGTCGACGATCAGTTCATGAATGGATCGGCGTCAGCATTGATGATCGTCATCAAGGAGATGAAGGCCGGGTTGTTACTCATGGCCGTAAAAATAATGGAGACCAAGTTGATGCTCGTGGCCCTGAAAAAATGGAAGAGAAGGCTCCAGTTCAAGATCGGATTAGAGAACCTCAAATGAAGCCTGGACAGTGGTGCCCATCAGGGATTTCTAGGTTCAAAAGGAGACGTGTTCAGCGGTTGCGCCATCGTGAGCAGATTCAGGAGCAAGAGTTAGCCAAAGAGAAGAAAACTTGGCGCGTCAAGATGGCCAATGACGATGAAGCAAGCGCATCGGCCTCGGTAAACATGGTTTTGATGTTGCCTTTTGATTTTGCTGCTCCTGATGTACAGGATGATGATGAGATGATTATGAATTAGAAGAAGCCGCCGCATGCTTAGTTCTTGATTCAGAGAAGGCCGTCTTTGAGAAGCCAAATGCGAATGGATATCGGCATCTGAAGCCTCTGTACATCAAGGGATACGTTGATGGGAAACCGATGACCAAGATGCTGGTTGATGGGGGAGCTGCTGTCAATCTCATGCCCTATTCCACATTCCGCAAGTTGGGTAAGGGGATTGATGATCTGATCAAGACAAATATGACACTCAAGGATTTTGGCGGTAACGTTTCAGAGCCTCGGGGGCAATTCATGTAGAGTTGACCATCGGCAGCAAGACATTGCCGACCACTTTCTTTGTGATTGATGGACAGGGTTCCTACAGCATGCTTCTCGGGCGAGATTGGATTCATGCCAACTGCTGTGTCCCATCCACAATGCACCAATGCTTGATTCAGTGGCAAGGCAACAATGTGGAGATTGTCCCAGCTGATGATTCGGTTAGCATTGCAACAGCCGAGTCAACGATTTGGGAGTTTGAAGGGATTGAATGCCTGTCAGGGAAAGCATGGGATGGCGACTTCCTCAAGGTGTCCGATCAGGGACTACAGCCGATCCAAGCAGTCGGCTCTGAGACTTTATTTTAAATGGCCAATTGTATAGAAGATTTTGAAGACTGAAGTGAATTCGGTAAGTTAGGGTTCGGATTTACGTCGGCCGACGAATTAGAAGAGATAGACATAGGATCTGGTGATAGACCAAGGCCGACGTATATCAGTGCTAAGTTGGATCCCGAGTATAAACAAGAATTAATAAAACTTTTGAAAGAGTATTCTGATTATTTTGCTTGGGAATATTATGAAATGCCAGGTTTAAGCCATGATATTGTTGAGCATCGGCTGCCCATCAAACCAGGATATCGGCCGCACAAGCAGTACGCAAGGAAGTTCAAGGCTGAGATGTATGAACCAATTAAGGCCGAAATAACGAAGCTATTTGAAACTAAGTTCATCAGGCCATGTCGGTATGCTGAGTGGGTATCAAATATAGTTCCTGTTTACAAGAAAAATGGAAAACTGCGTGTTTGCATTGATTACAGGAACTTGAACAAGGCGACCCCAAAAGATGAATATCCGATGCCGGTGGCCGATATGCTTGTTGATGCAGCATCTGGCCATAAGTGATGAGTTTCTTGGATGGTAATGCTGGTTATAATCAGATTTTTATGGCGGAAGAAGATATTCCCAAGACTGCATTCCAATGTCCAGGTGCTCTCGGTTTATATGAGTGGGTTGTTATGACTTTTGGTTTAAAAAATGCCGGTGCTACTTATCAACGTGCTATGAATTATATTTTTCATAAGTTGATCGGCAGGATAGTTGAAATCTATATTGATGATGTGGTGGTCAAGTCAAGAGGCTATCAGGAGCATTTGGCCGATTTGAAGGAAACGTTGGAGTGCACAAGGCAACATGGATTGAAGATGAACCCACTCAAGTGTGCTTTTGGCGTATCGGCCGGCCAATTTCACGGTTTCCTAGTTCATGAGAGAGGAATAGAGGTGAATGATCGGAACCGTAAAGCTATTGATGATATTGAGCCTCCAGTAAACAAAAAGTAATTGCAGAGTTTGATTGGAAAGATCAATTTCCTAAGGAGGTTTATATCAAATCTGTCGGTCCGATTAGAAGCATTTACTCCTTTGCTAAAGTTGAAGGATGGAGAAGAATTGGTGTGGGAACCTCAGCATCAAAAGGCGCTGGATGAAATCAAGCAATATTTAGCATATCCGCTAGTTCTTATTCCGCCACAAGAGGGTAAGTTGTTCAAGCTTTATTTATCGGCTTTTAATCATGCAATCGGCTCTGTTTTAATCCAAGAAGTTGATGGGAAAGAGCGAGTCATATTTTATTTAAGCCGAAGATTGCTGGATCCTGAGACTCGGTATTCATATGTGGAAAAGTTTTGTCTTTGTTTATATTTTTTTGTACAAAATTGAGGCATTATTTGTTATCGGCCGAATGCACTGTGGTCTGCAAAGAGGATGTGATCAAATACATGTTGTCGATGCCAATCATGAAGGGGAGAGTTGGCAAATGGGTGTTTGCTCTGACAGAGTTTGATCTTGGGTACGAATCGCCAAAGCAGTTAAAGGGCAGATAATGGCTGATTTGGTTGCTGATCATTGTGGATCCAATATTGATGCTGTTGAGCAGTGTACCATGGAAATTGATATGGCTGGTCCGATAAAAATAGAGGCCGATGTGGTCGACGCAGTTCCTTGGACTATGTTCTTTGATGGTTCGTCTTGCAATGATGGTTGCGGAATCGGCCTAATTATTATTTCGCCTCGGGGGGCAAGGTTTGAGTTTGCTTATCCGATTCAAAAATGCACAAATAATCAGGCGAAATATGAAGCATTGATGAAAGGTCTCCGGATTCTTAAAGAAATCGGCGCTCAATTTGTTGAGGTATTTGGAGATTCTTTGTTGATTATTAATCAGTTGCTCGGCAAGTATGATTGCAAGATGGATGCTTTGTTGCCTTACTTTGAAAAATGCCGAGGTTTGATTGACCAATTTTTCCTGGTAACTCTTGAGCATATTCCAAGACATCAGAATGAAGAGGCAAATCGGCTGGCGCAGAAACCTTGTAAGAATGCTATCTTGTATTAGATCTGTTACATTAATCAAGGTCCGATCCTGATTGGTCCGATTCTGAGGTCCGATTCGATGTCTGATTGAGGTCCGATCATATGGTCCGATTGACGTCATCTATGAAGTCCGATTTTGAGGTCCGATTGGCATCGGCCGATGCAAGTCCGATTGGGTCGTGGCTAAATCCAACGTGCATCTGTCGTCTGGAATAGAGCCGGCACAATCAAAGAGTAATTTAACTGTTTATTCCCTTGTCAATTACAGGTCAAATTGACTGGCACGCCGCGAACCTGGACAAAGTGCAGGACCAGCACCGGAGTGAAGCAGATCTCCCTGGCCTTGTTGTGTTGCTCGCTGAGGATACGACTGCCGATTTTCCGCGTCAACACTCCGCATTGGTGAAAAAGCAAGCAATTGATCCTACCTACATCACGATTGATAGGTGGGTATGTGAAGCAACATCCGGCTCCGGAGAGATCGGGTCGGGTTGTTATCTCTCCATGATAGCAATGCATTGAACCCAGGATTGGAGACAAACTCGGCATTCTTCAAGAAAGGGTCCGATTTTGGAATAGAGGCTATGAGGCAAGGACACTACATCGGAGGTGATGAGAAGAATGGGTACAAAGTTGTAAATACAAGTATTTATCTCCCCGATGCAAGATTGAAGTTATTTGGAAGAGCAAGACTTGATTGGCGGTATGAAAAGATTTTGATCAAGGCCAAGAAGAATAAAAGAGGAAAGCATGTTGAAGAGTCATCGACACCGGTTGTAGAAGAAGTGGGAGAGGAATTGCCACCGGCTAGTTCCTCTTATTGGACTACAGAATTTCAAAATGCACCAAGTGGTGAAAGACCTCCGGAAGGATGGGGGCAGCAATGGGGACATGCACCAGCTCAAGCATGGGGGTGTGGAGCGTCGATGCCACCACCGATGTATCCACCGCCGCCTACATATAGCAATTATGGCTACCCACCGCCGCCACATCAAGGAGTGTTTCCGGATCCATCTTTTGGAGCTCAATTTGCACATCTCCAACAACCGGAAAGAAGCACAAGGACAATTGGAGCCTACGCCGATAGGAACTTGGAGGACATTAATGCCATCCGGAGGCATACGGACCGACTAGAAGATGGAACCGTGGGGATTGCATATCAAATGGGACTTCTAGGATTGGCGCCGCCGGAACATTTTGATGGAGGAGCTTCTCAAGTGTATTATGACCAAGGGTATAACGCAAGACAGCTGCCAAGCCAAGAGGAGTGACCGACAAGGACCAAGAATAAATTGCTCGCACGTGTGGTTTGAGTTTTTCCCCTTTCTTTTATTTATTTTCAGCGTGTGTGCAAGCTTATGTGCGTAGCAATTTTCTATTTTTATTTATTTTCAACATGTGTGTTAGTGTGTGCTTTTGTTTATCATCACCATGATCACTATATTTATCACCGATGCTTTCATGATATGATTACTAGTGATGATAGAAAGTTTATGCCATGTTGAAATATGATGATCGTTGCCGCTTTGTCTATTTTTGCGCTTGGCTTATGCATGATTGAACTAATGCTCTCCCTAACACGATCTGAAATTTATCTAAATACCGGCTCAATCTTTTGTGGAGGTTATGATAATTTTAGACCATATTTATTATTCTTGCTCTCTCTTTTAAACTTGTCAAGGGATGTTTAATTGCTGAATTTAATTAAAGCTAGTATTGTCATTAATACCTTTTGCAATTGCTCTACCTATCCAAAGCCTAAATGACATATCATGTTGAACCATAGTTTAAGAATTATTTTCAAGTGAATTGATTCAGGATTTATCTTCTCTGGTACGAGACTAAGAAGCTGACCATTCCGTTTTGCGTACCTTCTTTTTGCTAGCCTATTTATCCATGCATTGTGAGTTTCTACACTGGAAACTTCACAAACTTCGCTGGATATCCACCCTGAAACCCAAATTATCTTTTTGTGAAATACCTCCTTGACCACAACCTATTTTGAGTATGGATCATTATCTCGAGGAAATTCCGAAGAATCAAGAGCTTGATACAAGGAACATCTATTTGGAGGCATTCAAGAGCACGTACAAGAAAAATTAGAAGAAACGGAGGACCACAACAAGTGGGCCGGCCGGTCTCATCACCATGAGCCGACCGATCTACCCCCCTTCTCCTCCGATGGTTTCATTATTCGACGAGAAGATACTCGCCGAAGATTCAAATCATTTTCCAAAAGATTGAGATGGATACTTACTCTAGCTTTGGCCAACACTTCTATGCTCGAGGACGAGCAATCGTTTAAGCATGGAGGGGAGGCTGAGTAAGTATTAATGTTGCTAAGAAGTTCTAGGGAGCAAAAGAAAAATAAATAAAAGAAAAGTGTTGAAAAAGAAATGGAAAGAAAAAAGTGTGAAAATAAATGCTCTTTAGTTCTTTTTTCCTCATTAAATTCTATAGTGCCTTAAAGATCATTCCATACACAAATATTCTAACCATGTGCAATCCGATAACGAGGACTTCATTTATGCCTCGGGATCACCCTTTTCCATTTGCACATGTCCACTATCTAAAAAGCGTGTGTTCCATTTTCCCCTCTTCACAAAATCGATTATTTTCCAATGGTCTTTTTGACTAGTCTCGGTAAACCCATGAGAAGTACTTCTTGTTTTGATAATATCGTGATCATAATATCTTTTGTTAGGACTAACCTTTCCCATAGCTCCAGATAAAGCCTTACACATACCTGAGAGAAAGGAAGGTAAAGAGAGTTCTAGCAAAGTTCGAGAGACAAGATGAGCTGAGAGTTTCCATGAGCAATTGCAATGAGGTTTAAATTATTGACTTTGGTTTAGCAATACTTTTGAAACTTACTTCTTAATTCCTGAGACTTGTTTAAATTAGAAAGCATGTGTTTAACTTTTTGTGGGGAACACTTAATTCATATCTACCCTCCATATTGGAAAGAGTTGGTTACAATTTGAAAAAATTAATTGCAAAATATTTTGAGGGCATTATGTTTTCTCATGTATGATCAAATGCAGGGATTGGACACCGAAAGGCAACGCTGATTTTTATTGAAGACTTACTCGAGGACGAGCAAGGTTTAAGCATGGCGGGATTGTTGACGCTCCTTAGCGACACACTTTTACCCCTATTTATCTTCAATAATGGCATGAATTTGATATCTAAACTAACGATCATACTCTATAACGGGACGTTTTCGCATATGCATGTGTTTTTGGAGGAATTGTGTTTACGTAGGTTTTTGGGCTAAAATGGAGCACATATGGACAAGGCATGGAACCAAGGACGATACGGTGAAAGATGAAGGCCAGTGGCCCGAAGAACAGGGCAGGCCAGCCGGCCGCACAAGGCTAGGCCAGTCGGCCTAGGTGGTTCCAACCTTCGTTCGTGCTCCACTTTGGTGAACCAACCTGCAAGAGTAATTGAATGGGAAGTGCTTCAAGATAAGGTCAAGAGACTTCAAGGTCAAGGCAACTCAATCGGAGGATTTGGAAGTTTATCACTTTCCATTCTTATCTCGAAGATATCCCAAGCAAACGACGTCCAAAGGCCCACATGCATAGGTGGAACATCTACAAAAGCTTCCAGAAGACTTGAGGAGAAAGCAGAGGATGAGGCGGCCAGGGAAGGCCCCAGGCCGGCCGGCCAGGACCTCCTGGGCCGGCCGGCCCAGGCCCTTTCTGTGCTGGCTCACCTCCCCCTTCGACTTAGGGTTTCCTCAGGGTATTTATACCCCCTGTGCCTTCGTGCCACGCATCAATCAATTCGTCATTCGCCGCCGAGGAGCAGAGAAGCTAGAGGGACACCTTTCGGAGAGCTGAGGGTCATGCTAGTTGTCTAGGGTTCATCCCTAGCCGACGTGGGAACCCTACGAGGAAGACCACGTCGGAGTTCTGGAGCTAGGATCATCAAGATCAAGGTAGGATCCCGGTGGTGATCTTGTGATGTACTTACATTCATGGTGAAGTTATATGTGTTTTCGAATTTCTAGCGATCAAGTGCCTCTTCTATGATTTCGTTCTTGCTTGGATTTGCTTCTTCTTCAATCTATTCTCGAGATAGATTGCTTGGGGTGTTCTTGTAGCCATGGTGGCTAGGGGTTCATACCGGATCTACCAAGTGGTTCGACACGTTCACTTGTGAACGTGCCCTTAAGTTACTCACACCGAAAGAGAGCATCGTGAAAGGGTGTGATCTCGTGTACGGTGGGTGCTTTCGGGAGTTTGATCGGAGGTCATAATTTAAAGATACTTTTCATTAAGGTTCACATCTATCTTTCTTCACTCTATTTGGCTCGGAGCTACAACATATACACAATCTAGGCAATCTAGATTGGTTATCTCTAACTTTCTCTTGCTACCTCCGGTGTTTGAGTTTTTGTAGATTAGATCTATTTGGTTTTACAACCCCTCTTCAAGACAAAAGACTTTCAATGCCACGGATTGATAAACCTTGGGGAAGTACTCTAAGGGAAGAGCTACAACTGATCTGTGTGCTTGTGGTTCACGATTGACGTGTCTAAGGGCCGTCAACACCAAGCAAGGGTCCTGCTGTACTATAGTGCTGCTAATGTGGTGGACTACAGAGGCCGTCAGGCTGTCACTAACTAGGGCTACCACTACATATCTGTGGCACTAGGCGCACTGCAAGGTATTTGCGAGGCTAGACACCACGTCTTTTCTATTAAATACTATCCTAGCTTTGCAAGTACTAAGACACATATCACATTGAGGGGCCCACAAGTGTATAAAGTAAAGCTTCAACGTAATTAAATAAATAGATCCAGAATTACAAAGAAAGAACTGGATGTAACTAGAGGTAGAGAGGAAGCCGACAGCCTCGGCTTCTCTTCGGCTCGCACCTCAACTCACACCTATCTTTAACACTAATTGGATATGGCTTCGCCTTGGAGCTTCTGCAAATTCTCAATATGTCCTCTCAAGTGAAGGATGGGGTCTCTATTTATAGGAGGAGCAAACTTGGGCATGTGGAGAACTCCCACTTACAAGCAGGGGGTACCCCTCCTCCCCTCAGCATCTGGCCCAGTGAAAGCATCTAGGCCCTCTAATTGTGTTTTGGTAATTAATGATAACCATATTGGACTAACTATTTCATTGAGGATATGAGAATAGGTTAGTCCCGTGAGATGATTGAGCTTCAACGGTCAATTAACGATGGATATGTATGTTGGAACCAAGGAAGCTCAAGGCAAAGGTAAAAGATAGGATATTTTCTTTTACCGGTCATGAGGTATTTAGAGAAGTTTTTTGACCGGATTGGTAGGCTAGATAGCCGTACTATCAAGAGGGGTCAATTTCATTTGCATGACGAGTTTCTAGTGCCACTTTGCTCAAATGGTTGCATTGCATGCATGAGAGCTAACATCGTTGAGAAAGTGGGAAAGAAAAAGAGAAAAGATCAAGTGCTGATTGTGGTACTGCGGACGGTCCACAGGCTACAGGCGGACAGTCCACGGGTGGCGGACAGTCCGGCAGGTGGCAAGCGGACGGTCCGCATGTCAACTAACTTTCTGAGAAAATGACTAAGTGTTGGAAGGGTCTGCTGAGACTTTGAAGGCGGACGGTCCGCTTGGTATGTCGGACGGTCCGCCTGTCATTTTCTGTGAAACGGACCGTGGTGGCGGACCGTTTACGCAGGAACGTGTTCTGGGGGTTCCAGGCCTCTTTTATATAGCGGATGGTCCGCAGTTATGGATGTTGGGTCCTTAGTCGCGTGGAGAGCTGAGCTTCTAACTCTGAGGCGGACGGTCCGGCCTGAGGGGGCGGACGGTCCGCCAGCTGCGTAACGGTTATCTCTGACACATTTGACTTTTGGAAAGTAGCCGTTGAGGCTTAGGCGGACGGTCCGCCAAGTGGGTAGCGGATGGTCCGCCAGTCCTCTGTTTTCACGGGATTTGAAGGTAACGGCTAGTCTTGAGGGGGTGGAGTATATATACTCCACCCATGGGGGAGGAAGGGCTCTCTTGGCACTTCTGAAGCATAATTGACATACTTGAGCCTTCTTCCACCTCTCACTCACTCCCATTGCTTAGAGTTGCATCCTTGTGAGTGTGAGAGAGTTCTAGTGCATTGCATCAAGTGTTTGAGCTTTGGGGCACTAGAACTTCATCAAGCAAGCGTCATCGACTTGTTACTCTTGGAGGTTGCCGCCTCCTAGACGGCTTGGTGGTTGTGGCCGGTTGAAGCACTTCAAAGAAGATTGTGAAGTTGCTCCCGTCTTGATTGTGAGAGGTTTGTGCTCACCTCACCGGAGTGGGAAGAGCAACACTAGTGGAATCGAGGTTTGGAGAGGTTCATTGATTCAAGCCGGCTCATACATCAAGCGAGATCTTGATAGAGGAGCGGTTGAAGCTTTGAATCCACCTCAACGTGGATTAGGGGTGACCGACAAGTCATCAATACCACGGGATAAATTTCATCTCTCTTGATCGGTTAATTCTTTGCTCTACTCTATTATCGCATTTACTTTGAGCAATTTACCTTCCTAGAGATTGAATTGCATCTTGTCACCCTAGGTTGCAAACCTTGACATAGGACTAGACTTAGTAGATATAGGTTTTACCTTGTGTTACTAATAAAACTTGTTGAGTTTTGTGATTGAAGTTTAAAACCGCCTATTCACCCCCCTCTAGTCGGTATCCTAGATCCTACAAGTGGCATCAAAGCCGAGGACTCCATATTTGAAGGATTTAACCATCCCGGAGTAGGATAAAATGGGTGAAGAAAAGCCAATCAACCTCAACAATGTGGGAAAACCACCATTCTTTGATGGGAACAACTATGATTATTGGAAGACAAGAATGAGGGTTCATCTCAAGGCAATGAACAAGAGAATTTGGGAAATAGTGGATGATGGTTTTGTCATTCTTGATAAAGCCAACAAAACTCCTAGAGATGAAGCAAATGAGTCACTCAATGATCAAGCAATGAATGTGCTTTATGAGGCTCTCTCCATTAGTGAGTTCAACCGTGTGAAGAATATTGAAACCGCTCAAGATATTTGGTTGAACCTCATGGAAATTCATGAGGGAACATCCACGGTGAAAGAAGCAAAGCTATATGTATACAAAGGAAAATTCAATGAGTTTGTCATGAATATTGATGAAGATGTGTCCACCTTGTTCAACCGGTTGAATGAGATTGTGAATGAGCTCAAAGGTCTTGGATTTGATGTCCCGGATCAAGACTTCTCTCACAAGTTCCTTAGGTGTCTCCCCGAAAAGTATGACACTATTGTGACACTACTTGTGAGATCCGACTTGAAGAAACTTACACCCACCGAGGTGCTTGGTGAAGCACTTACTCAAGATATCTTCAAGAAGTCTCAAAGGGAAGCTCATGGACTTGCAAATGATGACAACAAGAAGAACATTGCTCTCAAGGCCAAGTCAACCAAAGAAGCCAATGATGATGAAGGAGAAAATGGGGTTGAATCCGATGAAGAGATGGCTCTCTTTGTGAAGAGATTCAATAGAATCATGAAGAAGAACTATGACAAGAAAGGTCAATCCTCAAAGAAAAATCCTTTTAAAGACAAGAAGTGTTATGAGTGTGATGAAATTGGGCACAGAGCTATCAATTGCCCAAACAAGAAGAAGAAGGACAAGAAGAAGAAGGACAAGAAGAAGAGGAAATTCTTCAAGAAGAAGAAGAATGGTCAAGCATATTATGTGGAGTGGGATTCCGATGATAGCTCCGACTCGGATGATGATGATGATGATGACGAGAAGACCTCCAAGGGAATTGCCGGCATCGCCATCAAGGAAGCTCCATCTCTCTTCTCCAAGCCTTTTTGTCTTATGGCAAAAGGTGAAGCAAAGGTATCAAATGATGATGAACTAGATGATGATATTGATGATGATGATGAAATATCTTATACTGATCTAGTTCAAATGCTTAATGATTCTAATGAACTATTGCGCAAGAAGAGTGAAAAGATATCGGACTTGAAGAGAAAATACTTCTCTCTTCAAGAACTCCATGAGGAGCTAAAGACTTCTCATGAAAATCTTAAGGACTCTCATGATAAGGTTAGAACCTCAAATGAGATACTTAAGGAAAAGCATGAGGAGCTTAAGGAAGCTCATCACACTCTCCTTGCACAAGAGTCCATGAAACCTAAGTATGACTCATGTGCTAAATGTGAAAAGCTTGAAAGTCTATCTAGTGCTCCTAGTTCTTCTAACCCATCTTGTAGCACAAGTGATGGCTCTTGCTCAAGTGATGGATTTTCTTGTGATGCTTCTCTTGTATTGGAAAATGAATCCTTGAAGAAGGAGATTGATTGCTTATCCAAGTATCTCACTAAATGGTTTGGTAGCCATGTAAGATTCAATCATTGTTGGACAAATCAAAAGTTCACCTTGAACCGGAATTGCATTGGATATTTGCCGAAGAAAGGGGAAAAGGCTTTCATCCCCGTAGTGAACAAATTTGTCAAGTCAAAGGTACTTCGTAATGAAGAAGAAACTCATATGTCTTGTCATATTTGCAAGAAGAAAGTTGATATCAATCACCAATGCAAGAGCAAGAAGCCCATATCCTTTGATGCATCCTATGTTCTTAAGAAAGATAAAAAGGGTGTAGTTTGTGCTAAGTTTGTTGGTCTTCCCATTAGTGGCACTAAGAAGAAAGCCATATGGATGCCTAAGGTTTTGGTGACTAACATCCAAGGACCCAAGCAAATTTGGGTACCTAAAAGCAAGTGAATTCCTTTTTGTAGGTGGATTACAAGGCCGGAGGTAAACATTGGGTGGTTGATAGTGGATGCTCTCAACACATGACCGGCGAAGCAAAGATCTTTACTACTCTTGACAAAGAATCCGACTATGATGATATCACTTTCGGTGACAATGGCAAGGGTGAAGTAAAGGGATTGGACAAGATCACTATCTCTAATGAGTATTCTCTCTCAAATGTGTTATTAGTTGACTCTATCAAGTTTAATCTATTGTCGGTATCTCAACTTTGTGATCTTGGTTATAAGTGTTCTTTTACTAGTGAGACTTTTGAAGTAACTAGTAAAGATGAAAGCATTAGCATATTCAAGGGGTTTAGGCATGAGAGCTTATATTTGGTGGATTTCTCATCTAGTCATGCCAAGTTGACCACTTGTTTGTTCTCTAAATCATCTTTGGGTTGGTTGTGGCATAGAAGGCTAGCTCATGTTGGAATGAAGCAACTCAACCGATTATTGAAGCATGATCTAGTAGAAGGCTTGAAGAATGTGAAGTTTGACAAGGACAAATTGTGTAGTGCTTGTCAAGCCGGCAAACAAGTGTCAAACTCTCATCCTAACAAGAGTGCTATGTCAACCACAAGATCTTTGGAATTATTGCATATGGATTTGTTTGGTCCTACAACCTATAGAAGTATTGGAGGAAATTGCTATTGTCTTGTGATTGTTGATGACTATTCAAGATACACATGGGTTTTCATTCTTCATGACAAGGCCGACACTTGTGATATATTCAAGAATTTTGTAACAAGGGCCGAAAATGAGTTTGAGCACAAATTGAAGAAAGTAAGAAGTGACAATGGTAGTGAGTTCAACAATACAAGAGTTGAAGAATTTTGTAATGAGAAGGGAATCAAGCATGAATTCTCAACCAAGTATACACCGGAGCAAAATGGTCTTGTTGAGAGGAAGAATAGAACTTTGATTGATATGGCAAGGTCAATGCTTTCGGAGTACAATGTTTCAGATTCTTTTTGGGCCGAAGCTATCAATACCGCTTGTCATGCATCAAATAGGCTTTATTGTCATAGATTCTTCAACAAGACACCATATGAACTTCTCATTGGAAGAAAGCCAAATATTTCATATTTTAGGGTCTTTGGTTGCAAATGCTATATCTTGAGGAAAGGCACTAGACTATCAAAGTTTGAAAGCAAATGTGATGAAGGATTTCTTCTTGGATATTCATCTTGTAGCAAGGCTTATAGAGTGTATAACAAGTCCAAGGGATTTGTGGAAGAAGCCTATGATGTTGAATTTGATGAAACAAATGGCTCACAAGAAGAGAAAGAAAATCTAGAAGATGTGAGAAATGATGAGTTGAGGGAAGCCATGAAGACCATGTCTATTGGTGATATTAGACCTAGAAGAGAAGAAGATAATGATAATGGTCCATCAATCTCTATTGGAGCGAATCCCTCTACTTCAACCACAAGTGATAATGTTCAATCTCAAGATGATTGTGAAGCAAGTAATGTCAATACAACTTCATCTAGTGAGCAAGTTGTTACTACTATACAACCCTCAACCCCCTTGTTGAGGCCATAATACCAGGGTACCCGATCACGAGGATTACCGACTACCGACTCCAAGACTACCAAGACTCCGAACAAGACACGATGGCCTGATCGCAGAAGGGAAGCCCGAAGATAGTTAGAGTCCTACTAGGTCTAGGTCTGTTTTGTCTTGTAAGGCACGTCTCCCTGGATATAAATAGCGGGGGTCCTGCACGTAGAGGGTATGTCCATTGATCTGCAATCGTAGATAATCCACCCGAGGGTACTTGTTACGCATTGTAATCTGTACTCGACGAAATAATACAAGCAGCAACTGGACGTAGGGTTATTACTCGATCTCGAGGGCCCGAACCAGTATAAAAATCCCGTGTCTCTCTATTCATCACCGTGATCAATCTTCGCACGAAGCGGGGTGCTTGCCGGACAAATATCTGACGAGTACAACCTCGATAGAGGCGCGCCAGGTAGGGGCCCTTGCGTGAAGAAAGATCATGCCGATCGTCAACGGAGTCTGGATCGCCGACGCGTCGAGTTCCTCGATGCCCTACATGCCCAGTTCCGTCAAGTCGGAAGCGATCGGGAGTTCTGCTTCCGCTTCCGATCTCTACGCTCACCGCCATCTAGTGCCTGCACGGGAGATCCGCTTCGGAGATCTCGTGTTCGAGCACCAAGGCGACTACGAGCTTAAGATGACAGGGATCCATGATCCCGATCTCACATGCGCCGGTCGGGAAGTTTTCGCCACCTTCACGGAGCCAACTCCTGAAGACATTGCAGATCGCACTGCGCAGTTGGATCTCGACTACAGTGGATCTAGCAATGGGACAGAACAATCCGAAGACCGCCGCATCCATGTGCTAAACGCAAACGGGACAGAGGCCGTTGCCGAGTCATCTAGC
>CM014277.1:26909488-26935369 GCA_004135705.1 Alloteropsis semialata | reverse complement strand
GGGTCAGTGGAGGTTAAAACTGTGAAGAACCAGCCCAAAACTATGGAGAACCAGGCGCCAGGGTCAAAAACCGGAGCAAAACCGCACTTCAAAGTTGTTCTGTACATCGGTTGGAGAAGAACCATTGCAAAACCGGCCGAAACCCCACAAAACCGGTCGTCAGGACAAAACCGTCGGCCACCTTTAGAAAACCCACCTCTGCCCCTGCAAAACCTGCCAACTCAGACAAAACTGAGGGAGAAAACCGCGCCAAACACATGTCCTAGCCAGCGGTTTTCCACGCGCGGAGCGTGCAACGCCTCCCGTTTGGACCCTTGCTTGGGCCTTGCTGGGCCGATCGGCTCGTGCGCCCGCAGCTGCCTAGGCCGCCAGCTGGGCCACACCCGCGGCTGCACTTGGGCTGCGCCTAGGCTGCCAGCTTGGCCGTGATGATGTCGGCGGGGCTGACATTAGCAATGACGTCAACACTGCATAATAAATTGGGATTTTTGTATCTTTTCTCCAGAGCTCCAAATATTATGAATAATATGTCCATTGGAATTGTTTTGACGAGCTCTACTTAATGGTGAATTCCTTTATTCATTTGAGACAATTTGTGATCAAGATATTTTTGTATCCATCTCAAACCCGTAGTGTCAGCATTTCCTGCAAGACATTTTAAAACACCAACACTCATGAAATTCATTAGTATTAAACCCTATCACTATGTTTAGTGTTTATATTTGATGTATTTTCAGTAGGAACTGACTGTCAAATGTGGTACTTATGGACCGTCAACACTTAGACCAGCCAGCCACCGTGCTATGGTTTTGAGTCAGTGTGTCAGACTACGGCACCAGGCCGTGTCAACCGAAGGAACGTACACCAGTCTCCTGCTAGGCTGGTTACTATAGGTAACACGACGTAGGGCGTTTGGATGCTTGCTGAGTGGTCGATATGTGACACATCGTCGGCCTTGGGAGCAGATCACCCATAGGCACCACAGGTAACACATAGCATGTCCAGCCTTCTTCAATTAGGCCATCCTGATATGGGTTTGGAGCAGTGGATTGAAAATTTGGAATACAATAAGCTTTTAAGGGGCCGTTTAATCGAGAAGTGAAATTAGAATGTTCTTCATGCGCACGTCTAGCCAAACTGTATAGCACTATGTAAGAAGTCATTAAAGAATGCACCATTATAGGAGACACGGTTTTTAGACACGTCTCCTATGACTCATAGGAGATGCTAAAAACGGACATGGTTAACCTATGTCTCCTATATATGCTCATAGGAGACGCATATTATCAGCTTGCGTCTCCTATGAGTTTTCTAGTCATTGGAGGCATAGGTAGATAATACGCGTCTTCATTGTGGAGCATCAAAGGAGACGTGGGTTGCAGGTTTTATAACCCGTGTCTCCAATAATCAGGTACCCAGACCCAAACTTTTTATCAAGTGGGCTTAACTTCTCGCCTGGCGTCCGTGCGCCCTCTCCCCTTGTCCCGGAGCCCCGAAACCTAACTCCCTCACTCTCCTTCCCTCCCTGTCTCCCACTCTTTCCTTGATCTCCGTCGTCGCCTCCCCAGCCTTTTTCCCTCTCCGTCACCCCTCCCTGCTCTCCGTCGCCGCCGCAGCGCCAGCTCTCGCGGGATCCAGATCCGGCGCGCTCCCTGTCCCTGTCCTCCTTCTCATCTCTGTAGCCCAATCACTGCCGCCAGCCCTTTCCTTCCCTTTCCTCTCCCTCCCCTCGTTGCTGGCTGGCCCATGTGCCTGGCGCATGTGTTAACGGTCATTATAACAGAAAATCCAACCATCAATAGCTTCAGGAAATAACTAAAGGCCAAGCATATCATAGACATTTTTATTCAAATAATGTGGTTCCACTTGTATATGTAATATATTTGAGTACAAGAACAAATGTCCAAAAGATGAAGGGATTTGGCCACAACTTCGTCACATGCAAAAAAGCACACCGAGGGATGATCATAACCGTTGATTCAACATCTTTTTACACCAAGGGGAGAGATGAGCCATATGTCATTCACATGGATTAAAGGGCCCACACCTCAACCTTAATTAACTCACTCAAACTCACGTGTACTCACTTGGAGCCAACTTAAGGGCACACGTGAAGACGGTGGATCCAAGGGTGGGCCGACCCCTTGGCATCGGCTGACCTGGGCCTACCACTGTACTGGCCAAGCTTTAGTGCACCACCTCTACACCGCCTATGGAACCTATAAATACCTTCCATGGCCTCTTCATCGAACACACACTAGAAGAAGAGCTCTCTCTTGCTGCAAGCTTAGTCTTAGTCTTAGTAGTGATAGTCTTAGTAGTTGATCTTCTAAAGGGCTTCCGGAGGAGTCTTGGTAAGCTCTAGAGTTCAGCTTTGTATCTCTTTTCCTTACATGTAAGACTTTGATCTTAATGAAAATATCTTCTTACTTATGTTGTGTGCCTCAACTTTATTCTACTTACTTAGCATATACATCATATGTCTTGCACCTTATTCAAGCTGACATATATTATGACATTGGCTCAATGTGCCTTATTGTTGCTCTGTCTATTCACCTGGTAGATAGAGTTGTATTTCTTTATGGAAAAATTGTTTTTGATATGAGGAATACCATTGAGGGTATCGCTACCCCAAAGATTAGTAGTGGTAGGCGGCAGGTGACAGCCCTTCCATCCTTTGTAATCCTCCACGTTCGGTAGATGATGTTAAGCCTTTATGATAAGAAGTCTTGTGTCGTCCCTTGATGAGGGAACCACCTGATACCTCCATAAATCCTTTAATATGTGTCCCTTAACTGAGCTTGTATAGTATAAGGTTGTATATCTAAGTTCCATTTGTATGAAGTATAATGAACCCTTTGATTTCTTCTAATGTACTACTTACTAAGTAAGACTTATTTATCTATGAGAAATGAACTTCTGTGTGTCACTCTATCCCCTACATTGTTATATCCATTTACCCCTGCTTAGAATTTAGTTGATTAATAATGTTGTAAGTAAACGCCTTCCCTGTGGATAAACAAATATGATACTGTGGAATACTCACGGGTGAAATGCTACAATGTACTTCTGTGCATTTGTAGAATAATTTAAATGTTAAGGAATACCAACAAACATTTCTAGCGCCATTGCTGCTGAAAGCAATGGTTAAATAGTTTTGTTCATCCATGTATTTAATACAGCACGATTAATCGCCATTACTCTAGCAGGTTTACCCTTTTGCTCTATTTCTCTGTGACGTGAAATAGGGTAGTGTATGATGGGTGCCCAATTACCATCCAACTACGTCAAGAATCCAAAGCACCATCGGAAGGAGGGAAGGCACTCGTGCATAATCCCTCAGGTGTTTCTATTGGAATTCGTACCAGCCATCGGACAACTGTCCGCTCAGGGAGAACCACTAGCTCTCGAAGCACCACCATCTCAAGAAGCCATGTTCGAGACCGTGACTGCTCCTTCCGCCGCCTAGATCCCAACGGGCCTGGAAGTGTGCATGGATGACAACACATTCGAGCTCAAGGCCCCACTCATCAACATGGTGCAGGCCAGTCCCTTCTATGGGAAGGCTAATGAAGACGCAAGTGCTCATCTGCAGCACTTCCTAGAGGTGTGCAGCACCCTCACTATAAGGGAGTCAACCAAGAGGCAATTAGACTCTCCCGTTCCCGTTCTCACTGCTTGAAATTGTAAGGTAGAAGAATGTAATTCTTGCTTCTTTGTCTCTCCATGAACAAGTATATGTTGTCCATTTTCTGTAGTGGCTTACCGGATACAAGTACAACATTTATCATCAATTGATCCATGAAGCCCGACATCGTCATACGATTTTTCGCGGCATGTATGGATCTCAATCCTACATGACAAAAATAGATTATTATTGTTGCAAATTATAATTAAGGTGGCAAGTATTGTGAGAATAGATCAGTAAAACAAACTTACACAACCCAGCACCTCATCAAAGTGAGGTCTATGGCATCTTGATGGTATAACATATACACATCCTTGAAATCCAAAATTAAGAGAGTTGGCCCACGGAAGTAATCACAGTCTTGTATCAAAACATTGAGCATCACTCTACCCTATTTGGACACCTTCATGTACCATGTATGGAATCGGTACGCTTGAGTGGTAAGTAGCTTCATCAAAATTCTCAATGTGTCACTGTTGCCTTAGGAAGTTCCCTATAAAAGTTGTGACGGTGAGAGGCCCGTTTCCGCGACCATCTGAGTGGTAAGTAGCTGCACTGTTGGCTTTTTTCTGCTGACCAGCGGCCGTTTGGTTACCAGGGCCTTCACTGACTTGTTGCTTATAAGACTTTGCAAGCTGGCGATCGTAGTCTAATACTAAGAATCTCTACTGATTTGCCGCGCTTATTGATCTGAAAAAGTTCTTCGCTTTAGGATAAATTTTTACCGGCTTCTCTGGCTCATCTGGTTTGAAATGTTCTTTGACCAACATATCATTTTCCTCGTCAGTTCAGTGGTAAGGTAATTGCTTCATTATGGCGGCCATCTTCTCTTCTTTTTTAGGCTCTTTTTCGACCGTTTCTTTCTGCTTTTTCTGGTGAGTCCACCATGGGAGCGCAGCTTGGCGCTTTGGGGCATGCCGTGCAGGTGGAGGAGGAGACATGTTGGAGTCGGCATCATCTGAACTTGGAGGTGGCAGCTCTGGCTCATCGTCGTCCCTTCTTGAATGTGATGGTGGCTGCGGGGGATCCGTGGCTAGAGTAGATGATGGCCCTTGACTGGCAGATTTGACGTAACGCTTCTTCCATAGAATCATACTACCGTGGGAAGCATCCGCTAACGTCCTTTCTCCGTTGCCACCTTCAAAATCGAGGTCCAAGTCATCAGATCCTTCACAAATTTGCTGCACCCCGACCTTGCAGTAGCCACTTGGAATTTCTGCCCCATGAATGGTCTGCCCTTGCTGCACCGGATAAGCCATACCGTAAGCCACCTTAGTGGATAAGTTCATGCATGGTATATGTAGCTCATAGGGTGTACGCAGAGTGATTTCGTCCACTGGATAGCATGCACTGTTGTCCCCGACATCTGTAGGTGGGAGCTCCGTGGAAGCAACACTACTTCGAAATTGGGAGGGCGGACTAACACCAGCAGAACCACCAACTCCGGCGGGTACATGTAGTCCTCCCGGCACCGTCTGCCTTTGGCTAAGCAATGTCTATATTTGTCTAGACACTTCATCTGCGATGCCGGCCTTTGTCTCCTGAAGCTCTATTTCGAAATTCTCAACTCTTCTCTCCTATGCAACCTTGGTGCGCTTATGAATTTTATAGGTGTCACTGTCCGCTGAAAATGCAACCTTCCACGGGACCACGCCGACACCTCTAGCTCATTTCGGGATGTTCGGGATTACCCGGAGCCGTAGTTTGCTCGTTGTTTTCTTGTCGGGAATGAATCTCCCATCGGCTTTCTCTTTAAGTGCCACAGGGATACCAGCGGCCACCTCTTTTCTCTCATCGTTATATGTAAGCGACCCATCATTGATATCTAGAGTGCCCCCATGAGCGTAATACCAGTGCCTTGATCGCTCGGGCCAATTGATTGTCGCCGGCATGATTCCTCTGGCAAGCAAATATTCTTCCATCTTGTCCCAGATTGAAATTTTCTTCTTGTAGCCAGTTGTCCAAATGAGTGGAAGTACCGTATCTTTGCAGCATTGATCCTTGCTTGACATGAGTCCTTTTCACTAACTCCGATCACCTATACTGCACGAACGAATCCCATTGATCCGTGAGCTGTTGGTAACCATCGAAGTTGGGTGTTAGGTTCTTCTCACCATATCTTCTATACAAGTTATTCTTCCATGTTATAAATGAAGTAGGCATCGTCTTTGGAGCCCAATTTTTTACTCTCTCGTCTAAACCTTCAGGCACTGTGAAGCGCACTTTTAGATTTGCCCATAGCATTTCTTTCTCTGATTGCGGCATGTAAGATGCATCATTGCTGGGTTTCCACCTCTGCAAGCTAATGGGCATGTGGTCTCTAAATAGAATACCACACTGATTTGCCATCTTAGTAGCAGCTTTCCCTAGCGCAACTGGCCGACCATCTTCTGCCACATCACGTCGAAGGGGAGGCCGAGGTGGCGCAGCAAAACCCTAGGCCGGTAGGCCTAGGGGCCTTGGGCTAGCCAGCCCACTCCCCTAGGGGTCCCAAATGCCTGAGCGCTCCATGCGAAAGTTGTAGATCTTTTCGAGCCATGCAATTTCCTTATATAACTTGCCCCCATCGCACTTAAGACGAAGACGATATGGCCCATATAAGCTCAGCATCTCTTGCGGGTCTATAGTACAAAGTTGATGATTGTAGCTTCCATCATCCGAAGTCTGGGCCTTTGCACATTCTTGGAGGTTGGTTCACCATTGATGAGCATGAACAAGATCCAAGTCACATTAGGTTTGGCCTTCATATTCCTCCATGCTACGCACGATCTTGGTCTTCGTCCAAAAGTGCTCATTTATAGCTCAAAAACCTGTGTAAACCAAAATCCTCCAAAAATACATGCATATGCGAAAACGGGGTTGTTTCACTTGCCAAGTGGCAGGTTAGTATATGAATTAGTCCAAAACCACCACCTAAATAGCACTAAAAGTGTACCAATAACGAGCGTCAACATTCCCCCCCATGCTTAAACCTTGCTCGTTCTCGAGTAAGTCTAGGGTCTTTGCTCAACTAGGAAATCAGTGTTGCCCTTCAATGTCTTCCCTGCACTTAGTAATACACAGCAAGACACATTGCTCTCAAGTGTTTGGCATTTAAAGTTCAAGTTGTGACCAGCTACTTTTCATTATGAAAGATAGAATAGCAATAAAGAACATGCCACAATAATAATAAATGCAATGCTCTTGAACTTAAGCGAACTTTAGACCTTTACCTTGTTCCATCGTGAAGAGTTTTCAAAAAGATGCATATCCAACATAAGTGAGATTCTCTTGCAAAAGCTCATGGAAACACTCATCTCATCAAGTTGCTCAAGCCTATACTAGATTATTTTCAACCTATTCTACTCATATATGAATGTGGAAGGCTTATGTGGAGCTTGGTAGGTAAAAACGATCCTAGCAAAACATTATATATGAAATATTGTCAAACTAAGAGAGAGATCCATTGGAATTACCGAGATTAGTCAAAAAGGCCATGGAAAATAAATGTTGGAGAGAGAAAGAGAGAGGGATGGAACACACATTTAGATAGGTGGACATGTGCAAATGGGAAGTGGATGATCCCGAGGCACAAATGAAGTCCTCGTTATCGGATTGCACATGGTTGGAAAATTGAGTATGGAATTGTCTTTAAAGCACTTGGAATTTGATGAAGCAAAAAGAACTAAGGAGCATTATTTCTCTTTTTTTTCTTTCTTTCTTTTTTTTTCTTTTTCCACATTTTTCTTTCTTTTTGCTCCTAAGAACTTTTTTTTTGCAACATAAGAGAGTTATGCCAATTTTAAATGGAGTTCAAATAAGAGAGTTATGCCAATTTTACTTCAGCGCTGCGTGCTGTACAGAAAATTTCAGAATGTACGACCTTCAATGTTTTGATCATAACCACTTGTAGAAATCTCTGATTGACTTGGTTCTTGATTCGTTGGAACCGGAACTTCATGGGGCTTTGTTCTACCCATGAACCTTGATGTGAACAGCACCTTCTGTTGTCTTCTTCAGAGGTTGTGCAGAATTTTGATGTGAATAGTACCTTCTTGTGAATTGATCTTGAGATGTCGATGATCTTGATCTTGTGGTCTTTCCAGCGTCGTGTTGTGCATCCTTAGGATTCAAGGTCATCACCATTGATTCACCAGCAAGTAACATGGCTCCAATGATGAGTCTTCTCTATAGTTGTTCTTACTTTACCCAAGGTGCCGGGATCATGGGTGGCTCTTGTGCTTTGTGTCGATGATCAGAGCGGTTTCCTTTGTTGGTAGCATCACTCAATTAGAAGCTCCTTGAGCATCCTACTGGAGAAGATTGGTGGTGTCATGGTGCTTCTAATATTGTTGCCTCCAGTCTTGCTCAACTTCAAATCGTCACCTTTTATGTTTAAGGACCTCCAATTCCTCTTCATCCAGTGCAGAACATGTGCAAACTTTTACTGCATTGTAATGTGCATCAAATTTTCTTTCCAACGAGTGCTCATTCACTTCAAACAGTCTCCAGATGAAAGAGTTATGCTTGTTTTACTCCGGCACTACATTCTGTCCAGAGCGATTTCAGAACGCGTAGTGTTGAAAGATTTTACCATAACTCCTTGCACCGATCTCCAAAATTTAGGATTCTTAATGCGTTGGAAAGAAGACTTGATGGAGCTTCATATTTTCAAATTTTTCTCAATGGTACCTCTCTAATCATGGTTGAAAAACTGGTCTCAACAGCAACCTTCCGGAGATGTAGATGATCGGATCTCACGACTTTTTCGGGGCATGATTCATCACATATAGCTTGGATAAACAAATCTCCAAGAGACATTAGTCTTAGAAATTAATTGATACGGCGGCATACCTTGTTCATCTTTTACTTGTTTTGTGGCTCGATAGCGGATGATGGGCCACTAACAAAAGTTAGCACCTACCACTAAATAGTAGATATTCACGTAGCCATCAACTTGTTTGAGCGAGATTGGACTTGTCAAAGTTCGGATGTTGAGAACTTCTCGATCGCTTTGTGTCTAGGATTTTACCTGCATTCATTGGACACAAACAAAAAACACAGGGTATATGCAATAATAAAATTAGGATTAGTCCAAAAAATTAGATAGATCACCCTAGGGTTCGAGTTGCCAATCCACGGCAACAACGCCAGAAAAGCTTGTTGACGGTCCATAGACGCACCAATTGTGAACCGCAAGCGCATGGATCATCGTAGCTTTTCCCTTAGAGTATTCCATCCAAGGTTTATCAATCTGTGGATCGACAATGAACTTACTAGGGTTCCCCATCTAATCTAACGGATCTATTCCTAACATTAAGCGTTGATTGCATATAGAGGTAAACCTTTAAGATGTGAGTGAGTATAAAGGTTGATCTCATCCATAAACATAGACAAAGGTAAAGAGCAACCAAAGGATAAACGGGCCTATCGTCTTCTAGTTGTAGTTCTAGCAAATAAGAGCAAGCACATCATGCATCTCATCCAAAGCAATCTTTAAACCCTTACCTCCGGTCAACCTCCCAAGAACGCCACCGTACATGGGATCACACCCTGTCACGATGCTCCCTATCGGCATGGTTAGTTACAAGGGCACGTCCACAAGTGAACGTGTCTAGATATCATGAAGGGTCAACATGCTAGATCTAATCATCATGATTACATAAAGCATGTTATATAGTCTAAACATATGAAGTAAATTAGGGAACAATCATATTCATGATAGGTAGAAAGCAGAGAAGGAGGCATTGAGTCGCTAAGAGATCGGATGACATGAAGAACATTACTCATATAACAGATGTGTTTGGATCATCACCACCGAGTACATACCATTGATGACTCCAACTAGCTCATGAACTCCACCATGGCACAACCACGCAGGGAGGCCATGATGGCTAGGGTTGACCTAAGCCATCCCCTAGACAACTTCGAGGACTTGCAGCGGCCATCGTCACCTTTTGGTGTATGCCCTAGGTTTCGCCGAGTTCTGGTGGATGGATCTTTGTGCCTTCGGGTATCGGGGCTATAAATAGTCCGAGGATGCTTCACATCGAAGGGGAGGCTGAGGCGGCGCAGCAAAACCCTAGGCCGGCCGGCCTAGGGGTCTTGGGCCGGCCAGCCCACCCCCCTACGGGCCCCAAATGCCCGAGAACTCCATACGAAAGTTGTAGATCTTTTCGAGCCATGCAATTTTCTTATATAACTTGCCCCCATCGGACTTATGATGAGGAAGATATGGCTCATATAAGCTCAACATCTCTTGCGGGCCTATAGTCCAAAAGTCGGTGAATGTAGCTTCCATCATCCGAAGTCTGGGCCTTTGCACATTCTTGGAGGTTGGTTCACCATTGATGAGCATGAACAAGATCCAAGTCATATTAGGTTTGGTCTTCATATTCCTCCATGCTACACACGATCTTGGTCTTCGTCCAAACACTACTACAAAAAACATTTGTAAGAGCCAGGGGTTTTTTTAGGGGCGGACTAAAAGGCGACGCGTCCCTACAAATGCACGCGCGCTACTGTAGCTAAGGGCCGCCCCTAGAAATGCATTTCTAGGGCGGGTCATGCCATCACCCGCCCCTAGAAATGCATTTTTACGGGCGGGTCATGGCATGACCCGCCCCTAGAAATGCATGTTTGTAATTTTTCAATTGAAATTTGAGATTTTTCAAAAGACCTCGGATGGAGAAACAGTCAAAATGAAAGTTGTAGATCACAATAAGTTATGAAACTTTGTAGTTGACAACTTTTTCTTTTGAAATCATCTTGTCAACGAAAACTAAATTTTAATGTTCTCAAATTTGAAATTCAAATTCTGTAAACGACCTCGGATGGAGAAACTACCAAAATGAAACTTGTAGATTTCAAAAAGTTATAAAACTTTGTAGTTGAAAACTTTTTAATTTGAAATCGTTTAGGGCCTCAAACAAGCAATTTACACTCGGTTTAGTATAATATGGTAGGAACCAAAACAACATCTAGTCACAGGTGAGACTGTGGTGCAGTGGTAAAGGAAGCTATGTGCGAGGGAGAGGTCGTGAGTTCGAATCCCACCAGCTGCGGAGCGCGCGAATTTTACGCGAAAAATTGCGCGACTTGGGACGGTTGGGGGGCTTCCCACATTAAAATAAATTGTTTTTGCTATTTTTTTGATTTATTTCTGGTCGGTAAAAATGAGCTTCAGGGGCGGACCATGCCATGACCCGCCCCTAGAAACACCATCTTCAGGGGCGGACCATGCCATGACCCGCCCCTGGAAACCATCTTCAGGGGCGGACCATGCCATTACCCGCCCCTGGAAACACGTTTGTTGGGGCGGGCTATTAACCCGCCCCTGCAAATGGCCATTTTTAGCAGCTAAAAGCAGGGGCGGATTTCGGCGCCGCCCCTACAAACGTGTTTTTACCCACCCCTACAAACGTTTTTTGTAGTAGTGAAAAGTGCTCATTTATAGCTCAAAAACCTGCGTAAACTAAAATCCTCCAAAAATACATGCATATGCGAAAACGGGGTTGTTTCACATGCCAAGTGGCGGGTTAGTATATGAATTGGTCCAAAACCACCACCTAAATAGCACTAAAAGTATACCAATAACGAGCGTCAATAGTAAGACACAACAAACAGTTCACAGATTCACTTACGGTTTAGGAGAAAAAATGAATTGAACTTTCGAGTCAAAAAATTCCGTGCATGCATGCATGCATGCAAGCTAATCCAATTTTGGTTGCGCATATGCAAGCAAGTGGATGGGCGTGTGGGAGCGCTGGTTTTTTTCTTTTTGGTAGTCTTTCTAGGGTCTATGCGTTTTCTATACAAAAATACACCTTGTTGCATTTTAGCCTATGTATATATATCATCGATATTCACAGGTTCTTCCATGCCATCACCTAACATATTCAGGTATTGGCTGCCATCGTCACCACCTGCCTCCTCCTCGGCGTTGAGGATATTAGTGGCACGTGCACTGCCTTCTGCAATAGCATTCATCATAATGAGTTCGTTCATTTCGTCTTCTGTCATCATCTTGGCACCTAAAATTGTTTGAAATTACACTAATGATAAGACAATTCCAAACATGAAATAACACTTAACAAGTATACATGAATTTCTATAAATTTGTATGAATTTCTATAAATTCTATGAATTTCCTAAACCATTCTCTATATATCATTTCCTAACATAATTTTAGGAAAAAAGCTATAAAGTACTTAAATCATTTCCTAAATCATTTTCTATATATCATTTCCTAAAACTAGCAAGAGTGCCCTTGTGGCACGCATAGATTTAGAAAACATATCTAAAATCATAAGTTCTCGATTAATTTTTCAAGATTAACATATGGCACATTATACACATTTCAAGTAGCACAAATACATTCACAATTAGAAAGCTAAGCTAATATTTGCTAAAATTTCTCTAAATAAATGTTGAAAAGGCTAACAATAGGTGTGCTAGTTTTGTAACATATCTCAAGCTGAATTCCTTATGCCAATTCCACTGAGTTATAAAGCCATAAAGAGTCAGATCCCAAATCACCATTTAACTTCAATGTGTACATGAAAATAAAGATCCTACATACTAGTGAAACATTCTTTTTGTGAAGGATACCGGTGAAACATTAGCTCCTCACTACTAGCGGCAGCACTCTTGGCTTGCCAATTTCACTTGAATATATATAGAAGGCGATCCTACAAAACTATATTGAAAATTTTGAGAATACCAACGCCCCAATCTGCAGCCCATCTGTTGACGGTCCATAGACGCGCCAATTGTGAACCGCAAGCGCATGGATCATCGTAGTTTTTCTCTTAGAGTATTCCATCTAAGGTTTATCAATCCGTGGATCGATAATGAACTACCTAGGGTTTCCCATCTAATCTAACGGATCTAATCCTAGCATTAGGCATAGATCGCATATGAGGGGTAAATCTTTAAGATATGATTGAAGTGTAAAGGTTGATCACACCCATGAACATAGGCAAGGATAAAGCATAACCAAAGGATAAACGAGCCTATCATCTTCTAGTTGTAGTTCTAGCCAAAAAGAGCAAGCACATCAAGCATCTCATCTAAAGCTGTCTTTAAACTACTATCCTCCGGTCAAACCCCCGAAAGCCCCACCGTACACGGGATCATACCCTGTCACGATGCTCCCTATCGGCGTGGGTAACTTAAGGGCATGTTCACGAAGATCGTGTCGAACCACATGTTAGATCCGGTATGAACCTCTAGCCACCATGGCTACAAGATCACCCTATGCAATCTATATGCATAATAGATTGAAAGCAAGCAAACCCAAGAAAAGCACAAGATCATAGAAGGAGGAATCGAGTCGCTAAAAGATCGGATGACATGAAGAACATTACTCACATAATATATGTATTAGATCATCACCTCCAAGTACATACCATAGATGATCCACTACTAGCTCTTGAACTCCACCATGGCACAACCACGCAGGGAGGCCATGGCAGCTAGGGTTAGCCTAAGCCATCCCCTAGACAACTTCGAGGACTTGCAGTGGCCGTCGTCTCCTTTTGGTGTATGCCCTAGGTTTCGCCGAGTTCTGGTGGATTGATCTCCGTGCCTCCGCGCATCGGGGCTATAAATAGTCCGAGGAAACACTAGCTCGAAGGGGTGGCTGAGGCGGCGCAGAAAAGGGCTAGGCCGGCCGGCTCAATAGGCCTAGGCTGGCCGGCCTAGGACCTTTTTGTGGCCCCTCGGTCCCATCTTTTGCCTGCAAGCTTCTAGATCCTCCAGGAATTCAGGTGCCAATGCATGTGGATATTTGACGTCAGTTGCTTCGGGATAAGATAGGGTCTTGATAGCATTCCAAATGTCTGCCTAATTCGCCTTGATCCCGAAGTCATCCGACCTTATCTTCAAGTCTTTACACTTCCATATTCTTGGAGGTTGGTTGACTATAGATGAGAGCGAATGAGATCCGAGTCACATTAGGTCTTGGCCTCCATATTCCTCCATGCTACAAGCGAATGAGATCCGAGTCACATTAGGTCTTCATCCAAAAGTGCTCCTTTATAGCTCAAATACCTACGTAAATCAAAATCCTCCAAAAATACATGCATATGCAAAAACGGGGTTATTTCAAGTGCCAAGTGGCGGGTTAGTATATGAATTGGTCCCAAATCACCACCTAATTAGCACTAAAAAGGTGTCGCTAATGAGCGTCAACAATCCCCCCATGCTTAAGCCTTGCTCGTCCTCGAGTAAGTCCAAGATCTTTGCTTAACATGAAAATCAGCGTTGCCCTTCATTATCTTTCCTGCACTTAGTTATACACAACAAGACACATTGCTCTCAAGTGTTTAGCATTTAAAGTTCAAGTTGTGACCGGCTACTTTTCATTATGGAAGATAGACTAGCAATAAAGAACAAGCCACAATAATAAGTGAATGCAATGCTCTTGAACTTAAGCGAACTTTAGACCTTTACCTTGTTCCATCGTGAAGAGTTTTCAAAAAGATGCATATCCAACATAAGTGAGATTCTCTTGCAAAAACTCATGGGAACACTCATCTCATCAAGTCGCTCAAGCCTATACTAGATTATTTTCAACCTATTCTACTCATATATGAAAGTGGAAGGCTTATGTGGATCTTGGTTGGTAAAAAACAATCCTAGCAAAACATTATATCCCAAATATTGTCAAACTAAGAGAGAGATCTATTGGAATTACCGAGACTAGTCAAAAAGGCCATGGAGAATAAATGTTGGAAAGAGAGAGGGATGGAACACACACATTTAGATAGGTGGACATGTGCAAATGGCAAGTGGATGATCCCGAGGCACAAATGAAGTCCTCGTTATCGGATTGCACATGATTGGAAAATTGAGTATGGAATTGTCTTCAAAGCACTTGGAATTTGATGAAGCTAAAAGAACTAAGGAGCATTAATTCTCTTTTTTTCTTTCTTTCTTTCATTTTTTCCTTTCATCTTTGTTTCTTTTCTTTCTTTTTCTTTTTTTCCACATTTTTTGTTTCATCATGAAGTTTTGTGAGAGGGCCGAGCTAACAAATGCATGATGGAACGATGGAATGAATGCAAAATGCAAATACAAAGAGTTAGCAAAAACAAGAGTTAGCAAGGTTTGAAAGGTCTTTCAATGTTGTTCCGCAATCAGATGATTCAAAAGTAATTGCTTAGAGCGACAAGGCTTGGCCGGCCACTTCATAAGAAGTGAAGCATTGTCGACAAGAAAATCATTCATCGAAAAGAACTGAACAACCTAGCTAACAAGGTTTAGGGGAAGGTTCATGGGTATCCTATATTTTTGGCTTAAAACAAGAATCTTGAAGAGATAAGTCAAGCTTAGAAAATCTACCTAAGGTGATTAAAAACAAAAAGAAAAACAAAGATTGTTTCGTTGGGTGGGAAACAAAACCTATGGTTTTAGGATGACTATAGGTATGAGGGATTTTCCTAAGGGTTTAGGATCTCGTAGGGAGGCTAGTCAAAGTTTTAGTTAGGACAAGGAATAGAGATAGACTTGGCTAATCCGAATGGTGCAGCAAGCCGATCAACACAAGTCGATCCTATCCTTGTTGGCTCCAGTTTTTGGCGGGGGTGATAGGAAGGCTTGGGTGGTTTTAACAAATAGTTAGGTCAAACAAAATATGCAATGCAATGCAAGGGTGAAGACAACAAGGCATGAAGTGCAACACAAGGTGAGTGAACAAAATGATATGACATGATATGGTGGTCTAAAAACAAAACAAAAGTTACCCTAAGTTAACTAGCCACAAGTTTAGAATCAAAGGGTGATGTCAAACTTCATATATCTCTCTAAAAAGACACAAAAAAAAGACTCTAAACACTACTAGCAATAGGCACACAAAGGGTCTACAAGTTTTCCAAGATCAAATAACAAATTGCTCTCTCAATAACAATTAGATCATACAACATAAAGTTGTGGCATTTATTAGAGCAATGGTACAATGTTACTTGATGATTCGATTAAAGTGCACAATATAGAACGTCATATTATATAGATAATAAACAAAAGATCAGGTTGTCTCCCACAAGGCACTTCATTTAAAGTCATAGAGCTAGACTTCTCACCTTGATTATTTTCATGTGAAGCCATGGTCTTTGTGCGAGAATACAAAGTGTCCATGCAGCTTGATGTCACCTTTTGTAATCAATCGTGATTTGCTTTTAACATCTTCATGAATCGAATGTCGCCGGCTTGTGTCTTCATATGCCAATGTTCTTGGGGTCCTCATTTTGTTCTAAGATTCTGAATTTGATCATGTACGCTTGATGAAATCATCACCCAAGCTCCTCTTTATTGTTGTCATCGTTATCTCATCTACCTTGTTCTCATCATGTTGCTCCTACCTCTTCTTTATGGATTTTTTCTTGTGTCCAGAAAAGAACATATGCCAAAGTATAGATCTATTGAAAAGTTTATGATATTACATTTCCAACGAGTGGTCATTCATCTCAAACGGAGTTCAAACAAGAGAGCTATGCCCATTTTACTTTAGCGCTGCGTGCTGCCCAGAAAATTTCAGAATGCACAACCTTTGATGATTTGATCATAACCGCTTGTAGGAATCTCCGATTGAATTGATTATTGATTTGTTGGAACTGGAACTTCATGGGGGCTTTTAAATATCCAAAAATATTCTATTGATTTCTTCAGAGGTTGCACAGAATTTTGATGCAAACAGTACCTTCTTCTAAATTGATCCTGAGATGTTGATGATCTTGATCTTGTGGTCCGTGGAGCGACATGTTGTGCATCCCTAGGCTTCAAGGTCATCACCATTGATTTACCAGCGGGTAGCATGGCTCCAATGATGTGTCTTCTCCATAGTTCTTGCTTTACCCAAGGTGTCGGGATCATGGGGTCTCTCGCGCTTTATGACGTTGATCTGAGAGGTTTCCTTCGTTGGTAGCATCACTCAATTAGAAGTTTCTTGAGCACCTTACTGGAGAAGATTGGTGGTGTCATGGTGCTTCTAATCTTGTTACCTCCAGTCTTGATCAACTTCAAATCATCATCTTTTGTGCTCAAGGCCCTCCAATCTTCCCTTGACATCATCATCACCTTCTCGGTTGTTTGCTGCTGCCTCTTCTTCATTGAATTGCTCATTCCATCGAGTGCTCATTCACTTCAAATGGACTCTGGATGAAAGAGTTACGCTTGTTTTACTCCGGCACTACGTTCTGTCCAGAGCGATTTCAGAACGCATAGTGTTGAAAGATTTTACCATAACTCTTCGCACCATTCTCCAAAATTTATGATTCTTGAAGCGTTGGAAAGAAGACTTGATGGAGCTTCATATTTTATAATTTTTTTCCATGGTACCTCTCTGATCATGGGCAAAAAACTGGTCTCAACAGCACCTCCCGGAGAAGTTGATGATTGGATCTCATGAATCTTCGGGCATGATTCATCACCTAAAGCTTGGACAAACAAATCTCCAAGAGACATTAGTCTTTAAAATTAATTGACACGGCAGCATACCTTGTTCATCTTCACTTGTTTTGTGTGTGGGCTCGATAGCAGATGATGGACCAATAACAAAAGTTATCACCTACCACTAAAGAGCAGATCTTGACGTAACCATCAATCTTGTTTGAGCGAGATTGGACTTGCCAAAGTCCGGATGTTGAGAACTTCTTGATCCCTTTGTGTCTAGGGTTTTACCTGCATTCATGGACACAAACAAGAAACGTAGTGTCGAGGTTGTACTCGGCAGATATTTGTCCGGTAGGCACCCCGCTTCGTGCGAAGATTGATCACGGTGACGAACAGAGAGACACGGGATTTTTATACTGGTTCGGGCCCTCGAGATCGAGTAATAACCCTACGTCCAGTTGCTGCTTGTATTATTTCGTCGAGTACAGATTACAATGCGTAACAAGTACCCTCGGGTGGATTGTCTAAGATCGTGAATACCCTCTACGTACAGGACCCCCGCTATTTATATCTAGGGAGACGTGCCTTACAAGACAAGATAGACCTAAACCTAGTAGGACTCTAGCTATCTTCGGGCTTTCCTTCTGCGATCTGGCCATCGTGTCTTGTTCGGAGTCTTGATAGTTCGGAGTCGGTAGTCGGTAATCCTCGTGATCGGGCACCCTGGTATTATGGCCTCAACAGTAGCCCCCGAGCTTATCTTGTTCAGAAAAGGTTGATTGTTCAATAGCCTTCGGGTCTTTTTGCTCTTCGGGTGATTTCTGGATATGTTAATACCTCGTCAATCACTTGTATATGAGAGCCAGAAAAGTTCCCGAACTCTTGAATGTTGAAACCTGCATCTGAATGATAAGGTCAAAGAAAAATATCAGCCATAATAATAGTAAAAAAGAACTGTTCCGTCTTGGAAAGTGAAACGCCCCAGGATTGATGTAACAGTTGCCCAGTGCATTTAAAACCCACTCCGCACGTCTCCCGGAACTTTAGCAGCGCACGCGGTCACGGCTCTGCTCCGGCTCCTCGATTCCCGTGCGAAGCGTCGCACCCCTGGGTCTTTAAGTATCAGATCTCCTGGATTGATTTGTACTTGAACCTTCCATTCTAAGCCTCCTTCCTCCCCTCGCCATGGGAAAGAAAAAGCTCAGCCGCAAGTTCAAGCTTCCTCGCCTCCTTTTCGGAGACTCTCCTCGCAGCTCTGGCGAACAACCGCCCGACAAGCCGGAGGACCCGCCGGCGATGACACCACCCACTGCTCCTCCTCAGGCTCCGCTCCTGGCCCTCCCCTGGTACGGGGGTGAAGGAGTCGAGGTCGAGCCACCAGAGGAGCAGGCTCCGGTGATGGCGCCTCCGTCTCCCGAGGCTGCTCCGTCGAGCATTGCCGCCGGGAAACGCCCTGCGTCTTCCTCCCCAGCCCCGACGTCTCCCCTCTCCCTCTCCTCCGACGACGAGCCAGAGCAAGGAGGGAGCGGAGCCCGGCTGAAGCCAGAGGCGGCGCACGCAGGCGAATCTTCATCTTCTGCTCCGGTGGACACCAGCGGCGACGAGGAATTGCCCGGCGCCTCTTCGTCTCCCTGAACCGCGACCTGATCGGGATCCCTGGAGACGGAGCGCTCGTGGATCTCGTCAGCGACTCTGAAGAAGAGAACGTCGTAGATGATGATCCACCGGCAAGCACGCCATCGCCCTGATCAGACTGGTTGAGAATCATCAACCCAAGATTAGGGCGCTTTTGTTTTTTGATTTCAGGATAGTTATCGATCCCCTGTGAAATGTACTCCCTTTTGGATCAATGAAGAAATTTCACTTGATGGATGTAACCAAAGTCCTTTTTTTTTCCTGTGCTTGGAAATTTGTCTGTGTTAATCTGTTCATGAAACTGCTCGCCCAGAAACAAAATTCTCGAACAGAAAGTTTCTTCCGATCAGACTAACTAATTTTAGTACGTTCGGGAAGTTTGACCCTGACCAAACGTGATCGGGGCATTTCCTCGGTTCACACCAAACGTTCAGTCATTTAAAACTGGTAGCTTCCCGAATAAGCTAGCAATCCTAAATGCATTGAATTTGACCTGCACATTCCTCGAAACGACGCGTGCCGTAGAAAAAGGAAAGAATCTTTTTGGCCCAACAGTCACTGCGGATTGCGCGGCTCAAGGGCAGGTTTCTCGGGGTTCGTGCTCCCTCGCAGAACCATAAAGCCCCCAGGCACGGCCGCCTGGACTCCATTTGGGCCCTCGTCTTCTTCATTCGCATCTACAGAACACTCGTCATCTTTCATCTGCTTTCTTCCCTTCATCCACCTGCTCCTCCAACTTCCTGGGCTAGCTCACGATCGCCATGGCGTCCACGCACCAATCTTCATCCGGCACTGAGTCCTCAGGGGACCAGAGCAGCGCCGCCGCCGGGCGAGAGCTCCGTAGCGGGAGCACAATCTGCACCTCGGACAAATATTGGGACAAGTCCACCACGACGGCCAAGCAACTGCAGAAGTTGGAGGACCTTGGACTGCTCCCTGACACCAGCCTCTTCCCTCGTCGGCATGCCAAAGGTCAGGTGTATCCGACCCCCAACACCCTTGAGATGGTGGCGTTCTTGGAGTTTTTCCATTGTGGATTCGGGGTTTATCCTTCTGATTTCTTCCACAGCATCTGTGAGCATTACCAGATAGAGCTTGTGCACCTTAAGCCCGGCGCTTTGACTATGCTTAGCGTCTTTGCCTTTCTGTGCGAAGCTTGGTTAGGGATTAAGCCTTCACTGTTGCTGTGGAGATATTTTTATACCCCTGCATACTACAAAAACCAAGTCATGATCAGGTCCATTGGTTTTTCCTTGAGAGATCGGAAGATCTATATCCCCTTTCCAGTTAAAGATTGCTGGAAAGGATATGAGCGTCACTGGTTTTACATCACCCTTCCCCAAGCCACAGTGGCAAAAGGGAAGTATCTGATGCCCTATCTCAAGGAAGAGACCAAAGCCCAGCCAAGAATCACCCCGGAGATGCAGAAGCATATTGATCGGGTCCTGGAGCTCCGCAGCGCCGGTCTGACGGCGGTTCATGTAGCAGAAATCTTCATCAGATGGAGATTTATCCCGCTCATGACTCACGACCGCTATGCCTGGACGTTTAGGGGCGACAATGATCCGAACAGAATGAAACCCGATGGTGAGCCTTTGTTTTTCTGTTCGATTGTTTTTTTGAGTTTGTTCGGTCATTTGAGTTCATGACTCTTAACTAGCAGTTGTCCCAGAGACAGAAGTAGCCGCGCGCCTGAAGAAGATGTTTGGAGCTGATCCCCCGAACTGGGAGAATGTCCCAGCACCCTACAGCGCTGACAACCCTCCTCCAGAGGTAAACTGTCACTCAGAAAAAGCTTTTTCTTGCTTAATATTGATATGATGCAACTCTTTTTCCCCGACCAGGCCCCAGCTATTGTTGATGCCCCCGCCCAGAGCGGTGCCATCAATGTTGAGGAGGAGGGAGATCAGCCCGTTGATCAAGGCACCGGGGCCCCGACCAACGAACAACCTGAACCATCACCTGGTTTGGAGAAAGAGGTCCCGAGCAGTCCCAAGGCGATTATCCCCCGAACCCGGAAACGCTCTCGCAGTGTGGAGAGGACAGTTCCGGATTCGGGAGTTCTCGGATCGCTCAGGTCCGCCGATCTGCAGCCCAGTCGTGATCCGCCTCGTCCTGATGCCCAGGTATCGAGCATGATCGTATTCGGGCGTTTATTCGCAGCTTTTGATCGCATAACCAAAGCTAAACGTGCTCGGGAGATTTCTCGACAGGAAAATCGTCCGACCGCACAATCATCAAAGCTTATACCTGGTGCCAAGAGATTTAAAGTCAAGATCCTGACGGCCGAGTAAGAACTCTGACAATCTTTGATTATGAATGAGCACTTTTCTTAGAAAATGTTGTTTTCACTGTATCTGATTGTTCGGGAATTCAGGCAATCCGATCCTACAGCCTCTCCTCCTGTCAAGCCATATGCCAAAGAGAAAATTCCTGAGCCAGACTCGGCGGCCCAACTTGACAGTACAGAGAAGACTGCAGAGATCATGGGACCCATCCCGACGCCCCTGGGCCCGATCATTAGCGCGCTCTCGGCAGCCCAAGGAGCAATGGCGTTCGCTAGACGCTCGTGCCTCTGCTGCAGAAGCGTCTGTGATCAGACTGGGAGCCCAGGTGACCGTTCTCCAGTCCGAGAAAGAAGGTACATGTCTTAAATCTCATGCTTCGCTTATTGAGTCTTTATCTTCGAACTTTTGCTTACACGCTGCCTTTGACCCTGTAGCTAACTCCAAGAGCATTGAGGTGCTCGAGAAGAAGAGCTCGGATCTGGAAGGGAGGCTGGCAGTTCGGGATAAAGACGTAGCTGATCTGACCGCCCGTCTTGAAGCATCAGAAAAGCGCAGCTCGTCCTTGGAATCCAGGCTGATGGAAGGTGCCTGCGTTGCTGCAACTCACACCATCGGGGCTTTGAAGAGCCACATTCCTGATCTGGATGTTTCTCTGCTTTCCAAAGGCTTCAAGTGCTCGGCGTCAGAAGCTGAGGTAATGTTTGATAGCCTTACCCCACTGGTGGAACCATTTGTCAGAAAACTTGATCTCCATCTGAGTGATTCGGAGGAATCACCTTGAACACGTGCAAGATTCCTGTAATAGGGCAAAACTTTAACGGTTTAGAATGCGACTATAATTTGCGAAACATATGCTTGCATGTTTTTGCGTAAGTCTTAGAGCTGATCGGTGTTTTTATGGAACTTTTTTAACTGATAGCTTTGTCATAGCCAAAAAGTCCCGTTACCATAAGCTATTTTGGAATTGTTTAGTTGCTGAGACACGGGCGGCCTTCTGAACTGTGTAATTCCTTGTAGTCATGTTGTTCGGTAATTTTAGCGTAGCCTAGCTGTCTTGAATTAAAAAGCCCGATTCTTGCGTGGTAGTAGTACCGTAGTAGCCCCCGGGCTCTTTTATAGTCATGTAGGCATGCTGAAAAAGAGTCTAGAAGTACTAAACCGCAAGAAACTTCCCGATCAAGTGGGGAGCCCCCGAGCATAAGGCTTGGGACGCATAGAATAGGTCTGAAAAGAAACTTTTCAGCATGGTAGTCCCCGGCTCTTTGTTAGTGTATGTAATATGGTAACAAAGAGTAGAAACAGAATAGAAAATACAAAACCCAGCCCCCGAGCGTAAAAGCGAGGGTGAGTAGAGTGTGTAGAACTTATCTTTTTATTTTGTTGGCGCTGTAGGCGACGCAGATGACGGTTTTAATCTGCCAAACCTAATGGTTGGGTTTGAACTTGCACGATCTCCATAGTTTAGGCGTAGAATCTGCGTAGTTGATCCATGTTCCACGTGTTTGGCAGTATATCCTCGTCTATCTCCACGATCCTGTAGGCTCCTGGTCGTGCGATATCTACTACAATGTACGGCCCTTGCCATGGAGAAGACAATTTAGTTTTGTCCTTGGTACGTTGATCTAGTTTGAGCACCATGTCACCAATGCACAAGCTTCGTTTGCGAACATTAGCATCATAGTATTGCCGCAATTTTTGCTGATACTGAGCTACTCTAAAAGCAGCTGCATCACGAGCCTCCTCTAGGAGGATTAGCTCATCAGCGCGTCTGTCGGGCTCTTCAGTTTCTGAAAACATTGCCACGCGTGGGGCTTGTAGTCGGATATCGGATGGTAGAATCGCTTCCGCTCCATACACCAAGAAGAAAGGTGTTTCGCCCGTTGCCCGATTCATGGTGGTCCTCATTGACCAAAGTACTGTGGGTACTTCATGAATCCAATGCTTGTCGTAAGCTTGCAATCTGTTAAAGATTCTCTTCTTGATGCCCTGGAGCACGATGCCGTTGGCACGCTCTACTTGCCCATTCGTCTTCGGGTGATTTACCGATGACCGATCATGCCTGATCCCGTGGTCGTAGCAGAAATCAGAAAACTTTTTACTTTTAAACTGCGTTCCATTATCAGAGATTATCCTGTTCGGGACATCGAATCGGACGACAATACTCCGTAGGAATTTGACAGCTGCCTCTTTTGTGATTTTCTGAACTGGCTCGGCTTCAACCCATTTTGTAAATGTGTCGATGCCAATGAACAGAAATCTGTAACCCCCGACCGCCCTGGGGAAGGGCCCGAGGATGTCTATACCCCATGTGGCAAAGGGCCATGACAAGGGTATAGTGTTTAAAGCTTGCGCAGGTTTAGTTTGTTTTCGTGCGAAGAATTGGCATGCCTCGCACTTTTTAACTAACTCGCTTGCGTCTTGAAGAGTTGTAGGCCAGTAGAAGCTCTGTCGAAATGCTTTCCCTGTTAGATATCTGGGAGAAGCATGTGATCCACAGATTCCTCCGTGAATATCGTGGAGCAAACTAATGCCCTCGGTCCGTGTGATGCATTTGAGGAGCATTCCATTGCGGGTTAGCTTGTATAATCGCCCGTCAACCAATTGATCGTTCTTGGCTTTACGATGGATTTTCTCCAATGTAGCATCATCGTCCGGAATAGCTTGGTTTGTGAGGTACGCCCGGATTGGATCCATCCAGTTCTCCTCGTTTCCAACTAGAGCGGCAGCTCGGGCCGTACCGACCAACATAGACTCCTTGACGGATTCGTTGGTTGTAGGAACTGATCCCTTGGCGGGTTCAGTTTTTAGGTTCGGTAGTGAAACCGACACAGATGGCTTAGTAAGAACTTCAAGTAACACGTTACCTAGGAGCCGTGTGCGCTCTGCAGCTGCCTTTGCGAGCTTGTCTGCGTCGCCATTGAATTCCCTCTTGACGTGCTGTACTTCAAGTCCATCAAATTTGCTCTCCATGCGCCTATATGCTTCCAAGTATTTAGCCATGACCTCGCTCCGCGCACTGTACTCTTTCATGACTTGCTTTGCAGCTAACTCGGAATCCCCTTTCACGAGCAGCCTTCTTACGCCAAGAGATGCAGCTATACGGAGTCCTGTCAAGAGTCCCTCATACTCGGCAACATTGTTAGTAGTAGTTGGATCAACAAAATTGATTTGTAATGCATACCTGATGATGTCATTGTGCGGTGAAATCAGGACCACCCCAGCCCCCGCGCCTGCTCGGCAAAATGCTCCGTCATAGAACATGGTCCAGTGTTCAGGATTTTGGGCAGCTTCTTCGGGTTCGGGGTTTGTCCACTCTGCGATGAAATCTACCAGAGCATGCGACTTGATGGCAGTTCTGGGTATGAATTCAACGTCATAAGCCCCCAGCTCCACAGACCATTGAGCAATCCTACCCACAGCATCTCGATTATGTAAAATGTTGCCTAGGGGGTAAGTTGACACAACCTTGATCTTGTGGCTCAGAAAATAATGCTTGAGCTTCCTGGAAGTCATTAGTACAGCATATAATAATTTCTGAATCTGAGGGTACCTTGTTTTGGCATCATGTAAGACCTCGCTTACGAAGTAAACGGGATGTTGTGTTGTAGACTTTTCTGTTGATCTTTCGACCACCAAAACAGTGCTTACAACAGTCGGTGTCGCAGCTACGTATAACAGCATCTCCTCTTGTGGCTTTGGCGGGACTAGTACGGGTATTTTCCGCAGGTACTGTTTGAACGCCTGGAACACCTCTTCTGCTTCTGCCGACCACTCAAAACGATCAGTTTTACGTAGCAATTTATAGAATGGCATACCTCGTTCGCCTGACTTGGACACGAATCGACTCAGGGACGCCATCATTCCTGCCAACTTCTGAACCTCGTGGCGGCTGCGTGGAGACTTCATGTCGTCGAGTGCCTTGATCTTGTGCGGATTTGCCTCTATACCTCGTTGGGAAACAAGGTAACCGAGGAGCTTACCCGATGATACACCAAAGGTGCATTTGGCGGGGTTGAGCATCATCCTGTTTTCGCGCAAGTTGTTGAATGTTTCGGTTAAATCAGCGATTAAGTCGCCCTTTAACTTACTTTTCACAACAATGTCATCTATGTATGCTTCCACATTACGGCCGATTTGGCCTTCAAGAACAATGTGAACACATTTTTGATAAGTGCAACCTGCGTTTTTCAGACCAAAAGGCATCTTTATATAGCAATAAACACCGAAGGGAGTTACAAATGCAGTTTTCTCCTCATCGTCAATGCACATGCTGATTTGGTGATACCCCGAATAGGCATCTAGAAAACAAAGCAATTCGCATCCAGAGGTTGAATCTACAATTTGATCTATCCTAGGTAATGGGTACTCATCCTTCAGGCAAGCTTTATTCAGATCTGTGTAGTCCACGCACATCCTCCACGTTCCGTTGGGCTTCTTGACCATGACTGGGTTTGCCAGCCACTCCGGGAAAGGGACCTCTCGAACGAAGCCAGCTTTGAGTAGTCGGTTGATTTCTTCATTAATGGCGTCTCGCTTCTCCGGGGTATATCTCCTTTGCTTCTGCTTGACTGGTCGGATGCCAGTTCGTATGCCAAGCTTGTGCTCGATCACCTCCCTGGGGATCCCGGGCATGTCAGATGGTTCCCAAGCGAACACATCTGCGTTTGCCCGGAGGAAAGCAATGAGCTCGAGTTCCTATTTATCACCCAGGCCAAGGCCCACCTGGGTGGTCTTGGTCGGGTCTGCCTCATCAAGGGCCACAGACTTCGTGCCTGGCTCGGAGCGCTTGGCTGGTGGCTCGATTGGTGAGGCGTTGGCCGGTGACTCGCCGGCTGCCTGTGACGGTGTCCCCTTGAGTGGGGTCTGGTCCACCACAGTCTGCTTCTCGGCGGCGCCGTC
>CM014277.1:26888332-26904290 GCA_004135705.1 Alloteropsis semialata | reverse complement strand
AATTTTGACCAACTTTTTAGAAAAATAAAATAAAATCTACAATTCCATATTTGTTTCTATGAATCCACCATAGAACATATTGTAATAGTACATATTATTGGTATGATAAATATTGTTATATTTTCTATAAGTTTGGTCAAAGTTATATAACTTTAATTTAGGACAAACCTAATACGACATCTATTAAAAAACAGAGGGAGTAGAGATGTAATGAGTGCTTGAGTAAAAAAAATATTTAAATCAAAATCTTACAGATTTTTTGAAATAAACAGAGAATCCATTGAGTGCAATTTAAAATATAATGAAAGAAAGAAAGAATGCTATATGAATTTGAGAAGAAAATAAATAGTGTTTTACCGACAGGCACGCTGCTAATCACAAACGAAAAGAATGAAAAGCATGCAACAACAACTCGCTGAGAAATTCAGAGAATAAGTTTTCCTTCAACTGCATAGAGTTAAGGAAATTCATAGGCCCATAATCATTCAATGGCTAGAATCAATTTGTAATTTTGCTTTTCTCTTTTCTGTAAGTATCTCTGTACTTGTTTGTCTTTTCATTCCCCTTTAATATATTGCTGTGGAGAACTCCTCCACAGTTTCAGTTCAAAAAAAACAACTCGCTGAGAACAGAAACCCTAAGCTTCCAGGGGAACCATCATTTCCATGTGGGAGGACCTAATTATTAATTCATAGAGCGAATAAAGGTGTAACAAACTGCAGCAAACTTTACAAGGAATTCTAAGGCATGCCTCTTCCATGCATCAAAATAAACAATCAAAATCTTGATTATGGTCTCTTTTGTGATGCTAAGACAAGGCAATTGAGTCAGCAGATAAAGTCTTGGTGAGGCTAATTTCAATAGCAATAACAGCTCCCGAGTTTTTTCTTTGGCCTCAGCTGTCAAAATGCAAGGAAAAGATTGCACGTCAGTTCAAACAATTGATGAATAATGTATCTGAGTTTCAAAATAGCAATCAAAATGGGAAGAAGGTTTGGTAACGAGCTTAGTACGCAACAAAAATCAACAAAATAGAGGGAGAGATGACAGGGGTAAAAAAATGAGCTCACGTTGGTGCTATGGCCACACTTTTTCTTGCGGCAGTTTGTAGCCCTCATGGGAAGCGTTGCGTAGCACCTACAAATAAATCATATGGTTGAAAAATTATGTCTAGCGACATCAGACAATGCATTCTTCTTCCAGGAATTTAAGTACGGAAATGAAAAATTTCATGGAGATTTTGGTTAATACTGAGGATTAACTATTTCATTGTGATCCGCAACAGCTAACGCAACAAGTATGGGTGTGTTTGGATCTTTGGGCTAAAGTTTAGCCCTTGTCACATTGAATATTTAGATGATAATTAGAAGGACTAAACATAACCTAATTATAAAACTAACAGCAGAAGCCCTGAGCCAATTCACGAGACCAATTTATTAAGTCTAATTAACCTATTATTAAAAAATAGTTACTGTAGCACCACTTTGTCGAATCATGGACTAATTAGACTTAATTGATTTATTTCACAAACTAGTCTCTATCTATGTAATTAGTTTTGAATTAGTTTATATTTAATACTTCTAATTAGTAAACAAGCATTCGATGTGACAGGGGCTAAAGTTTAGCCCCTTAATCTAAACAGGGCCTATATATAACTAGAACTTTGCCAGACAAACAAGTTTGCCGCAAAGTAGGTTCCGCCAATGATCATAGCAGCAACGAGCATGCAGTTCACTGAATCGATCGAAACTCGCTAATGATAGCATGGAAGGAAGTTAGATAGATGGTTCAGGAGGATATTCGTACTTGCGGCAGATCATCTTCTTCTCATTGTATTGTAGTGCGAGTTTGATGAGACTGGGTTCGACGTTGTAGGGATACCAGCCGCGGAGGCGGCCGCCGAGCAGGCGGAGAAGCAGGTAAAGCGTGGAGTCGTTCTTCATGTTGTAGTAAGCGAGTGTGTGGCCATCCTCTATCTGGCTCCCGGTCCCGGACAGCATGAGACGCTGCTGGTCCGGTGCGATACCTTCGCGGTCAGTGTTGCAATTCAAGCAAAGCAGGGACAGATCAGACTTTGCACAAGTACGTAGTGCCAAAGGAAGAAATAACACACAACTGAAGTTTTCTGAGGGACAACGAGAGAGAAAGGAAATAAATAGTATACCTTCACGTTCTTGGATCATGGCCTTGATGTCGTCCACGGTGTTGGTGCTCTCGACGTTCAGGGTGAGCGTCTCGCCTGGCCTAATCATCTTCACGAAGATCTGCATCTTGCCGGGTTGCCGAGGTTGCGTTGCGTATAGCTCGCGGCCGCCGCGGACGTGATCGCCGCGCTTTATACGGGTATATGTGCGACGTTAAAACCTACTCAGCCTCGGTTTGGTGTGGAGGCCGGACGTACTAGGTGTCCCGTCCTGCCGCGTTCTTGTTCTTCCTATTTCCGGGCCACGGTGGGAGGCAAATTAAAGCTTGATGCAGCGCGGGGAAGCTTTGGTCGGGGATTGTGCGGTGGCGAGGGGATTCGCGTTGTTTGTGATTGGCGTGGCAGATGGGGATAGAAAATGGTGGAAGAATCCATTCACTACCTCCAAACATTCATTTGACCCGCCACTACGACCCTCCAAACGAAAAGTCAAACAAAGGAAAAAAAAGCCAAAGGTGACATGAACACTATTTTTTGGGGGTGATTACATAAACACTATAAGGTGGCTTATTTGACAAATTCGTAGTCTTTCCAGTAAGGCGTTCTTTGTCATCCAGCTTTTTTGCGTAAGGTTTGGAAAAAAAAATGTAAGCATAAAATTGGTTTGACGACGAGGAAATTTTTTACTAAATTAATTCTGCTAAAAGCAATATTTCAAACGCAAATATGACGATTCAGATTATGTGCAGTAATCTGGTTTCAAACACTAATGTGTACATTATAAAGCTAAATGGTTAGCTAAGTGCGCATCTTTTAATCTATACTATAAAGAGAATAACTTTTGGAGACAATTCTCACTCAAAAGCTACCCACCTTACCTCTCACAAATTCCTTTGATGGGCCCACAATGCAGTCCAAAAAGTTTGACAAGAGGGGGGGAGAGGGAAAACTTGATTGTTAGAAAATAGCTACGGCAAAACATTTTAATTTTTCCTCACCGCGCTTTTTAGTTACCCGCCCGTGTACCCACCATTCGAAATTCCAATCCCGCCCCATTTTCGGGTATTTGTTTCCTTATTGCCTGGTTGCTAATTGCCTTTTTTGGTAGCTGATGGTTTCAATCAAATTGTTTCCAAATTTTGCATGCCCCGAATGTTTCCTTCTTCTTTCATTCTTTCATCTGCCGCATGTCTGCCGCATGCCCCCGAATGTTTCCTTCTTCTTTCATTCTTTCATCTACCGCATGCCCGCGATTGTTTCCTTCATCTTTCATCTTGCGTTCGCGATGACCAGGGATCGCTTCCATGATCGACAACCGACTGTGCCGCCGGTCAAGGTCCTCGCCGCCACCGGTCGAGCTCTTCCTGCGCCGCCACCGGTCAGCCTCTTCCTGCGCCGCCCGGCTGCTACGACCCCAGGCCCGAGCTGCTACAGTGCTGTCTAACCTCCCCGCCACCGCGACCTCGGTGCCCCTCGCCGTAGGGCAGTGAGCCCGATCTCCCTCATCGCCGGTCTCAAAGGGCGAAGGTATGATCCTCCTTATCTACTCATCCATCCTCTGCAGTCTGCAGCTCTCTTCTCTGTTCTCCCTCGCACGCCTCCCTCTGCTTCTCCCTCTCTGGAGCTCTGTAGGCAATAGCTCTGTTCCTCCATGCGATTCTGCTCCTCCCCCATTTGTTGGTTTGCTTCTTGTCTTCTATCTCTAACTGCAATTAGTCAGTTATATATACATTTGTTGGTTCGTAATGCATAAAGTACCTCTGGATTAGTAATTTATTTGTGTAAAATATGTTCTCTGCCTATGGATTGCAAATTTCTGTTCTAGGAAAATCAAGGCATGAAAATCAACTGATCAACTAAGGTATGCATGTTGCAGCCATCTTGGTGTTTGATTCACATATATTTTGATCAATTAGACATAAACAAAAGTTTGTTTAATTAATCTTAATCTGGTATATTGTTGATGGTCTCCCTTACATTTTTTAGGAATAATCTCACTGGAATATTGGTATTTGAAGTCTGAAAACATCGCCCACCGTGTAGACATATCCTTTAAAATTTCCACGAAAAATGTGAGTGATCTGGAGCATTTTTTATTATGGTGATGATTTCCTTTGCATTTTGAGGAATAATCTCATTGGAATATTGGCATTTGGAGTACAAAAACTTCGCCCACCGCGTAGACATACCCTTCAAAGTTTCCATGAAAAAGGTGAGTGATGTGGAGTTTTTTTTTATTAATTATTCATTATGTGAACTGCTATTGAAAGATTAATCAATCAGTTAGATGGATGCACACTTGTAGTACTTTTGATGGATGCACAATTGTACTGAAAATATAGCACAATTCCTAATTGCAGTACTTTTGATGGATGCACACTTGTTTTAATTTGTTGATATTCAATTTGACTAAAATGGATGTGTCATGAGCCGGATCAGGACCTACTTGCTGAGGATCACTTGTGTGCAGACTCTAGGAAAGATGAAGACACATCTATTTGATTATTCTGAAGGTGCTGCCAGGACTAATGGCATCCATGTAGGCTTTCCAATAAATTGTGCTAAATATATCCATAGTACATGCGTCTCCCGTCTCCCCTTTTGATAGGTTGATACTGGGTCATCAGGTACTAGATGCGGTTGCTGCAAATACATGCACCACATCCAGTTTTATCATTTGGTTACAACAAGGAGGAAGTGGTCACAACAGGAAGGATGTTGGCATAATTTCTTTTTTTAATCAAGCTTAGGTTATCCTTCAACTTGATCAGGTAAAATCATAAATTCTCTAACTCTACAATTTTAGGTAGTACCTGTGTTTTCATCATCTGCAGATTTCGTCAAGCGATGCATTTTGACCTGCTACTTCCATGCTCGGGTTAAATTTTCCTTGTAACCCTTCTATGGAATGTTCGTGGACATCATCTTTTGTAAGATGTGATGATTCTCACTTTGGAAATATTTTAGAAAGTTTAAACTCAAATGTATTTGGTGATAGAAGTGGCACAGTCAGTCGTGTCCAGCAGAGCACCAGGGATGAGCTCTAATTTCTTAATTATATTGTGAAGTGAATACGTCCTGAAACTCCCACTGAAAAAGGCCTTTTTTGGTTGCAATCTGATCTGTTCAAATGTCTTTTGAGAAGGTAATCTCTCAGCTTAAATGATTGCATGACCTACATTTCTTTGAAAATAAGTATTGCTACCAGGTTTGTTTTCAAAACTGCAGTGATTGATCCTATCCTGATTTCCTTTTTTAATCAGTTCAGTGATTAGTTAATTGATTTTCTACCTTATTTTCTTTTGGTGCCTGCTGATAAGAGGCCTTTCCTTCCACTACCTGATTTCTGCTGGTTGATTGACCATGGTCTGTTCATAGGTGAATTAAGCTGACGACAGAATCCGTATGTTATCTGTAGGAAGGTGAGGTGGAACAAATAATCTGCATTGCTCTTTGCTATAGCATCGCTACTACATGTAAATATTCTTGGTGCAACATACTGCACATGCCATTTTTAAAACTAGATTATCAATGTAACTCTAATGGTTTGACTCAATTGTCTTCAAATAATATAGGTTTGTAATGTCATATTCTCATGTTATGCATGGATGAATAATATTTTATAAGGATGAGAGCATATGGTTTCTATATACTCCATATTGCGTATGAGACCACCATTTTCTTTCAAAATAACCTCATTAGGTGCAGGATTTGGGATTCTAAACAACAAAGATTCGGCTGTATGTATTAACTAGGTTCGTGCCCGTGCGTTGCTACAGGAAGAAAAAAAATTAGAGCACCATAAGTTTCGCACGAAAAACATAGATTTTGCAACGTGATAAGCACCATATGTATAAATTCATGTTGTCCATCGCATTGGATAACGTAAGTACACCTAAGAATATAAAATGAATGATTTAGTGACATATAGGTTCGTGACTGTGCGTTGCTACGGGCGACAAAAAAGTGTAATTTAGTTACATATAGGTTCATCAATGGATACATAGAATAAGCTATATGTTTTCAAATCAATTACTATATTTTTTTATTGAGATCATTATTGATTACATAGTGTATGCAGGACGGACATGTTACTGTATGTTTTCAAAGCTTTATGTAGGTACATGAACGGAAGGACCTAACAGTGCAGTGGCCACAAACTGAATTCTAAACAAATACCAATATTTTGCAGGTCCAAACTATGCATCAACAGAAGAATTTTTTTAACAAATGACATGCTTAGTTATATGAGAACCTAGCTTCAGTGGTTGCGGACAACGCAGCCCCAGACAAGCAACATCTGAATGAGAATGACAGGGATCCGAACGTAACTGCAAGACAATCACTGGATGAGCAGCCTCCTGCGACGGCTCAAGATTAGATGGTGCTGTATATACTCCAGGTTCAACAAAGGCAAGTAGTCCAGTATTCTGTTGCAAGACCATGTCAGCAGACCTGTTGGATGCACGCAGACATTTAGAATTAGATTGATACTTGATTCACTCATAAAATAAGACATGGGCTAATACTTAGTTTTAAAATAAATGTGTTTCCTCAAGATAAAAAAAACAAAGATGATACATTTCTTCAAATAAAAGTGAGCAGAGGAACATACAATAGGCAGAATTGTACTGAACTGAATTTCTAGGGTAGCAATATTTCTGAGAGCCTCAATCAATGATAAGAACAGTGAGTGCCTAAGACATCAGTGGACAGGCTACATGATCACACCACCTACAAGTAATTAAATATTTGCTTACTAAAAATCAACATGTAATTTATAATTAAAAATTATCAATAGCGACATGATCCTATTTGACTGCACATAATAATATGAAGATTAAACAACATACCCAGTAATCCACTCTAGCATCACTGGTTCCCCGTCCAATCAAACTTGACAGAATAGCCACCCATCATGCCACCGGTAATATGCTTGCAAAATCCAAATTTTTAGTTTGGGTGGAGTCCTCCAGAGATATTTGCGTTATCAATGAGAAAAATAAAAGTGAACCCTGTCCTTGATAACTAATGCTTAAAGAACTGTTGGTAACAACAGTATAATGCATGGAAAAATTGAGACAAAGAAACTGGACATTACCTCTTCAACTGTGAAAGCAACTTATATACAGTCATTATCAGAAGGCCATTGACTGAAAGTGAAATCCTCTGCATTGAAAAGAAAAAAATAGTTTATTTAGTGCAAGAAAAGGACCAAGAAATAATATATGTATGACATATTGATAAATAGGATAAATGCATGTAGAACCCCAATTAATTTTGATAAACTGTGGGGCCACGAACTTTAAGGATTGCAGCCTTGCTGGGACGCTAAGAGCAGAAATTTAGTAAAAAGCTCTCGCAGCTACTTCATGGTTGTGGCTCCACTGCATCTGGATTGGGATATCAGTAACCTCGTGCAAGTGGAATCATGTTTTCCTCCTGCAAAAGTCAAATTCCAGCTGAATCCCGATCTGCCGCTGTGGAGCAGGCGAGCAGCTGGCCACCGGAGAAGCTCTTGATACTTGTCAAAGAAACATTATCACTTACCTTTGTTCTTTTCAATTGGGAGCCCTCAAATGATCCATTGTGGAGTTGCAGACCGAGGGAGTTCTTATCTCTTTTCGGGAGTAGATGCCATTTGAAGAAATTGCACAACCTATGGTGTTTATGCATCCTTCACAAATCAGGAATACAAAACTTGAGTAGAATTTTCAGGCATATATGTATCTACAGTTGTATGGCAATCTAAGGTTTGATTGGATTCATATGAGACATTAAAGAATACGTATACTAATTATTGGAAATTCAATTAAAAAGGCATGTACATATGAATGCAAATCTGAAATAAATCCCTCGTAGGACTGAAACCAAAACACACAAAACATTAAAATTGAATAACATGATACTTACGTCACATTGCCATACAACTAACCATGATTTCTTTCTCTCCACTTGGCAAATCTCCTAAAGCTTGCAAAGCATACTGCATGGTGAAAAAAACCAATCAGTATAGTTTCTGTATCTAAAAACAGAGAGAAGAGCAAAAGAAATAAACAAAAATCCCAAGTCCTTGATTTTTATGCCAAAAGCCTCAATTTCTACACATCCATACATCAGATACAATTCACCCGAGACCCGACCATCGAGGGGGTAAAATAGATCATGAGAGTTAATGTGAACATGTAAAAAAATTATATTTTCACACCATTAGATCCATGCAGCCAACGCTTGGTCAGAGTCAAACAAATACAAGTCACTAATCAGACTTGAGTTTTGACACAAAAAAACGTACTGTAGGACAGTGCCATACAAATCATGCCTTTGTTCTTGTCCAGCCAGAATTCCTACAATTAGCAAACACATACATTTCAGCAAGCCTGTTCATTTTCTATCCCCAAATTATTGATACTTCTGGCACTAAAGTTTACATCCGACAATACAGGACATGAGTTCAAATCATTTCAAGCTAAAGATGCGTAAATCCCATTTTCTAAAGAACCTTTCCCCGCCTCTAATTTGAATTTGCCACCGTAAAATACTTCTTCCCTAATTTGAGTTCAAAATACCAATCACCAATAACCACTACGAATCCCAAATAAAAACCTCTCGAAGGACAGCTAACGAAACCCCTTGTAGAACCTCCAACAAAATCACTGAAGTGCAAAATCTTTGGGACCATATCCCCCACATCTCCCATGTCCCAAGCTGCAATGGTTCTGTCCTGCACCACAGTCCACAGATGCAGGCATGTGCTGATGTGCACTTCTCCTTGCCGTGTCTTCCCAAGAACACGAAGCAGAAGCAGGACCCGAACACCCCGTAATCTGTGGCGCGCGCGGCGTCTCCCCCGTGGGCACGAGATCCGGCGGCGGGGCGAGCGAACAATGAAATGCGCAGCAAGGAAGGCAGGGTATAACGGAGGAGGAAGCATTCTCACCGGAAGGAAACCTGGGCGGGCGCACGGAGGAGGTGACGCCGGCGGCGGCGATGGCAGGGGCGAGGGAACACAGCCAGAGATAGGGGCAGATCTCCGACGGGTCGAGGCGGAGCTGCACCTGGGCGGTGCAGAGCTCTGGCAGGTCGCCCAGGCCCATAGCAGCAGGCCCGCCGGCCGACGCCGCGGCCTCGCCGTCCGCCCCTAGTAGGCCCGACACCCACACCCCCATGCCCCCGCTCCGCGCCCTCCAGTCGCAACGATTTCCGGCGGATCCTGGGAGAGTGTAGAGGGAGGGGCGCGGGATCCCGGGAGGAAGGGGCGCGGGATCCCGGGAGAGTGGAGAGAGAGGGGGCTGCGGGCGAGGCGACGCGGACGGGACAGGGGCGCGGGACGAAACGACGCGGAGGAAACCGCGTAGGTCGAAAGGACCTACGACGGACAGGAAACGACGACAAAAAGTTCTTTATAGGAGTAGAGATTTCCTTATTTACAAGCTCGTGATATTTTGTAATACAGAAGTGCTTTGTATTATAATTTTTTTTAACGTGCCAGCATAACCACTATAAACTATTAATACTTGAATAATTTAGGTTTATGTTTATGTATGTACAATGTTCGAGTTTAATAATTTCCCTATTTAGTAGACTGTGGTATTTCGCATTATATATAATTTTTTTATATCACAATTTTCTTTAAACGTGCCTGCGGCACGTGCTTAACCACTAGTCTAAGTAACATACGATGTTATGTGTTTTAAAATTACTGGTCCGTGCGTGAGAAATTGTAACGAAAATGGCCCTATGTGCCATTTATATTGTGATTTTAGTGATTGAATGACAACATAGTCATTGGGACTAACAAGTTTGTTAAGTGAATTACATAGGAAATTACGTCCCAAGAATGATTCCAAAGCATAGCCAAAAACTAGAGTCTTATTTTTGAGTATTCATGACATGGTATTGGCATGTGCAATCATGGAAAGGGCATGAGTTGATTGAATTGGATAAGCCCGCAGAGTTTGTACGCGGCGTATTAAACGCGGATGCACGGCGTACAAAGTAGAAGCATACGGCGTGCAGAGCCTGATCAAGCAAAGCAAGAAGAATCTACACGGCGTATGATATGGCGATGCACGACGTACAAGTTGGATGCATACGGCGCTTGAAGAATTCAAATGAAGGGCGTTGGTGTATGGTCCGGTGTTACTGTGCGCATGAAGGGCGGATGATACGGTGTTCAAGGCATTGGCAAGTTCAAGTTAGGGTCAGCAATACCCTACACGGCGTATCATACGCCGACCCTCGGCGGACTAACGGCGTACAAGTTACACAGGAATGATGTTAAGAGAAGGTAGAAGAAAAGGTACGGCGTATGAAACGCCGACCATCGGCGTAAAGCATACGGCGTGTGGAGAGAGCTGTTGGGAAAGGAATCTGACCGTTGGAAAAAGCACACGGCATATTATCCGCCGATGGGTGAAAAGCACACGGCAGAATATATGGCGTTCACTGTTTTCTGTGCAGCTTTTGGGTAAGGGCTAGTTGAGCCCCTTGGGCTATAAATACCCACTCCATTTGACCATTTGGAGTTGTTGGAGTCCAGAGAAATTCATCTACAACCACAAGACATCCAAGCCACTATTGGTGCTACATTCTTTATCCATAGTGAGTGAGAGAGCTAGAATAGGCATAATGAGTGAGTTTGCAAGGTGTTGAGCCTTGTGCTTGGTTCTAGAGTGAACCAACACCTGTAATCTTGGTGTGCCAGCCCCTTGGAGTCTTGGTGACTCGCCGGCAAGTCTTGGACTCTCCGGCTTGGTGTGGAGCGGCGACGACAACGTTGTGCGGGGGACAAGGAGACCCACTTTCTTTGTGGAGAAGCTTCGTAGTGGAGACGGCGTCAAGATCTCTGGGAGAGTAGGTTGATGAGAACAAGGTCTTGGTGACTTGCTCATCATCCCTCTTGGGGAGCCTTTGTGGCGAGCTCAAGGCCTTGACCGGAACAAGACTTGGCGACCAGGAGCACATCCTTTGTGGAGCTCCAATGTGGAGTAGGCATTTGCCGAACCATGGGATAAATCTTCGTGTCGAGTTTGTATCTCTCTAACCCTTTTAAGCTTCCGTATTTCATATTTGCAACTTGTGTGCCTTTACTTTTTCTAGAGTAGTATCTTGATAGGATTGGCTCTAGGTTGTAAAACTCTTTTGGGTGGGTACAAACACTAGAAAGAACCTTAATTGCACATCTAGATAACTTGTCTTAGTTTTACATTTGTGCAATTAGAGGTAAGTGGTAGGATAAGTTTTTAGAAAGCCTAATTCACCCCCTCCCCCTCTTAGGCTATCACGAGCATCGATTACTTTCAGAAATTAGAAAAATAAAAGAAACTTGTCTTAATTAAGTGGCCAAAAAAAACATGTCTGAATAGAGACGACCTCCATAGAGCCTACCAAAAAAAAAAACTCTTCACTCCCTTATTTAACTCGAGACCGAGGCCTGTTCTTCCTTAGAAGGGTCGAGCACATGCCCCGCAAAGACAACAGCACCTGACGACAGCACCTGACGTCTCCTCCACGATGAAGAAGGCAAAAGGGTGATCCGCGACGAAGTTCACGGGCTTTGGCGGTGTGGGTCATCATCATAAAGTGAGAATCCCATGTCGTCGTCAGATTCCACAGTGAGGGCCGCTGCCTTGCTCCCTTCCTCATTCATCTCAATCGCCGCCTTATGGATCACTTTGTGCACATACACACCCCGCGTGTCTTCCTCAAGGAGCATGTCGGTCATGTCCGCCTCCTCCTGGTGGAAGGGGAGATGAAGCCCTAAATGTTCAAGGTCATCGACGATAATTCTCTCGAAGGTCAGCTTGAACTTCGAAAGGCGGAACTGGCCAACGGGGACGTACTCCTTCGGTAGGTGGTCATGGAGGAACTCCGGGGAGGACGCTATGTGTTCGACGAAGCTTCGCAGGCCCTTGCGGTCGTCGGGGAGGAAGACGCACATGTAGAACTTGGGCAGGGTACCATGGAGCTCCCAGTTGAACTCCTTCATCATCTTGTACGACATCATGAGCACCTTGAAGCCGTCATGGCAGGCGATGAGCTGGGAGCCCCAGCTCCGCAGGAAGGGAACCTCCACAGAGCTCCCGTCGACGCGGTGGAACTCGCGGTCGACGGTGTTCTCGAAGGGGCTACGCCACTCGCCCTTTAAGTACATGGCGTTGGCCACGACGTGCACGGTGAGAGGGTTCTTGTCGTTGGGGTTTAGGACCTCGGTGATGAGGTTCCTCGTCGCCTTGGCCACCCAAGCGTTGATCTGCTTTCTTGACTCAGTTGGCTATTTGAGATTACAATAAAGAAAGAGATTTTATGTTAAGTACCATCGATTAATGGAAAAAGATGAAGCAATCGAGCTGATGATATAGGCTCAAGGGATCGACGAAGTCGACGCTCCAAGACTTCCCGTTGAACGTGTTGGCGACGGCGTCGACGTACGACGGCCGGAGCGGCCACCGCTTGTCCGTCCACGTGCCGCACATGTTAGATAAGCTAGTTAGTTTGTTGTTCATTCAAGTTAGCTTAGTGTCGATCACGCAGTTAGCAGTCGTAGAAGCAGCGCATGTATCGCGCGTGCCCGCGCTGCGTCGTAAGGGCCGTGCATGTCGTGGGCGCCATCACCGCCGAGACCGGGTCATGGGCGTTCTTGGGATGGCGCGAGTAGCTTGCAGATCGTGGCGCGAGATTTGTGCATAGGTAGTTAGTTTATATATGCAATGATAAACCCAAAAAAGCTGCAACGTTTTGGCGGCACCAAAAACCACCGTGTTCATCTCCAGTTCGCGTGCGTGCGTTCCAGCTCTCGCCGGCGTTCATCCTCGTGTTCCGTGCGTTCCTGTGCTGACAATTGGTATCAGAGCCGGGTTAACCGCCGTTGAGGTTGCCGATGTCCTTGCCGGTCCATGGGACGGGGTCCCGAACCCCTCCACGCTCTCGCCGTCTCCCAACGCCATCGCCTCCTCCGCGGCGCGGCCGCCGCCGTGACGTCGAGCCGCAACCCCAACGCATCATTTGCGAGGTGGGATCGGCAAACTACCCCACGCTCACCCACACCAACTACGTTGAGTGGGCAGTGCTCATGCAGGTCATGCTTGAGGCACACGACCTCTGGGCGGCGGTGAGCGAGGGCGGAGTTGATCGACATGAAGATCGCATGGCCATGGAGGCGATTCTCCGGGCGACGCCGCCGGAGATGTGCGTCTCACTCGCCGGAAAGGGCACGGCGAAGCGGGCATGGGACTCCATCAAGACCGAGCGCGTGGGCGTCGATCGGATCCGAAAGGCCAAGGCGACGGGACTCTAGCGCGACTTCGACGCGCTCATGTTCCGGGATGGCGAATCGGTGGACGACTTCACGCATTGCCTGACGAACATCGTCAGCGAGCTCACAGTCCTCGGTGATCCGCCCAAGGAAACCACGGTGGTAAGAAGAATCCTGCAGGCCGTACCCCCTCGCTACGACCAGATCGCTCATTCCATCGAGACCCTCCTCGACGTCGACGAGATGTCGGTGGAGGAACTGGTGGGAAGACTCAAGGCGGCGGAGGTGCGCGACAGGAGCCGGAATCCGCCGGCTGCCACGAACTCCAACGGCAAGCTGCTTGTCTCGGAGGAGGATTGGCTGGCGCGCTACAAGCACCGCCTCGCGGGCGACAGTTCGCGATCCAGCGGTGGCAAGAGCGGCAAGCCCACTGGAGCTTCACGCGGTGGTGGTGACAAGTCCGGTGCGCGCACTGGTGGCTCTTCCGACGAGCCGGCCAGGGAGGCCACCAAGAATGACAAGTGCAAGTACTGCAGTAAGAAAGACCATTGGGCCCACGAGTGCCGCAAGAAAGGCCATTAGGCTCGTGAGTGCCGTAAGAAGAAGAGGGATGAGGCGGCGCACCTGATCCAGAACGCCGATGACGAGGAGGAGCCGTCCCTGCTTATGGCGATCGCCGACCTGGCGCCGGAACTTGAGCCGCGGTGCACATACTGCGGCAAGATTGGGCACTAGGCTCGGGATTGCCACAAGAAGAGGGAGGACGAGGGCGTGTACCGCGACCACACCAACGGCGATGACGAAGATCCATCACTACTGATGGCGCTCTCCGATCCGGCGAAGGACTGCGTCGCGCCGCGCGTCGCTCCCGTTCATATTGGAGGGCGCGTTCACCTCAACGAAGAATGAGCAGTGGTGCAGCTGGGGGAGTCTGATGGCCGCCCCATCACCCCGGACACCGACATGTGGTACCTGGACACCGGGGCCTCGAACCACATGACCGGGAACCGGGCCGCCTTCTCCGAGCTGGACCTATCCATCACTGGGTCCGTGAAGTTCGGCGACGGCTTGGTCGTCGACATCGTCGGGCATGGCATGATCATCTTCGCGGCCCGGAGAGGACGTCACTGCACGCTCACGAACACGTACTACATCCCTCGACTTCAGAGCAACATCGTCAGTCTGGGCCAGCTTGATGAGTCTGGCCGCCACATCCTGATTGAGGATGGACTGCTCAGGGTGCGCGATCACCAGAAGGAACTCCTCGCCAAGGTACGACGTTCTAGAAATCGGCTGTATAAGATCGTCCTCACTCTGGCGCAGCCCATGTCGCTCCTGGCACGGTCGAACGACGATGCCTGGCGCTGGCATGAAAGATTCGGGCATCTTGGGTTCGACGCGCTCCAGAGGCTAAGCCATGGCGGGCTGGTGTGCTGGTTGCCGCAGCTTGATCATGTCGATCAGTTGTGCGACGCGTGCCTGGCAGACAAGCAGCGGTGCGCGCCGTTCCCCCAGCAGTCCAAGCACCGAGCGACGGGGCGCTTGGATCTCATCCATGGCGATCTCTGCGACCTTGTCTCCCCAGCAACGCACGGTGGCCGGCGCTACTTCCTCTTGCTCGTGGACGACGCCAGCAGATACATGTGGCTGATCCTGCTGACGAACAAGGACGAGGCGGCAGGAGCAATCCAGAAGTTCCAGGCCGGCGTCGAGGTCGAGACCGGGCGCAGGCTGCGAGCCTTGCGCACCGATCGCGGCGGCGAATTCACCTCCGTCACGTTCGGCGAGTACTGCGCTGACAAGTGCGTCCAACGGCAGTTGACCGCACCATACTCTCCTCAGCAGAATGGTGTGGTGGAAAGGAGGAATCAAACGGTCGTCGCCATGGCGCGGTGTCTTCTGAAGGTGAGGGCCATGCTGAGCACATTCTAGGGGGAGGCGGTCAGCACAGCCGTGTTCATCCTAAACTGGTGCCCGACGAAGGAGCTCCGCAGCGAGACGCCGTTCGAAGCCTGGCACGGCTCAAAGCCGGCCGTCCACTTTCTGCGCACGTTTGGGTGCATAGCTCATGTCAAGGTAACTCGCCCTCACGCCAAGAAGCTTGATGACAGGAGTGCAAAAAACGGTGTTCGTGGGCTACGAGCCAGGGTCCAAAGCATACTGTGTGTATGATCCAGTAGGCGGTCGCTTGTGCATCATGCACGATGTGGTGTTCGACGAGGCCAAAGGGTGGAATTGGGCAGATGCTGGCGAGGCCACAGTCGACGACACGTTCACTTTGGAATACACGGTGACCACGGTGTCGGGTGGTGGCGAGCCGGCAACGCCTGTATCCCCTGCGGCCTCCCCCTCTCCTGCTCCAGCTGAAGAACATGAGCCCGTCACGCCGGTGGCAGCTGCACCAGGCACGGTGGCGTTCGCCACGCCACCAAGCCAGATACCGTCCGGAGTGGATCTGGATGATGAAGGAGCTCCACGGCGCTACCGCACGGTAGCAGACTGCATCGACGCCGCGGAACCACGACAACTCGACCCGGAGGAGCTTCTCCTTGCGGCGT
>CM014277.1:26842589-26888146 GCA_004135705.1 Alloteropsis semialata | reverse complement strand
TCGGTGCGCGCGCTACTTGCCGTGGCGGCGCACAAAGGCTGGGCGGTGCATCACCTCGACGTCAAGTCGGCATTCTTGAACGGCGACCTCGCGGAGGAAGTCTACGTCGCTCAGCCCCCAGGGTTCTCCGTTCCAGGGCGCGAGCATCAGGTGTTGTGGCTGCATAAGGCACTGTATGGTCTTCGACAAGCCCCTCGCGCATGGAACTCGAAGCTCGACACTACGCTGGTCTCACTCGGGGTTCAGGTGCTCTGAGGAGCACGGTGTGTACATCCGCGGCAAGGGCCAGCGCCGTCTTCTCCTTGGCGTATACGTCGACGACCTAATCCTCACCGGCGCCGATGCGATTGAGCTGATGCAGTTCAAGGAGCAGATGAAGAACAACTTCAAGATGAGTGATCTCGGGCTGTTGAGCTATTACCTTGGCATTGAGGTTAAGCAGCAGCCTGGGATGATCACCCTCGGGCAGGCGGCTTACGCTGCAAAACTGCTTGAGAAGGCGGGAATGGACGGGTGCAATCCAGTGCAAGCACCAATGGAGACACGACTCAAGTTGAGCAAGACGAGCACTGCACCAGCTGTGGATTCAACTCTCTATCGAAGTCTCATTGGAAGCCTGAGGTATCTTGTTCATACACGCCCGGACATTTCTTTCGCCGTAGGCTACATCAGCAGGTTCATGGAGAATCCTACAACGAAGCGCATGGGCGCCGTGAAGCATGTTCCCGTTATATTGCTGGTACACTGCACTTTGGCTGTTGCTATCGCAAAGGCCACGGCGACATCGAACTCACTGGCTACAGTGACGCTGATCTGGCCGGAGATCAGGACGACCGCAAGAGCACCTCAGGCGGCATGTTCTTCCTCGGGCAATCACTGGTCGCGTGGCACTCCATCAAGCAATCCGTGGTGGCTCTATTCTCGTGCGAGGCGAGGCGGAGTACATCGCGGCGACCTCAGTGGCTTGCCAGCTGATCTGGCTTGGGCAGCTGCTCGGGAGCTTCTACAGCAAGGCGGCGACGGCGGCCGCGCTCCTCATCGACAACCAGTCGGCGATCCGGCTCTGCAGGAATCCGGTCTTCCACGGCCAGAGCAAACACATCGAGACGCGCTTCCACTTCATCAGGGAGAGCATCGAGAACAGGAAGATCACCGTCAGGCATGTCAACACCGGGCGGGTTCGTTTTCAGCAACTCCGTCTGAAGATCGGCATCGTCAACCTCAAGGAACTCCTAGCTTAGGGGGAGTAATGTTAGATAAGCTAGTTAGTTTGTTGTTCATTCAAGTTAGCTTAGTGTCAGTCGCGCAGTTAGCAGTCGCAGAAGCTGCGCATGTATCGCGCGTGCCCGCGCTGCGTCGTAAGGGCCGTGCATGTCGTGGGCGCGATCACCGCCGAGACCGGGTCATGGGCGTTCGTGGGATGGCGCGAGCAGCTTCCGGATGGTGGCGCGAGATTTGTGCATAGGTAGTTTATATATGCAATGATAAACCCAGAAAAGCTGCAAAGTTTCAGCGGCACCAAAAACCACCGTGTTCATCTCCAGTTCGCGTGCGTGCGTTCCAGCTCTCGCCGGCGTTCATCTTCGTGTTCGATGCGTTCCTGTGCTGACAGCACGCGAAAGAGATGCTCGGCCCGCCGACGGCGGACTGGTCGGCGAGGACGTAGTCCACCACCGTGGATCTCACGAACGCCGCTAGCTCCTCCCGCGACGTCGCGCCGGCGACGCGGAGGATCTCGTCGAGTGTGTCGCCCGCGGCGGCCGTCGACATCAGCGCGAGCGCGACGTGGATGGACAGAGGCGAGAACTCGAGGTTGCTGCCCGTGGCCGCGGTGACCGCCGACATGCGCTTGAGGAGCCGCCTGCCCGGCCAGGCATGCGCTGATGGCTTCGATGTCTTCCGCCGACGCCATGGTCCTCGTCGATCTGCTTCGTTGGATGTGTGCTTTGGATGCGTTCACGCAGGGATACGAGAATTTGGAGGCTGTGACGCGTGACCTGACGGGAGATCGTGGACGACACCAAAAAGTTTACAATGTGTGCTTGAGTCACTAAGAGCTGCTATCTTGGTCACGCGCCTACCTCGGCGACTGGATTTGGCATGTAAAAGCTGGATTAGTAATGGGGCTATCTGTATTGCATGGTATCATCGTCTCAAAACCAATCCTAACTCTGATTGAACCAGTTTAAGGAAAAATATCACAGGGGTAGGTCTAGAAGAGGCAGGACTGACTCGGCAGAAGTGTTCTGCATTTAGGTTTGAGAGAAAACACCGAAGAGGACGGTAAGGCCGGTAGGCTGGTTCGGACGAAATTTCAGAAAAAAATTAATATTTTATAACTTTAGCTAAAATTTGAAACAAATACCTAAAACTCGCCGATTCCGGTCAATATCAGTTGGGTTCCGTAGAACCGAGATTGCAAGAAGCAGTCTATATTTTGGGAGCTGCCTTATTGGGGGTTCTAGAGGTTCGCAACGCAATCGATGTGATACACCTGACCAAGAATCTATGTGTGAACCTACTAAGTTTCCTTGGCATTCATGGCACGAGCAAAGATATGCTTGAGGCCTGTCATGACCTAACAAGTATGAAAAAGTGTGATGGCCTTCATCTGGAAAAGAGAGAGAAAGGAAAACATTGCTTAGGTCAACCAGCTATACTATTTGCAAGGAAGAGAAGGATAGCATGTTTGATTGTTAAAACAGTATAAATGTCCCGTCTGGCTACTACTCGAATATACAAGGAATAATAAACATGTACGAGAAGAAAATCACAAATTTGAAGTCACATGACTGCAAAGTGCTGATGACCCAACTGCTTCCGGTTGCACTGAGGGGTATTCTACCAAAGAATGTTAGGTTGTCAATCATAAAACTATGTGCCTTCCTCAATGCAATTTTGCGGAAGTCAATCCATCCAGACACTATAACAAAGCTATAGAAGGACGTTGCCCAATGCCTTGTCAGTTTTGAGTTGGTCTTTCCACCTTCCTTCTTCAACATTATAACCCATCTCCTGGTTCACCTAGTCAAAGAGATCATGATTCTAGGTCCTGTTTTTCTACACAACATGTTCCTATTTGAGAGGTTCATGGCAATCCCGAAGAAGTATGTTCGCAATCGTGCACGTCCAGAAGGATATATCGCAAAGGAATATGGAACAAAGGAGTTCATTGAGTTCTATGTTGACTTTATTGATGAACTAAAATCGATCGGTTTGCTTGAATCATACAATGAGGGGAAACTAAAGGGGAAGGGCACTCTAGGGAGGAAAGCATATATGAACATCAATGACACTATACTCTGCAAAGCACACTTCACGGTACTATAATGTTCCTCCTTGGTGGCTCCATATATCGATGAGCACAAGAACATTGTCAGGTCCAGCAACCCGGGGAAGTCTAAGGTCTGGATTACACGCCACCACATTGATACCTTTGTGACCTGGCGCAATGACATCTCATGGCAATGACATGAATGATGAACAGCTAGCATTTTTGGCTAGGGGACCATCTTGCTCAATTTTGAAATTCCAAGGGTACAAGATAAATGGGTACTTGTTTTATAGTCAATCCCAAGACAAAAAGAGCACTAACCAAAATAGCCGTGTCCGTATAGATGCAATAGACAACAATGGAAAAACAGCTATTATGGTGTCTTTGGGGAGATTTGGGGACTTGACTATGGACCTTTGAATGTACCTTTGTTTTGATGCCAATGGGTGAAGCTGACTAGAGGGGGAGTAACCGTAGACGACAAGTACAGAATGACAATAGTGGACCTCAACAAAACTGAATACAGTGATGAACCTTTTGTCCCAGCCAAGGATGTAACTCAAGTTTTCTATGTGAAGGACATGTCGAGCAAATCAAAGAAAGTTGCTAAGCAAGATGACGAGCCAAAGCGACACATAGTTCTATCAAGAAAAAAGGAAATTCATGGGAGTTGAGAACAAGACTGACAGATCTGAAGATTATGACCAGTTTGATGACATTCCACCTTTCTCAATGCAGCTTGACCCAAGCATCCTATTAAACAAGGTGGTCACTCCATGGTTACGGTTCGATCATAACCAAGGAACGTTTGTCAAGAAGAAGAATATTAATGTGCCAGTAGAGAATGATGTGTAATGTACTAGAAACAATAAATTAATTGTATTGGGTCGACATGCAATGTCAATGTGTCATATGAAATTGTTAATCTTTCATATTTGTATTGTACAATGTTAATCTTTCATGTTTCAGTGCATTAACTGAATTTCTAGGTATTTTCCACAAAACAAATATAGAAATACCAAATGGGCCCCGGAAATTCAGGAATTTGGGCATGAGCCCATGAGTCTATTTTTTGGTTCATGACTTCCTCGAAAATATATCAACTCATTTTAAGAATCCTATCATACACATTGTTCACAAACTGTAACATCCTCGACACACTTCTGTAGGACTTAGTGTGTTCTTTAAGGTTTGTGCGCTGAGAAATTTTGTTTGCTCATATAGGAAGTATATCATTTTTCAAACGTATTAAAACGCATATAGGCTGGCCTGGACGAGTTTGGACTTTTTTTGAGACCATTCACAATTTTTCATGCATTAAATAATTTTTTGAGATTTTTGCAAAAAAATACAGTAATACCTAAACGAGCTCTAGAAATTGAATTAATTATGAAACAATTTAATAAATATTTCATGTACGTACTATAGAACATGAAGTAAAGTCTAAACATTGTTATTCTAAATTTTTGCATGGATGAAACAAATTTGATTTGTGTTTCTTTGGGATTAACTAAGAAACTTACACTATAAAGAGTTATTGTAAACCTACTAATTGCGATTCATTTTGATAACTATTTCATATATCTATTACAGAACATGCAGCAAGTTACAAACACTATGTTTATGAATTTTTGCATGGATGAAATAAATTTGACTTGTATTTGAAATCAATGTAGAGGATTGTATATTATGTGGTTTGAGAGGAAAGGCATGAAAAGAAAATGGTGAAATAATGGAAAAGAGCCTTTAGTACCGGGCTTTTGTGAGGCCTGATATAAAATAGGCCTCTTTTTGGCCTCCCGCCATTATGCCTAGCGCACCCCCCTCAGTACCAGAACGTTGCTGGGCCCGGTACTAAATGGGCCCCTTTAGTACCGGACAAAATTAGGGCCCGGTACTAAAGGATCCATTAGAACCAGGCAAATTTAGTGCTCGGTACTAAAGCAGGGCTATACAGCGGCCAGTGTCGATCTCCCACAAATCACTTGGGCACTTCGATCTTCCTCTCAGTCGTAGCCGCCTCGTCCGGATTCCTCCACTGCCGCTGCTGCCGTCAATCTTCCTCATTGGCTGGAGCCCGCCTGAGGTCCTCCGCCGAGACCTCCATCGCCGATCGCCACCGTCATCCGCCTGCCCTCGCCGTGGCCCCTCCGCCGCCTCAGCACTATGTGGGGCCGGCGCTGTACGTCGTCCTCTCCGCGCCGCGCGGCCCCTGGCGTCCCCCGCCCTGCGTCGCGCGCCCCATGCTCCTCCGCCACTGGCCCCTCGTCCTTATCCGACGTGTCAGACCCCTCTCGTTGTCGTCTCTGCCGCCAGCGTTGTCCTCCTCTGCCACCAGCCCGTCCTCCACCGCTGTTGGCCCACGTCCTTCTCTCCACCACCGGCCCCTCATCCTCCTCTTCCACCGAAGATAATACGACAACCGTTCCCTGGCAATGGCACCAGAAAGCTTGTTGATATTTCTTACATCACGAATAAATCCGCAAGCATACGGAGTACCGCTGTAGCTTGCACCCATGAGTATTCAAGGGTATCGTATCCACAGGGAATGTGTGTGTACTAATCTTCTACTGGTTCGTCCAAGGACAACAAGAGTGAGTAGCTAGGGTAGAGAGGACTCCTAAGTCTTAAGGGTCTTCAGATAAGATAGGTTCAACCTCTACGTGCTTACCTCGGGCACTAGTTTACCGCTAGTCTGCCAAGGGCCTTCAGCCAACAGCTCTACGCCATACCCGGACAAGGAGTAATACAAAGGACGAACAGGGCGGTCACCACCTGCCGCCTACCTCTCAGTACTGTGGGGCACGAGTCAAAGAAAGGTAACCTCTAGTCTAGACACCACGTCTATGCTGGCGATTACTGCTCCAGCGCACACGCAGGACTAGAGCATTCGTCACAAGGACGAATGATGAACCCGCAAGCAAGTAAAGAAAGGAACCTACTTAACCAAGAGACTCACCACCGTAGGAGATCATGAACACTTACTTAGAGAAAAAAGCATCCGTCAAGGTACAAGACCATGGAAGAGCGCCGGCAGGCCGGTGCTTCCCCCAAACCACCCATCACTCTCTCCCTATTCTCTAAACACTACGGAGGTGGGGCTTCGCCTTGGAGTGGAGCTCTTCTCTTGTCTTGTGTGTTGTGTGAAATGGGGGTGCTCTACTCCTCATTTTATACTAGTGGGTGGCGGTACCCGGCCCTCCATGAATGGAAACCAGTCTTGGAGCCAAGGCGGGAGCACGGGAGAGCTTCTTGCCAAAAATGGGCACGAATGGGGGTTTCCTGGGGTCGGCTGAACCCCTAGTTGCTCCCCCTTGATGCCCTTTCGCCCGGCATCTGGTGGGTTTATCCTCCAAATATTCCCTAGGGGCACGCGGTGGATTGACCAGGTCTTGACTGTCGTGTGGGCCCTTTATCCCTTGTGCTTGTATGTTTGTTTGTCGGTGTGTCAAGCATGTTTTCTCCCCTTATGCACCTATTACTATCTTTTCATAACATTTCACCAAAGCTCATGGAAATAGTTAGTAATAATCCCTACCACTATGTTTGGTGTTTGTTATTGTATTAATTATTGGTTTAGTTGATGATAGGATTTGGTATTTAAGGACTGTCATCATGGATGTGGAGGTAAAGGCACACTTTGCGAAGCTGGAGCCCGAGAAGAAGCAAAGGATCGATCAAGGCACCATGAAGTTCTTTCTTGAATAGGGTAAGCCTCTACCTCCAAAAAAAAGATATTGGAATACGACCGCACTCTCATAAAGGCCAGCGAGAGACATGCACAGGAAAAGAAGACAGGAAAGCAAGTTGCTCAGCTCGTACAACAAGCAAAGCAATTCGTTGCACCACTGAAGGTGCTTACAGAATATCATCAGCATGTCCATGAGTTTGTACATACTGGTAGGGATTATACATGCTTTTTCCATCAAGATACCCTTGACAAGTCCCTCATGAGCATCTGGATTCTAAGAGTTCATTTAATTTTTTTCACTAAATAATAATGTTATATATTTTGTTTGCAAGTCTCATCCCTCTTTTACTATGTTTCTTGTAGTATGAAGATCTGTCACTGTCGGCTCAATGGATTGTACAAGTACGGCTTAATGGACCCTCAAAATCATAAACAAGGATAGCCTTCGGAATAAGCCAATTAGGACAGGAAAGAACATGTATCATTTCATGGATAAGCAAAATTGTGTGGAAATGATACTTTTTCCATACAATTTTGAGTGAGTTATTCTTCTTTTTTTTGTAACGTTCTTAGTTATATTCATTTCCTTTTAGAGTTCGTAATTTATGTTAATTATATGTCTTTGCGTTTACTGCTTTCATTGGATACTTTTTGTCATATGCATTGATCAAAGTATGGTCTACATGCTAGACTCTCATAGAAGACCACAGAGCGCTTACCAAAGTCTCATAGACACGTTTTAGCAAGTATGGAAGAAATTCCGTCGAAATCATCCAGGTGAATTCAAGGAGACACTATTTCAAAATTGATTTTCAGGTACGTATTCAAACTGCACGTTTCTTGTCATTTTTCTCCATACCATTTTTATTTTCTAATTAACTTTTCCACCCAAAAAGTGCTTGGGCCGAGAATCTGAAAATAATCTTTGCGGATACTACGTACTACACAACCTTCACGGCCTCATTGGTAGCTCCCCTGCAACAAAGGATGAGTTTAAAGTATGTTTCTATTGTTAATTATCTGTAACTTTTGTTATTTTCTATTTGACACCGACTAAGTCTTATTTCTTACAACAATATGTTTCTCACGTATAGATGATGGAGCTAAGGGATGGAGTACTGCTGGCGGACCGAATCAGAGCAGTTCAAGAGCAGCTTTGTGGATTCATTTACGAGCAGGTCATAGATCTTAAGGGAAAATTCTATTATGACGGCTCCAATATAAACGTGTGCCGCTCTGATGACTCTGAGTGATGTAATATATTGGATGTGTGTAATATATAATTAATGTATATTAGTTTATTTATGAGTTTCTCAAATTTACATATGTCTGTACAGTAGCCTATAGACATAGGTAGGACTACAAGTACGAAAACAAAAACAAAAGGAAACAAAAGAAAACAAAAAAGTAACCATTCGTACCGGCTGGTAAAACTAGCTGGTACTAAAGGGGGTGGTTGCTGCGCCAGCGCACCCGCCCTTTAGTACCATTAGTATTGAAAGGCGGCCTTTAGTATCGGGCGTTGCACCCGGTACTAAAGGGACTCTTTAGTTCCGAAATCCAAGTAGCGGACAGGGATCCGGTACCAAAGGGCAAAGGGGTTCAAGATCGGCACTAGTGGCTCTTTCTCCAGCCGTGGAAGCTCTTTCACCAGTGGGCCTAAAGGGATTGCCAAAAGAAGGCCAGGTTGGGGCGGGGGCGTCACACACAACTGTGTTAGTGGAGGGCGGGGACGTGGGGTAACGCTTGAGCAGCGGGAGCTGGGCGGCCGGCGGCATCGGGGAAGCATCGCGAGGAAGAGGTGGGGACGAAGCCGGAGAGCTAGCAGACTGCTTGTCTGATTTGGGTTGAGGAGGAAGAAGATAGAAGAGAAAGAGATGGAAAGAAGATGGGGAGTGGGCGGTGGACGACCGCTTGACGCCCAGGCGGAGGCGAGCAGCTCCAGGCAACCAAGGTTATTAGGAAATTTTTAATACCGATATTAGATGCATTAGGCACCTCATTCTATTTCACAATCGTCGGCTGTGATGCGTGCATAATTATATTGTGTTGTAGATGCCAGCTGCCAAAGATGACTTCAAATATAGTCAATGTTCAACGGTGCGTTAAAAATTCTGTAGATTACGAAAAAAACAGAACCATGTGAGTTATAAGGCCATCTCCAACCCTTCAAGTAGGATGGTTTCCATGGCATTAATTAGACCGCCACATAGGATGTTTAGCTTATGTGGCACTATATTAAATAAAAGAGAGAGTGAAAAGAGGAAGAAACTGGGTCTCATGCAAGACCCAGTGTCAATATGAGAACCAATGCACTAGACACCACCAAATTATGCATTAGAAAAGAGTAGTGTCCTCATGATAATTAAACAACAACTATGATTGGTAGAGAGAGGAGAGAAAATAGGTGAGTAAGTATTAATTATGGACCCACATAAAGAAACTATGCATTGAGGGTTGTGATTTATAAGCATGGTGTCTTGCTTATTTGTCAATATAGATACTATCTATAGACACTATGGGTTGTTGATGGCCTAAAAAACATGCACTACAGGATTGGACACATTTGCCGTGTGCCAGGAGCACACGACAAAGTCCAATAAGCACACGCAGTGGCGGAACCAGGAATTTCAAGTAGGGGGGGCCGGCCGAACATAATTGACACCTCATAGTACATATAAGCTTAACCATTTTTTTCTCAAAGATTATAATCACAATTTTGGGGGAAAGGAGAAAAATAATAGTGAAACTAGAATATTTTTTGAAGGAACCAGAATTTGGATTTCCATGTAGACAAAATTTTATATGGAGAAATGCTTTGCACACGAACTAGTTGCACTCTACCATATGACTTTGTAGCATATAAGCCACCTGCTAATGTATCTACTATGGTTTCTACGACCGCAAACTCTTTCTTCATGAAAAGTAATGTCAAATGTCTTCCATTTCTACGTATTTCTTGTTTGATGTTGACTAGCTAGCTGGACACCTTGTCATGGCATTTGCATCTTGTCCCATGAAGATGCAAATTCCGAGTCTGAGCCCAATAATTGGGACAATAATGTTACCTAAATTATATGGAAAGGAGAGAGGAAAACAGACTCTATTTCATTCTTTCTCGTGACCCATCCATGCATAGTTCATCGCTGCATCAATTATCAGCTGGAGGAGTAAAAGACTCTCATCTCGGCATTGCAGAGAGGCAGGGAGACGAAGTGGCACAAAAACTGAGTCTAACTCTTCCTGTTGTGCCTAGTAGCAGGCTCTCTCTGACTCTCTCTATATATATTTTTCCTAGCTCAGACGCTCCTGCAGATTGAATGCTTGTCTTGCTCTGCAGGTAGGAGGCTGCAATGATTATGATGACACTGTGTAGCTATTTTTTTTTTACTTTGTAGTATACACAGAACATGCAGTGTTGAAAATTTTTCATCTTGTTAGGGGGGACCGGGCCCCTGCCAGCCCCCCTTGGTTCCGCCGCTGAGCACACGGCAACCTGTTTGCCGTGTGCAGCACACAGCAACACACTCACGGTAAATAGGCGCCGGCAAAGCTGTGTTTGCCGTGTGCTCAATATGACACACGGCAAATTTTTTTGGCCTAACGTCCAATTAACGCTAATGGCACTGTTTGCCGTGTGCCCTGACGGTGTGGCACACTATAAACACGGCCATATTTGCCGTGTGCCAAGCCAATGCACATGGCAAACAGGGCGATGTTTGCCATGTGCCACGGTCATTGCAGACGGCAAACACTGTCCTGTTTGCCGTGTGCCAGGGTAAATGCACACGGCAAACAGGTATACAGGGAAGCCAGGAAAGGCTGCTTTGCCGTGTGCTATGGTAAATGCACACGGCAAAGCGACCAAATTTCAAAAATTTTTTTGATTCTGCTCGTATATGGTACCCCAAAACATCACAGGCAGTTCATAATAAACATTACACGCATTTCATATATCACAATAACCATAAGCCACAAAAGTCCACACAAGTCATACAAGTCCATACAAAGTCCATATGAATCCATACGAGTCCATACAAAGCCATACGAGTCCAAACAAAGCAAGTCACTATGGCGGCAGCGGCGGCGGCTGATGTGGCGGCCACGTCAAGTGAGACATCAAGTGAGCCGGCCGCTGAGGCGGCGGCCAGTGAGGCGGCTGAAGAGGCTGAGGCCACTGAGGTTGAGGCGGCCACGGAGGCGACATGTCTGGATTGATTGGCCCATCATTGGATGCCGCCGATTGATTCTGCAAATAGGTGAAAAGATTACATTTTAGCTTCATCCTAAGTTCTTAGTCATTGTAGTTGTTCTAAGTCATTAGTTGAAATTAAGTTTACATTTATCCATCATTCAAAGTTCTAAGTTAGGAGCATTCCAACTAAGTCATTGTATCTTTATCCTAAGTTCTTAGTCACTGTAGTTGTATCCTAAGTCATTGTAGCTTTATCCTTCATTCCAAGTACTAAGTCGCTATAAGAATTGAAACTACAAGATTGTCAAGTCACTCATAAGAGTAGGAGTAGCTGCTCGAAGTGGAGGTGGTGGTGGACTGAATTGTGGCGGCGAATGACCTATCGCCGCGCCCAGACTTTGCATGTACTGAAGCGCCTGCTCCAGTCTCAGGCGATCAGCCTCCTGCCTCTGCTGATACTCTTGCTCCATCCTCTCTCGCTCGGCCTGCCACCTCGCCGCCATCTCCTGCTCCCATACTTTAAACTCTGCGTCCATCTGGGCCTACAATATTTGATCCAAGGGTTAGAATACAACGCAAAGCAAGCATATGTAAAAATCATTTAATGAACGTTGTGTAAAACATAAATAACTTGGAGTGCCTCCATCTGGGTCTATGTAGAGTTTGGCCGTGGGCGTATGGCCAGGCTTGAGTCGGTGCTCCTAGCTCGAATCTGCGAAAGTGTGGAAGTACTGGCCGTGTCGAGTGAGCTATCGGCAAGATAGAACTGGCCATGCTTCTTGCCTCCTCCCACCCTCATGACGATTTCTCCATCAATGGGCTGCGTGCTCGGATCGAACTCCGGCCCATGGACCTGCCGTGCCATCTCGGTGTAATCAGTCTGGCGGCTGTAGATGGATGGATTGCTATACGCCTCTGGCGGGTCCTCCGGGTTGTAGGTGACATCGGACTTCGCCTTCCCCTTGAGGGCCAAAGCATATGCCTGGAGCTGGCTACAAGGCAAGCCACCATGTGCCGCCGACTGCGAAAAAAAGCAAGATGATTAGAAATTATACAGAATTAAGCATTGGAATAAATAAATGAATTCACGTACCCAGGTAGCCCCGTACTGGGTGAGGTGACGGTTGCCTTGATGGTGTGGTGCACCTGGCATCATCAAACGCCGCTGCCGGCAAGCGTTGTGCATCTCCACCCAACCCTCCACGCACCACTTGTCCACCATCATTTCCTAGCATTGAATATTTGTGGCTAACCACCACGGAGGCACCTGCACGCGCGTCATCAATTACATGACATATAAGAAAATCAAATGGAGCGTACTGCATCTCAGAAATGTTATATATTTATCAAAATGAATTGTTCCCAGGTCAGCCTCATGTTTCTCACAACCTCTTTCTTGACCCGCTGTCCGTGTAATCGCTGTATGTTATGATGGCCTGGATGCGCGCCTCATAATGCATATCCGCCATCAGCTTGTAACAGGCCGTGTTAGCCACCGCGACCGCCCTTGCAAGCGGTACTCCCTCCTCCAATCTGTAAAAATCCTGCACATATACGTGATGTCATTATTTCAATAAATGTCTGATGAATGTGATGTATTGAGGAATGTAGTGTGAGGAGGACTTACCCACAGTTCGTTCAACACCCGCTGCGCCTTGTTTGAAAATATCCGGCCTTCCCGATCTACTGCATCGTCAGCGGCGATGTAGTGCTCCCACAATGATGCCGGCTGATTCTGGCCGGCAATCTGCATCACGCTAGGGAAGTGTAGCTTGCAGAGCAGTCCCAGAATGCCATTAGGAATGTGGTTGTGACCACGTGGACCGATACCTGGAGCGACGGTCACAAAGTTCCTGCACAAGTGATTAAGATAAATTAGTAGTTTCAATTGTGATTTTTAACATATCAAAAGAAAAAGTAGTCATAACATATAAAGTTACTTACCTTTTCCCGTCGGGTCGAATAATCGGCCGTCCCTCTAGAGGTATTGGTCGCTCCGGGAGCCTAGAGGGGCCTCGCAACCAGACACGAGGTATGGCGCCTGCCTCCGCCCCCTCGTGCTCCTCGTCCCCCTCCTGCTCCTCCGCCCCCTCCTGCTCCTCGTCCCCCTCCTGCTCCTCCGCCCCCTCCCTGCTCCTCCTCCTCCTCCTCACTAGGGCCGTGCGCCTCAGGCACCTCGTCCTCAGACGACGACGGGGAAGGTACAGGCGAGGGTGACCTCCTGCTCCTCCCCCTCGTCCGTCGAGCCATGCCGGAGTCCTCAACTGCTGCAAGCGCCGATGAACTCGCTTGACCCTTCCCTTTTACCTTCGCTCTCCCTCGAGTCGTCCGGGAGGATTCACCGCTCCCGCTACCTCTGCAGAGCACCTCCGTGAGCGACCTCATCATAGCTCTGCCGCCCCCACCATCTTTGATCAATCACCTGCATTCGAAAAGAGTAAACCAATCAGTACATTTATTAGAAATTAATTAGTACAACTAATAAATAAATTAGCACAACTAGTAATATAAACAAAACATAGTATTACAGCTAGTAAATTAATTAGTATGAAACTTACATGTATTAGAAATATTCATCGTGATCAGGATTAGCTGGATCATATGTCTCATCATCGCTATCACGTGTGTCATTACAATCAACACCGTGCTCCAAAGGAGGTTCGTTGTCATCATCACTGTCATTGCCTAAATGTAATCGCTCAAGTAATTCTACGTCCTTCAAATTATGAACCTCATCCCCAGGATTAGCTGGATCATATGTCTCGTCATCGCTATCACTTTCATTGTCAACTTCCATTCCGATGGCTTCGGTTAAGTCTATCTCAAATCTCCCTTCTAGCCCATCTTCTTGAAAGAACTCACCGGCATATGTGTTCAGGTCTATGTTGTAGTCTTCGTTGTTTGGGACAGGCAGTTTACCGTGTGGCGATACCTTGTACACAACATCCCAACCCTTGAGACGTTCATCGGTTTGGCATGGGTAAGAGAGATAATAGACTTGTGTGGCCTGTTGAGCCACAATATAAACGTCATCTCCTTTGTACACAGACGACTGTTGAATCTCGACTAGACCAACATTCGGGGTCCGTCTCACAGCTTGAGGATCAAACCAATGGCATTTGAGTATGACAGGTTTAAGGGGAATGGAACCATGAAATGTGAGTTCATATATTTCTTCGATTCTTCCGTAGTACTCGAGCCCATCGTCTCCTGGGGTAAAAACTCCAGTATTTGTGGTTTTTTGATTGGGCCGACTCTGCTCATGCCTTGTTGTGTGAAAGCGATATCCATTCATGTCATAAGCGCCAAATGACTTGACCCTATAGGCACAACCATTGGCAACCTGTCGCAACTTAGCACTCATAGACGTATCGTTTTGGGCCTGCAAGTTCAAGTTCAAGCAGGATAGTAATGTCGTATTATTCTTACATACGAGCAATTTGTAATGTGATACTACGAACGAGCTAAATTGGACATTACCTTCTGTTTGAACCAAGAAATGAAACCAGGTCTTCCATTTCCCGCACCATGTCTAAGAAGGCTCTCAGCTTCTTGTTGTGTAGGTGGCCTTGATGGACACCAGAATTGCACATGAAATTTCCTGTACCAAAGAGGACCAATGGGGTTGGATGCAGAATTGGAAGTATTCGAATACTAAATGTTCATTGAGAACTTACTGTATGTACGGTTGGACATCGGAAAGGTTGGTCAACACATATAGCATGATAGTGTGCCACTCTTCAAGATTCAAGGTCTTGATGGTCGCATCACTTGCACTTCCAAGTTGCCCTCAGAAAAGACTGAGATTCGATTCATCTTCCCCAGCATTGTAACGGGGGGGGGGGCGGAGGGTGGATTATGGACACTAGGAAGGTTGTCAGCATAGTATTTTGATGTGAAGTTAGACACCTCCTCCAGAATGTATGCCTCTGCAATGGAAGCTTCAATTTTGCATTTATTTTTACATTTAGTTTGAAGAACCTTTTGACATCTCTCAATTGAATAGCACCAACAGGCCTGCACGCCCCCCCCATTCGTGCCTCGTACAGGAGGTGCAAAATCATATGCTCCATCGGATTGAAGAAGCCTGGTGGAAAGATCTTCTCCAACTTACAAAGCAACACAGGTGCCATTCTTTCCATTTCTTCAATCACTGTCAGAGATAACTCCTTAGCACAAAGCTGGTGGAAGAAAAAGCTCAACTCTGCTAGCACTTGCCAGACATGATCAGGGACATAGCCTCGAACCATCACCTGAAGAAGCCGCTCGATCCATATGTGGTAGTCATGACTCTTAAGCCCGTTAATTCGTATAGTAGACAAGTTCACTCCTCTACTCAGATTCGCTGCGTACCCATCAGGGAACATTAAGGGTACGTTTGGTTTGGCTTTTGGCTGTGGCTTTTGTTTCCAAAAGCCAAAAGCTGAACCAAAGGGGCCAAAAGCCCATATATGCTTTTGGAAAAGCCAACTTTTGCCTAGTATAAATCCAAAAGCACCTCATCCCCTTGCTTTTGCTGGTTTTTGGGTCCAGAAATTACCCATCTGCCACTCATAAGTTACATACCAATTCATTTTCTTTTTTTTCCTCCTGTCCGCTCGCGTCTCCCTCTCGTAGTCCCAAAAGCCACAGCTGTTCCACCAAATGGCTTTTGGACAGCTCACAGCTACTTTTTTCACAGCCCACAGCTCACAGCTACTTTTTGAAAAGCTACAGCTCAACCAAACACACCCTAAGCCTTGGAACCATACTAGTACTTCCCTCCTTTGGGCCGGGGTCAGGCAGAAATTGGCCTTAGGCTTTTTCCATCTCTTGCCATCTTTGGGAGGCGGAATGTCGAACTTTGGTCTATTGCATAACATAGCTTGATCCACTCTAGCCTTAACGTTATCCTTTGTCTTATCAGGAATGTCCATGATTGAACCCCAGGATGCCTCGGCGACATTCTTTTCGGTGTGCATCATATCAATGTTATGTGGAAGAAGAAGGTCTTGCATATAGGGAAGCCTCCACAAACCACACTTTTGCGCCCAGGCATGTTGCTCACCATATCCCACAAAACCACCACCTTGTTCATTGATCACGAGAGCGTCTAAATGAGCATGAACCTCGGCACCTATCATAATGTGTGGTGGACGGTCTTTAACTTCGACACCTTTTGTAAAGTTCTTCTTATCTCGTCTGAATGGATGCTCCAGAGGGAGGAATTGTCAATGTTTGTCGAAGGAAGAATACTTGCCACCCTTCCTCAACCAAATGAACCTCAGAGCTGCCTTGCATATTGGGCAAGGAAACTTCCCGTGGACGCACCAGCCGCAGAATATCCCATACGCCGGCATGTCATGCAGGGAGTAGTGGTACCAAACATACATTCTGAAGTTTGTCTTTGTAGCTTGGTCGTATGTGCAAATCCCTTCATTCCAAGCATCGATCAAATCATCAATCAAAGGCTCCATGTAAATACTCATATTATTCCCCGGGTGTTCAGGAATTATCAACGACAAGAATATGTTCTGTCGTTGAAAGATAACGCCGGGGGGAGGGGGGGAGAGAGATTGAGGGGGATAACAAACACGGGCCAACAAGTGTAAGAGTCAACTGACATTCCATAAGGATTGAACCCATCTGTCGCCAGGGCAACACGTATATTACGAGCTTCATCAGCTTTATCACGATGAATCCCATCAAAATGGGTCCATGATTCAGCATCGGATGGATGTACAAGCTTCTCAGGTTTGTATCGAGTTCCCTTTTTGTGCCGTGTCATCTGTTTCACAGATTCCTCGGTCATGTAAAGCCTTTGGATCCTCGATATGAACGGAAGGTACCGTAGGATTTTCACGGGGACCGCGAGCTGCCTCTTCTGACCATCACCAGAATCTACCTCCACGTACCTAGAGGATTTACACTTTGGACAGTACTTTGCTTTCGCATGTTCTTTCCCAAATAAGACGCATCCCTTGGGACAAACATGTATCATCTCATATGGCATCTTAAGTGCACGAAGGAGTTTTTGTGCCTCATACATGTTCTTTGGCAGAATGTGACCTTCCGGAAACAGGCTACCAAAAACTATCATCATAACATTGAAGGCGTCTCGACTCAGGGCAAACTGGGACTTCACGGCCATTAGGCGCGCAATGGCATCCAATTGTGAAACCTTGGTATGCCCGTGAAGGGGTTGCTGTGCTGCAGCCAACATGTCGTAATACGCCTTCACGGTTGGCTCCGGCTCATCCTCCCTACATCCTTCATCAAAGTGTGCTTCATGAAAGTCATCTAACATTTCTCCTACCCCGGCATCAGAATCATATTCCTCAATGCGCTGTCTCACGACCTCGTCTCTCATACGACTGCCTTCACCATGGAAGGTCCACCAGGTATAGTCTCTCGTAAATCCATAATTGCAAAGATGTTGTGTCATGTCTTCCTTTGTTTGTCGACGCGTGTTCCCTCATTTGCTGCAGGGACACCAAGTGGTCTTGGCTCCTTTAAGCTTTGCAAATGCTCGATTCAAGAAAGACTCGGTCTTCTGAATCCAATCCACGGTCAAGTCACCCCCACGTTTCCAGCCCATGTACATCCAAGCACAGTCATCCATCTTCTATAATATCAGTGAGTAATGTAAAAGTCATTTGCATCTACACGATGTCTATAGTTTCTAATGGATGAAGATAGGTCCTAATCCCACCCAAGGATGCGTAGCGGGGGTAGGTTTCCATGGTCTACTCCGATTTGGGACAGAATTTCGGCAGCACCTCCCTGTTGTTCTCCAAATACATGTCCCAGCAGGGAGATTGTGTATCTGGAGAACAATGGGGAGGTGCTGTCGAAATTCTGTCACGGATCAGAGTAGACCAAGGAAACCTACCCCCGCTATGCATCCTCGGGCTGTCCAAATAATGTGGACAATTCGAAACAGATACGGCCATAGATATGCACAGTTCTGCATATTTCCAACCGTATCTCTTTCGAACGGGAGACGCCTAACTGGGTTACGTGATCTACGAACAAGATACTCCGGCGGGATCGTGGTGCTTACGGTGGGTCGACAGTGTAGGCGTGGCCGGCATGGTGTGGACTCGCGAGAGTGGTCGGCTCCGGCTCCGGCTCCGGCTCCGGATCTTCGTCGAACAGGTCGGCGATGTAGGCGTGCCAGGCGAAAAGGTTGCAATAGCCTCTCCTGCAAAATGTGATTTCAGCTAGCTCCACTTAAGCAATACTAATTCATGCCTAGCAATATCAATCTCCATGCCTACACTTAATTGCTCAACAATTCACAAATCAATCCAATCTAGAGAATTCAAGAATGNGCCCGGCCAGGGTGGCGGCATGGCGGCACGGCGGCGCGTGTGTGCTCTATGTGTGTGTGCGGCGCTTGTGTGCATGTGTGCGGCGCGTGTGTGCAGTCCGAAAGGGATAACGGTCAGACCGTTTGCCGTGTGCCAGATCGGCGGCACACGGCAAACGTTGCTTGTTTGCCGTGTGCCCCCGATCCGGCACACGGCAAACACCTATTTGCCGTGTGCCGCACAGGGGCACACAGTAAAGACTGTTTTTCTTTTTTTTTAATCTGAACAACTCAAAAATTGATCGAGTATTTAACGTTTGCATAACTTAGTCATATTTTTCACATTGCCAAAGTGACTCTATAATTCATGTTCGATGATTATAAGCGAAAAAATTTATTATTTCATGCGTTTCAAGTTCAAATTCAATTTATATCAAATAAATTGTTTCCATAACGTCTTTAAGTTAATTTGATTGAATGTACCTTACATACCTTGCCAAAGTCACTCGACAATTCATGTTTGATGATTCTATGCAAAAAAATTCTTTATTTTATGCAGTTAGATAGCTCAATTTCAATAAATACCACACATTGGATATTGTTTACATGAAAAAGAAAATAAGAATTATCAAACGGATCTGAAAAATAACCAAATTTTGGCATGAAACAATCTAAGTTGTGTGTTGCATATGCAAAAAGTTTTGAAGTAAAACCACAATTCTACCGTCACTTTGCTTCAAAATCATAACAATTCTTTCTCAACTCTATGGATCTTCTTCGGAGATGCTTCGATTTGTAAAGAGCATGCGTGACAAGTTGTGTGAAACCTTCTCAATTTTTTACCACAGCCTCCACGTATGAAATCATGATATCATGATAAATTTTATGATTTTCAGAGTTTGTTTGCTTTTTATAAAATTTTAAAACGATTCGGCCACACGTTCCTGGTCATGGTTCGTGAGCTACTTATTCGAAATGCCATTCCATTTCATGGATACGGCATCACATTGGACTCAACACCATGAATATCATTTTTCAAATCATTATAATCCATTATTGAAAACACTTGCAGTTCAAATTTGCATTATCGGCGAAAAATCAATCTAATGAAATTAAATGACTAAATATAGCAAAAGTACCGAGAAACACACTAAAATTTAATATAGACACGACGTCAAGTAAGTGGTTAGAAGAAAAAGTTGGGAGGGCTAAATCAAAATTTTTAAAAACATTTTGCATAAAACACACAGCAAAGATTTAGTTTTGCCGAGTGTTCCCTCAGGCACACGGCAAACTCTGACGGCCGAGGGACGGCCGTCGCTGGAGCTCATATTTGCCGTGTGCCTGACGCACACAGCAAACATGTGTTTTTTACCATGTGCTTGCGTTTGCCGTGTGTTGCTCATACCAGCACACGGCAAATACCCAGTTCGCCGTGTGTTTTGAGTTTGCCGTGTGCTTTATTTTAGGCACACGGCAAAAGGGATGTTTGCCGTATGCCGTGTGCCCGACATAATGCACGCGGCAAACTGCCTAGCACACGGTAAACCAGCAGTTTCCGGTAGTGATGGACTGTCAAGTTAAATTAGTGTTAGATAATCTTCCCGATCTCTGCAACCAGAAAAAATAAAGTTTATCTTCCAACTTCCATGATCAAGCAATATATTTTTTGTGTAAGTCTCGGATTGCCAGCAAATAAGAACAGTATCCCAATTATCTAAAAAAATAGAACAATATCCCAACGCGATATTATTGTCTACACTGGCGTAAGTTTCTCTTTATAATTGCTTGTTGGCGATTTGACTTTGGGGGCACTACGGGAACCCGGCTGTTTGCCGAGTGCCAGATGCACTCGGCAAAGGCCGAAATGCACTCGGCAAACACTTTGCCGAGCGTTACACTCAGCAAACAGCACTCGGTAAACAGTGACTCGGCAAAGAGCTGTTTGCCGAGTGTCTTTTCTCGGGCACTCGGCAAACCCTTTGCCGAGTGCTATTTGGCACTCGGCAAACAGCCGGTTTCCAGTGCTCAAAAAAACCGAAAATAATAGCAAAAAAAGTTTATTCCAATGTGGGAAGGACTCCGCGACCTCTCTCTCGCGCGTCGCAAGTCGCACCATTTTTCGCAAAGTCGCAAGTCGCACCATTTTTCGCGGAAAATTCACGCGCTATTCGGTCGGCGGGATTCGAACCCGCGACCTCTCTCTCGCGCGTGACCTTCTCTACCACTGCACCACACTCTCATTTGTGACTAGATATTGTTTTGATTCCTACCGTATTATACTAAACTGAGTGTAAATTACTTGTTTGAGGCCCTAAATGATTTCAAATTAAAAACTTGTCAACTACAAAGTTTTATAACTTTTTGAAATCTACAAGTTTTATTTTGGTAGTTTCTCCATCCGAGGTCATTTACAAAATTTGAATTTCAAATTTGAGAACATTCACACTTAGTTTTCGTTGACTATATGATTTCAAATGAAAAAGTTGTCAACTACAAAGTTTCATAACTTATTGTGATCTACAACTATTATTTTGACTGTTTTTTCATCCGAGGTCGTTTGAAAAAACTCAAATTTTAAATTTTGAGAACTACAAACGTACTTTTCATTAGCAAAACAAATTCAAATTAAAAAATTTTAAACTACAAAGTTGTATAACTTCTGAAGATCTACAACTTTGATATATAACATTTCTTCATCCGATGTAGTGAGAGTAACATTGTTCACAAATCTTATAGATCTCTCTTATAGTTTCAGGAAACTCTACGAGAGATCTAGATTTTGTGAACAATATTCATATGAATTTGTCGAATGAAGAAATGACCAAACTAAAAGTTCAGCATCTTGAGAAGTTATACAACTTTGTAGTTCAAAACTTTTTAATTTGAATTGATTTACTACTTCAAAATGTGGTTTTAATTATGACTTTGCCGAGTGTCAAAAAAAACACTCGGCAAACAGGACCTTTGCCGAGTGTCAAAAAAAAACACTCGGCACAAAGAATATCTTTGCCGAGTGTTTTTTTGACACTCGGCAAACCCTATTTTTGCCGAGTGTTTTTTTTTTTGCCGAGTGTTTTTTGAAAAACACTCGGCAAACAAGTTGTTTGCCGAGTGCCCGAAAAAAAACACTCGGCAAACATGAAGACACTCGGCAAACTTGGGATTTCCCGTAGTGGGGTATAACAACTAAATGTATGTTTAGGATAAAAAAAGGACCTATTCTAGAATGAAAATAAAAGACATTTTGATGAGGTGGTGTCATGTTACCTTACATTTTTATGCACTCAGAAACTGAACATTGATTTATATATTTTCCCAATAAAAATTATATAGGCACATAGATGCAAATTGCTTTGAAGTTATCGAACAATAGAGCAATGATGAGTAACAAACATGCAGAACTAGGCTGCAATGCACTAGAAGGCCACCAACAGAAATTTTGACGTGCAGACAGAAAGACGATGAACAAGCTGAACCGAAGAGATCCGAACATGAGTTACTCTTGGATGGATCAGTGCCGCCTGATGAAGCTCTTGATGGTATCAACAAGCTCCTTGGTCCTATTCGCCGTGAGCTGGTCGGACTTCACCGCGAAGAAGTTGAGGTAGAAGATATGCCCAACATCCCCTGGACTGACCACCGTCTTCACCTTCTTCCCAACGCGTTCCATGGCCTTCCCGTAATCCACCTGCGGATCATGGAGCAAGTCCTTCTCCGCAACCACAGGAGCAACGGCGGCATCCGTACATCTGCCACGGCCATGGCTGCCAGCTCCGGCGACGTGTACAGGCTGTCCTTGTTGACACCCAGGGGCAAGCCGAGCGCTAGGAGCTTCTCGATCATCTCCGGCGTCAAGAACAGACTCGGTGGGTTCTCGATCTCTGACCGGCTCTTCTGCTCCCGGGCGAATCCTGGGTGGAGAAGCACTCCGCCGGCGAGCCTCACCGGGTGGAGAGCTCCTGGCTTGTCCTCACCGGCGCGGGCTACCACGAGGTGAACGAGGTTACCGCCGGAGCTGTCGCCGATGAGGAACACGCGGGAGAAGTCGGCGGCACGACGGAATTGTTGCACGACAGGAGTGTGTCGACCGCCGTAGACGTTCCAGCCGCACGCCACGTCGCGGAGCCAAAGGAGCGAGGGGGAGGTACACGGAGACTATGCCGGCGACGATGGCGGCAGGGAGGCGGTGCTCAGGCCCGAGGGGGAGGTACACGGAGACTATGCCGGCGACGTCGAGCTCGGCGGCGAGCGGGCGTAGAAGTTGTGGTAGAGCGCCCATAAGGCGCGGGAGACGCAGAAGCCGCCGCCGTGGAAGTGGACGAGGACCGGACGCCGGTGCGGCGGCGACTTTGCAGCTGCCTCCGGGAGGTAGAGGCGGACGTCGACGCCGTGTCCCGTGGTGATGTCGTGGACGGTCAAGCCGCCGCGTGGCTCCGCGTAGGGCGGGACGTCCGCGGTCAAAGGCTCGGCTCCCGGCGGGGTCAGCCGCTCGACGGTGCCGTCGGAGTAGACGCGGATCCATCCCGTGACTTCCACGACCACACCGTCCTGTTAGAGCTGGCCTGCGCCTTGGTAGTCGGCGGCTCGGCGCCACTTGAGCCATTGCCAGGGAAGCGAAGAGAAGTAAGGAGCACCAGCTTCGATGGAAGCCCATTTCCGCCATTGATGGCAATGCACGGTGCGAGTTTGCTGGAACGGAATGGTACGGTGCTTTTAATGGGATGCCATGAAGCTGGAGCCTGGATATCACTACGCGTTGACTGCTGACTATGAACAGATCGAAGATGTCATTTTATATAATTACAGGATATATATCGTTATCAAGTAGCATTATCAATCTTAGTTATATTATTGGTTGTTCGAGTGCAATACTAAAGTATTATGGACAAGTTGGAGTGCACAACTTGGCATGTAATGTCAACTTTAGAACAATTAAGAAACGTGTTGAGGTTAACTGTCTGGATTTTACAAATTGATGTGCGAATAAGTTATGAATTACTAGGGTTTAATTTCATTTGTATGTGGAGCTTACGCTGAAAGTAGATGCATGGATCTCCTTCCGTAACTTTCCGATTAGTGTAAATGACCTATATATATAGGAGAAAAGTTATACCAGCTTGTTAGAGTTTTTACCCAGTACAATTTTTAAACCACCTGTTCTACAACCTACAGTGTATAATTTTGAAGTGGTTGAAGATTTTTTACGTTCCAATCATCTTTTCAAGCGTTAGGTAAACATTTTATATAGTGTCTAATAGCATCACAATTCTAATCCTGAGGTACCAGATCCCAACCTGCTGGCTGCACGAATTTGAGCAATTTCCTTTGACTGCAAGAGTGGCTGCTAAGTGCTACTAACTGCCAAGTGTCAAACCACATGTTATCATGCCAAAATTCAATAGATATTGCCTCTTTCTCCAAATGGAGCTTTTAGATAAGGCAAGTAGCTAATACTACTCATAACAAATCACTACAACAGCTGCCAGCAAACTATCTATTCAATTCAACATAAAGGGACCGTGGCACCATAAAATGGGGGGTTTGAATTAGCTAGGTGTTCTTAAAATTAAGACTCCAAGCCCACATAAAAAATATATCCTAATTTTATCTAGATGTGCACTAGATTTTTGATGTGTTGCTATCTCTACAGTGAAAGACTCACCTTAGGTTCCAATCCTATCAGCTACACAACATGAATGAGTCAAAGGGACTACCCACAACATGAATGGGTCTCCGTTTGGCCTCGCGCTACTGACCTCCGCCGTCTTCACAATGGTACAACTTCGGCAAACCATCAAGCGTCTCTCCTCCATTGCACAACCATTGGCGTCCTCTTCACGAAGCTTTATTGGAGAGTCTCGCAAGACTACAACAGCTCGGATTTACAACACTTAGTGCGTACAAGCACTAAGAGAAAAGAGATATGCAAACCTTACTAAACACTAGGCTGAACCATAAAGCAAAGTGCTAAGCGTCTAAACTGGCAGTAATCAAAGCCTAAGCCTTTTTGCTAATTGACTAATCTTTCGTTAAGCACTTTGGTGGATAGAGCACATGAAATGGTGAATTTCAACACCCAATAGCTTCCCCAAGCTCTAACACACATAAAATGGCCGGGTGGAGGGCTATTCATAGCCACAACCAAAGAAACTAGCCATTAGCTAGCCGTTGGTGCTTTTCTGCGTATCACCACTGCAATAGTCCGTGCCCACAGTGCAAGTAGCCGTTAGGCAAACACAGGGACCACCGAAGTCCACCGACTGTTGCGGTGCATGTCATTGATGGACCACCGCAATAGTCTGTTAATCTAGAGCTGAACTTCAACTTCTTGACCACCACCGACTGTTGCCGTGGGTCTTTGGGCTAGCACTACAATAACCGGTGTTGCCTAGTCTTCTACCCAAGTCTGCGCCGGCCACAGTCCACCGACTATTGCGGTGCTACACCAACACTTGCACCGCAAGTGTCGGTGGCCTTCTCATCTTCCCGCTGAGCCTCTGCTGGGACCGATGGTTGCGGTGCTCAAGCACCGATTGTTACAGTGTCGTTCTTTCTTGAATGTTTGCTACTTTGCTTCATTTATTTGCAGGTTTTCTTTGGGCTTCTTAATACCATGTCTTAGATCACATGATTTGGATTCATCCTTTGGACCTAAAAATACCTTCAAATGCATACTAGACAATCACATTAATTAGTCCCAACAGTTATGTTGTCATACTATCACCAAAATCACAAATGGCCTATTGCTAGGTCCATTTGTCTAACAATCTCCTACTTTTTTGTGAGTGATAACAACGCAACCAAAACAAGCTAAAAATATGAAATTTAACTAACAACTACTTGCTTGGATCCAATGCAAGAGCAAATCACATGCTAATTGAAATATGCAAAGATACCAAATAAAACTAAACATTTAAGTGCATCATACCTTGCCCTTACCAATAGAACTATAATCAATAAATCCATAAGTTACTAAATCACTAAAATGACAACAAATTAAACAATTCTGATATTACGTTCCATCACAAACAGCTAGCAAGCCCATGCCGGCTCCGAGGTGGAAGTGGAACACGTCGCTGCCATCCGAACCTAGGCCACGAACGCCGTGTACAGTTTAACCATGAGCGTGCCAATTACCATCGTTGTTGACCATTTAGATTTTGGATTCACAAGAGATAATTAGTAGATAGAGACAACTCTTGAGCCTTTTCGTGATCAATCTTATATATATAGCTTTAACTTGATGCAAAAGCGTATGACAAGTTGCGCATTAATTGGTACTGGTTTATCCAGACCAATTCCATGCATGAAGGACACCAGCAAAGGAACAGAAGACGGGCATTAATTACAACGGCGGTTACATGGTCAGATCAATTTAAGTTGGGTTGTTGCTGTCAACTGAATCAAAATGTGATCCTCATTCCTTATTCATTATTTACTGAAGCTTGGTCGCTATCTCTGCTCTATACCAGTATTAGCCAAACACACTGCATTCCAACACATCATACAAAACACCCGAATTATTATGCCCTTGCGCTTGTCTTTTGATACAGCTGTAGTCAAGAAAAGGGATGCTATGCTCCTTGCACTTCATAAAAATATGTCACCTCACGTCTTTCAGCTTCATGCCTACACTGCTGGAGAAAGTGGTATGCATTCATCCGCAACCCCAAGAGCACATTAGTACCAGGATCCAACTTGGCAGCCCCTGGAGACCGTTTTAGTACCGGGTGATGTTAGTTGCTGTCCTTTTGAAATACCAAAGGGTTTTGCATGGGTTAACTCAAGACGAAAAACACCTAGAACTTGCTAACCTATTATGTGTAGGTGAGATAGTAACACGCGAGGCAAGCGGTCCTAGGTTCGAACCCTACACGCTGCACGTGTCTGTTCGTGGGAACCTCTCTAGGATTTCAAATATTTTTTTATAATGTAAATCTCTTTAGTACTAGGTGATAACAACCAGAACTAAAAGGTCAACTCTATTTCTAGGTCTTGGCCGAGTATGAAGGGACCCTCTTTAGTACCGGGCACGTATCCGATACTAAATGGGGTTGTCAACATGTGCTAATTCCTCTTTTCTATAGTAGTGCTACTAGAGCAGTACATTCATTCCACTATTAGAACAGTTGTTTTTTATACATAGAAACCTTAAGTCTCAGTTCCGCATGTGCAACTGGAAAAAGTCTCGATCTCTTGTGAGTCTGTAATTAAGGGTTGTATATGTCCAAAAAATTATTTCAATCATAGAAAACGTGTGCAGTGCATCAGATTTGAACCTAATACCTCTCACCAGACACATAGGTCCTTACGATCTCAGCTACACAACAAATCTAACTTAGGTAAGAGACAGTATCATTTTATATTCACCCACGGAGAACTTTTGGTATTGGTTGGCGTTACCAACATATTAACGTGAATATAGCATTAGTATCTATTGGTGTTACTACCTCTCTATCTCTGTCTCTACCTAATAATAAAGCATGGAACGAATCCTTCATGCATTCCGCCTTCGTCCGTCGCCCACGTCAAGTTTGTTAGATGCGCGCTTTCCCTCGGAAGGAGTTGGGGAGGTGAATTCCTTGTTGGATTTTGATTGGAATCTATATGGATAGACTGGGGATTTTTCAAATTAAACTAGAATCCCCTCGAGATTCAGACAGATTGAGGTGGGAAAGTAAAGAGGTGCTCAACGGTTCTCCGTTTGTCTGCAGGATTTTGCATAGAAGTTGCCGGCGAGGTGGAATCCTTATCAGATATTAGGATCAGCTGGCCGGCCATAGAATCCGCTAAAGACTGAGGTTGAAGAAAGCTCCAACATGTAGGGTCCACCTGGCAGTGAAACAAGTGGAGAAAAAGAGTTGGGCCATCTGGACCGAAGTGCCCTTGGGGCTGAAGGGGCAGAGGATAAAGTGCTGAATGCTGATGAGATTAGAAAACCAACTCGATAAATTCATAAAAATTAGAGCTTTAGAAACAGATTAGTTTACTAATTTTTGATATTTGGTTAGTATCTTTCTTTGTTAAATTGTTATACTTATAAACAATTTTAGAGCTTGAAGATTTTGTGCTTTTTTTAAAAAAAATCATAATGTTTCAGCAAGCAACTGCCAACGACCCGTTATCTTCAATTGTGTGTTCAGAGGTCTCTTGATGGGAGGTTCCTACGTATCCTGATCATGCTTTGTTATCGTTTTCTCAAAGTTCCAATTGCAGACAGGGGCAGCATATATAGGGCTAAAGGCAACATGATGCTGACCCAAAAATATTTGCTATCAGAAATTATAATATTTTAATAAAAATCAACTATAGTTCCTACACCTCTAATTGTCCAATATAACATAAAATGGTACATATAGGATCACACTTTTGATAAAAAATATTTACTATTATTTTGTGATAATATACATTTGTATTAACCTTTACCTATTGCAACACACGGGCATGTTTGCTAGTAGTAATAAAAGGTCTCCTGCGGCGACCTCTCGTAGAACACTTACTAATGCTAGGACTAGTATCGGCTCTAACTCACTACAACAAATCTCTTAATCTATGACGTTTTTTGTGATAATATACAATTTTTCTATGACGTTTTTGGTTTTTCCATCATAGTTGTGCATTGGTGGATATTCAAGCCCAATTATTATGACGTTTTGTTAAATTTGTCACAATCCAGCCCATAGGCTAGTGACAATTTAGCAGCCCCACATCTGCACCACTTTACAGGAGGCAGCGGCTGAGTTCGCCTCCAACCTATGTACTGAATCAACATGATCATTATATAGATGATCGATTGGAGTATAATGCGAATTCTATTGTGCGTTGAAGTTTTTACTTGAGACAATAAGGACCTCTGCCATCAGAGGTATGTTCAATTGGAACATGCACACCAACGAACTTTAGTTCACTTGAGCTTTTTGCCACAGTGCGTTGCACGGGCTAGTAGTTCTTAACAATACACTTATTCTTGTGTGTGCAAAATATATAGTATACTACAGTATACTATTTTGCACACATTGGAGACACGTTTTTGCCACCCGCGTCTCCAACACTACTGGAAAACTTGCTATCGGTCCAACAACATAGGTACCGGTTATTTAGGGCCCCGTACCAATGCTTGTATTGGTACCGGGTCCAACGGCTAGAAAAAATGCACGCTCATAGGTACCGGTACCAATGGGCTCACATAAGTGCCGGTTGGTGTCACCAATCGGTACCTATGATCTACGGAGCCTTTGGTGGTGTTGAGGAGAATTCTACACCTCACATAGCTACTCATCGAAATTTGTGCACCTCAAGTTTCATGACTGTCATGTGCTGCTGACACAATTGCTTCCGGTGGCGCTGTGGGGAATTCTACTGTTAATGTCCGAACAACTATTGTGAAGCTATGTGCCTTCCTCAATGCAATCAACCAGAAGGCAATCGATCCCAGTAATCTAGCAAGGCTGCAGGATGATATGGCCCAAAGCCTGGTCAGCCTTGAGATTATATTTCCTCTGTCTTTCTTTAATATTATGACACATCTCCTTGTCCATGTTGTCAAAGATATTGGTTTTCTTGGTCCTGTGTTCCTACACAATATGTATCCTTTTGAGAGGCTCATGGCTATTCTAAAGAAATATGTTCGTAACCGTTCTCTTCCAGAAGGATGCATCACCAAGGGATACAGAACAGAGGAGGTCATTGAGTTCTGTATTGACTATATCCCCAAACTAAAACCGATTGGGCTACCTGAGTCATGCCATGAGGGGAGACTAATTGGAAAGGGCACGTTAGGAAATAAACAAACAATGTGTAGTGACTATGATTTATTCACTAAAGCCCATTACATTGGATTGCAGTCACCAACCATGGTGGCTCCTTACATCGGGGAGCACAAGACTATAATATGCTCCCAAAATAAAAGGAAGTCTGACACTTGGATTACACGCTATCACATAGAAACTCTCGCTGGTTGGTTGCGGCAAAAGCTCATGGGTAACGAGACAATACATACACAACTGACATATTTGGCAAGGGGACCATTAACCTCATTCTTGATATTCCAAGGCTATAACATAAATGGGTATACATTTTACACGAGAGCCCAAGACAACAAAAGCACCAACCAAAACAGTGGTGTCTGTATAGATACCTATGACAAGGTCAGGTAGAGGAGATTTGGGAACTCGAGTATGGACCTTGGAAAATACCTCTTATTTGGTGAAAATGGGTGAAACTTACCGGCGAAGGTGTAAAAATAGACCGGTACGGCATGACAACTGTGGACCTCAGCGAAGGTATATAGACGAACCATTCGTGCTCACCAAGGATATGCATCAAGTGTTTTATGTGAAGGATAAGTGTCTACCAAACCTAAGACGTGGACTCTACAAACAAATAACTCCGAACTTGAGCCAAAATGCCACATAGTTCTCACGGGGAAAAGAAAAATCATGGGTGTCGAGGATGTCACAGATGAAGATGATTATAATAGGTGTGACGAGGTCTCTCCGTTAAGTGTGGAGGTTGATACAAGCATCCTGTTGGCCAATGAAGATGTTCGTTACGTTCGCAACAATCATAACGAAGGCACTCTTGTAAAGAAAACATTTATTGTTGTTCAAGTATAATATAGTACTTATGTTTAAGTATGATGGTATGTAATGGTACTTATGTTCAAGCACTATGGTATGTAATGGAGTACTATATTCAAGAATGATGGTATGTAACGTGATAGTTATGTTCAAGTATTATTTTATTAATATTTTTCATCCCGATGTAATGTCGTACTTATGCTCAAGTGTTATTTTATTTATATTTTATTTGGGGACATAGAAAATACAAACTATTAAATACTAGTGAAGTTATATAGCTAAAGCTAATTAGTAAACGAGTTAATATATAATACTAAAATCAATGAAGGTAAATAGAAAATACAAAAAAATATTAATTAGTAAATAAGTTTGTACCAAATACCAAACCCTAAAACCTATGGTACCGGGTAATGTCACTACCCGATACCAAAGACCCTTTGGTACCAGGTGGTGATGGGCCTTTGTTACCGGGTGGTGACATCACCCGGTACCGATGAGAGGCGGGCATATATAGCGGCAGGAGCCATTGCTTTCCACACCCTCCCGCCCAACACTTCTTCTTCCCCCTGATCTCCACTCGCGCCGCCACACGCCCACGCCGCTCCTGCTCGTCGATCCCCACGGCCTCCCTGGACGTCCCTAGCTGGCGCCTCCTCATCCTAGTCGTCCTCGGTGCCGCCGCGCCCCTGCTCGTCCCGGCCGGCGCCCGCCCCATCAGCTCGTGCCCGGCCGGCCCCCCCTCGCGCTCCCTGCTCGTCCCTCGCCCGGCGCCACCCGTCCCTGGCCTTGCCGGCCCCCTCGCTTGGCGCCGCCTATCCCTGGCCTTGCCGGCCCCCTCGCCCCGGCGCCCCGGCCGGCCTCATCCCCAGCCTCGCCGGCCCTCTTACCCGCTGCCGCTCCCGTACGTGCTCCTGAGCCGACCATCTTGCCGACCCATACGTGCATGCTGTGTTGTGTGCTATGTGTAGTATGTGGTGTGGGTGTGAGTTTTTTCCTTATTATTGTCATAGAAAAATCAAAAATTATTATAAATAAAATAATACTTTTTATTTCATCTATAGGAAAATCATAGATTATTATAGAAAAATCATAGATTATTATAAATAATACTTGTTATTTCATATAAATTGTTAGGAATTTATAGGAATTGTATAAATATTCTATGAAATTTGTACGAATTTGTTTAGGAAATATGTAGGAAATGATATATAAGAAACTATTTAGAAAATGTGTAGGAAATGATATATAGGAAATGTGTTTAGGCAATGTGTAGGAAATGATTTTAGGAAATGAAATGTGACATTTATAGGAAATTGTTTAGAAAATGGTATAAGTGCTTATAGGAATTGAAATGTGTTATCTTATAGTCATTTATTTCCTAGAATTTTTGTTTAGGATTTGTTTTTAGGAAATGGAATGTGTCATCTAATTGAAAATGATATAAGTACTTATAGTTTTTTTTCTAAAATTATTTTAGGAAATTGATATATAGAAAATGGTTTAGGAAATGATATAAGTACTTATAGGTTTTTCCTATAATTATTTCAGGAAATGATATAAGTACCTATAGGTTTTTTCCTAGAATTATTTTGGGAAATGATATATAGAAAATGGTTTAGGAAATGATATAAATACTTATAGGTTTTTTCCTATAATTATTTTAGGAAATGATATATAGAAAATGGTTCAGAAAATGATATAAGTACTTATAGGTTTGTCCTATAATTATTTTAGAAAATGATATAAGTACTTATAGGTTTTTTTTTCTGCAACGTATCAGGTGCAAACCAACCTCCCCGTGCAAACTATGCAAACCTCAATCTGGACCACATGATCTTGATCCAAGGGGGCGCGTAGAGAGAGGTGGGAGGGGGATTTGCAAAATCACCGCCCACCCTTAATCACAGCAAGATCACTTTTGCAAATCCCCCCTCCCACCTCTCTCTACGCGCCCCCTTGGATCAAGATCATGTGGTCCAGATTGAGGTTTGCATAGTTTGCACGGGGAGGTTGGTTTGCACCTGATACTTTGCCTTTTTTTCTAGAATTATCTATACTATAAGGATCCAAAACTTTTGAAAATAGCTCCCTCCATAAAAACACACCTATACCCCTCATATATCCCTCACTTAAGGCCCACACATCGGCTAAAGAATTACCAAAGTTTTTATTTCTTGAAAAAAAATCGTCGTACTGTCTAAAAAATTTCATACTTTTTGGGCTGTTTTTTTCACCTACTATTCCCGCTTACCCGCCTGCGTACCCACCCCCTACCCGCCCCCGTCAGTTGCGCGCGTTTATTTCGCCCTCCCCTCGATCAGCGCCTCATCGTCCCTAGGAATTTCCCTTTCCTCTCCTCCTCGGTCCGTGCGCTCCACCTCGTGAATACAGAGGTGCCGTCGTGCGGCTCTCACACGCGTAGAATGCCCACCAGCATCCCCGGATCCCCTTCCCTGCCCCTATCCTCTCCATATCATTCCCTCTCCTAGACCTAGAGATCCAATCGCCGCCCATATGCTCCCCATCCGGTCGGCCTCACCTCGTTCCTATGGCGAGGACCCGCGGCGGCGTCCAGCGGGGCTAGAAGCAGAGACGGCGGGAAAGCGGGGAGGCATGGCGAAGCGGAGCAACGAGCGGGCTGCGCAAACCGGATGGTGGGAAGCAAGGATTTGACAAGCGCTGAGCGGCGGGCGGGCACCGCGGGAAGAAGCGGTAGGCTGCGATGCGGCAGCACGTAGGGCTGTTGCACCATCTGGCATGCCAGCGAGGAATTGCTCTGTTGGCGGAATGGCGGCTCCAAGAACAAGTGATTTCGGCAGCAGCCACAAGCTTGGGCAGTGCAATAATAGAATCCACTGGTGAATAATCCCATCTCTACATCCTCTTTCTCTGCCCCGTACCTAATGGTAAATAATCACGCTATGCTTCCTCTCCTGTTTCGCTATCCAGTGCATGAGATGTGTTTGGCCGTATGCCTAAGCCATGATCTGATGTTCGCTAGCCACCGTGTGCTAAATATTTAACTGCGTGCTGATGGATGGCCACGAGCTGCATGTCTGTCTCCAAGTCCTGACCAAATCCTAATATTTTCTAATGCTCAAATAACCCTGGTGCTGCTGGCACATGTGCTTTTTAGCTGAACATATATTTTGTATTTATGAACTTTGTGACAATGGTAAGCTGAGTTGCTGCCAATATTTTGATCACAATGTCTACGTGTAGTTCTTTTGTATTTGCATCTTTCTGGTGCATGTAAATTATGAATCGTTTGGCCAAAGTATTCTTCAGTGGAAAAACAACTGTTGCTAAATTGATATATTCTCATATATAAGGATCAGATCTCAGTAAATTTTAGATTCCATAAAATTATTGCAGCCTGTTTGCCATGGCGATTAACTAATTTTCAATTTTGATTATTCCTATATATCCTGATTTCCTTTTTTAATTTGGAAATCACAATCGTATTAGCTCAAATGTTAGTCTAATGGAAGACTAAAACAATCGTATTAGTTGAATTCAGCATTTTCCACATTGCTTGACCAGTTTTTAAAGGGAAGCTTGTTGTCGAGGAGATGGTTGTCAACCTGATGGAATTTTGTTTGCAAATGATGTGGCAGAGAATACCTCTATGCCCAAAGCCTGTGGCAATGGATGAGTGTCCTGCTGAATTTCCTTATGAGCCTACTTCAGATCAGTGTCAGGTCTGCTTGAATCAAATGATATTATTTATTATTCTAAAAAGTTTCTCTTTAGAATCCTATTTTTTTTATTTGTATACAATGTTAACTCTTTTATGAGCAGGATTTTTGCATTATCCAAATAAACTGCCAATGAGGATATATCTGGTTTAGCAATTGTTGGCATTTCTTAGCATCATCACTTCATGAGTGATGGCACTAGAGATGCCTTGATATAAATCTTAGCGTTATATAGGTTCTGCAAGCGCACAGAAGTACATTGTAGCATTTCACCTGGGACTATTCCAGAGTATCGTATTTATTTCCTCAGGGAAAGCGTATGGCAAAGTATAGTATTTTCCAATGCATCAACTATATCACAATCGATATACCAAGGCCAGAACAGGGGATAACAATATATGAAGAGTTGGGTATGTTGACACACAGAAGGTTTCACTGCTCATTATGTAAGTCTAGTTAACATGAAGATCCTAAGAGAGAACCAGGGATTCTATGTACTTCTTAGTTATGGGTTATATTCATTACAAGAGTGTTCTATACAAGCTCACCAAGGGACACATGTTAGAGGGCAAATTGAGGAGTCATGGGATCCCCTCGTCCAGGGGTACTGTCACGATGTTTATCACGAAGGCATGCAAACGCTCAAACCCGAACGGCGAAGATTACAAAGGCCCACCGGGGCTGTCACCACCCGGGGGCTACCTCTGAATACGTGGGGTAGAGTATCCCCAACGGTATTCCATAATCCAAACACCACATTTGTAATATGAAATACATCTTTACTAGTTGTACGGAAAGGTAAAGAACAATCACAATTGGGCCATTGCCATAACATGTATCAGCTATACTAAGGTGCAAGACATACAACTTATATGATGAACACACAAGACTAGAAGTCAAGTAACATAAGCAAGATAGCATTTCCATTAGGGCTCTAAGTCTTACAAGTAAGCTAAAGATACAAGATAACTGAGCTCTAGGCTTACCAAGACTCCTTTGGAAACCCGTAGAAGCTCAACTCCTAGGACTACTTCACTACTAACTAAGACTATAACTTGTAGCAAATGGAGCTCTTCCTTCTAATGTGTGTTGTAAAGGAGGCGTTGGTCATCTATTTATAGCACTAGGAGGTGGTTCAGGGCCGGTACAAGGCGGTTGAGACCGAGTGGGCCCACCCTTAGGTCAGTCGATCTATGGACTTCGCCTGACCGTCTGATGAACTGATTGAATCCATCCATGGTGTAGATTTAGTCCTGAAGGCGGTGTAGATGTGCAGGAGAAGGGAGAGCCGCAACGGCCGTAGGACTGGGTCGGCCGACCTGGTCCAGGCTCGTCTCGCCTCGGTCTTCTTCTGTGTGTCTGGAATGTGGGCCCTAATCGTCGTGGAAGCTGGGTATGAGTTCTCGGAGTAACTCTTGATTCTCAAGTGGGGCCATCAATCCATGTGCTTCTCCTTATCCTCTTCTCACCCCTTGGATGTAACCGTCATGGATTCAACACCTCTGATGATATGCATTTGTGCTTCTTCTGGATGGCCAAACTTGGGCTTTGTTGGGCACTAGGCCAGGTTGGCTGACCAAGGCAGGTCGGGCAACCTGGGCTTAGCCCACTTTTCCTTCTTGTTTTGGCCCATATCTCCTGCAACCAAATAATCTCCATGTACAAGTGAAACTACATTATTTGAAACCAAATACTATAGATCATTGCTAGTTTATTTTATTTTATTATGTTGGCGTTACAATATAATCATGACTTAACATGCGCCAATAAACTCCCCCAAGCTAAGACCTTTGCTCGTCCCGAGCAAAGCTTTGGAGAGTTGGAAACTTTGGATCAGAATTGCTTGCTTCCCAAAAGATATTGTCAACAAGAAAGCATTTCATGACTTGAATAAGTTGGCAAAGATATTGTCAACAAGAAAGCATCCATTGTGCATGCGGGGCTTCATGCCATCCCGAGCCTCCCGCCATATATGATGGAGGAGGCTGCGGCTGCTTCCAGTTTGATCCTGTTGGTATGTATGGCGGGGTTGGAGGCTCCCATGCAGCTTGGGATTGTGGCACCGCGGCTTCTTCCCATCGAGACATGCTTCTCGTCACCCTTCCTGCCACGCTCCACCTGCCTTCCTGCTGCAGCTCCAACAAAAGTGATTTACACCTGTACAACCAGTATTCCGGTGCTGGCAACGGAATTCTGGTTGTACTATTATGATAGACCATAACCAGCTTCTGGTTTATGGCATGAGTAATAAGGTGACTCTGGACAAAGTGAGATTCATCCAGAGTTGGGCGAGGCTGCGGAAGGTACTCGACTCAAAAATACGAGTGACCAGAGAAATACACTCAATGGGACCTTGCCTCCTAAAAACACCCATCCATTGATCGATCATAAAAAATAACAGGGGAGATTTTTATCTTCTTGACCATCGTAAATAATAATTTTAACTCATCAATGCGAATGGTTCAAAGATCATTTCAAGGAAAAAGGGTCATGGCAATCCAGCGGTGCATAAAACGAAGAGTGGGATTATGAATGTGGCTTGTTCTTGGGGCAGTGCATTCTGTGGAACCAGAGATGTCCTGCCAGAACGATTCTTTTACAAAATGCTTCAAGATTTTATCAACCTCCAAGCTACAACGCCTGCTAAAACCCAAATGGAGACTAAGCTACCTCCAGGAAATGAAGTACTCTTCCCTTAGAAAGCGAAAAGTAATTCCCTCCTCTGATTTTCTTAAGGTGGCAAGAAGTTGGATTGTTAACAGGCGACGCCCATCTTCATGAATGCGCGCAAAATCTGACCAACCCGCAGCCCCCAAACAGTTTCAAAGTCTGTGGCCATACCTGATATCTCTATGAGTTCGCTTGTAAACACACGTGTGTGATCAAAAGCACAACCCAGGAGAATGTAATACGCTTCCGTTTTGTAGCCTTCCTCGATGTCGAGTTGATCATCGGAGATGAATGCCGGGCATGGGTCATCGTCGTTGTTGTTGCTGCTGGAGGTGTCCCTGTTTCCGCTTCCATTGTTGCCGCCATTACTGCCGCCTGCGGATGTGGTGCCGGCCCCGGTGTAGTAGAACTGATTGTAGACCTCCATGGAGTGTTGGCTTTATGTTTCCATGCTGCCTCTACCTGAACTGGGGGCTTCTGAACTGGCGGAGACCAACTCGGTGCTTCCAAAATTCCTCCTCGAGCTTGACCCCTTCAACTTCTTTGCTTGCTCTACGACTCCTCAGACAATGTTCATGATTCCTGCACAAAGAGCAACAAAAACAACACTTGGAAGACGAAAGGATTAGTGTTAGCGAGTTAGTCGTCCAAGCGTTAGTCATTCTTGTGGGGCGTGGTTGCCTCCACAACAGTCATCCTTGTGGGTTATGACACACCACAAACAAGCATTTTTGCGGGGTTTAGGAACCTCCACAACACGTTCAAGAACTTGAGCACAAGAAGAACAACACCATTATGCAGAAATAAAATTCATTTTATTTGGTTTTTCAATTTTTTATCGATTTTCAAACTAAGGAGCTAAAGACTTGAGAACTATCAGGAGGGAGAAGAGAAACACCGAGGGCGAACCACAGCTCGGGTCGGGGCGAAGTGATCAAGCAGCCAGCCCCGGCCTTTTATAAGCGGTGGCAGCCCCCGGTCGGCCGACCAGGTGGGGTCGGCAACCCTCCCGCGGGTGCGTTTCGGCACAGCTTTGATCACGCGCGCGTTGGATACCCTAGTGAACGCTCGTGCTTTGAAAACTTAGCAAAAGGGGGCAGAAACATGTCGGGCGACATGAGCTGGTCGGCCGACCTAAGATGGGCGTCTTTGAATGCATGCTTTGAAAGGTGTGATGGGTGTGCACGGTAGGCTTTGATTCGGCTTGAATGTGCTGCAAAAGCAGCTGCCTGGGATCGGCCGACGTGCCCTGATCGGCTGATCGAGCCTTGGCTCGGGTCAGGCCATGCTTTTGCAGAGTGGCGTGCATGGGCAGTGGTGGTCAGGTATCCAAAGGGGATTCAAGTGGATAGGTCCAAAATTTGAAATTCAAATGGAAAGATTGATGGAAATTTCAAAGATGCAATGAAAATGGAAATTAAATATGCATTGTGAAGTAACTATGAGATACATACCGATGTACCTACCGGTGAGGACTCGTTGTTTATCGTCTGTCGAGTGCGGACGTCTCCAAAGTGTGGTTTAACTTGACGACTCAGCTCCCGCATTTGAAGATGATGCGGGTGCTTTGCACTGCCACTCCTGTTTTGTTTTCTTGGCGCAAGGCGATGTTGGTGTTGATGCCTTTGGGGCGTTAATGCCTCGTGCAAATTCTTTGGGCAGGGGTAGGAGTGGCTCACTATTGGTGACCGGTGGCCTTTGTGGCTTCTTTCCATAGATGACCTTGATTTCGGGTCCATCATACTCTTGGCTTGATTCTTTCTTGTTTCCTGCATGGTTAGCCGAAATCTCCCGACTAGCTTCTTGTACCACAGGAGCTAGCTGGGCTGACTGGGCCTCTAGAATTTTACTTAAGCGCAGCTGGTTTTTCACGGTGACTGATAAAGCATGGAATCTGGAGCATAGATCATTCACCTTTTTCTTGGCCGGTGTAGTGCTTGTACCTCCTCCTTGCTGGGGTGGTTGCCAGTTATGTTGAAGGAATAGATCTCTGCACTTCTACCAAGAATCCATCTTTACCTGGTGGTTGTAAAACCATTGCAATGCCCTTCCCGCTAGTGAGAACAGGAATAAGCTAAGTCAGATGGATCTCGTCCCGATTCCCCCAAGCTGGAGCGGACTGCATACTGCTGAGAAATGTCATAGATGTTCCGTCGCGTCTTCAGTAGCCTTTCCGCTGAATGGCTTGGCTTGCACCATGGCAATGTACATTGGGTCGATCATCAAGGTTTCAATTGCCATCTTGTTGTAAGGGTGCTTCGATTTCAACCGACAAAATTGGAGGAACACTTGAGTGTTCTCTTCTAGGTGAAGGAGTTCTTCGGCAAATTGACAATGTTGTGTAATCTTCCTGTTTCACACAAGGAGAAACAGAATAAGGGTAAACCTGTCTAGACGATGGAATTTAATTGTGACATAAAGTTAACACAGAGGTTAACACATTTTTTGACCAATGCTAATGCTTGTTGGCATTTCTTAGCGTCATCACTTCATGAGTGATGGCACTAGAGATGCCTTAATATAAATCTTAGCGTTACATAGGTTCTACAAGCGCACAGAAGTACATTGTAGCATTTTACCGGGAGTATTCCAGAGTATCATATTTATTTCCTCAGGGAAAGCGTATGGCAAAGTAATGTGTTTTCCAATGCATCAACTATATCACAATCGATATGCCAAGGCTAGAACAAGGGATAACAATATATGAAGAGTTGGGTATGTTGACACACAGAAGGTTTCACTGCTCATTATGTAAGTCTAGTTAATATGAAGGTCCTAAGAGAGAACTAGGGATTCTATGTACTTCTTACTTATGGGTTACATTCATTACAAGAGTATTCTATACAAGCTCAGCAAGGAACACATGTTAGAGGGCAAATCGAGGAGTCATGGGATCCCCTCATCCAAGGGTACTGTCACGATGTTGATCATGAAGGCATGCAAACGCCCAAACCCAAACGGCGAGGATTACAAAGGCCCAGCGGGGCTGTCACCACCTGGGGGCTACCTCTGAATACGTGGGGTAGGGTATCCCCAACGGTATTCCATAACCCAAACACCACGTTTGTAATATGAAATACATCTTTACCAGTTGTATGGAATGGTAAAGAACAATCATAATGATTCATTGGGCCATTGCCATAACATGTATCAACTATACTAAGGTGCAAGACATACAGCTTATATGATGAACACACAAGACTAGAAGTCAAGTAACATAAGCAAGATAGCATTTCCATTAAGGCTCTAAGTCTTACAAATAAGCAGTGATACAAGATAACTGAGCTCTAGGCTTACCAAGACTCCTTCGGAAACCCGTAGAAGCTCAAATCCCAGAACAACTTCACTACTAACTAAGACTATAACTTGTAGCAAATGGAGCTCTTCCTTCTGGTGTGTGTTGTACAGGAGGTGTTGGTCATCTATTTATAGCACTGGGAGGCGGTTCAGGGCTGGTACAAGGCGGTTGAGGCTGAGTGGGCCCACCCTTAGGTCGGCCGACCTATGGACTTCGCCCGACCGTCTGATGAACCGACTGAATCCATCCATGGTGCAGATTTAGTCCTGAAGGCGGTGTAGATGCACAGGAGAAGGGAGAGCTGCAATGGCCGTAGGACTGGGTTGGCCGACCTGGTCCAGGCTTGTCTCGCCTTGGTCTTCTTTTGTGTGTCTGGAATGTGGGCCCTGATCGTCGTGGAAGCTGGGCATGAGTTCTCGGAGTAACTCTTGATTCGCAAGTGGGCCCATCAATCCATGTGCTTCTCCTTATCCTCTTATCACCCCTTGGATGTAACCGTCATGGATTCAATGCCTCTGATGATATGCATTTGTGCTTCTTCTGGATGGCCAAATTTGTGCTTAGCCCTCTTTTCCTTCTTGTTTTAGCCCATATCTCCTGCAACCAAATAATCTCTATGTACAAGTGGAACTACATTATTTGAAACCAAATACTACAGATCATTGCTAGTTTATTTTGTTTTATTATGTTGCGTTACAAGATAATCATGACTTAACAAGCGCCAACAGCAATATTTATTGAATGATCATCTAGACCTTATTATCTTGTAGATGCAAGGATTCCATCTGTTTATATGTCAGTTACCAGAATCTTTTGGAACAAATGTTCCTTAATTGAACAAGCTTGAATATTAGAAATATCAAGAAACTGAGCGTCAGTCTGGTCATATATAGTTACTGGTGCCTATATATGATTCCTCCCTGCTTTGACTTGTTTTTGTTTTTACGGACACACCTGTAGGAGAACAAAGAGATGGGGCAGCTTCTAGGAGGAGATGAAGATTCAGAAGCTGTAGCTTCTAATGCTACTTGCCAGCACTACCAGAAAACTCGCCATCAGTCACCCCTCATTGGTACCGGGTCCAACGGCCAGAAATTTTGCCAGCACATAGGTACCAGTTGGTGACACCAACCGGTACCAATGAGCTCACATAAGTACCGGTTGGTGCCACCAACCGGTACCTATGAGCCCGGGAGCCTTTGGTACCGGTTGGTGGCACCAACCGGTACCTATGTGTGCCCCTTTGGTACGGGTTGGTGCCACCAACCGGTACTAAAAGGGCGCTGCGCATATAGCCCCTTCTTTCTACCCCTGCTCGAGCCATGGCTCATTTCTTCATCCTCTATTGAGCTCGGGTTGGAGGAGGTCATGCCCAATTTTTCCATAACTTTTGGAGATTTTTCAATCCAAGTCCGCTAGAAGGTTAGTAACTTCATCCTCTCTCTCTTTTAACCATTAGCATGGTCTATTTCATGCTCTATGTTTAGAGTAATTGAGTGTTTTGTAGAATGGATAGGAATAGGAGATTTTAGAATTATAGATCAATTTTATTATGATTTTGTGGTAGAGGTGAACCATATAGATAGTTTTTGCATGTGTAGATATGATGCTCCAACTTTTTGGCATTGTTTAGATTTTTTTTGATTATTTGTATAAACTTTAAATGATCATTATCATATTTAGGCTAATTATGATTTTTACATATTATAAATGATATTCATATTTATGCTTTTTATAAATTTTAGAGATTATAGACGATATTCATATTTAGGCTTATTTATTGTAAACTTTAAAATTAGATTTTTTTTGAGGCTTCAAATGATCATATTTAGGGTTATTATGAATTTTAGATTTTTAGAGACTATAAATGATATTCATATTGGGGTTGAATTTTTCGTTGTATTTTGTGAATAGATGAATCGACAATGAATGTACAACACGGATAGATGCTCATCTGACTTCATTAATGGTGTTCATCAATTCCTCGACGTGGCAGAGGCTAACTTGACCTCGGGTTTTATATGCTGTCCATGCAAGGTTTGTGAGAACAACAAGGATTATCACGTCTCAAAGAAGGTGGTTCACACACACTTGCTAAGGAATGGTTTCATGCCTGGCTATATCTGTTGGACCAAGCACGGCGAAGAGGGGATCCTATTAGAAGACGGTGATGACAATATCCAAGACTTTGCACAATACAATGTCTTTGCAGATAATATTGCAATGGGCAAGGGTGAAGCAGTTGTAGAAGATGAGGATGATGATGCCTTAGGTGGCATGATTCGTGATGAAGAGGAAGACTGCGAAAGAGCGGAAGAAGCTCAAGCATTTGTTGGAGGACCACAAAACATTGTTGTACCCAGATTGCAAGGAGGACCAGAAAAAGTTGGGTACCACACTAGAAATATTGCAGTGGAAGGCAACTAATGGCTTGTCTGACTAGGGTTTCAGAGAGTTATTGAAAATGATAAAGAAGATACTTCCAGAGGGCAACACCTTGCCTGAAACAACATATGAAGCAAGAAAAATTGTTTGCCCTCTAGGACTGGAAGTAGAAAAGATACACGCATACCCCAATGATTGTATCCTTTATCGTGGCAAGGTGTACGAATCTTTAGATGCCTGTCCGGTTTGCAACTGTTCGCGGTATAAAATCAGGCGAGATGACCTTGGTGAAGTTGAGGGAGAGCCCCCCAAGAAGAGAGTCCCAACCAAGGTGATGTGGTATTTCCCTATAATACCACATCTGAAGCATTTGTTCAGAAACAAAGAGCATGCTAAATTGATGCGGTGGCACAAAGAGGATCATAGGGAAGACAATATGTTGAGACACCCCGCTGATGGGTCCCAATGGAGAAAAATCGATAGAGCATTCCCAGACTTTGCAGAAGATGCAAGGAACATAAGATTTGGTTTGAGTACGGATGGCATGAATCCTTTTGGTGATATGAGCAGTAGCCACAGCACTTGGCCCGTGACTCTATGTATGTACAACCTTCCTCCATGGATGTGCATGAAGCGGAAGTTCCTTATGATTCCAGTGCTAATCCAAGGGCCAAAGCAGCCTGACAACGACATTGATATGTATCTAAGGCCACTGGTTGACGATCTAAGGCCAGCCGGGCAAAGATGGAGTAAAGGCTTGGGATGAGCACAAGCAAGAGGAATTTAACCTACGGGCATTACTGTTTGTGACCATCAATGATTGGCCTGCACTTGGTAACCTGTCGGGACAGTCAAATAAGGGACACAAAGCATGCTCACATTGTCTAGAACACACAGACTGCATCTATTTGAAACATTGTAGAAAGTGTGTGTATATGGGTCATCGTCTATTTCTTTCTGAGAAACATCCACTATGAAAGAAAGGAAAGCATTTTGAGACAGAAACTCGTAAAAAACAAAGGTATCGGGATGGAAAATATGTATTTGCTATGGTAAAAGATGTGAAGGTGGTCTTTGGGAAGGGACCTAGCAGCCAGCCAGCTGCAAATGAAAATGGAAAGGCACCCATGTGGAAAAAGTCAATATTCTGGGACCTGCCATATTGGGAGGTATTAGATGTCCGCCACGCAATTGATGTAATGCACCTGACCAAAAATCTTTGTGTAAACGTGCTAGGGTTTTTGGTACATACGGAAAGTCAAAAGATACGCTAGAAGCATGACAAGACCTGAAACGTATGAAACAACAAGATCCCCTACATCCTGAGAAGAGAGAGATAGAGCATTGGAATTTATGTCCTGCTAGCTACACTATAAGCAAGGATGAGAAGACCAGCATGTTTGATTGCTTGAACAGTATTAAGGTCCCATCCGGCTACTCATCGAATGTAAAGAGTCCAATAAATATGAAATAGAAGAAATTCGTACACCTCTAGTCTCATGACTGCCATGTGCTGCTGACACAATTGCTTCCAGTAGCGTTGAGGGGAATTCTACCGTTTAATGTCCGAACAACTATTGTGAGGCTATGTGCCTTCCTCAATGCAATCGACCAGAAGGCAATCGATCCCAGTAATCTAGCAAGGTTGCAGGATTATGTGGCCCAAAGCCTTGTCAGCCTTGAGATGATATTTCCTCATCTTTCTTTAATATTATGACGCATCTCCTGGTCCATGTTGTCAAAGAGATTGGTATTCTTGGTCCTATGTTCCTACACAATATGTATCCTTTTTAGAGGCTCATGGCTATTCTAAAGAACTATGTTCATAACCGTTCTATTCCAGAATGATGCATCGCCAAGGGATACAGAATAGAGGAGGTCATTGAGTTCTGTGTTGACTATATCCCCGAACTGAAACCGATTGGCCTACCTGAGTCACACCATGAGGGGAGACTACTTGGAAAGAGTACATTAGCAAAGCAACAAACAAGATGTGGAGACTACGATTTATTCATGAAAGCCCATTACTCTATATTGCAGCCATCAACCATGGTGGCTCCTTATATCAAGGAGCACAAGACTATAATATGCTCCCAAAATTCAAGGAAGTCTGACACCTGGATTACACACCATCACATAGAAACTTTCGCTGGTTGGTTGCGGCAAAAAGTCATGGGTAACGAGACAATACATACACAACTGGCATATTTGGCAAGGGGACCATCAACCTCACTCTCGACATTTTGAGGCTATGACATAAATGAGTATACATTTTACACGAGAGTCCAAGATAACAGAAGCACCAACCAAAACAGTGGTGTCTGTATAGATGCCTATGACAACAAAGGGTACATGGACTCATATTATGGTTAGGTAGAGGAGATCTGGGAACTCGAGTATGGACCTTTGAAAATACCTCTTTTTCGGTGCAAATGAATGAAGCTTACCGGCAGAGGAGTAAATATAGACTGGTACGGCATGACAACTATGGACTTCAGCAAAATTGGGTATATAGATGAACCATTCGTTCTCACCAAGGATGTGCATCAAGTGTTTTATGTGAAGGACATGTCTAGCAAACCCAAGACAGGCGCTCTACAAACAAATAACTCCGAACTTGAGCCAAAACGCCACATAGTTCTCACGGGGAAAAGAAAAATCGTGGGTGTTGAGGACGTCACAAATGAAGGTGATTATAATAGATGTGACGAGGTCTCTCCGTTCAGTGTGGAGGTTGACACAAGCATCCTGTTGGCAAATGAAGATGCTCCTTACATTCGGAATGATCATAACGAAGGCACTCTTGTAAAGAAAACATTTATTGCTGTTCAAGCACAATGTAGTACTTATGTTAAGCATGATGTTATGTAATGGTACTTATGTTCAACAATGATGATATGTAATGAAGTACTATGTTCAAGAATGATGGTATGTATTGTAATAGTTATGTTCAAGTATTATTTTATAAATATTTTCCATCTTGATGTAGTACTTTTGTTGAAGTGTTAATAGTTAAGGAGTTAATATATAATACAAATATAAATAGATGTAAATAGAAAATACCAAAGATATTAATTAGTAAATAAGTTTGTAGCAAATACTAAATTTTAAATAAGGTAAATAGAAAATACCAAATAGTGAAGAAGTTAAAAGGAAATAATTATGCCTAAGGTAAATAGAAAATACAAAATAGAAAAAACCAAATAGGAAACACAAATGGCGGGAATGGAATTGGGAAGCCCCTTTGATACTGGGTGATGTCACCCCCTAGTACCTAAGGGCTGGAATCGGCGCCAATCCCCCCTTTGGTACCGGGTGGTGTCACAACCCGGTACCAAAGGCCCTTATGTACCGGGTGGTGACACCACCCAGTACCAAACTCTAAAAGCTTTGGTACCGGGTGATGTCACGTACGAAAGGGTTGGGGCCTATATAAGCCGTGGCCGCGCCGTTCTTCCTTCTCGCCCTCGATC
>CM014277.1:26816670-26841589 GCA_004135705.1 Alloteropsis semialata | reverse complement strand
ACTACCAGATATCCCTCCATCGGTACCGGTTCCAAAACCTCATAGGTACCGATTTTGGAACCGGTACCGTGAATCCGTGACCAAGTCATCGGTACCGGCTCTTCTTCACTCGGTATCAATGAGTAAAAAAGAAAACAAAAAAATAGCTCCTACCAAATCCAAATCCTCTTCACTGATGCATTTTGATTTTGGTTCATCCTCATCTAAATCTATACTATAAAGAGGGAGAGATTTGATGTCAAATCCTACACAGCCACAAACCTACCCTCACCTCACTAAACACCCATTTGGGCCCACCCGTCAGGCAGGACGAAGACCAAAGGGGGGGGGGGAGAACGATCTCGGCGTGGTTTCCCGTTAAAAACAGCGGTCTTCATCCGATTTTTTTTCACCTCGATTCCCTTCTGTACCCACCTAGGCCCACCCTCACCCGACCGCCTTCCCTCCCGGCGGCATTCCGGCTCTACCGCTCCCGTCAATCACGCAGACTCTCCTTTTCTTCCTCCCGAATCCCGATTCACTGCCCCTGTCTCCGCTCCTGATCCACCGCCCCGTGGCCGTGTTCTACCCGTCATGCGAGGCCGACATCGTCGCGCTGCTGCGGGCGTCCAGCATGAGCGCCTCCCCGTTCCCGGTCTCGGCGAGGGGGTGCGGCCACTCGACCCGCGGCCAGGCTACCGCCCCCAGGGACGTCGTCGTCGACATGGCGTCGCTGGGGCGCCACGCCGCCGCCGCCGCGCGGCTCGCCGTCTCGGCGCACGGGCGCTACATCGACGCCGGCGGCGAGCAGCTGTGTGTGGACGTGTTGCACGTCGCCCTCGCGCATGGCCTCACGCCGCGCTCGTGGACGGACTAGCTCCACCTCACCGTCGGCGGCACGCTCTCCAATGCCGGCATCAGCGGCCAGGCCTTCTGCCACGGCCCGCAGATATCCAACGTCCTCGAGCTCGACGTTGTCACCGGTATGTACTACGCCGCCGTCGTTTTGCGCAGTAGCACCACGTCACAACTCACAGGAACATGGACGACATGATCGAAATTGACGATGGTAGTACGTGCATGCGCGATCGGATACACCATTAATTCGTTCAGGAACCGGGGAGATGGTGATGTGCTCCAAGGAGAATCACGCCGACCTCTTCGATGCCGTGCTCAGCTGGTTGGGGCCGTTCAGCATCATCACACGGGCGCGGATCCCGCTGGTGCCGGCGCCGGCAAGGGCGCGGTGGGCGCGACAATCATGGAATAAGAAATAAATGTTAATTTGATAACCAAAATCATCAGTCATGCATGTAATTCGGAGCCCCAAATTGCTTCCTTAATTGACATGAGTTTTATCACAATCATTAATCAAAATAATTCCTCCTTACACACGTCATTTTTGCGCTCCTTTAGCGCCCAAAAGAAAGCTCCTGGTCATTGATTATTTTATAATTGGCCCTGCTAATTGGCTTGAGTTTATATCACACAAATTTGGTAACCAAATTAGCAACGAAGGAAATTATGGACAAGGAAATTATGAAAGTGGAAAGAAATGTTAATTTGGTAACCAATTCGAATGCGAGGAATTGCCATGTGCACAAATGGCGCCCTCCTCCCCGCCCAAAATCTTGCCAACAATTGCCGCACTTCTCGCCTAAAATCTCGCCATCAATTTATGTCCTTCCTTCCGAATTCGAATGTGAGGAATTGGTTTGTGCATAAATGGCGCCCTCCTCCCCACCCAAAATCTCGCCAACAATTGCCGCACTCCTCGCCTAAAATCTCATCATCCATTTATGCCCTTCCGAATTCGAATGCGAGCAAAGACACAACCGACCATGTGAACTATAAGAAGATGCTCTCGCTGCTCCCAACGGCATGATAGGCGCCGTCGGTGGGGGCGCAGCGAGCGGTTGCAGCCAGCGTACTAGAAAAGAGGAGGTAGCTTTCGGAGATGGGCAGACGGTGGTGCGGCAGGGACGAACGCCGCGGATGTCGCGGCCTAACTGGGGCCGTGGATGCCGCGCATGCTCGGAATGGAAGGGAGGCAGGGAGGTGCAGCAGTCGTCTGCGCCGCGCCCCGCCCCGCCTCGCTTCGCGCCGGGCTTGTCACGCCACGCGCGGCGACAGCATCGGACACAGAGAGAGAGCCACTGGAGAGAGGCCCCTATCGGGCGCGGCGGAGGAGGAGCAGGGAGGCACCGGTAGACCCGAGACGAGGAGCGGGGAGGGTCTGATCCGATGTTGCGACGCCCGCCCGCTCCGCTGCAACACCGCCGACGCACGCGCCAACCTCTTCCTCTTTACTAATTTTTATGAATATAAATTTTTATGTATTAAGTTTTTTTAAAACATGTGCCTGGTATCTAATTAATCCTTTTGACCTTATCTTTGTCTAACAATGTAAAAATGTAGTTTATATATTTTATTTTTTTAACACGTGCCTGCGCACGTGCATCTCCACTAGTACCCGTATAAAGCGCGGCGATCACGTCCGTGGCGGCCGCGAGCTATACGCAACGCAACCTCGGCAACCCGGCAAGATGCAGATCTTCGTGAAGATGATTAGGCCAGGCGAGACGCTCACCCTGAACGTCGAGAGCACCAACACCGTGGACGACATCAAGGCCATGATCCAAGAACGTGAAGGTATACTATTTATTTCCTTTCTCTCTCGTTGTCCCTCAGAAAACTTCAGTTGTGTGTTATTTCTTCCTTTGGCACTACGTACTTGTGCAAAGTCTGATCTGTCCCTGCTTTGCTTGAATTGCAACACTGACCGCGAAGGTATCGCACCGGACCAGCAGCGTCTCATGCTGTCCGGGACCGGGAGCCAGATAGAGGATGGCCACACACTCGCTTACTACAACATGAAGAACGACTCCACGCTTTACCTGCTTCTCCGCCTGCTCGGCGGCCGCCTCCGCGGCTGGTATCCCTACAACGTCGAACCCAGTCTCATCAAACTCGCACTACAATACAATGAGAAGAAGATGATCTGCCGCAAGTACGAATATCCTCCTGAACCATCTATCTAACTTCCTTCCATGCTATCATTAGCGAGTTTCGATCGATTCAGTGAACTGCATGCTCGTTGCTGCTATGATCATTGGCGGAACCTACTTTGCGGCAAACTTGTTTGTCTGGCAAAGTTCTAGTTATATATAGGCCCTGTTTAGATTAAGGGGCTAAACTTTAGCCCCTGTCACATCGAATGCTTGTTTACTAATTAGAAGTATTAAATATAGACTAATTCAAAACTAATTACATAGATAGAGACTAGTTTGTGAAATAAATCAATTAAGTCTAATTAGTCCATGATTCGACAAAGTGGTGCTACAGTAACTATTTTTTAATGATAGATTAATTAGACTTAATAAATTGGTCTCGTGAATTGGCTCAGGGCTTCTGCTGTTAGTTTTATAATTAGGTTATGTTTAGTCCTTCTAATTATCATCTAAATATTCAATGTGACAAGGGCTAAACTTTAGCCCAAAGATCCAAACACACCCATACTTATTGCGTTAGCTGTTGCGGATCACAATGAAATAGTTAATCCTCAGTATTAACCAAAATCTCCATGAAATTTTTCATTTCCGTACTTAAATTCCTGGAAGAAGAATGCATTGTCTGATGTCGCTAGACATAATTTTTCAACCATATGATTTATTTGTAGGTGCTACGCAACGCTTCCCATGAGGGCTACAAACTGCCGCAAGAAAAAGTGTGGCCATAGCACCAACGTGAGCTCATTTTTTTACCCCTGTCATCTCTCCCTCTATTTTGTTGATTTTTGTTGCGTACTAAGCTCGTTACCAAACCTTCTTCCCATTTTGATTGCTATTTTGAAACTCAGATACATTATTCATCAATTGTTTGAACTGACGTGCAATCTTTTCCTTGCATTTTGACAGCTGAGGCCAAAGAAAAAACTCGGGAGCTGTTATTGCTATTGAAATTAGCCTCACCAAGACTTTATCTGCTGACTCAATTGCCTTGTCTTAGCATCACAAAAGAGACCATAATCAAGATTTTGATTGTTTATTTTGATGCATGGAAGAGGCATGCCTTAGAATTCCTTGTAAAGTTTGCTGCAGTTTGTTACACCTTTATTCGCTCTATGAATTAATAATTAGGTCCTCCCACATGGAAATGATGGTTCCCCTGGAAGCTTAGGGTTTCTGTTCTCAGCGAGTTGTTTTTTTTGAACTGAAACTGTGGAGGAGTTCTCCACAGCAATATATTAAAGGGGAATGAAAAGACAAACAAGTACAGAGATACTTACAGAAAAGAGAAAAGCAAAATTACAAATTGATTCTAGCCATTGAATGATTATGGGCCTATGAATTTCCTTAACTCTATGCAGTTGAAGGAAAACTTGTTCTCTGAATTTCTCAGCGAGTTGTTGTTGCATGCTTTTCATTCTTTTCGTTTGTGATTAGCAGCGTGCCTGTCGGTAAAACACTATTTATTTTCTTCTCAAATTCATATAGCATTCTTTCTTTCTTTCATTATATTTTAAATTGCACTCAATGGATTCTCTGTTTATTTCAAAAAATCTGTAAGATTTTGATTTAAATATTTTTTTTACTCAAGCACTCATTACATCTCTACTCCCTCTGTTTTTTAATAGATGTCGTATTAGGTTTGTCCTAAATTAAAGTTATATAACTTTGACCAAACTTATAGAAAATATAACAATATTTATCATACCAATAATATGTACTATTACAATATGTTCTATGGTGGATTCATAGAAACAAATATGGAATTGTAGATTTTATTTTATTTTTCTAAAAAGTTGGTCAAAATTGAACAACTTTGACTTCAGACAAACCTAATACGACATGTAAAAATAATCATTGGGAGTATCTAATTTTAATTTGGACAAGAGAATAGTGACAAAATAATAAAAATAAATTTTTACAAAAAATTTTTTTAGAAAATAGAAATATATCCGGCCTCTGCGGTAAATGCACATAGCCAATTCTTACAAGATCTTCAGCTCAAAAGCTGATCATAAAAAAAAATGCATAAAGGGAGAAAGAATACACATGAAGAGAAAATAATCACAAGCAAAGTTTAATATTGCTTATCCATCCATTCTAAGAAGAAATATCCAAAGCCTTCATTGCTTTGCTCGTCGAATGGACGGTCTCGTCTGTGTCCTCATGCTGCGTTGAAAAATCACAGTTAATATGTTCCCCAAAGGGTAGCCGCCAAAGCGACATGACCTCTCACAAATACAGAAAAGTTAGAATGAAGACGAACCGCATGGAGAAATAGGTTATATATCTTAGAAGTAGGAAAGGAAGAGAATGAAATGGTGTTCGTATCTATGGTACATAAATTTTGAAGGGTCAAAGTTGATTTAGTTTGAAAATAGAGTAAATTGCACCCACCATATAACAATTTGGCAAATGGGTGGAAAACTGTCCAACAACTTGTAATATGCTCAACGCAATGCAAAAACTTGGTAGAGGGTGCAAATTGGTCCACCAACTTGTAAAATGTCCAATTTAGTGGGACAACTTGATAAATTGGTGCATCTACACTCAAAACATTATGATTATGATGATAATATATTTGGCAATGCACTGATCCGATGGTAGGGTAAAGAACTTGTATTGTGCCATTCTTGGATTTTGTTTCTTAATACCACGACCAAAATAATTTCTAGTTTCTACCATCTCTTTAAACTTGATGCCCTAGTGCTCTTTTGTAATTTTTACAACTTTTTTCTATCATACCATTGAGAAATTCATTTCGTTTTGAAGATTAAGAAAAAAGCCTAAATAGCTCGAAATAAATAAATAATTGTTCTGATGCAACACTCTATTAATAATTGTGGTATATATATAGGTATAATGAATTAACGAACATCATTTTACTTTAAGATACAAAATACCTTATAGCATTCTAACATAAAAATTATAGTTCAAATTAAAGAAAACATTAACTTATGTATAATGAAAGCATATAGATAAATTAGTTTTCTAATGTGTCATATAAATTGTTTGTTATGTTAGAATTACAAGAAACTAATTTTATATGCTCTTATTTCCAATGTGCATATATTTTTCTTTTAAATTTTGTAATAAAGTTTCTTGTCTTGACAAGTACATCACCGTTGCAACACAAATATTAATGGCCACATCACACTCAATTATTTGATCCGACCCTAATATACCATCTCTTTGCTATCGGAGTGACCAGATACATCATCATTGTAACATTTGGACTGTTTACACATAATTTTACCAACTTGTTACACTAAGTTGAGCATTTTACAAGTTGGCGGATCAATCTGCACCCACCTACCATGTTGTTGCACTAAATAAAGCATTTTACAAGTTGTTGGATCAATCTACACTCACCCGCCAAGTTCTTGCATGGTGAGTGCAATTTACTCTTGAAAATATAGAGAAGGGAAAGGGAATTTCTAGTAGGCTTGATTTATCAGGTTGGTGAGGTTTTACTGGACCTTTTTTTTATTTCGAGTAATTAACACGGGCTGCAACCTGTCTGTTTGGGCCCAAAAAGATAAACAAGAACGGGGCGAGCAATGTTTGTGCACTGATCTTCCATGGCAATCCCCGACCAAGCTGCCCCTGCCTCCCAACGCCTGCCGAATTTCACCGTGCACGATCCACCAAGGATGCGGTCTGCCCGTCTCCCTAACGCACTGTGAATTATCCCTAACGCACTGTGAATTGTGATCCAATCTGTCAGTGAGATCGTCTATCCCTCATTGGATCAGCGATCACATACAAGAGTCTCCGGTGACTGACTCTCCAATCATGTCATTTAATTCTTTTATTTCTCAGTGCGGCACAACAGCACAGTATACAGCAAGAAAACATGCATGTGAGAGCCATCAGACAGAACACAGGCGACTAGGAGTTCAGGAATTAACCAATCAGGATCATGTATTGATTGAGGTTTACACTACAGCCATGACTAGACGAGGTTAATATTGATACCCAGCCATGACTTTGCATACAAATGTTAGAAAAAACCTCTTAAGATATACAAATTATTTGATATGAAATCTTTATATGAATATTGAATCATTATCGGCCACATTCGTTCCCATCGCCATTATTTTATACTGTTATTTATATTAATATTCTTATTGTTGAAAGGGCCCAGATTTTTAGTTCGCCCCGGGCCCCTAAAATCCCAGGACCGGCCCTGCCGAAATAGGAAGAGCATCATGAACGACGTCAACGCGGCGGCACGGGACACCGAGTCTGGCCTCCACACCAAACCAGAGACCGAGTAGATTTCCGCGTCGTACCTGCAGGCACCTTTATAAGGCGGCGATCACGTCTGCGGCGGCCGCGAGCTATAGGCAGGACCTTCGACCTCCGTCTTGGCCAGGCAAGATGCAGATCTTCGTGAGGATGGTTAGGCCTGAAACGATCACACTGAACGTCGATAGCAGCAACACCATCAAGGACGTCAAGTCCATGATCCATGAACGGGAAGGTATACTACTTGTCACACACATGTATATGCATCCTTATATCTCCCATTGCTCCCTCAAGATACTTGTCGTTGCATTTTGTTCTTTTGGGTTATTTCGTAGCGAAGCCACGGGGTGCTGATCCTATGTAAAGCTGGCTTATAAATATTGATATAAGTACATATGTTTACTTCAAAAAGCCTAGAACCCCCTTGCAAATTAGTACTACCACCAAATCTAACATGCCATTGATTTGCCATGGACTGCAACACTGAAGGTATCTCACCGGATCAGCAGCGCCTCATCCTGTCGGGGAGGCCGATAGAGGATGACCGGACACTGGCTGACTACAACATCCAGAACAACTCCACGCTTCACCTACTTCTTCGCCTGCTGGCAGGCGGTGGCCGCCGCTATCCCTACTGGATCGAGCGTAATCTCCTCAAACTCTCCCGTGAATACAATGAGAACAAGATGATCTGCCGCAAGTACGTAACCTCCTGAACGAATAGACTATATTTTCTGTCATCATACTATCATTAAGGGCATGTTCGTTTCTTTCAAATCCCTGTGGATTTGAAAGAGGTTGAGAGGGATTGAGGGGGATTTTGACTTGCTAGGGATTTAATCCCTTCCAATCCCCCTCAATTTCTCTTCAACCGAACAAGGCCTAACGTGTTTTGATCGATCAACATAACAGCATGCTAGTTGCTAAGATCATAGGCTGAACCTCCCTTTATGGGAAACTTTTGTGTAGCAAAAGTTGTATGTTACATGTTGCGTTAACAGTTGTCGTTTAATTTGCATTTACCAAAGCCAATGGAACATTGAAATAGTTGATCCTATTATTAACCAGAATCCCGAGGACATTGTTCGTGTTAACTTGAATATATCCACTGGAAATGCGTTCTCAGTTGTCTTAAATTTTTTACCATATGTTTTTATAGGTGCTATGCAACGCTTCCCATGAGGGCTACAAACTGCCGCAAGAAGAAGTGTGGCCATAGCAACGACGTGAGCATTGTTTTCACACCCTCTGTTTTTTAGATAAGTGTTGCGTAATAAGCTCGCTCGTTATCTGCTGTTCCGAACGTTTTTGGCATTTTGATAAGAATTGTGAAATTCGTTTACAGTAGTTGTGGAATTATTGTTCAATTGTTTGAACTGACGTACAATTTTTTTTCTTGCGTTTTGACAGCTGAGGCCGAAGAAAAAGCTTTGGAACAATTTCTATTGAAATTAGCACCACCGAGACTGAACTCCGAAATGCCATTTATTATCAGCAGAATCAATTGCCTTGTCTCTCCTTTATAAAGGAGCTACCGTAATCAAGATTTTGATTGCTATTCTGATGCATGGCAGAGGCATGCCTTAGAATTGCATATAAAGTTTGCTGCTGGTTGTTACACCTGCGTTACTCTATGAATTGTTAGTTTTCTCCCTCTGAAAAATGCTAGTTCTGCTCTCTGTCACAAGGTTCAGAGTACGGTCGATTGTTCAGTGAGCCGGGAACTTTCATACCAGACCATGTACATGTACGAAGTAGTACATAATCTTGGTTCATGGTGGGTACGCCATTCCCCTTTCATCCTGTTAGTTGTGGTATTCGAAGCCTTCTCTTCACATATTAGCCTGAGTGATCATATAATATTAGACTAGATCGTCACATAAATGATATCTCAATAGTAAAATTATTTTTATTCTTGTTTTCTTATTTTCTCTCTCTATTCTCTACTTATATGAAAGCTCGGTAGCATATTGGCCCGAGACATTATTCGTTCACATTTTCAAAATATCGAACCATCTATCGAAGAAGTATCCACTCGCAGCAGGAACTTGAAATATATCGATCCACGTTCCGCGTACCCGTTTCTCAACCCGGCCGTACCAGGAACTTGGTGACAATGGTTCTGCTGAAACCTTATATTTTTCTGTCACAAGGAGCTGGTTCTTGCTTTTTATTTTGTCTTTTCATTTGTGATAATAATAGATTTAGTGTTTTGACTTTTGAGACATGCTTGCAGTAAAAAATTTGCTAGTATAATTGGGTTAAACAGTATGGTGTTGACGGTCCTTACACGCTAAATCCGACCGTCTCACTTTATAAGGATGTACTATACACTTACTAGCATATTTCTTTATGAATAACCTAGTTCCAGTTGTATCGTAGCTTTATGTCTTTACAGGACACAAGGACTACAACAGAGAGTAAAACGTGCTCAAACGACAGAGAACACATCACGCAGATACTACTCCGCAAGCACACGGGCAAGAGGGCCCACTTATCAATCAAACATGGGTCAAACTCGCTAACCGACCACAGATGGAACCCTGGACCCACAAGTCATACACCAGAGGAAAGAGCGCGGGATAATCCCCCCTCAGGGGTTGGCAAACCCCCAGGTTTGACCGAACCTGGAGGGGTTCAGTTGGCAGTTTGGCGCCAATCTTTGGCGCCAATGCTTCCTGCACTACCAGAAAACTCGCCATCGATCCACCCTCATAGGTACCGATTACTAAAGACCCGGTACCAATGCTTGCATTGGTACCGGGTCTAAATGTGTTGACCCCCGAGAACCCTTTGGTACCGGGCGGTAACACGACCCGGTACCAAAGGGTGTCTTACCACCCGGTACCAAAGGATCCCTGGCCACCAGCGGACACGTCCCCGTTCGGCCGCGCGAGCGCGACGCAGGAGCCTCCCTACCGCAGAGGCGCGGCCCGGCCGCGGAGGCGCGACGCGGGCGCGGGAGCGCAACACTGGAGCCTCGGCCGCGGGGGCGCGACGCGGGCTCCTACCTGCCGCGGAGTAGCGGCCCGGTCGCAGGCTTGGGAGTCTCCCTGCCGCGGAGGACCAATCTGATGTAAGCAAGCAATTTTTCATTGATTTTTTTCCTGATTGAATCTGAATTAAGCTATGCATTTTTTCCCTCCATCTCAACCAATCAGCTTGTATGACCTTTGGGAGACAACATGCAAGTGTTGGTTGGGAGGCTTGTTCGATGAGGATCTGCAGGAGGCGATTGACTCACAGCTGAAGTCTTAGTAATTTTTTTTCCTTGTACAGATCTTGTAATTTTTTCGTTTGTTGAATGTTAAGTTGAATCTTTCCTTGTAATCTTGGGTCCTTGCAATCTTTGTTTGAATGTTGTAATCTAAATAAAGCTTCTTTGATTCCTCACCCCTCCCTCTCTCCTCTAAATCGTGAATATTGTGTTTGTGAATCTGTGAATATTGATTCTGTTGAATCGTGAATCGTGAATGTTTGTGAATCGTGAATATTGTTTGTAAAATCTAGATGAGGATGAATCGGTGGAGAAGATTTGGATTTGGCGGGGAGCCTCCCCGGGATTTAATTTTTTTTTGACGCCAATACCTTTGGTACCGGGTCGTGTCTTGACCCGGTACCAAAGACCCCTTTGGTACCGGGTATTCACCTGGTACCAAAGGCCTTTGCCTTTAGTCACGGTTGCCCGGTACCGGTTCTAAAACCGGTACCGATGGCCTTTATCACCCGGTACCGATGGCGCCTTCTCTGGTAGTGCTGCATCTCCCACTTTTCACCAAGAGATGTTACTATCTGAGGACCTCCGGGAACCATCTTCCCCTAGTATAAATAGGAGGGTAGGAGGTCTTCTTCAACACACACTCATCCTCAAAAGCCTCTTTCTCTATAGTTAGGCTTGTGGAGCTCAGGCTAGGCTTAGCGCAATAGTATTTCGAGTCATCCTTGGGCCATTGTGGGACGTAAACTTCGGCCTTCGGTACAGTTTTTGTATACTTTATCGGTATTTATATAAGTGTTGAGTTTGACCTAAATGCTATCTGTATAGTTTTTATTTCATATTCATGACTTATCATGAGTTGTATAATGTTTATGCATAGGATAGTCGATCTAAGCTACGGCATCGGTTTGCTGTTCCTTCGGATTGCTCTAGTTCCATGTTTCCTGGGAGGACTAGGGTAGTTCTCTCATGTACGAGCATGGTGCTTGGGCATGATTGTCACACCGGGTTTTAAGGACAAAACCGAATGATAATCATATATCCGTCAGGATCAAGTTTACACACATATGAGACTTCACAGTAATAAACAATAGCAGTATCACGTGAAACAATACAAATACTTACAAACTATCAGAGTCACAGCTTATTGTGGAAACGAAGGCTCCAACACTTCATAGGCAATCGACTGGGGGTTGCGTACGTCTAGCACCATCTTCAACAGCTTCACATCACCTTCTGAGCAGCATTGAGCAAGGATGAGTACACTGAGAGGAAGGGGGAGGATTTATATGCTAACCATTTTTCATAGTTGGTTCATGGGTAGATCCGGGTGTGGAAAAATGATATTGACAGCCGGTTTGGGGCTCGAACCGGGTCTGAAAATGGTTGGCAGTCTCACAGTCGATTTGAAATGATTTTCACAACGGGCTCCTACAGGGAGTCCTATATGGCTTTCTGTAGCTGGTTAAGAGTTGTAGCTTTAAATCCTAATATGCACATCTAGATCAACTATTGCAGCCCACCCATGGTGGAGGTTTTTCAACATTTTCGTATAGTTGATTCAACTTGCGAAACTTGATTCAACATTTCTAACCTGCTAACTCAACATTTTATGGTGGTCGTTAAGGGATTCATTACTTTACCACAAGCTTTTACTTCCCCCAGCTCACACTGGTTTTCTTCCACCTGGTACATGTTTAACCATTTTCTTATAACTGATTCATTGGTGAACCCAAATTCAACATTTCAAATATACGAACTCAACAATTCATGGGGATTATCGAGTTTAAAAATGGCTTGGCAGTCATTGATTAATTTATTGTTTAAATTTTTTCTGACTACATCTTACACTACCGGAATCCCCTAGTTTACCATGTGTCCGTGGCACACGGCAAAAGCCCATATTACACACGGCAAAGGCTTTGCCATGTGCCGCCCACGGCAAACCCCGCACGGCAACCAGGCATGACGTCAAAGAGGACTTTTTCATGTGCCTTTTATTGGGCACACGGCAAACTATGGCTTTGCCGTGTGCTATTTGACACTCGCCAAAGTTTTTTTGGCCGAACAGAAACAAATCTAAAAAAAATAGGAAAAAATATCATTGTGGGAAGGCCCCCAAGCGTCACCCGTCATTTTTCGCAGAAGAAGCACACCTCAAAGAGACACTTTGCCATGTGACCAATAGAAAGCACACGGCAAACAACCGGGCACACGGCAAAGTCCGGTAGTGTTAGCCATCCATGTAGTATAGCATGGATCTCAAACACTGAAAGTTTGATAATAAAAAAACTTGCAGAAGCTATATAGGTTTTTCGGGCTCCAACAGCCACTGAGTCCATCAACTTTAGAACTTGGCTGTGAAAATATTTCAGCATCGCTTTAACTTGAAAATGGCTCCTATAAAAACCGATTCTGTTGTAGCAGCACCCTGTATGACCTAAAATCGGTTCAGTGTTGATCCCAACTTTCAACGTTGGATTTCGCTAGGCGCCATTGTATCAGACCTGGTAGTTTCCATGGTAGTGTCCGGCCTCCACACCAAACCGAGACCGAGTAGGTTTCCACGTCGCGCGGACCTTTATAACACGACAATCATGTCCGCGGCGGTCGCAAAGCTACACACAATACCTAGAACCTCGACTTCGGCCAGCGCAAGCTCGGCACCCGGCAAGATGCAGATCTTCGTGAAGATGATTAGGTCTGGCGAAACGATCACCCTGGACGTTGAGACAAAAGCACCGTCGATGACGTCAAAGCTATGATCCATGAAAGTGAAGGTATGCAATTTGCCGCATTTACATTGCATCCTTCTATCTCTCATTGCTCCCTCAGAATTCAGAATCTTACCTTTTGGTCTTCTGGGTCATTTCACTCTTTGGCACTTAAATAAAATCTAACATGTCGCTGATTTGCTTGGACTGGGACACTGAAGGTATCCCAGCGGATCAGCAGCTTCTCATCCTGTCGGGGACGCAGATTGAGGATGGCCACACACTTGCTCACTACAAGATGAAGAACGACTCCACGCTTCACCTTCTTCTCCGCCTGCTAGGCGGCTTCCCCGGCTGCTATCCCTACATGATCGAGCCCAGGCTCATCAAGCTCGCACTGCAACACAATGAGAACAAGATGATCAGCCGCAAGTACGCATAAACTCCTTGTTGACATGAAAACGCGTCAAATACTAACACGCGTAGAAAAGCTCTTTGCAGCTTCTCTGACCAGACCGGTCAGACCGGTTCCGGTGACCGGTCAGACTGGTTCCCGCCGGGCAGCTGGGAGCACGGTGAGAAAACCAACGAGCGCTCGTCCGGGAGGGACCCCGTCAGGACGTGTGCACCTTGGGTTGTTCTAGGATCGGCAGGCCACCTAGAACGTCCTCAATCGCCGTAGAGACGAAGGAAGAACAGCAATTAGGGTTTGAAAAGCTAGGGTTTGAGAGGTACAAAAAAGTAAAGGCAAAAATAGTAGATTTGATAAATTCGATTGGATCTAACTCAATCGGCCGAATCCCTTTATATTTATAGGGAGGGTAGGACTTTTCCCGCAAGGAATAAACTTTACAACTCGTAATTAACCCAAACTAAGAGTCCTAGTCGGATTACAGGAGAAACCAGTCTGACCGGTTCCCCAAACCGGTCAGACCGGTCTGGGCCTAGATTTTGCAAATCCTTGCACTACTTGCCAATTTTGGTCGCGAACATATACCCCCTTGTTTTCTGGTGAAGCTTGTAAATCAGAAAACACTCAGCAACCAAAATTGCTCTAAGAACAATGTTTATACATTGGCCATGTCTTGATGTCTTGCTCAAGTTGAAGTTGAAGCAACTTTCTTTGGCCTCCACACTATCTTTGTCTTCATCGCCGCTGCTGGCTCCTCTTCAACTTGTTGCTCCATGGACTTCTTGCGCATCCGCTGCAATTTTCTCTTTTGAATACGGGACAAGCCTGGAGGACACCACCTTGGTTGCATATATATTGAATCTTGCTTGTTGTCCTTCTCATCTGTCTTAGAATCAGTGGATACACTTTTCCTGACCAGATTATCACTAGAAACTACCGGTCTTTGTGATGACTCATGATTATAGTATGAAACAGGATATAGAACAAAATATGGCTGCATATTCATACTACTGTAATCCCAAGGCAAATAGTAGTAAGGATATGACCAGGACCATGATGTAGTCGGTCTAAAAGATGGATACAATGTAGCACTACTATTGCCTTGAGTTGAGGAAGATTCTTGGTGCTTTGATGAAGTTTTTATTTTTTCTGGCCGATTTCTAAGCTTCTGAGTAGCACCAAGCTTCTTGTATTTCTCCAGAAGTTTCTCAAAAGTCGGCCTTGATTTTTTCTCTGATTTACCAGAAACTCCTGGGGTCAACCGGTCTGACCGGTTACCTGAACCGGTCTGACCGGTCCTGTCAGGACCAGTTCCTTTGCTTTTGGATTGCCCCCCGAGCGTCGAATTCTTTCTTGCAACTTGAGGGTCTTTTTTCAGCCACATCTTCTTTCTCCTTTTCTGTTCTGGTCGTGCTTCACCAATGATTACATTTTTCCTTTTTGTTGTATCGGCTTGACTTGGCCTGATCAACACTTTAGGATTCTGTAATTCAATGGTATTGACAGAGAAATTCTTAGGAAAAGGATCAGAATCAACTTGCATTCCAACCAAAGTCAAATGGCCTTCATTAAGGGCCGATTGAATTCGCCTATGGAACACATTACAATCATTAGTTGCATGTGAAAAAGAATTGTGAAATTTACAATACGCACGTCGCTTCAACTCATCAAGCGATGGTATAGTATACGTGGTCTTGATGTATCCATTTTTATGCAACTCATCAAATATTCTATCGCACTTGGAAACATCAAAAGTAAATTTCACTGCTTCTTGCCGATTTTTGTGAATCGGTTTAAGAGAAGGGCAACTATATGATTGAGAATTGCTCGTCCATGTAAATTCAGCAGCACATATCTCTCCATTCTCATCGTCCAATGAATCATTGCTTAGCATATGCATGTTGGGACGATCAAATTTTGAGCGAGCATCTTTACTTCGGCTTTCTTGAGCCAAAGCTTTTTGTAATACTTGATTAATAGTAAGAAACTCATAGCCTTCTAATTTTTCTTTGATATGAGATTTCAAACCATTAAAAGATAATTCGGCAAGATCCTTTTCAGAAATACTCAAACTATAACATCGGTTTTTTGTATCTCTAAATCTTCTAATATGTTCAGCAACAGATTCATCATTCTTTTGCATAACCGATGTTAAGTGAGATAGTCTCAATTCATTATCACCACTATAAAAGTGCTCATGAAATTTATGCTCTAATTGAGACCATGTATAAATAGAATTAGGAGATAATGCCGAAAACCATGAGAAAGCAATACCAGATAATGACAAAGGGAATAATCTGATTTTCAAGTGATCAATACTACCATGAATACCCAATTGTGCGTTAAACTGGCTAATATGCTCCCATGTAGTCCTATTGTCTTCCCCGGTAAATTTAACAAACTTTGGCACTTTAAAATCTTGAGGATAGGGCATAGCATCAAAATTTGTAGGATAAGGTTTTTGACATGCCAAAGTTTTATCTTTAACCTCCACGCCAAAAGTATCTTTAATCATTGACATTAGGCACATGTTGAGGCATATGGTTCGGCTGTGCATGCAATGATTGCTGTAAATAGCCCGAACTTTGGGAAGACATAGGATTTGTAGTATATGTCATTGGAGTATATGAAGTATAACCAGAAACACCATTGATTCGGCCAGAATTGGCCTGAACATATGATGTACTAGTTATAGGTTCAGGTGTTGTTTGATATGCAACATAATCACCTGAACCGGTCTGACCGGTTCCAGCAATCGGTCTAACCGGAATCTGGCCGTACTGCATAGGGGCGCTCAAATCAGTTTGACCGGTTACAGAAACCGGTCTGACCGGAATTGCCTGGCCAGATTGTCCTGGAAGATTTTGTCCTGTTGAATAATTCAACGGCATCCCATATTGTGGCTCTTTGGGTGGTATTGCTGCCGATGAATTATGAGGTACAATTTATTGTGAAGTACCAGCCATATCAGATCTAATAACATTACTAGTTACGGCCGAAGGTTGCTTTCCTATAGACTTATCAATTATGCCTTAAACAAGAGAAAGAACTTTTTCTTGACCAGAAACTAGCAATCTATTAATTTGATCAAGAGTAACAGGCTCTGGTGCAGTACTCACAGTGGGTGTTACCTCATCTTTTCTTCTTCTCCTTCTGAAAGAAGAACCACCTCCTTGTCCTTGGAGATAGCACCTTTTCGATCCTTGGAGAAGTGCGAGAGGAACCATTGCGTCTTGTCTTCAAGCTTCTTCTTGGCTCATTCCATCTCCTCCTTTTCTTGCAACAAGAGTTGCTCAAATAGATGACGATCCTCAGCCGATAGCTCATTAGCAGTCGGCCTCTGAATATTGTCAGGATCAACTTCGCCTGGTTTCGGTAGATTCGACATGGTAGTAGATCCTTTTTTCTTTGTCCCCAGCGGAGTCGCCAAAAAGTATGTTGACACGAAAACGCGCCAAATACTAACACGCGCAGAAAAGCTCCTTGCAGCTTCTCTGACCAGACCGGTCAGACCGGTTCCCGCCGGGCAGCTGGGAGCTCGGCGAGAAAACCAACAAGTGCTCGTCCGGGAGAGACCCCGTCAGGACGTGCGCACCTTGGGTTGTTCTAGGATCGGCAGGCCACCTAGAACGTCCTCAATCGCCGTAGAAACGAAGGAAGAACAACAATTAGGGTTTGGAAAAGCTAGGGTTTGAGAGGTACAAAAAAGTAAAGGCAAAAATAGTAGATTTGATAAATTCGATTGGATCTAACTCAATCGGCCGAATCCCTTTATATTTATAGGGAGGGTAGGACTTTTCCCGCAAGGAATAAACTTTACAACTCGTAATTAACCCAAACTAAGAGTCCTAGTCGGATTACAGGAGAAACCGGTCTGGCCGGTTCCCCAAACCGGTCAGACCGGTCTGGGCCCAGATTTTGCTAATCCTTGCACTACTTGCCAATTTTGGTCGCGAACACTCCTGAACCAGTAGACCTGAGCTGCAGGTTGTCAAACCATTATTACTCTATCAATTGTTTTGTTTTCTCCCATGGAAATGCTAGTTGTCCTGGAAGCATAAATTTCTTGTTAACGAGCCGTGCTTGCTTTTGTTTTATTTGGTATATTTTTTGTGATTTAATTTGAGTGACATGCTTACAAAAAAATTTGTCTACAATAATCATTATATTTATCTTTACCTATTCCTAAAGCGAGGACTGTTTCTTCTTTTTTGTTCCAACCTGATATATGGGTCGTACTAGTCTCTTCTGGTCCGTCAAACTCCAACCACAGCTCTAACTCTCAATATTGGTTTCCTCGTCGGGTTAGAATCCTAACTAAACCCAACTTTCAAGTCATGAAGAACTGCACAAGACAAGAACACAGATCAATATACATAGGAAACCAGCGAGAACAAAAATTTGATTGAGACAAGAAAAATTGAAAACCAAATGGTCGCGTACGAAGATAGAAGGTAATTTGTCGCAAAGAAATGTCTGGAGGCTCGCGCGCCGACGTCGCATGCGTGGCCGCTCGCTCGCTCATGGCAATAAAGCCGACTATCGCTGATATTTGCCCATAGCAACGCAAGAGGATGTATACCTGGTTGGGTTAAAAACTACAGTCCTTTCTTCACAAATTGTAAGCATTTCTAACATTTAAAATTCATCCCAAAGTGTAGGAACTTTTGAAAATTAACAATCCTAACCCCACGAGTAAGAAGTTTTGAAAATTAGTTTCATCTTCACTTATGCTTCAGCTGAGAACTTAGCATCTTACACTACAGGAAACCGGGTCTTTGCCGGCAAAGCCCCTTTGGCCTGCGGCAAAGTCTTTGCCGTGGGCCGCCCACAGCGAAGCCCGCTGGACACAGGAGGCTACGGCAAAGCACTATTTGCCAAGTGTCCATTGTCGGCCACTCGGCAAAGGGTTTGCCGAGTGCTAAAATGAACTCGGCAAACTTTATTTCCTGCGAACTGAAAAAAAACCAAAAATAATAGCAAGTCGCGCATTTTTCGCAAAAAATTCGCGTGTTACGCGGCTGGCAGGATTCGAACCTGTGACCTCTCCCTCGCGCGTGACTTCTTCTACCACTGCACCACACTCTTAATTATGTCTAGATTGTGTTTTGATTCCTCCTATATTATACTAAACCGAGTGTAAATTGTTTGTTTGAGACCCTAAACAATTTCAAATCTAAAAATTATCAACTACAAAGTTTCATAACTTTTTGAAATGTACAATTTTCCCTTTTTGGTAGTTTCTCCGTCTGAGATCGTTTACAAAATTTAAATTTCAAATTTGAGAACATTCAAACCTAGTTTTCATTGACAAAATAATTTAAAATAAAAAAGTTGTCAACTACAAAGTTTCATAACTTATTGTGATCTACAACTCTTATTTTGACTGTTTCTTCATCCGAGGTCGTTTGAAAAAACTCAAATTTCAAATTTTGAGAACTACAAATGTACTTTTCGTTGTCAAAATTAATTCAAATTAAAAAGAGTTCAACTACAAAGTAGTATAACTTCTAAAGATCTACAACTTTTATTTATGTCATTTTTTCATCCGACATAGTGGTAGTAACATTGTTCACAAATCTTATATATCTCTCTTCTAGTTTCAGGAAACTATATGAGAGATATAGACTTTGTGAACAACATTACTATCGTTTTGTCGAATGAAAAAATGACCAAACTAAAAGTTGTACATCTTGTGAAGTTATACAATTTTGTAGTTCAAAACTTTTTAATTTAAATTAATTTACTACTTCAAAATATGTTTTGAATTTATCTTTGCCGAGTGTTTTTTAAAATACACTCAGCAAACACAATCTTTGCCGAGTGTGCCGAGTGTGCCGAGTGTCAAAAAAAATACTCAGCAAACACAATCTTTGCCGAGTGTTTTTTTTGACACTCGGCAAACCCTATTTTTGCCGAGTGTTTTTTTTTTGCCGAGTGTTTTTTGAAAAACACTCGGCAAACAACTTGTTTGCCAAGTGTCTGAAAAATTGCACTCAGCAAACAACTAAACACTCGGTAAACTTGGGATTTCCCATAGTGTTAGCTTCAGCTTATGTGCTTAACTGAGATATATATACCCATCTATGTTTTCTTTTATAAGTGCTATAATACACGAAAATAATTGAATTAACTTTTTTTCGAATTCTTGAATGTGGACTATGTTTCTGAACGTCAATATCTTCTTTGGCACAGCCAGTGGATCGGAATCAAGGAAACAGATCGATGCATGGGTGACTGAGGGTCTGAGGCAACCAGAGGCCTCATCACCACGCTTATCAACCCATATCCAGCAACAGAAAAAGCACAAGTACTGTTAACGTCGTCGTCAACGCCATCTACTTCAAAGGAGAGTGGAGCGATCCCTTCAAGAAGGAGAACACCATCGACCATGAGTTCCACCGCCTTGATGGTAGATCCGTCAACGTGTCCTTCATGCGGAGCTGGAGCCGTCAGCAAATCGCCTGCCATGACGGATTCAAGGTGCTCAAGCTTCAATACATGGTGATTGGCGAGGCCTCGCCAGTGTTCAGCTGGACTTGGACACGGTGGGATAGCGTAACCAAGCCGGTGGATTTTGTTGCTGACCCTCCCATTTGCATTCTTCATCGTCGACGAAACATCTGGTTCCATTGTATTCACAGGGCATGTCCTTGATCTATCGATGGAGTAAGGATTAGCAGACGTTTTGGCATGATTCAATGAGATTTGCAGTACTATGAGATTTTGGTTGTGGACAGTCTTCTATGGTTGTCTCTGAACTCTGTGTTTGTCTAAACTGAGAATCACTTAGCACATGAACATGAACAGGATCATTAGTCTAACAAAGATCACATCTAGCACTTAATCTAATACGGAAATAGCTTAGGGTTTGGCTTACACCGGCGGCAGTGGTGTCCATGTTGTCGGTGTAGGCCGGATCAGCAGCAACAAAGTCGATGGCGAGGGCGGCGTCGGGCTTGTAGCGTAGGCGTTCCTTGAGCGTCTTCTGAGGGTACCGAAGGCCTTCAGGACGCCAGCGGCACTGCCCAGGACGTGGAGCTCGAGCTTCCAGGCCCTCCAGCGCACTAACAGATCGGTTTTTTTTTGGGTGGATTAGGGTTTGGCGAGCCTTGAGCTCGTGATTAACCTCGTGAGGGTCCCTGTAGAGCCCCTTCCCTTATATATGTAGCGCTGTGGGCCCAGGGGCCGAGTCCTTGATGGCTTAGGGCTGCCTCCCGATCACGGCAGCAAGTAGTTAGGCTTAATTCCGAGATTAGGGGGATAGAAACAACTCTCCCTTATCTCTGAACAGTGGTTGACCGAGGTCAAACCAAAAATATTTAACATTCTCCCCCTTGATCGAAGGTCAACACTTAAACTAAAAACTAACTTAAACTTAACTAAATACTAGCTTAAACTAAATCCTTCCTCAGCAAAACAGCAAGTACCAGACCAATGTGTCAACAGTAGCACCTCGGCATACTGGGACAACATTACCCATAGCCTTTACTGAAAAACTTCGTCAGGACTCTTATTCTCAGTTTAGGGAAAATTCTAATGGCCCTGAACCAGGACTTTGTCAAAGGTATCAACTAATCCCATGTGAAGGACATGTCTCTCGTAAAGGGATGGTGGTAAGCCTTTGGTGAGCGGATCCGCAATATTAAACTTAGTACTGATATGCTTAATAATATACGTACCGTCCCGGTTTCTTTCTTTCACGACACGATACTTAAGATCAATGTGCTTAGAAGCACCAGATAATTTATCGTTTGCGCAAAAGAAAACTGCGGCTTGATTGTCGCAGTGCATTGTGATAGGTCTCGAGATACTATCAACAATTCTTAATCCCGGAATAAAATTCTTGAGCCATGCACCTTGGCCCGAAGCTTCATAACATGCCACAAATTCTGCTTGCATTGTAGATGCAGCAGTTACTCCTTGCTTACAACTTTTCCAAGAGATTGCTCCCCCTGCCAGCATGTAGACGAACCCAGAAGTGGATTTTCTATCGTCTTCGTCACCAGCAAAGTCGGCATCTGTATAGCACTCAACTTCAAGATTATCTGTTCTCTTGTATGTGAGCATGTAATCCTTAGTGCCTTGGCAATATCTGAATGCCTTCTTAACGCCAACCCAGTGAGCCCAACCTGGATTTTCCAAATATCTACTAAGTACTCCGGTTGCAAATGCCAAGTCTGGACGCGTACAGACTTGTGCGTACATCAAGCTTCCAATAGCTGATGCATAGGGAACGTTCTCCATTTTGCTTTTCTCAAAATCATTCTTAGGGCACTGATCTTTATTAAACTTATCGCCCTTTTGAATTGGTGCAGGTGATGCATTACTCTTCTCCATATTATATCTCTTAAGCATTTTCTCAATATAAGCTTTCTGAGACAATCCTAGTACTCTTTGGGCTCTGTCTCTGTGTATCTCAATGCCAAGTACATACGAGGCTTCACCGAGATCCTTCATATCAAAATGAGATGATAGGAAATTCTTAGTCTCATGTAACATATTCTTATCGTTGCTAGCTAATAGTATGTCATCCACATACAGTACTAGAATTATCAACTTTCCACCCTTGAACTTAATGTAGATACATCTATCCACATCATTCTCACTGAATCCAAATTTCTTAATGACTTCATCAAATTTAAGGTTCCACTGTCTGGATGCTTGCTTAAGTCCATAAATAGATTTCTTTAATCTGCATCCCATATGTTCTTTCCCTTTAATAACAAAACCTTGCGGTTGAGTCATATAAATAGTCTCATCTAAATCTTCATTAAGGAACGCAGTCTTAACATCCATCTGATGTAGTTCCATATCAAAATGGGCTATGAGTGCCATGACAATTCTAAATGAATCTTTGGTAGACACGGGAGAGAAAGTTTCATTGTAATCTCTTCCCTCTATCTGAGTAAATCCTTTTGCTACAAGTCTAGCTTTGAATCTTTCGACCTTCCCTTTGGAATCACGTTTAGTCTTGTAGACCCATTTACAGCCTACTGGTTTGACCCCATCAGGAATTTCTACTAAATCCCATACTTTATTAGAACTCATAGACTTTAGCTCTTCTTCCATGGCTTCAATCCATTTAGTGGAATTCTTACTTTCAACTGCCTGTTTGAAATTGACAGGATCACTTATTGTTCCTACATCATATAAATCTTCACTTAAATATGTCTCATAAATATCAGGATTAATTGCAGGCCTCCTTACTCTTTGTGATCTTACTAACGGCTCATTCACAACTGGTTCAGGTACTGCTTGAGGTGGTTCTTGTAGAATTTCTTCTGCTCGAACTTCTGTAGCTGATGCCTGAATCCCAGCAGCTGGCGCCTTAAAAACAGGAGCCTGCTCCACATGTCCTTGCTGAATAACAGTATTAGGCGTGGTGTCGCTTAACTGTGGAATAATTGGTTGTATAAACTGATACATTTCTGTAGACTGAGAGATTTCCGGATCGGGAAGTTCGACCCGTAACTCTTCAAGACTTATATCTCTTTTCGAAAAACCTGCACTCATTTCTGAGTCCTCTAAGAACACAGCTTGTCTGGTCTCGACGAACTTAGTGGAGCGACCAGGACAGTAAAATCTGTATCCCTTTGACTTATCTGGATATCCAATAAAGTGACAACTCACAGTCTTGGAATCTAATTTCTTTTGCTGTGGATCAAACAACTTTGCCTCAGCAGGGCAGCCCCATACCTTTAAATAATTTAATGACGGTTTCCTCCTATTCCATAACTCAAAAGGTCTCTTAGGAACTGACTTAGATGGAACCCGATTAAGTATATGAGCAGCAGTTTTTAATGCTTCCATCCACAATTCCACTGGCAAGCTGGAATGACTGAGCATGCTCCGTACCATATCCATTAGTGTATGATTGCAACGCTCAGCAACTCCATTCTGCTGTGGTTCGCCTGGCATGGCGTACTGAGCTCTTATGCCATTTTCTTCTAAGTACTTAGCGAACGGTCCCTTAATTTGACCAAATTGAGCATGTTTCCCGTAGTACTCACCTCCCCTGTCTGATCTTACTATCTTAATAGGAGTGTTATGCTGTTTCTCAACTTCTTTCTTATATATCTTAAATATTTCTAACGCATCTGAACACTTACGAATAGGGTAGATGTGTCCATAACGGGAATAATCATCAGTAAATGTAATGAAAGAATCATAGCCATCTACAGATGTTACGGAGAGAGGGCCACAGATATCTGTGTGAATTATTTCTAATACGCCCGTACTCCTGGTAGCGCCTTTCTTAATTGTCTTAGCATATTTCCCCTTAATGCAGTCGATGCACTGCTCTAAATCTGAAAAGTCTAAGTTTTCGATTATCTCATCTTTAATGAGACGATCTATTCTCCCCCTCGAAATGTGACCAAGGAGACAGTGCCACAATTTTGAAGAGGTCTCATTAAAACGCTTACGCTTATTTGAAACATTAGAAATAGTCATCACAGAATCATCATTAAGAGAGAGCATGCAAAGTTTGCCTTGCCTTTCAGCAGAGCCCACATTTATTGAATTAAACTGAATCACACACTTGTCTTTATTAAATACACAAACATGTCCTGAATCTGCTATAGCTGAAACTGAAATAAGGTCTCTTTAAACTAGGAACATAAAGAACTTCATCTAAATTAAGCTGGAAGCCGCCCGGCAACTCTAAGATGAAGCTTCCAATGCCTTCAACTTCAACGCCTTTCCCATCAGCCACTCTTAGGTTTCGCTCCCCCCTTCTTATAGTTCGGATCGAACTGAATGCCTGTAATGAATTGGAAATGTGCACAGTAGCACCTGAGTCAATCCACCAAGTATTAGGGGAAAAATCTGCTAAAAATAATTCATCAATGAAAGAGACAATATCAAACTTAACATTACCTTGTTTCTTTAGCCATTCCTTAAAGCCTGGACAACCTTTCTGAAGATGCTTGGGTGATTCACAGAATGAACAAAGCATTTTGCCATCCTGAGACTGATTGCCACGCTTGAACTTGTTGTCATTCCTGGGACCTAAATTCTTTCTCTTATTCCCATTCTTCTTATTGTTGTTCTTGTTGTTGTTGCCTTGCTTACTGCTGCCTGACTCATGCTGGTTCTTAGGAGTATTATTGAGAGAAAGATTGCCAACCAAATTGACCACATCCTTCATCTTCTCAGTCTTAAGCCTCTCTTCCTCCTCAACACAGTAGCTGATCAAATCACTGATAGACCAAATGGCCTTGTTGGTGTTGTAGTTTATCTTAAAAGCAGCATACTGTGGTGAGTGAGGTCATGATAAAATGCACTAGGAAACCATCTGAGATCTCCATCTTCATCTCCTTAAGCTTGTTAGCCA
>CM014277.1:26773288-26805043 GCA_004135705.1 Alloteropsis semialata | reverse complement strand
GGGGGATAATACCCCCGGTATGCCGAGTGCCCCCGATCCGGCACTCGGCATATCGCCCATTTGCCGAGTGCCCTCTGATCCGGCACTCGGCATATTCCGTGTTTGCCGAGTGCCGGACCAGGGGGCACTCGGCAAACGTTTTTTTTTCAAATTTCATGTATATTTTCAAATCTTATGTATATTTTCAAATTTGTTCCAATATAATTTGAAAAAAAAGGTTTAATCCACTCTACAATGTATATCTCATGATTATAACGACAAAAATCCATTATTTCATGTGATATTCGTCAGAATCAATTTATATGCATCACAATTTTGTAAGTGCAGAAAATAATTTAAAAATTATAAAATAGATCTGAAAAATTACCAAAACTTAAAATGAAACTATCTATGTTGGTTATTGCCTATAGAAAAAGTTGTGAAGTAAAACTCCAATTAGACTGTCACATTGACTCCAAATCTTAAAGATCACTTCTCGACTCTACGAATCTTCTTCGGAGATGTTCTGGTTTATAAGCATCGTACGAGATGACTTGTGCAAAACCTTCCCTACTTTTTACCACAGCCTCCACGTATGATATTATAAGCTCTAGACAAATCTCATGATTTTCAGACTTTATTTTTTTTTCTACAATTTTAAAACAATACAAACACACGTAAATCGGCATGTTTCTTGTCCAAAAAGTTCCAAATTTACTTTTATTACACATATAAGGCCTCACAATAGACTCAATAACATGAATATCATTTTTCAACTTACTCTGTTGCTCAATTTGAATGACTTGCAGTTCAAATTTGACATAAAACAAAACAATTCATTTAAATGAAATTAATTAACAGAATATAGCAAATGGATCGAAAAAATACCCAATTCAGACATGGAGCAACTCATATTGTAAGTGGAGGAAAGAAAAAGTTTGAAAAGCGTAGCATGAAATATTGATTGACGGTTTGCCGAGTGTCAGGAAAAGCACTCGGCAAAAATGGGTGTTTGCCGAGTGCCCAGGTATAGCACTCGGCAAATTAAGGATATGCCGAGTGCCTCACGGCGGGCACTCGGCAAACTCTGACGCCGTCCACGCGCGCGCAAGGGGGTCTGCCGGCCGGTGCCAGGTGGGGGTATGCCGAGTGCCCCACAGAACGGCACTCGGCAACTATCTCTATGCCGAGTGGGCCTGAGAGGCACTCGGCAAAAGTGTTGTATGCCGAGTGTCATCCTGGAGGCACTCGGCATACCCTCTTTTTGCCGAGTGCCTTTTGTTTGCCGAGTGTAATACTGGAGGCACTCGGCATACTCCCTTTTTGCCGAGTGCCCGATGAAAAACACTCGGCAAACTCTCGGGCACTCGGCAATTATGGGTTTTCCGGTAGTGTATGGCTCCCGCTACGATTGAGGGAGGATGTTAGAGTATGAGTTGTAATAGGACTAGGATAATATAGTCTGAGTAGGACTCTTTAGTATTATGTAATTAGGATTCTATGGCCTGGACTATATAATGAAACCTAGGGCATCATAGAGGTTAAACTATTAAAGCTATTCAAAGATATTCCAATAATATTTTCTGCACTAATGATTGGCTCACGCAATAGGATGATTGCCCCGCGGACCAATGCTTCATTTGATTTCGACCTCCATACATGGGCGTGGATGTGGCACATCAGTAAGCTATCTCTGCTGTTGGCCGTCACCATCACCACATCTAATTATAACATAGAAAGGAAAAAAAGGAAATTAAACATGAATAATCAGTGAAGAAGCAAGGATCTGAAAGAAATTAAAGCTTGTAAGAAAGATACAAACCATTATTTATAGGTCTATGAGCATATACACCTGCAGATTCATCCTTTGTAGTTCATCCAAGCTATTTGTTATAATCAGCACCTTGAAAATTATGAAAACTAAAATAACGAGTGAGAGATAAAAGGTCCATGGTTAAGAAAAATGCAAGAAATGTAATGAGCATAAGTTGGATAAGCATTTTTATATTGTACTACCTTCTGATATGATTCTCGAGATATCAACATATATCAATTGTAAGGCGGGGATGGTTAGGGTGGACGTCGGCTGCCTGCCACAACGCATCCTTGGCTTTGTAGGCTCCATTGCCTTGGAGTGTAACAATGGCATGCCGAAGGGAGAGCAGGTTCCCCAAACCCAAGTCAAAATCACCATTTCCGTCACCTTTGGCCATGGACGAACTGGAATTCAACTGAATGACTTCAGCCTTAGGCAATGCTCCTTTTCAAATACTATTTGGCCTGGCGACGAAGAATACAATGCGAAGAATATGGCAGATTGGAATCCGTGGAAACTTGAGAGCCGCAGCCTTTGCGTCACATGAATGCTTCTTAGCTTAAGATAATGAAGAGACGGCAATCTCCCAAGGACACACAGGTCTTCCTGCTGCAGTCCCATGATCCAAATGCATAACCTGGAGAGGTTGGACAGATCTGAGGGATTTCTTTTTATCCATGCCGGCAGTGCAGAGAGGTACCCGGACATGTGGAATATTCGGAGATGTTGTGCGGGCACCCAAAGTTCCCACAGAAGATATATGGGTCCAGAGCAATCAATAACCAAACTTTGGATATTTGGTTGCAGTTTGCACAGACACTCCACAAATGCTTCCTGCAATTTGTAGCTCTTATCACGTACACTTATGGTAAGATCCCTCAGTTTTGTCAGCTGAGGAAGCTCTTTCACATTGTTTAGGGAGGCAATGATACCGTCCAGAATTTCAATGGATGTCAGACAGCCAAACCCATCTGGAAGCCTCATAGAGCAACCTTCAATATACAGGGCCACCAATCTTCTCAGCTTCAAAACACTCGACGGCAATTCTTTTAGATCAGAATTGCCTCTTAAATCCAGCGCTAGCAAGAACTGCAGCTTTCCTATTTCTGCTGGAAGTTCACAAATATGTGTGCTTGCTAGACCTAGGTACCTCAGATGAACTAATTTTTCAACACCTCCAAGGCTAAGGTGGCTATCTTCCCCAAGATCACATTTCCCCTAGATCTAAAACACGCAAAACTTTGAAGCTTGACAGTGGTGGCATTAGACGACTAGCAAGATTAGAGAGAGTAACGGACCTCACTTGTGACATATCCATGCCAACAACAGGTGTGCTCTCACTATTTTTATTTCTATCTTGGATGGATAACCTGCGAAAGCATGAAGACGAGCAGTCCTGAATGCTATCACATATCGTAACAAAATTTTCTTCAATTGACAAGGTGCAAATGAGATCAAGTACCATATCATGAACTCGGCAAGCTTTTACCTCGTATTCATCATCGTATACTGGTTGGATCATGCTCCTATTTATAAGCTCGTTAAAGTAACTTTCTCCAAGTTCAAAGAGGCTAGTTTCTTGTTTCTTAGATTGGACAAAACCTTCAGCTATCCACTTCCATATCAACTGATGTTTATTAATCTCGGTATTTTCCGGATATGCACTTAGATATAATAAACATGTCTTAAGATGAGAAGGTAGATCATAATAGCTAAACGATAGTATCCTCTGCATCTCCTCCACATTAGCATCTTCTGTAAAACCGCGTCCAATAGACTTGAGCAAAACATGCCATTCACCACTTGATCTTCTCCTCTATCACTAGCTAAGAGACTAGCTATAGCAATGATGGCTAATGGTACCCCACCGCATTTCTTCAAGATATCCGTAGATACCTTTAGCAGTTCAGGAGGACAGTGTGTCTCGCTTTGAAATATTCTTCCATAGAAAAGCCTTTGGGAGTTGTAACATTCCGTGTTGAAAATTGTGGATTTAAAATTTTTGTTTGAATTGTTTGCTTAACAACCTAGAAGTGTGATCTCTCTCTCCTCTAATAACTCTTAGTAAATAAATTGTGCTTTTAATTTGTAATTAGGAATAATAATTGTTTGTGTGATTTGGTTTTTGTTTGGTTTCAAATTGATGTGTGTGAATTTGTATTTGAAATCTCAGTTCAAATACAAATTCAAAAACTAACTATCCTCTCTTGGACCCAAATCCTTCAACCTCGGAAATCAACCCAGCCCATCACTCTCACTCCTTTTCCTTCTTCCCGCCGGCCCGAACCGCTCTCCTTTTTCCTCGGTCCAGCTCCGGCCCATCTCGCCCCGGCCCGCCAGCACCTCGCCCGCGCCTTTCTCTTTTCTTTTCCACCGCGCGGCCCAGCCCAGCCACCGGAGCCGCACCCCTGTTCTTCTTCCACCGCACGCCGACGCCGCACCGCCCCAGCCGCTTCGCCCAGACGCCGCCCGCGCCCACGTGCTCGCGCCCGCCCGCTCTCCTTTGGCCACCAAGCCGCGCGCCCACGGCATCTCCCGCTCCAGCCTGGCCGGACCCCACCTCTCTTCCTCCTTCTCCACGCAAACTCCCCCATATAATCCCCTTTCTCTCTACCGCGCTGTCCTCAATCTCCTTCGGGCGGAAGCCCTGCTCGTTTCCCCCACCACGCCCAATCTGGAGGAGGAGCCGCTCGGCGTGGAGACCCGGTGCGCCGTGACGCCGCCTGTGGAGGATTTGGACCGGAGGCCACACCACCGCGACGACAACGCACCGCGCCGCCCGGAGCATCGCCGCGGACGAAGAGGACGACGAGCGCATCGCCAAGACGCCATACCGCGAGTCCACCCCGAGCTCGACCACATCTCCTTCGTCTCCGCCCCATCGTGAGCGCCGCCGAGCCCTACCCTTTTCCCTCACCCTCTCTGCTCTGCTCTGAGATGTTGCCGCCGCCATGGAGGCACCTGTGTTGCTCTGCTCCGAGGTGTGCTTGCTCTGGTTGCCCGGCCTTCGTGCCGTGTGCGTTTTCCTGCAGGATCCCTGGCACGTCCCTTTCTCCCTCTTGTTCGCCTCGCCACCGTGTCCCGCTTGCTCGCCGCCGCTCTGTTCTGCTCAGTCTCACCGCCGTGGACTCGTCATCGCCATGCTCCTTGCCCCTGCTTACCGCGCGGCCATGGTCAGGAGGACCGCCCCGCTCACGTCAAGGCCTTCACCGACGAAACCCCGCGGCCTTGTTTCCTCAACACCGAGCCCCGAATCCTTTCTCCCTCTCCCCGGTTCGAATCTGCTCGCCGCCAGGATGCTCACCGTGGTCGCCGCGAACGCCTTCTCCCTCATCTCACTCGTGCACTCTCTGTTCTCATCTCGCACGCACGCGCTCGCCTTGCTCTTGCACGCGTTGGCCACGGGCAGGAGGCCCGTCTCCGCTACGCTGCAAATTCCCGATCGCTGCCTCCATGTTCTGCTCTGCGCCGTCGAGAAGCCCGGCGAGGACACACGGAGGACCACATGCTCACCTGGCCACAGCAGCCGCGGAAAATCCCGAACCTCCCTCTCTGTCGCTGACCCGTGGGCCTGGACGCCGGCGTCACCGCCATGTGGGCCGCCCCGTCAGTCGGCCCATCCCCATCTGATCTCCCGACCGCGTCGCCAAAACGGCCTTGGGCCGAATCCGCTCGGCCCATAAACCCCTTTTCCAAAACCGGACAAAAGTCTACAAGAGATCCTTGAACAGTTGAAGCCCATAATCGAACTCGGCCCATCTGCAGCCCGCCTCCTCTTTTTCCTTTTTCCGCCATCTGACAAACCCGGCCCACCTGTCAGTCTCTCGGCTTCACTGACATGTGGACCCCACCTGTCAGTTGACCGCCGACCTGTTGACCCGGTCAACGTTGACCGTTGACTTGGTCAACGCTGACGTCATGCTGACGTCATCAGAGGTGGACCCCGCCGCTGACGTCATGATGACGTCAGCACTGCCACGTGTCACGCCTCGGTGTTGCCACGTGTCAGCCCCTTTTTCTTTTTCTTTTTCGGAATTTCAGAATTAGGTTTTATCTAAGAAAATTCATAATAAATTCATCCTAGCTCAGAAAATTATGGAACCAGTTTCATAATTCTTCTAAAATCATGATCTACGCGTTAGTGTAGGAGTTGAGTGCTTTTGGCTCTTCTTTAGTTCTTATTTGGAGTTTATTTGTAGCTAGCTTATCGTTTATTTATCCGATTATTAGGATTCCCGGAAGATTTGGACGACTTCGTCGACTACGACCACGACGATCGTGACTTCATCAAGAAAGTGAAAGTGAAGGACCTTGCTCCAGGTTCACGCCCATTCCGACTTTGAATCCCATTAGGCATTGCTAATAGAATTGCTAGCGCTTCATTTTATGTTGATGATGTTAAAACCCGTGCATAGCCTTTGATTATTACCTGATATCCTTGTATACCTATATACACTGTTATACTTGTGCTATGCTTGCATGTGTGGGATTAGCTGTGATCTTGATCATCTTGGCGTGAGTTTTGGGTTGGGATAAAACCGAAGAGTTTCGAACCCCCGGCTGGAGTGAGCAGACATTAACCGACCTTTTGGTCGGGGCTCGGGAGGTGTGTTGGGCACTTCCTACGGAGTACCTGTGGCAGGTACATTTGTTGTGGATCTTTGGAGGAGTTGGTGGATATTACCTGTAATGGGTAGACGGGCGGACCGCGGAGTCGGATGGCCCAGTTTGGAGGCTTGCTTGCTCTGGCTTAGGCCGAGTCAGTTGGACCTGGTGACGGGACTTTGTCAAACGTGCACACCACTTATCCTCATGGGGAGGATTCCAGCCATTTCTAGCTAGGCGGTACCAGATCTGTGGAGAAGTGTGTATAGGATTGGGTTGGCCGAACACCGGGATGTTCGGGACCCGGCTATTCTAGCCCTGAGTTTCCGAGACTCTCGACACCACCGTGGCCAGGTTAGAGACTCACGATCCCGGGTCCCAAGCCTGGGAATACAGTATGGTACCGTTCTGGTTAGAGACTCACGATCTCGGGTCCCAAGCCTGGGAATACAGTATGGTACCGTTCTGGTTAGGAAGTTATGGCTGTGGGTTGTGTCTCAAGACGGTTGCGCAGCCGTCTGCAACCCGAGTGGGTCCAGGTGTACACACTCTGCAGAGTTAAAACTATACGTATAGCCGCGTCCTCGGTCATGGACACCCCTCGATCCGGCTTCTTCTGATTAGTGTTTTGGGATATTCTACCTCTCCCCTTTCTCATAAGCCTTGGGCTGGTTGAGAGCTGATAGTGCGGATTCCGGCTTATAGCCGCTGAGATGGGAAGAGTGGGAGTCTTCCCATCGACTCGTGAGGAGCAGGAGGTGAGAATGCGACGGGACCCTGGTGTGCTAGGGTTGACCCGTGGAGATGATAGCTTGGGGAGTTGTTGGAGATCTTTATTTCTTTTGCTGCTGCTGCTGCATAGGAAACCCTCAGCTTTATTCCTTGATATATTTGTTATACTAGAATTAGGCCACCTTAAAGCTGCATACGGATGGTGACGTGGACCTGTCCCATTCCTTGGGGACAGTTCGTGAGCTTGCAGGTTTGGACTTGGATTTCGAGTTCATTCGTCGGATGCTGCTTTGAAGGGTTGTGTTGCTTCGCTCAAGGTTGCCTGTGGCGAAGAATGGAGATGAAGACTTGAAGATCTAGCTACCGCTTCGTAGGCTTTCTTCTTGTCGTTTAGCCCAAAGGGCTTGTAACAGCTACGTTTCCATATTACCCTTGTAATAATTGTACTCTGATTCGAAGTATGGATATGATATTATGCTGAAATGAGTTCTGTACGTGATAGCAGTTGATTCTGGGACTATCACAATGGTACAGGGAGTTGGATTCTCCGATTTGGAAATCCGGGTCGTTTCAGGAGTCTTCACTAGACAATGGTTTCATTTGATAAACTGAATCATCACTGGACGAGCAACATGTTTTTGATACACTGACTATGCGGGTTGTCATGATTAGTCGACTACCAAGATTGCTCTCATAAGGGAAAGCACATTTGAGAGATTTCCATATATTTTCATCCCATATGTCATCAATCACAATGAGGTACCTGTATAGATGTGAGAGCTCTTGTCAAATGCCTATACATGACAGGCTAAGAGCCATGAATGAGAGAAAACTATATATTGCATTTACTTATATGAAAGCAAGCAAAAAAGAAACATGTATGCCAAAATGAAGAAAAAGAACAAAAATTAACACTATAACCTGCAGTTTGCTGTATAAAAATTAAAGAAAGAGTTCTCTCAAGCATATGAAAAGTGTGTACAAATCAAAACTGTTCGTGTCTAATGGTGTATGTTTGTAATAAGATCGATACAAAAGGCAAAACTAATGCACTTATTGTAAGTCTAAACTGAGAATCACTTAGCACATGAACATATACAGGATCTCTAGTCTGCTCTAGATCACATCTAGCACTAAATCTTATGCGGAAATAGCTTAGGGATTAGCTCATACCGGCAGCAGTGGTATCCATTGCGTCGGTGTGAGCCGGATCAGCAGCAGTAGTCTCGATGGCGAGGACGACGTCCGACTTGTAGCGTAGGCGTTCCTTGAGCGTTCTCTGAGGGTACCGACGGCCTTCGGGACGCCAGCGGCACTGCCCAGGAACGGGAGCTCGAGCTTCCAGGCCCTCCAGCGCACTCAGAGATCGGGTTTGGGTGGATTAGGGTTTTGGCAAGCCTTAAGCTCGTGATTAACCTCTTGGGAGTCCCTGTAGAACCCCCTCCCTTAGATTTATAGCGCTGTAGGCCCAGGGCCGAGTTCTTGATGGATAAGGGCTGCCTCCCGATCACGGCAGCAAGTAGTTAGCCTTAATCCCGAGATTAGGGGGATAGGAACAACTCCCCTTATCTCTGGATGTTGGTTGACCGAGGTCAAACCAAAATATCTAACATTCTCCCCCTTGACCGAAGGTCAACACTTAAACTAAAACTAACTTAAACTAAACTTAATACTAACTTAATCTAAATCCTTCCTTAGTAAAACAGCAAGTACCAGACCAATGTGTCATCAGCAGCACCACGGCATACCGGGACAACATTACTCATAGCCTTTACTGAAAAACTTCGTCAGGACTCTTATTCTTAGTTTAGGGGAAATTCTAATGGCCCTTAACCAGGACTTTGTCAAAGGTATCCACTAATCCCATGTGAAGGACATGTCTCTCGTAAAGGGATGGTGGTAAGCCTTTGGTGAGCGGATCCGCAATATTAAACTTAGTACTGATATGCTTAATAATATACGTACCGTCCCGGTTTCTTTCTTTCACGACACGATACTTAAGATCAATGTGCTTAGAAGCACCAGATAATTTATCGTTTGCGCAAAAGAAAACTGCGGCTTGATTGTCGCAGTGCATTGTGATAGGTCTCGAGATACTATCAACAATTCTTAATCCCGGAATAAAATTCTTGAGCCATGCACCTTGGCCCGAAGCTTCATAACATGCCACAAATTCTGCTTGCATTGTAGATGCAGCAGTTACTCCTTGCTTACAACTTTTCCAGGAGATTGCTCCCCCTGCCAGCATGTAGACGAACCCAGAAGTGGATTTTCTATCGTCTTCATCACCGGCAAAGTCGGCATCTGTATAGCACTCAACTTCAAGATTATCTGTTCTCTTGTATGTGAGCATGTAATCCTTAGTGCCTTGGCAATATCTGAATGCCTTCTTAACGCCAACCCAGTGAGCCCAACCTGGATTTTCCAAATATCTACTAAGTACTCCGGTTGCAAATGCCAAGTCTGGACGCGTGCAGACTTGTGCGTACATCAAGCTTCCAATAGCTGATGCATAGGGAACGTTCTCCATTTTGCTTCTCTCAAAATCATTCTTAGGGCACTGATCTTTATTAAACTTATCGCCCTTTTGAATTGGTGCAGGTGATGCATTACTCTTCTCCATATTATATCTCTTAAGCATTTTCTCAATATAAGCTTTCTGAGACAATCCTAGTACTCTTTGGGCTCTGTCTCTGTGTATCTCAATGCCAAGTACATACGAGGCTTCACCGAGATCCTTCATATCAAAATGAGATGATAGGAAATTCTTAGTCTCATGTAACATATTCTTATCGTTGCTAGCTAATAGTATGTCATCCACATACAGTACTAGAATTATCAACTTTCCACCCTTGAACTTAATGTAGATACATCTATCCACATCATTCTCACTAAATCCAAATTTCTTAATGACTTCATCAAATTTAAGGTTCCACTGTCTGGATGCTTGCTTAAGTCCATAAATAGATTTCTTTAATCTGCATCCCATATGTTCTTTCCCTTTAATAACAAAACCTTGCGGTTGAGTCATATAAATAGTCTCATCTAAATCTCCAATAAGGAACGCAGTCTTAACATCCATCTGATGTAGTTCCATATCAAAATGGGCTACGAGTGCCATGACAATTCTAAATGAATCTTTAGTAGACACGGGAGAGAAAGTCTCATTGTAATCTCTTCCCTCTATCTGAGTAAATCCTTTTGCTACAAGTCTAGCTTTGAATCTTTCGACCTTCCCTTTGGAATCACGTTTAGTCTTGTAGACCCATTTACAGCCTACTGGTTTGACCCCATCAGGAATTTCTACTAAATCCCATACTTTATTAGAACTCATAGACTTTAGCTCTTCTTCCATGGCTTCAATCCATTTAGTGGAATTCTTACTTTCAACTGCCTGTTTGAAATTGACAGGATCACTTATTGTTCCTACATCATATAAATCTTCACTCAAATATGTCTCATAAATATTAGGATTAATTGCAGGCCTCCTTACTCTTTGTGATCTTACTAACGGCTCATTCACAACTGGTTCAGGTATTGCTTGAGGTGGTTCTTGCAGAATTTCTTCTGCTCGAACTTCTGTAGCTGGTGCCTGAATACCAGCAGCTGGCGCCTGGAAAACAGGAGCCTGCTCCACGTGTTCTTGCTGAATAACAGTATTAGGCGTGGTGTTGCTTAACTGAGGAATAATTGGTTGTATAAACTGATACATTTCTGTAGACTGAGGGATTTCCGGATCGGGAAGTTCGACCCGTAACTCTTCAAGACTTATATCTCTTTTCGGAAAACCTGCACTCATTTCTGAGTCCTCTAAGAACACAGCTTGTCTGGTCTCGACGAACTTAGTGGAGCGACCAGGACAGTAAAATCTGTATCCCTTTGACTTATCTGGATATCCAATAAAGTGACAACTCACAGTCTTGGAATCTAATTTCTTTTGCTGTGGATCAAACAACTTTGCCTCAGCAGGGCAGCCCCATACCTTTAAATAATTTAATGACGGTTTCCTCCCATTCCACAACTCAAAAGGTGTCTTGGGAACTGACTTAGATGGAACCCGATTAAGTATATGAGCAGCTGTTTTTAATGCTTCCATCCACAATTCCACTGGCAAGCTGGAATGACTGAGCATGCTCCGTACCATATCCATTAGAGTACGATTGCGACGCTCAGCAACTCCATTCTGCTGTGGTTCACCTGGCATGGCGTACTGAGCTCTTATGCCATTTTCTTCTAAGTACTTAGCGAACGGTCCCTTAATTTGACCAAATTGAGCATGTTTCCCATAGTACTCACCTCCCCTGTCTGATCTTACTATCTTAATAGGAGTATTATGCTGTTTCTCAACTTCTTTCTTATATATCTTAAATATTTCTAACGCATCTGAACGCTTACGAATAGGGTAGATGTGTCCATAACGGGAATAATCATCAGTAAATGTAATGAAAGAATCATAGCCATCTACAGATGTTACGGAGAGAGGGCCACAGATATCTGTGTGAATTATTTCTAATACGCCCGTACTCCTAGTAGCGCCTTTCTTAATTGTCTTAGCATATTTCCCCTTAATGCAGTCGATGCACTGCTCTAAATCTGAAAAGTCTAAGTTTTCGATTATCTCATCTTTAATGAGACGATCTATTCTCCCCCTCGAAATGTGACCAAGGCGACAGTGCCACAATTTCGAAGAGGTCTCATTAAAACGCTTACGCTTATTTGAAACATTAGAAATAGTCATCACAGAATCATCATTAAGAAAGAGCATATAAAGTTTGCCTTGCCTTTCAGCAGAGCCCACATTTATTGAATTAAACTGAATCACACACTTGTCTTTATTAAATACACAAACATGTCCTGAATCTGCTATAGCTGAAACTGAAATAAGGTTTCTCTTTAAACTAGGAACATAAAGAACTTCATCTAAATTAAGCTGGAAGCCGCCCGGCAACTCTAAGACGAAGCTTCCAATGCCTTCAACTTCAACGCCGTTCCCATCAGCCACTCTTAGGTTTCGCTCCCCCCTTCTTATAGTTCGGATCGAACTGAATGCCTGTAATGAATTGGAAATGTGCACAGTAGCACCTGAGTCAATCCACCAAGTATTAGGGGAAAAATCTGCTAAAAATAATTCATCAATGAAAGAGACAACATCATACTTAATATTACCTTGTTTCTTTAGCCATTCCTTAAAGCCTGGACAACCTTTCTGAAGATGCTTGGGTGATTCACAGAATGAGCAAAGCATTTTGCCATCCTGAGATTGATTGCCACGCTTGAACTTGTTGTCATTCCTGGGACCTAAATTCTTTTTCTTATTCCCATTCTTCTTATTGTTGTTCCTGTTGTTGTTGTTGCCTTGCTTACTGCTGCCTGACTCATGCTGGTTCTTAGGAGTGTTATTGAGAGAAAGATTGCCAACCAAATTGACCACGTCCTTCATCTTCTCAGTCTTAAGCCTCTCTTCCTCCTCAACACAGTAGCTGATCAAATCACTGATAGACCAAACGGCCTTGTTGGTGTTGTAGTTTATCTTAAAAGCAGCGTACTGTGGTGAAGGGAGTGAGGTCATGATAAAATGCACTAGGAAACCATCTGAGATCTCCACCTGCATCTCCTTAAGCTTGTTAGCCATGTCACACATATTGAGAATGTGCTCCCTTATACCATTCTGACCATTGTACTGAGAGGAGACAAGCTTCATGATCAAAGTGCTTGCATAAGTCTTAGATGAGCTCTTAAAATTCTCTTCAATCTTAGCCAGCAGCTCCCTAGCAGTGAGATCATCGCCATTAGCTTTCTTAGTGGGAATAGCCCCCTTAATGACAGCACTGATTGTCTGAGTCATCACCATGGTACACATGCGATCGGACCTCTCCCACTTCTCAAGAGCAGGTGAAGTCTGTCCAGCTGCAGGTGCAGCAGGCTTATTCTCCCTGAGGGCAACATCTAAATCATTCCATGCCAAGCATGTCATGACCTTGCCCTTCCACTCCGGAAAGTTTGCTCCATTGAGCGGCTCAATGTTGTTGAGGTAGGAGGCCACAGTGTTGACATTACTCACTGAAATAATAAAGAACAAAACTTAGCTTAGTAATCATATACAATGAAATACAAATGAAAGCATGATAATAACCCTACGGTGGTCTGATTAAAAGCATGCATTAAATTTCAATATGCATCACCGGAGGGGAAAACAATTGAAATTCATCTTAATACTCATGATTAAACAACGGTGGTCAGAAATAATCACAAGTTTACTCTAAACAAATTTCCCGGTGGTTCCATATATTTAGAGGCATCTCAAAGTATAGTGGTGGATTGAAAACTTAAATATCAGTGAATAATCATGAATAGACCTTAAATAATCATAAGAAAAACACCAACTACTTAAAATAATAGACTTATGCAATAATTAATCTTAACTTATACTCAGAGAACATAAACTTTCTTAAAACAGTAATTAACTTAAGCTAAATGTATTAAAACAATGCTAAAAAGAATAACTGAAAACTTAAAGGAGAAACTTAAATGAAAAATTGCCTTTCGGCCTTTTAACTCACGCACGCGGCCTTTAGACCGGCCCATCCGGCCCTTCACCGCGCGTTTCGGCCCGGCTGGCGCGCGCCTGGGCTCGAGGCCCAGCAGCCAATGGCTGGGCCGCCGATTCGGCCCATCCGCGCCGCGCCCTCCCCCCGCTCGGATCTGAGCCGTCGAATCAGATCGGACGGCCGAACGAGCTTATCGGCGGCTCAAAAACGGGGCCGGCGACCGGGGAGGTTGAAACCCTAGGTTTCATTCCCCTCCCCGACGCGCAGCCGTTGCACTCCCCGCGGCCAGGCCGGCGCCGCCGGCGAGCGGCTTCACCGCTGCCGTCAAGGGGCTCCGCTATGGCGCACTGATGGCGGTCGGAGGGGGTTCACGGCCGGAGCTGATGGCCGGCGGCGAAGGTAAGTCACTTAGGGTTAGGGTTCTTAGATCTAGGGTTTACTGATTTGGGAATTTTCACATTTGATCTGAATTTTGAATGAACCCCCTTCTATTTCTTGCTCTGAGTGAAACCTTAGATGTACTGATGTGCGGAAAAACTTAGCATTGACATGAGAGTTCTACTGATGAATGAACTGATACTTAGAATTTGAGCATAAACATGAAAAATTGCTACTGATCTACTAAGAACATTACTCAGGTGTTTGCTAGAGAATCTAGGAGACGTAGATCAGGCCTCTGATACCAATTGTTTGTCTAAACTGAGAATCACTTAGCACATGAACATGAACAGGATCACTAGTCTAACAAAGATCACATCTAGCACTTAATCTAATGCGGAAATAGCTTAGGGTTTGGCTTATACCGGCGGCAGTGGTGTCCATGTCGTCGGTGTAGGCCGGATCAGCAGCAACAAAGTCGATGGCAAGGGCGGCGTCGGGCTTGTAGCGTAGGCGTTCCTTGAGCGTCTTCTGAGGGTACCGAAGGCCTTCAGGACGCCAGCGGCACTGCCCAGGACGTGGAGCTCGAGCTTCCAGGCCCTCCAGCGCACTAACAGATCGGTTTTTTTTTGGGTGGATTAGGGTTTGGCGAGCCTTGAGCTCGTGATTAACCTCGTGAGGGTCCCTGTAGAGCCCCTTCCCTTATATATGTAGCGCTGTGGGCCCAGGGGCCGAGTCCTTGATGGCTTAGGGCTGCCTCCCGATCACGGCAGCAAGTAGTTAGGCTTAATTCCGAGATTAGGGGGGATAGGAACAACTCCCCCTTATCTCTGAACAGCAGTTGACCGAGGTCAAACCAAAAATATCTAACACTCTGGTCCAGCATTTTTACTACAGCTGGGGTTAACATGAGAGAATTATTGAAGTCCTATGAGCCGTGGTTTGCATGGCCTTCACAGGGGAAGCACTCCAATTATTCTTGGATGAGCATTTTTTTGTGCCAAAAAATTCAATTTCAAGGCTCCTCGGTGAATGACAAAACGTAGTTTGCACCAGGAACATAAGATCAATGCAGCTGGTTAGCTTTCTTTGTTGCATCCACAATAAAATCTTGCTTTGCATTTTCTTTACATTCTTGGACCCAAGAATTTGTTTCTCTAGTAATTTTATGCTGAGGATACCTAGAACCTGAATACTACAAGAACCTGCATACTGCCATACAGGTGAAATATCAGTTAAGAACTCAAGATGGACACATTCAATTTGGATGTTTAATCTTAGAGATTGTGACAGGTTTTATTTGGAGAACTACCCAATTCACACTGACTCGCCAGGGAGCTACATCGTTGAGAATGTAAAACAATTCCCAATTGGAATGAAGCATTGGCCTTTCCGCCCTTTCTAGACATTCTTTCTGAAGAAACCGTATGAATAAACCTAATAACATAATCGAGGCATTCATGTCTTCTATATGGTGTCTGCTAATAAACAGAGCATCCAAGGAAAGGCACCCTAAGTCCTCACTGCTGGATCATTTTAACAAACATAGGTAGGGACGATGTGTGTGATACATGAAAATCTTATCTGACTGAATATAACATTTGAATTAAGTGAAAACAGGATAATGTTCTTAAATGAACCGACACCAAGATAACTAGAAGAAAGAACAACAGCACTGGTAAATCTAGATTCCATGCGGAAGGCAAAGAAAGAAAACCTTGTTTCAGGAATTATTATTTCAGAAATAGCATCCGAAAATGATCCAGAATGAAAAAAAAAATGCATCCACCTGATGTTCAAGTCCACAATTCATGGATTTTAGAGTGGACTAGTGGATACAGTAGCATCCAGGCAAACTTTTACCACTGAAAGAGCAAGCACACTTGACAAACACAAACAAAGCTTCTGCAACTAGACGCGTATCTCTGGAATATGCTTTAGATCTTTCTGGATTCCATCCATGTCCCATTGAGCCTTGAAGTTCCTGTGAAGACCCAGCAGCCAAAGCTTTTTCAAGGAGCCCAGGGATCTGATTCCTTGAGGAACTGTCTGCAAATTTGGCAGTGATGTGATATATAGACATTCTATGCCAAAAAGCGCGCCATCTCTAATGGTCAGAAAGCTGACATCATTCATGTCCTTCAAAACTAGCGTCTTCAGGTGTGGGAATGATCCTGCCGAAAGGACCAAAGTAGGTGGACTACGTATATTGTTAAGTCTCAGGCATGTAAGGTTTGCTACACAAGATGCTAGAACCACCAGCGGATCTTCTACAAATTGGCATCTGCTTAGAGCCAAATACTTGAGATATTTGCAATGGTTCTGAAGTATCGGACAGTCCATTGTCCCAAGGGCCCAACATCCTCGTACAATTAGCTTGTGGAGCCTTGTGCAAGTTGGATTGAAATCTTTCAAGGAAAGTGTCTCATTCTCATCACCCGCAGATAGAAGCAAACTGGAAAGAAGTGGCATAGTCGACAAGGTAGCAAAAAGCTCTGCACAATGGGCTGCTGTGATGTTATCTATCCACAGGCTTCTTAATTGCAAAAGTTTATCGAGTTGCTCTGTCAAGTCCTTGCTTGCTTGCACGGTCTCAAGAGTCTGCAAATCTTCAAGTTTGGAAAGCCCTGGAGGAGCTTCCACTCCGATAAAGTACCGAAATTCTGACTGGTTCTCATCAGCATATCTGTCAGCAATAAGGTGCCTTAGCTTAGTGAGATTCACTATCCCATGTGGCAGGGCTTTTATATTGGTTGATTTGACATCAAGAGTTTGGAGATTGGAGAGATTCTTAATGGAGTTTGGCAATGATGTTATTCTGGTACTTCTTAGGCCAATGTATTTCAGGTTAAACAGGTTTCCTACAGATTTAGGCAGTTCCTGGAAATCAGAGTTCTGCAGTTCAAGGACAGTAAGGTACATGGATTCGGATAGTATTGATGGTACATAGTCTACAATGGTATCACTTGCCATCAGGGTACGGAGGTGTGGAAATTTCATCTTCGATTTATTCTTTTTCATCTTCTTCCATCCATATGAAGATATGCGAACACCTGTGTCCATCTGCACCATTGCACCAAAATCGTTCACTGTGCCAAACATTTCAGCTTTAGAGATTGAAAGGGCCAATTCTCTTAAAATGTCGTGCATTTTGCATGTATTCACCCTACCAAGCTCATCATTTTCCACAAGTTGCAGCATATTCCGATGGATCAGCTCCGTAATATAGCCCTCTGCTACCTCCTCAGGGGTGCTGTCCCCTTTCCTTTCTACAAATCCTTCAGCAACCCAGAGTCGCATAAGGTCCTCCTTTGAGAAGTGGTAATCTTCGCGAAACAAGCTGCAGTACAGGAAGCAGTTTCGGAGGTCACTGGGCAAGTCATAGTAGCTAAGATTCAGAATTCCTCGAACCTGATCATCCTTTTCCAGTTCACAAGGAAGCTCATTGTACATCTGTCTCCAAACTGGCTCTATTTGCTTCCTTGAAGACAACAAACTGCCTACTGATACAATAGCCAGCGGTAAACCCCTGCATTTTGTTACAATATCAGTAGCAATCTCCTCAAGCTCTAATGGGCACTTCACCAGAGGTAAATCTTCACACTGCCTTAAAATAACAATAGCTAAATCCTGAAGCTCCGATGGGCACACTGATAGTGACAGGCTCTTAAATTTATTTACAGTATCAGTAGCAAGCTCCTGGAGTTTAGATGAACACTTTCCCAGTGAAGAGTCCTCACATTTCTTTACGATATGAGTAGCCAGCTCTTGAAGCTCAGGTGGGCACTTTTCCAATGGAAGACCCTCAGACCTCTTAACAATATCATTAGCATGCTCAAGAAGCTCTGATGTCCAATCAAAGTGGTTTTTGTTAGGAAAAGCCTTTGTGCAGAAGATCTGGAGTGCATCCTTGATGTCTAATGGTTTTAGCTCGAGCAAATAACCTAATGTGGCAAGGGCAGCTACATCATGTTTCCTTGTCGTGATGACAATACAACTTTCCTTCCCGGAATCCTCAAACACATCGCTTATTCCATCATAAACTCGACGGTCCCATACATCATCTAAGACAATAATATATTTCTTATGTTTCAGGGTCGCCTTTAAATTTCTTTTCAATTCTAAGACATCCATCATGTCGATGTCATCTGGTTTCAGCCTCTTCTTCTCTTCTATATCAATATCCACTGGTACAGTCACATCCTTCAGATTGACACCGTTAGCATCAGCTGTTGCTGTATGCTCAGGGACACCGACAACTTTTAGCAGCTCCTTCAGCAAAGCATCCACACCTCTGTATGTCTGTGAGACAGTGAGCCAAGCATGGATGTCGAAGAGATCTTTCAGTAGTTCATACACACTAGAGAGCAGAGTGGTCTTTCCCATCCCACCCATACCCAATAAAGATACCACCTTGAGAGCTGGCATATATGCCTTGAGGACAGGTAAATTAGGAGTCAACCATTTGTTTAACAGCTCTCTGTCTTCCTTGAATCCAACCAGGTTTTCATCCTTTATAAGTTGGGGCAAACTGTATTGAGGGAATTGCTGTTCAGCACTGGTGACTTGAGCAGGAAGAAGCTCGTGGACTGAATTCACCCACATATTCTTTAACTTTGAAATATGCTCAATTTCCTTCTCTATCTGAGCTAGATCATCAGCAATGCCACTAAATACTAAACCATAGTTTATTCCGTTGGCCACCTTTTTCCCTTTTGGGTCTTGTTTAAATTGAAGAGAATGGTAGGAAAAGTTATCCATTATGTCCTCAACGCGGTAGGCCAGCATTCTCACTTCTGTGATCCAAGCCTTGAGGAGCTCGTCGTTGAGATATGATGCACCTGTCTTCCGTATAAAGATATTCATCATCAGAAGTTTCCTCCGAATACGCTGCACGGTGTTTGGTAGCTCGATCAAATTAGAAAATTTGGTTGCAATGAAGGTGGCAGCTTCTCCTGCTAAATAGAACCCAATCTTTGACAGAGCCATGAGTGCTGCTTCTGCCATCTCTGTTGAAAGGGGGAAACGATTGCAGAATAAGTAATTTAATCAACTGACTGGAAACGAACATGCGATTGCTTCCAAACTAACATTTGAAATTAGTTTCCTTATTGTGGAAAAAGACAACCCATTTCATAAATTGTTACCTTATTTAGATTGATTTAGCGAGTTTATATAACTACATTCTTATCCAGTGTGCTTGCTAGTACATATTTAGCCTGTAATGTTTACATTTTACACACTGTGCTATGGGATAAAGAAGTTCCAACACGTGGCACTCGAAATAGAACCTTACTAAATAGAATAACTGGAAGGTCCACTGTAATACTGTGGCCCTCCCATAGCAGATTTTGCTAGTAATATTGCTAACTCAGCGTCAGGACTACATTAGTTCAAAGACCTGAATGACGCCATGTATATCTCAGAGCGAATTACAAGGTTTCGGGGCAAAAATATTGCGCCTTTCTTCTTCAGAATTTAAAAAGAATCAGATCATGTTGCTATGGTTTATTCACAAAAGAAGTGGAGGCCAGACACTATGTAAGCAAACAGCCTTGTTCATTAGACCATCGCCAGTAAGAAACTTTGAGAATGGCTTTGGGCTTTGCGAATCTCGTCCCTTCCTATGATATGTGGAATTCGGTCGCAGATCTAGTCGTCAGCAGAAAGCATCAAAGGATAAACAGAGGACAGGGAAGCTCGACGGCGCGGCATTTGGTCGAGCAGGTCGTGTGCGCGTGTCCGGCATCACGCACAGCAGGTGGATCGGAGCACTAGGATACCGCGACACGCGATTAAGCGACCATCGGAGGTGGCCAGGTCCCTGCAGCTGCCGGCGCCGGCGGCCGGCGCCGGCGCGCGCCGCCAGGAACGGTAGGGCGGTATGCCGACAGGATCTTGCGCGGCGACACGGGAAAAAAAGGGGGAAAGGGCGGGGTTCTTTTTTCCAATTCGCGCTTTTAACATCGTTAACCACGATTTATCAGGAGAAACAGCATCAATAAACAAAACCCAACAATTTAATGCATCCAACGCAGCACAGGATCGCACAAAGAAACCATGAGCGGAGAACCTACCTGAAAGGTGCTGCGGCGCGCCGAGAGCTCGTGCGATGGTGGTGGTGGCGGCGGCGTCTCTTCCGGGTCAATCACTCCGGTCAAGCTCTGCAGTGCAGTGAGAATTGCAGCACAGCTGGAGAGGGGAAAGCTGCGGACTGCGGAGAGATCAAGGATCCCTATCGATTTGCGATTTGGGCCTTGTTTTTACATGGTTTCTGGCTAGTTATTACTATTCTGTCACGTAATGTCAGAACACTAATTAAAAAATATTAAATATGAATAAATGATAAAATTCATTTCATAACCTTAGGTAAATTCGTGAGATGAATCTATTGAACCTAATTGGGCCATGATTAGACAACGTCGTGCTACAGTAAACAATCTCTAATAACAGATTAATTAGGCTTAATAGATTCAAAATTCAATTTTCAGATGAATTGTGTAATTAGTTTTTTATTAGTATCCGAATACCTTTTTCAATATTTTATTTTTACGATTCAATAAGTTTTCACTTTCCCAACTAAACGAGGCCTTGGTCCATTGGGTGCTAAAATCCAATTAGATAGGAAGTCGGGACAGAGAATCGGGATGATGCTAGGTTGACTTGACTTGCTCAAGTCGCGGTCAGGTCAGCCAGCAGAAAGGACACTAGGACACTGTAGCTAATGGTGGTGTTGCGCTTTGGCCTTGTTTGAAAACTTGTCGAATCGTAAAAAAAAATGTTGGTAGGGGTATTTGGATACTAATAAAAAAACTAATTACATAACTCACCTGAAAATTGAATTTTAAATCTATTAAACCTAATTAATCTGTTATTAGAGATTGTTTACTGTATCATGATGTTGTCTAATCATGATGTTGTCTAATCATGACATAATTAGGCTCAATAGATTCATCTCGCAAATTTAACTGGGGTTATGGAATGGGTTTTGTCATTAATCCATGTTTAATATCTCTAATTAGTATCTTAATATATGATATGATGGGTGAATAGTGAAAAACTTGCCAGAAATTTACCGATCTAAACAAGTCCGTTACCCCATTTTTGTCAACACGGCAGTTGGTTGTTCCTACTGTTGGCCTTAATTAGCAGCACATGTTGGCTAAGAATAAGTTTTTTTTATACTTTAGGACTTTTATATTAATACAGTAAAAGCGGAGTACATGGTTTTGGGATCTTCCAGCCCAAATGAGTAGGCTCGTCAAAGCATTAACTAAAGTTAAAAAGCTCAAATTTAAGGGTACTAAAAGGTCTAAAAATCTGAATTCTGCACTTCCGCTGGGGCGCATAGGTGAAGTATTTGACGCGGGCGTTGGGCCGTAGAAGAGGAATGGCCACATCAATACCACCTGGGGTCCTCTTTGTTGCACTCCAATAGTACAGCCGGTGGTCACCTCGGCTGTATGATCGTCTTGTGTCAAGGATTGATCTTGAGCCGTAGATATCGTATGAGTTTCACCGCACTCTCAAAATGTTAAATCTAAGGACCCGCAACGACCGCAGTCGGAGGTCGGCTCGAACGCTAAGAAAACTTTTTCCATATGGTTGCTACCAAACAAAGTACAGAATGGAAAAATATCATAGCTTGTACCCTTTCCCACCTTAAGATTTCCAGGACACGAAGCACTGGCATGAAAGATTTGCATGCAAGACATGTACTTCCTCCGTTCCAAATTATAATTTGTTTGACTTTTTAATCATGTATTTGACTGCTCCTCTTATTCAAAAAATTTATGTAAATATAGTCAAATTTAAGTCATTCTTGAAGAACTTTTATTAATAAAACAAGCCACAACAAAAATGTGATATTTTGCACAATTTTTGAATAAGGCAAGCGGTCAAATTAAGACCAAAGAAGTTAAACAAATTATAATTTGGAACGAAAAGAGTACTGATGAGCATTGATAAAAGCCTGCCAAAATGGATTACGTGTCCAAGAATCGGCAACTTGTGGGGTGCACGTGGGTGGAAATTGTTTGAGATATGCGAATTATTCTACCAGGTATTCGAGGCATATTTCATAGGCAAAAGCTACTGCTATGTAGAACAAATAACCAGGCATAAATCTCAAGAACGAGAACAATAAATACATCATAGACATATCCAGCAGATATGTAACAAACATAATCAAACACATTGCTGTGCTATCACCCATCTATGGACTTACAGATTAGCGCTCTATCCTCGTGAAGACTCGATGTAGAGGCAACGTAGAACGAAGTCGATCAGCTTCGAGCGGTCGCGCAGTTGCGCTGCCCAGAAACTTTATTGCCGCCCCTCGTGCAGGCTTCACGACGGCAAGGTCTCGGAGATACCGCTCCTCTCCTTCTCAGTGCACGCCAAGAAGAAGAGCCGACGAGATCCGGCAGCTCAGCACCACAGCACACTTTTCCCAGAATCAGAGATAAAGTTCAGAAAGGAAATCGTGGGGATTTTCTCATGTGTATTGCCTGGACGTCTCCAGGTCCTCTTATAGAGAAATTGACAGTCCTCTGCTGACCGTTTCGTCTATAATGACGTCCCATTAATTGGCTGTAGTAACCGCCCACATAATTCGGGATTAAGGCATTGACTGCATACTTATCCTCTCTAATGACCGTTGTCAAAAGGGTAATACACAGATGGCAAAAAGGATTACACAAATTTGGCTTGGCTGCTCGCTACGTCGCAAGTCACAAGTCACGCATTCGTTTACGCGGAAAGAACACGAATACGCGCGTGCACGCGCGTGTGTAACCTTAGCCCCATTCTCTCCAAGTGTTCAGACTAGTGAGAGAGCTCTCGTATTTAAGTTGGCATGCACTAACTCAAACCAGTAGTATGGGACAATTCTATGTCATGCACTCTTGCTTTGGGATTCCATAAATGGGCCTCTCCATGGGTTTATTTTCCAACAATCCCCCACCAATGCCAAAGTAAGAAGAAGGAGAATGACAAAGGATCAATGTTCTGTAATACTGTTAATATACCAACGTTTCAGTATTAGTCCCGTACGGGTTGAACTTATACCTAGAACAACAAGATTCATCTTTCCGCGGCTGAAGAATAGACTGCACCTTGAATTCTCAGCTTTTGTGCAGTCAAATTTCACTCGAATTCATAGCTGATAATAGGCTGCCAAAGTAACCTCGCCTAACCGGAGCGTTAATGGTCTGCTCCTGTATCTTCTAGTGAGCTTTCGATGAGAGTGCCCTGTCTCAAGAACTGCGACCTACAGTTAGGCTCACGTAGGTGTTCTCCTTCAAGAACATCCTGTAGGCTGATATCTTTTTCAACGGAAAACATTAAGGCTTTATGCCAACCTTCCATACAGTAAAGAGTACTTTATTTGTCATTTGGACACGGGTACATTTTATTATGAAAATGTACTCTTTGAGTTACACCATTAATTTGCTCTTCCTATTGCCTACTTCACGGGATCTTCGATCACATAGGATAAGTTGCCATTGTGATGCAACATATTCAAGTGGGCCTCATACCCATGTCCTTAGACATCACATAAATCGCATTCCGTGCTAATCCCTTTGTAAAAGGGTCTGCCAGATTCTTTTCAGTTCGCACATAGCTCACAGCTATTACTCCGGAGTTCTTCATTTTTCTGACAGTTTTAAGCCTCCGCTTAATATGTTTGTTGGACTTTGAATTATCCTTTGTATTCATAACCTGAGCTAGCATTGATTGGTTATCGCAATACATTAGGATGGGTGGTACTGGCTTCTCAAGCAAAGGAAAGTCCATCAACAGCTCTCTTAGCCATTCAGCCTCATTAGTGGCAATCTCAAGTGCTACAAGTTCTTCTTCAGCTGTAGACTTTGTCAAGACTGTTTGTTTACAGGACCTCCACGCAACTGCAGCACCCGCTAGAGTGAATAAATAGCCACTAGTAGCTTTAATCTCATCCGCATCTGAGATCCAATTGGAATCACTATACCCCTCTAACACATGTGGGTATCCCGAGTAGTGAATTCCAAGTGCTGTAGTGCCTTTCAAATATCACAGCACTCTCTCTAGTGCTTTCCAATGATCTTCTCCTGGATTAGATATGTACCGACTCAATTTGGTCACAGCATAGGAGATATCAGGTCTCGTGGCACCAGCTAAATACATAAGGGATCCAATTATTTGAGAATATCTCAGTTGATCTCTTCCCTGTCCTTCAAATTTTTGAAGTTTCACACTCGCATCATAGGGAGTTAGAGAGACTTTACAGTCCTTAAAGCCAAAACGGCTAAGGATCTCCTCTGTATAGTGAGATTGATTTAACATAATCCCATCCTCACTTTTTATCAACTTAATATTCAGAATAACATCTGCCGGTCCCAGATCTTTCATATCAACACAATGAGATAAGAAAGTCTTGATCTCATCAATCACGGCAGTGTTGGTCCCAAATATGAGTATGTCATTGACATACAAACATAATATAATTCCTTCACCCCCACCATAACGGTAGTACACACACTTATCTGTCTCGTTCACTCTGAACCCCGCAGATCTCAGAGTGGTGTCAAATTTTTTGTGCCATTATTTGGGAGCTTGCTTTAGGCCATATAATGATTTTATTAATCTGCACACTTTATTCTCTTCCCTAGAAATTACAAAACCATCTAGCTACTCCATATATATTTCTTCCTCCAACTCTCCATAAAGGAAAGCTGTTTTCACATCCATTTGATGGACATGTAAACCATGGGACGCAGCCAGCGCAAGGAGAACCCTTATGGTAGTAATTCGGGCAACAGGGGAGTAAGTGTCAAAGAAATCTTCTCCTTCTTTTTGGGTATAACCCTTGGCCACAAGCCTTGCCTTATACTTTTCAATTATACCATCAGGCCTCAACTTCTTTTTAAAGATCCACTTGAATCCAGCTGGTTTACACCCGCTTGGACATTCAGTGATCTCCCAAGTCCCATTGGACATGATGGAGTCCATCTCACTACGGATTGCCTCTTTCCAATACTCTACATTAGAAGATGCATAAGCCTCTGAAAGTGTTTTTGGCACATCATCCACAAGATAGACAATAAAGTCATTACCAAAAGATCTCGCTATCTTTGGTCTCTTACTTCTGCGTGGAGTCTCATTGACCATATCATCATCTTCATCGGATGTAGTTGGTTCACTATTTAGTTCAGGTGGTATAAATGGTTCAGGTGGAGTATAAACCTGATTTTCATCACTACCTGTTATTCTCATAGGATACACATCCTCAAAGAAAGAAGCATCTCGTGACTCCATGATTGTATTTATGCTCACATCAGGAGTATCTGATTTTACTACCAAGAATCTATAAGCCGTGCTATTCTTTGCATAACCCAAAAATACACAATCAATTGTTTTGATTCCAAGCTTTCTCTTTTTCGGCACTGGTATATTGACTTTTGCCAAACAACCCCACGTGCGCAGAAAATTGACATTAGGCTTTCGCCCCTTCCATCCCTCATAAGGAGTGACATCTTTATTCTTTGTCACAACTCTATTTAGCACAAAAGTCTCTGTCAAAATAGCTTCCCCCCACCATTCATATGACATACCAGCACTCTCTAGCATGGCATTCACCAAGTCTGTAAGTGTCCGGTTTTTCCTCTCAGTCACCCCATTTGATTGAGGTGAATATGGTGGTGTAACCTCATGGATTATACCATGATCAGCACAGAATTGAGAGAACTCAGTGGAGATATATTCTCCTCCATGATCATCATGTAAATGCTTGATCTTTCTCTCAAGTTGGTTCTCAACCTCGGCCTTAAAAATCTTAAAGTAGTGAAAAGCTTCATCTTTTGTTTTCAGCAAGTAAACATAGCAATAACGAGTAGCATCATCTATCAAAGTCATGAAATATCCCTTGCCTCTTCTAGTCAACAATCCATTCATTTCACATAGATCTGAATGAATAAGATGTAATGGTGCAAAATCTCTCTTTTCCTCTAAACTCTTAAAAGGTTTCCGAGGTTATTTCGCTTGAACACACGATTGGCACTTTGATCCTTTGACTACTTCATCTTTTGGAATTAGCTCTAATATGGACATTCTAGCAATGGTGTCATAATTAATATGATAGAAACGAGAGTGCCACACATTGGACTCGCAAATTTTATTCATGGATGCAACATTCCGATGATAATTTGACTCAACAGTATTTAAGCGGAACAAGCCTCCGCTGTCATAGCCTTTACCAACAAAGTTCTTGAATTTAGAAATTACAACTTTATTGGACTCAAACACTACCTTATATCCATCTCGACATAACAAGGAACCACTAGTGAGATTCCTGTTTATCGACGGAGTATGCTGCACGTTCCTCAAATGGACAATCTTCCCTGAAGATAGCTTCAGTTCAACCGTACCAACACCAAGAACAGGCACAGCTGATCCATTCCCCATCAAGACAAAGGAAACTTGCGCTCCTTGATGAGAAGAAAATAGAGACATGTCAGAGCACACATGTATGTTCGCTCCAGTATCAACCCACCAATCATTAGATTGCAATACTAAAAATACACTTGGTATTTCACCATACCTGGACGAATCGGCCTCATCGCCATTGTCAATGGTGACATTCACCTTCCTATTTGGCTTTTCATCATCCCTGTCTTTGCGGTGGCCGCAATTCTTCGGAAGATGCCCTTCTTTGCCACACACATAACATGCTCTGATTTTATCTTCTTTCTCATATCTCTTCTTGAAGTTAGTGTTTTTCTTGGCCTTACCACCATACTGCATGTTTCCCTTGCCCTTGTTTTTGGGCCTGGTCACTACGATGTTTGCACTCGCGCCCTGAGCAGATGTGTCAGGAGCATCCTTTGCCCTTGCCTTCTCTTCCACATCAAGGGCTACAATGAGATCCTTAGTGGAGATATCTTCTGTTTTATGTTTTAGGCTAGTGGCAAAATCCTTCCAAGATGCAGGGAGTTTGGCAATAATGCCTGCAGCCACAAACCTATCCGGCAAAGGACAGCCCAAACTTGCGATCTCTCCAACTAGCAGCTGCATCTCATGTGCCTATGCAACTATCGACTTTGCAGCATCAATGCTGTAGTCATAGTACTGCTCAGAGGAATAGAGTAAGAGACAACCTTCAGAGACCGCAAATTTGCGCTCAAGTGCATCCCACAACTCTGTGGGGTCTGTGTAATTCATATACACATCGTAGAGCTGATCTGACAACAAAGTTAGAATGCATCCAAGTGCAGTATCACACGCACTAGTAAAAGTGGCCTCTTGTTCAATCGTGAATGGCGTCACTGGGTGGATCACCCACCACAGTCCCATGGACATGAGCCAAAACTTGACTCTAGTCTACCATCTATGAAAGTTACCACCTGAAAATCTCTCAGGTTTCATTGCATCCAAAGCACCAGCCATTGCTGAATTAGAATAAACGCATAAATAAGGTTTCTGGATTGTTGGATATATGCGAATTATTCTACCAAATTTTAATTCAAGGCATATTTCGTAGGCAAAAGCTACTGCTATGTAGAACAAATAACCAGGCATAAATCTCAAGAACGAGAACATCAAATACATCATAGACATAGCCAACAGATATGTAACAAACATAATCAAACACATTGCTGTGATATCACCCATCTATGGACTTACAGATTAGCGCTCCGTCCTCGTGAAGACTCGATGTGGAGGCAACGCAGAACAAAGTCAATCAGCTTCAAGCTGTCGCGCAGTTGCGTTGCCCAGAAACCTTATTGCCGCCCCTCGTGCAGGCTTCATGATGGCAAGGGATCAGAGATACCACTTCTCTCCTTCTCAGTGCACGCCAAGAAGAAGAGCCTGCGAGATCCGGCAGCTCAGCACCACAGCACACTTCTCCCAGAATCAGAGATGAAGTTCAGAAAGGAAATTGTGGGGATTTTCTCATGTGTATTGCCTGGACGTCTCCAGGTCCTCTTATAGAGAAATCGATAGCCCTCTGCTGACCGTTTTGTCCATAATAACGCCCCATTAATTGGCAGTAGTAACTGTCCACATAATTTGGGATTAAGTCATTGACTGCGTATTTATCCTCTCTAATGACCATTGTCAAAAGGTTAATACGTAGATGGCAAAAAGGATTACACAAACTTGGCTTGGCTGCTTGCTGCGTCGTAAGTCATAAGTCACGCGTTCGTTTACGCGAAAAGAATGCGAATACGCGCGTCCGTGCACGTGTGTAACCTTAGCCCCATTCTCTCCAAGTGTTCAAACTAGTGAGAGAGAGCTCTCGTATTTAATTTGGCATGCACCAACTCAAACCAGTGGTATAGGATAATTCTATGCCATGCACTCTTGCTTTGGGATTCCATAAATGGTCCTCTCCATGGGCCTATTTTCCAACAGAAATTGCTTTCCACCACCCACATTTGACAAAGGCAACACTAGTTCACACAGGCAAAAGCAACCAGGGGCAAGGCCAAACGGGAGCTCGGAGGGGCAACGTCCAAATCTCCATTGAAAAAATCAAATTCTGTGAAAAAATTTTAAAAAAATTCTACAGCTTGACCTCCTAACAATGGAAAAATAGGATTTCTGGCTTCGCCCTTGGAAGTCATTCCCTTGGAGTGGCAAAACTACAAAGGGTCAATGTTTGCAGTCCCAATATTGCAATTAATTCCTGTCGTGTCCAATAGGATCCTTGCATGCTGAAGACACGCCAGACACCAATGCCATGGAGAGCTCAGGGTGGTCGCCCTCCGCCTCCAAGCGCTGGAGGGAAGTCCTCACCAGAATCCTTGGAGACCCGAGCTGAAGATGCGGAGGCATGGTGTGGCAGACCGCCCCAATTAACCCGACTCAAGCGCATGAGACCACTTCCATCGCGGTGCTCCACACACTTGAACCGAACTAATCGTGCAATCCGTCAGATATCTTCCCGATTAAACCACCATTTCTCATGACTGAAACAAAATAGCAGCAAGTCCCACTCGAAGATGGGCTTAGGCAGTACAACTCATCACAAATTTTGCATCACAAGGTTCACATGGATAAGTATACAAACACAGTGCATTAAGTTTTAGTTATTATAAACCAGAGTTATATAACAGCGGAAGACTAACGTCGATACACATAACATCATGTGGAGCCCTCACATGAGATTCAATCACCGCGGCCCGAGTCAGACTGAGGCGGCACCTGCTCAACCACCCAACCTTCAGGCAACACGCACGGCCAAGTCAACGCAGCAACAGGATCATAGCTCACCACATCCAAATCTTAAAAACAAGCCACAAGCAAGACTGAGTATACTAATACTCAGAAATACTTACCCGACAAGATTAAATTCTAGACATGCAAGACTTTATGGCTGAGGGGATTGTTTTGCCAAACAGCATATATAAGTTGATTCTTATTTTCAATATTTTAGCCAAGTTAAAGTGAGACTAACCATTACTAAGTTTGCCAAACTATCCAACAACATCCAATGTCGAAAACAATTGATTAACCAGATATCATCTTTACTTAACCAACAACAACTCTAACCATTGCCCAAGCCCACTGATGTGCGACAAGCGATCAAACAGCTTCATGTAATCGCGAAGGACGGACAACTCGAGTAGATTTTAACCATGCATGGGACAACCTATTCGCACGCCCCGTGAGAGACACCCAGGACCTCACGAGGCAACCGTTCCCATCTCTCCCTGCCATCTACCATCAGGGCCCACTCCATCCGAGTGCACACCCCAACAGACCCTAGGTGCACAAAGCAAACCTGTGCCGCGGACACTGCTACACTCGCCATCAACCCCTCACCCAACGGAGTAGGAAGACCCGTCAGATGTCAGTTTGAATCAAATACTAGGTTTACCAGTTTGCCACATTTCCTAGCATACGATTAGTACCTTCAAAAGCTTGACCAACAACGCCACACAATCAATGCCTTAGCCAACAATCATCTATGCAAACGGGGTGCTCAATCAAACAGAAATATCACAAAGGCCCCGCCTGCCGAACTTCATGATTCAATAGAAAGTAAAAACCTATATCTCGCGGGTGACAAGGCAATCACTCGATTTCTACCGGTCCTAATTAAGCATGGCATTCTATACGACCTACACATACTAGTATTAGGACATAGGTACCTAGGGATCATGCAACTAGGGTTTCAAACAACTCCTTAAACTTAAATGTAAAGTAAGGCACAAAGCAACCCATTGGGGTTTGTTAAAGCTGGGACATGCTCTGGTGCTTGCCTTCTTGATCAGCTGCGGCCTTGGGCCCTTCTGGACTTTGGTCCGGGTCTTGAACAGTAGTACAGTTCAGCTCGGCAGCAACAGAATCACCCTCGTGCTCGACCTCAATCTCATACACGCCGTCGACGATGGGGTGATCTACATGAGATGCAGATGCATGAGTTGCATGAATGCATAAACAATCAATCACAAGAATATATGCAACAATTCACTTATACACGTCACGGGGCAATCATTTATCGAGTATAAACAAACTAACGAACTCACAAAGAAGCCGGATGGGTTGCTTTTAGTGGCAGATTATATTCAGTTCAGATCTGGAACAACTTTTAAAATAAACTTACTAATCATTTTAATTTACTAAAAGCAACTTAAATCATCCCATAAATCAAACATAAAACATCTATAAAAGACTACAGGTAGTAAAATGGTTCCTATAGCTGAATCTGAATATTCAGCAGATCAGGTTGCTATAAATATTTTTAGAATTCATTTTACAGTAAGGAAACTATTTATTTATTAAGCCTTTCCTAGCTAGTTTTCATCAATTAAAGCCTAAAAATTATATTTCTATTAACAGAAATTATGGTGAACATGTTTATGTGCATTTTACCTATTTGTTTTCTATTTATTTTAACAGCCAACAACCACCAGCAGTCAGAAAATCATAAGAAATTTCACAGACACTTTCTGGAGCTGAAATTTTTACTGAAGCTAAAATTCTACCAGAGACATTTTCTGTGAATTTTTCATATTTTTCTAAGCTACACAGAATATTTGAGGATTTATCTACACTTAACTAGCTAAAAAAACTTAAATCATAATTTAAAAACTACACACTTTCTGGAACTGATTCTTTTTGTGAGGGTTCCTAAGCTCCAGAGAAGTTCTAACAAAAATTACCATATTTTATTGAGCAGTTTAACTATTTAACACATTTTCCACTTCATTAACTGAACTAAATCTATATCTATCAAAAACATTCATAGGCTTTGTCCACCAAGCACTCAAATCTACTCTAATGAGCATATACATCAGCAACATAGTTGAAATCACTAAAAAGGATCATGCAAAGCATTTATGAAATAATACATACACTCTCATGCACATAAACATACATAATACTACACAGATCTCAAACACCACCTTTCATGAGTGCATGTTACACCACTGGATAGATAATTTCACAAGGAGTCCAACACAACTGATTTTGCATTTTTCCTATTTTTGTACGATTTACAGTGAATTTCTGCAGCTCATCTACTTTAAAGGGGAAAACAAAAGAGAAAGAAAAACAAAATCGCATTTCAGCCCTCGAAGTTTTGAACCCTTCGCACATAAGGCCCTGCCTTATTCCCCATAATCCCCTGGGTTTCTATCCATCTTACATTCGGCTCCTCTCCTACCTTGGGTCAGGAGAGGGAACGAGTCCCTGTAATGGCCGATGCTG
>CM014277.1:26747466-26772288 GCA_004135705.1 Alloteropsis semialata | reverse complement strand
TCTGGTCGCTCCACTAAGTTCGTCGAGACCAGACAAGCTGTGTTCTTAGAGGACTCAGAAATGAGTGCAGGTTTTCCGAAAAGAGATATAAGTCTTGAAGAGTTACGGGTCGAACTTCCCGATCCGGAAATCCCTCAGTCTACAGAAATGTATCAGTTTATACAACCAATTATTCCACAGTTAAGCGACACCACGCCTAATACTGTTATTCAGCAAGGACATGTGGAGCAGGCTCCTGTTTTTAGGCGCCAGCTGCTGGGATTCAGGCATCAGCTACAGAAGTTCGAGCAGAAGAAATTCTACAAGAACCACCTCAAGCAGTACCTGAACCAGTTGTGAATGAGCCGTTAGTAAGATCACAAAGAGTAAGGAGGCCTGCAATTAATCCTGATATTTATGAGACATATTTAAGTGAAGATTTATATGATGTAGGAACAATAAATGATCCTGTCAATTTCAAACAGGCAGTTGAAAGTAAGAATTCCACTAAATGGATTGAAGCCATGGAAGAAGAGCTAAAGTCTATGAGTTCTAATAAAGTGTGGGATTTAGTAGAAATTCCTGATGGGGTCAAACCAGTAGGCTGTAAATGGGTCTACAAGACTAAACGTGATTCCAAAGGGAAGGTCGAAAGATTCAAAGCTAGACTTGTAGCAAAAGGATTTACTCAGATAGAGGGAAGAGATTACAATGAGACTTTCTCTCCCGTGTCTACCAAAGATTCATTTAGAATTGTCATGGCACTCATAGCCCATTTTGATATGGAACTACATCAGATGGATGTTAAGACTGCGTTCCTTAATGGAGACTATTTATATGACTCAACCGCAAGGTTTTGTTATTAAAGGGAAAGAACATATGGGATGCAGATTAAAGAAATCTATTTATGGACTTAAGCAAGCATCCAGACAGTGGAACCTTAAATTTGATGAAGTCATTAAGAAATTTGGATTCAGTGAAAATGATGTGGATAGATGTATCTACATTAAGTTCAAGGGTGGAAAGTTGATAATTCTAGTACTGTATGTGGATGACATACTATTAGCTAGCAACGATAAGAATATGTTACATGAGACTAAGAATTTCCTATCATCTCATTTTGATATGAAGGATCTCGGTGAAGCCTCGTATGTACTTGGCATTGAGATACACAGAGACAGAGCCCAAAGAGTACTAGGATTGTCTCAGAAAGCTTATATTGAGAAAATGCTTAAGAGATATAATATGGAGAAGAGTAATGCATCACCTGCACCAATTCAAAAGGGCGATAAGTTTAATAAAGATCAGTGCCCTAAGAATGATTTTGAGAAAAGCAAAATGGAGAACGTTCCCTATGCATCAGCTATTGGAAGCTTGATGTACGCACAAGTCTGTACGCGTCCAGACTTGGCATTTGCAACCGGAGTACTTAGTAGATATTTGGAAAATCCAGGTTGGGCTCACTGGGTTGGCGTTAAGAAGGCATTCAGATATTGCCAAGGCACTAAGGATTACATGCTCACATACAAGAGAACAGATAATCTTGAAGTTGAGTGCTATACAGATGCCGACTTTGCCGGTGATGAAGACGATAGAAAATCCACTTCTGGGTTCGTCTATATGCTGGCAGGGGGAGCAATCTCTTGGAAAAGTTGTAAGCAAGGAGTAACTGCTGCATCTACAATGCAAGCAGAATTTGTGGCATGTTATGAAGCTTCGGGCCAAGGTGCATGGCTCAAGAATTTTATTCCAGGATTAAGAATTGTTGATAGTATCTCAAGACCTATCACAATGCACTGCGACAATCAAGCCGCAGTTTTCTTTTGCGCAAACGATAAATTATCTGGTGCTTCTAAGCACATTGATCTTAAGTATCGTGTCGTGAAAGAAATAAACCGGGACGGTACGTATATTATTAAGCATATCAGTACTAAGTTTAATATTGCGGATCCGCTCACCAAAGGCTTACCACCATCCCTTTACGAGAGACATGTCCTTCACATGGGATTAGTGGATACCTTTGACAAAGTCCTGGTTCAGGGCCATTAGAATTTCCCCTAAACTGAGAATAAGAGTCCTGACGAAGTTTTTCAGTAAAGGCTATGGGTAATGTTGTCCCAGTATGCCGAGGTGCTACTGTTGACACATTGGTCTGGTACTTGCTGTTTTGCTGAGGAAGGATTTAGTTTAAGCTAGTATTTAGTTAAGTTTAAGTTAGTTTTTAGTTTAAGTGTTGACCTTCGGTCAAGGGGGAGAATGTTAGATATTTTTTGTTTGACCTCGGTCAACCACTGTTCAGAGATAAGGGGGAGTTGTTCCTATCCCCCTAATCTCGGAATTAAGCCTAACTACTTGCTGCCGTGATCGGGAGGCAGCCCTAAGCCATCAAGGACTCGGCCCCTGGGCCCACAGCGCTACATATATAAGGGAAGGGGCTCTACAGGGACCCTCACGAGGTTAATCACGAGCTCAAGGCTCGCCAAACCCTAATCCACCCAAAAAAAAACCGATCTGTTAGTGCGCTGGAGGGCCTGGAAGCTCGAGCTCCACGTCCTGGGCAGTGCCGCTGGCGTCCTGAAGGCCTTCGGTACCCTCAGAAGACGCTCAAGGAACGCCTACGCTACAAGCCCGACGCCGCCCTCCATCGACTTTGTTGCTGCTGATCCGGCCTACACCGACGACATGGACACCACTGCCGCCGGTGTAAGCCAAACCCTAAGCTATTTCCGTATTAGATTAAGTGCTAGATGTGATCTTTGTTAGACTAGTGATCCTGTTCATGTTCATGTGCTAAGTGATTCTCAGTTTAGACAAACACAGAGTTCAGAGACAACCATAGAAGACTGTCCACAACCAAAATCTCATAGTACTGCAAATCTCATTGAATCATGCCAAAACGTCTGCTAATCCTTACTCCATCGATAGATCAAGGACATGCCCTGTGAATACAATGGAACCAGATGTTTCGTCGACGATGAAGAATGCAAATGGGAGGGTCAGCAACAAAATCCACCGGCTTGGTTACGCTATCCCACCGTGTCCAAGTCCAGCTGAACACTGGCGAGGCCTCGCCAATCACCATGTATTGAAGCTTGAGCACCTTGAATCCGTCATGGCAGGCGATTTGCTGACGGCTCCAGCTCCGCATGAAGGACACGTTGACGGATCTACCATCAAGGCGGTGGAACTCATGGTCGATGGTGTTCTCCTTCTTGAAGGGATCGCTCCACTCTCCTTTGAAGTAGATGGCGTTGACGACGACGTTAACAGTACTTGTGCTTTTTCTGTTGCTGGATATGGGTTGATAAGCGTGGTGATGAGGCCTCTGGTTGCCTCAGACCCTCAGTCACCCATGCATCGATCTGTTTCCTTGATTCCGATCCACTGGCTGTGCCAAAGAAGATATTGACGTTCAAAAACATAGTCCACATTCAAGAATTCGAAAAAAAGTTAATTCAATTATTTTCGTGTATTATAGCACTTATAAAAGAAAACATAGATGGGTATATATATTTCAGTTAAGCACATAAGCTGAAGCTAACACTACGGGAAATCCCAAGTTTACCGAGTGTTTAGTTGTTTGCCGAGTGCAATTTTTCGGGCACTCGGCAAACAAGTTATTTGCCGGATGCATTTTAAAAACACTCGGCAAAAAAAAAACACACGGTAAAAATGGGGTTTGCCGAGTGTTTTATTTTTAAAAAAACACTCGGCAAAGATTGTGTTTGCTGAGTGTATTTTAAAAAACACTCGGCAAAGATAAATTCAAAACACATTTTGAAGTAGTAAATTAATTTAAATTAAAAAGTTTTGAACTACAAAGTTTTATAACTTCTCAAGATGTACAACTTTTAGTTTGGTCATTTTTTCATTCGACAAAACGATAGTAATATTGTTCACAAAGTCTATATCTCCCTGAAACTAGAAGAGAGATATATAAGATTTGTGAACAATGTTACTACCACTATGTCCAATGAAAAATGACATAAATAAAAGTTATAGATCTTCAGAAGTTATACTACTTTGTAGTTGAACTCTTTTTAATTTGAATTAATTTTGACAATGAAAAGTACATTTCTAGTTCTCAAAATTTGAAATTTGAGTTTTTTCAAACGACCCCAGATGAAGAAACAGTCAAAATAAGAGTTGTAGATCACAATAAGTTATAAAACTTTATAGTTGACAACTTTTTTATTTTAAATTATTTTGTCAATGAAAACTAGGTTTGAATGTTCTCAAATTTGAAATTCAAATTTTGTAAACGACCTCGGATGGAGAAACTACCAAAATGAAAATTGTACATTTTAAAAAGTTATGAAACTTTGTAGTTGATAATTTTTAAATTTGAAATCGTTTAGGGTCTCAAACAAGCAATTTACACTCGGTTTAGTATAATATGGGAGGAATCAAAACACAATCTAGACACAAATTGAGAGTGTGGTGCAGCGGTAGAAGAAGTCACGCGCGAGGGAGAGGTCGCATGTTTGAATCCTGCCAGCCGCGTAACACGTGAATTTTTCACGAAAAATGCACGACTTGCTATTATTTTCAGTTTTTTTTTCAGTTCACAGGAAATAAAGTTTGCCGAGTGCATTTTAGCACTCGGCAAACCCTTTGCCGAGTGGCCGACAATGGACGCTTGGCAAAGAGTGCTTTGCCGTGGCCTCCTGTGCCCAGTGGGCTTCGCTGTGGGCGGCCCACGGCAAAGACTTCGCCATGGGCCAAAGGGGCTTTGCCGAGTGCCCTAGGCACTCGGCAAAGACCCGGTTTCCCGTAGTGTAAGATGCTAAGTTCTCAGCTGAAGCATAAGTGAAGATGAAACTAATTTTCAAAACTTCTTACTCGTGGGGTTAGGATTGTTAATTTTCAAAAGTTCCTACACTTTGGGATGAATTTTAAATGTTAGAAATGCTTACAGTTTGTGAAGAAAGGACTGTAGTTTTTAACCCAACCAGATATTCATCCCCTTGCGTTACGGTGGGCAAATATCAGCGATAGTCGGCTTTATTGCCATGAGCGAGCAAGCGGCCACGCATGCGACATCGGCGCGCGAGCCTCCCGACATTTCTTTGCGACAAATTACCTTCAATCTTCGTACGCGATGATTTGGTTTTCAATTTTTCTTGTCTCAATCAAATTTTTGTTCTCGCTGTTTTTCTATATATATTGATCTGTGTTCTTGTGTCTTGTTCGGTTCTTCCTGACTTGAAAGTTGGGTTTTCTAACTGTTGACAGGTTTAGTTAGGATTCTAACCCAATGAGGAAACCAATGTCGAGAGTTAGAGCTATGGTTGGAGTTTGACACTACCGGAGAAGGAGCCATCGGTACCGGTTCCAAACCCCCTTTGGTACCGGGTTTTGAAACCGGTACCGAGCATCCGTGACTAAAGGGTCGCCCCTTTGGTACCGGGTATTTACCCGGTACCAAAAGGGGCCTTTGGTACCGGTTGGTAACACCAACCGGTACCAAAGGTTTTTATGCGCAAAAAAATAATTTAAATCCCGGGGAGGCTCCCACACACGCGCACGTCGCAAGTCACAAGTCACAAGTCACACGATTTTTCACGCGAAAATACGCGCGTGCGGCGCGTGGGGTTCGAACCCACGACCTGTGGCTTCGCGCGTTGCTTCCTTACCATCTCACCTACACACCACAGCTGACCAAGTCCCAGATACTTTCCTTTTGAATTAACCCGTGGAGGGGCCTTTGGTACCGGGTCGTAACACCACCCGGTACCAAAGACCCCCCTTTGGTACCGGGTCGTGTTACGACCCGGTACCAAAGGGTCCGACCCGGTACCAAAGGGGGGTCTTTGGTACCGGGTGGTATTACGACCCGGTACCAAAGGGTCCTCGGGGCCTACCAAATTTAGACCCGGTACCAAACCACAGCTGACCAAGTCCCAGATACTTTCCTTTTGAATTAACCCGTGGAGGGGCCTTTGGTACCGGGTCGTAACACCACCCGGTACCAAAGACCCCCCCTTTGGTACCGGGTGGTGTTACGACCCGGTACCAAAGGGTCTGGACCCTTTGGTACCGGGTCGTAACACGACCCGGTACCAAAGGGGGGGTCTTTGGTACCGGGTGGTGTTACGACCCGGTACCAAAGGGTCCTCGGGGCCTACCAAATTTAGACCCGGTACCAATGACCCCTTTGGTACCGGCCATTTTCTGGTAGTGTGACGGACCAGGAGGGACTAGTAGGACCCATATATCAGGTTGGAACAAAAAAGAAGAAACAATCATAGCTTTAGAAATAGGTAAAGATAAATATAATGATTATTGTAGACAAATTTTTTTTGTAAGCATGTCACTCAAATTAAATCACAAAAAATATACCAAATAAAACAAAAGCAAGCACAGCTTGTTAACAAGAAATTTATGCTTCCAGGACAACTAGTATTTCCATGGGAGAAAACAAAACAATTGATAGAGTAATAATGGTTTGACAACACCTGCAGCAAACTATACAAAATGTTCTAAGTCATGCCTCTTCCATGCATCATAACAAATCAAAATCTTGATTACAGTAGCTCCTTTGTGAAGCTGACACAAGGCAATTGATTCTGCAGATAAATGACATTTCGGGATTCAGACTCAGTGATGCTAATTTCACTAGTAATATCTGCTCCAGAACAAAACGCAAGAAAACATTGAACGTCAGTTGAAACAGTCAAAGAATAATTCCACCACTACTGTAAATGAATGTCACAACAGTTATCACAATGCGTAGAATGTTCAGAACAGCAGATAACGAGCGTAGTACACAATACTAATCTAAAAAAAAACAGAGGGGGTAAAATAATAATGCTCACGTTGTTGCTATGGCCACACTTCTTCTTGCGGCAGTTTGTAGCCCTCAATGGAAGCCTTGCGTAGCACCTACAAGACATTGGTGAAAAAGTAAGTCCAGCTGCATCAGAGAACGCATTCTTCCAAGGTTTAATTTAAGTTAACATGTACAATGTTCGTAGATATTTTGGTTAAGAGGAAGGGAACGCACATCAGAGAAGGCATTATTCAGCCATACTATGACAGGAAGATAGTCTACTGGTTCAGGAGGTTATGCGTACTTGCGGCAGATCATCTTGTTCTCATTGAGTTGCAGTGCGAGCTTGATGAGACTGGGCTCGATCATGTAGGGATAGCAGCCGCGGAAGCCGCCTAGCAGGCGGAGAAGAAGGTGAAGCGTGGAGTCGTTCTTCATCTTGTAGTGAGCAAGTGTGTGGCCATCCTCAATCTGCGTCCCTGACAGGATATGAGACGCTGCTGATCCGCTGGGATACCTTCAGTGTCCCAGTCCAAGCAAATCAGCGACATGTTAGATTTTATTGAAGTGCCAAAGAGTGAAATGACCCAGAAGACCAAAAGGTAAGATTCTGAATTCTGAGGGAGCAATGAGAGATAGAAGGATGCAATGTAAATGCGGCAAATTGCATACCTTCACGTTCTTGGATCATAGCTTTGACGTCATCGACGGTGCTTGTGCTCTCGACGTCCAGGGTGATCGTTTCGCCAGACCTAATCATCTTCACGAAGATCTGCATATTGCCGGGTGCCGAGCTTGCGCTGGCCGAAGTCGAGGTTCTAGGTATTGTGTCTAGCTTTGCGGCTGCCGCGGACATGATTGTCGTGTTATAAAGGTCCGCGCGACGCGGAAACCTACTCGGTCTCGGTTTGGTGTGGAGGCCGGACACGGTATCCTGTGCTGCCGCATTATCGTTCTTCCTATTTCTGCATATTGGCGGTGGGAAGCTGAGGGCTCCACGGCTAGGCCCATGAGCCTGGTGCAAGGCGGGGCAGCTTAGTCGGAGATTGCTGCGTGATGGAGGCCGATAGAAACCCCTGGAGTTAGTGCCATGGAAACTACCAGGTCTGATACAATTGCGCCTAGCGAAATCCAACGTTGAAAGTTGGGATCAACACTGAACCGATTTTAGGTCATACAGGGTGCTGCTACAACAGAATCGGTTTTTATAGGAGCCATTTTCAAGTTAAAGCGATGCTGAAGGCCTTTGCTACGGTACTCCCAAAACACTGTGAACCGTTCATTTTATAGAGATCTAGGTAGTTAGGATAAGATCTTACCTCCTAGAAGGTAATAGATTAAATATTTAAAAAATTCTAAAATAAAAAAAATCTGTAGATCTAACCTCTCGCACGTGAACAGACCCACGTTCTTTTTTTTTGGTTTTTTTTGTCGGTCTTTTTTGTGTGCGTGACGTGAGCAGACCCACCTTATTTTTTTTGTTCGTTTTTTTGCCGTGACAATTGAACCCACGTTCTTTTTTTTGGTTTTTTTGTCGGTCTTTTTTTGTGTGGGTGACGTGAACAGACCCACCTTATTTTTTTTGTTCGTTTTTTTGCCGTGACAATTGAAAAGTACGTGCCACGCGTTCTTTTTTTGGTTCCTTGTTTCTCCCGTGAACAGAGTTACATTCTTTTTTTATTTTTTTGTTCCTTTTTTTTCTCATGTGACAGGGACTGGTTCAAATGTTTTGTCTACGTGAATGCACGTCACGTGAATGTGATAGAGTGAAACGTGACATGTCCATGGTTTCAGAAGCAAATTTCATTGAGAACTTAATAAATTCAGTACTAAAACTTTCACTACAGAAAATTATTCATGGCCAAGATTGTCCCACCTTTAATTTCTTGGGTAAGTTCATATGTTACCTCTCCAAGTGATCTAGACCTAATGCTAGTACAACAAATTTAATCCAAGACATTGCACTTGAACTAACCATGTTCATACAACAAATTCAGAGGCCTAATGTAGTTATAATAACCATCTCAACGAGGAATCATGGTATTCAAATGCATCAAGCAGCAGCCCACATATGAAATTCACAGCCAAATCAGAAGCTTGCTCACCTGTAGGTCCAACGCAGGTGAAGGCAACCTCTTGTGCCAGGCTGACAAGGGGCCGGCAAGCGTCGCGGCGCTCACGCATCGACACCGGTGGCCGGTCAGATGGTCCTGCAGGGCAGCGCAGCGCAGGCGACGGCGGCGACAGCCTCTGGGTACAACTGGACGACGACGGAGAAGATCAAGGTCTGGTTGCAACACCAGATGGGGACCGGCATGCGTCGCGGCGCTCACGCTAGGACCGGTGGCCGGTGGGTGGTCCTGCAGGGCAGCGCAAGCGGCAGCGGCGGCAGCCTCTGGATGTCGATGGAGAAGTTCGAGGCTGAGCTGCAACACCAGTTTATTCCACACGACGAATCCATCTCCGAAATCACAGGAACTGGCCACGATCTTCGGAGTGGGAGTTGCTTTTGCGGTTTGGGGAAGAACCAGATGGGGAGGAGCGGACCCTTCCGCTTATCTCGCAAGTCGCAACCACGCCGCTGGGCACAGCGAGAATGCCATGGTTTTTTTTCTGCCGTGGTTTTTTTTCTGCCTTTTTTTAGTATTTCATGTATTTTTATTTTTTCTAAAAATCAATGGCTCTGATCTCTTTGAAGTCTTACCTCCTAAGAGGTAACATGGTGTACCTTAGCACAGGTAGATGCTGAAATATTTTCACAACCAAGTACTAAAGTTGATGGACTCAGTGGCCGTTGGAGCCCGAAAAACCTATATAGCTTCTGCAAGTTTTTTTATTATAAAACTTTCAGTGTTTGAGATCCATGTATACTACATGGATGGCTAACACTACTGGAAACTCATACTTTTCCGTGTGCCTGGTTGTTTGCCATGTGCTTTCTATCGGTCACATGGCAAAGTGCCTCTTTGAGGTGTGCTTCTTCCACGAAAAATGACGGGTGACGGTCGGGGGCCTTCCCACAATGATATTTTTTCCTATTTTTTCAAATTTGTTTCTGTTCAGCCAAAAAAACTTTGGCGAGTGTCAAATAGCACACCGCAAAGCCATAGTTTGCCGTGTGCCCGATAAAAGGCACACGACAAAGTCCTCTTTGCCGTCATGCCTGGTTGCCGTGCGGGGTTTGCCGTAGGCGGCACATGACAAAGCCTTTGCCGTGTGTAATATGGGCTTTTGCCGTATGCCACAGGCACACAGCAAACTAGGGGATTCCGGTAGTGTAAGATGTGGTCAGAAAAAATTAAACAATAAATTAATCAATGACTGCCAAGCCATTTTTAAACTCGATAATCCCCATGAATTGTTGAGTTCGTATATTTAAAATGTTGAATTTGGGTTCACCGATGAATCAGTTATAAGAAAACCAGTGTGAGCTGGGGGAAGTAAAAGCTTGTGGTAAAGTAATGAATCCCTTAACGACCACCATAAAATGTTGAGTTAGCAGGTTAGAAATGTTGAATCAAGTTTCGCAAGTTGAATCAACTATACGAAAATGTTGAAAAACCTCCACCATGGGTGGGCTGCAATAGTTGATCTAGATGTGCATATTAGGATTTAAAGCTACAACTCTTAACCAGCTACAGAAAGCCATATAGGACTCCCTGTAGGAGCCCGTTGTGAAAATCATTTCAAACCGATTGTGAGACTGCCAACCATTTTCAGACCCGGTTCGAGCCTCAGACCGGCTGTCAATATCATTTTTCCACACCCGGATCTACCCATGAACCAACTATGAAAAATGGTTAGCATATAAATCCTCCCCCTTCTTCTCAGTGTACTCATCCTTGCTCACTGCTGCTCAGAAGGTGATGTGAAGTTGTTGAAGATGGTGCTAGGCGTACGCAACCCCCAGTCGATTGCCTGTTAAGTGTTGGAGCCTTCGTTTCCACGATAAGCTGTGACTCTGATAGTTTGTAAGTCTTTTGTATTATTTCACATGATACTGCTATTGTTTATTACTGTGAAATCTCATATGTGTGTAAACTCTATCCTGGTGGTTATATGATTATCATTCGATTTTGTCCTTAAAACCGGGTGTGGCAATCATGCCCAAGCACCATGCTCGTACATGAGAGAACTACCCTAATCCTCCCAGGAAACATGAAACTAAAGCAATCCCGAAGGAACAGCAAACCGATGCCGTAGCTTAGATCGACTATCCTATGCGTAAACATTATACAACTCATGATAAGTCATGAATATGAAATAAAAACTATACAGATAGCATTTAGATCAAACTCAACACTTATATAAATACCAATAAAGTATACAAAAACTGTACCGAAGGCCGAAGTTTACGTCCCACAATGGCCCAAGGATGACTCGAAATACTATTGCGCTAAGCCTAGCCTGAGCTCCACAAGCCTAACTATAGAGAAAGAGGCTTTTGAGGATGAGTGTGTGTTGAAGAAGGCCTCCTACCCTCCTATGTATACTAGGGGAGGATGGTTCCCGGGGGTCCTCAGATAGTAACATCTCTTGGTGAAAAGTGGGAGATGCAGGAAGCATTGGCGCCAACTGAACCCGTCCAGGTTCGGCCGAACCTGGGGGTCGGCCGACCCCTGAGGGGGGATTATCCCACGCTCCTTTCTCTGGTGTATGACTTGTGGGTCCAGGGTTCCATCTGTGGTCGGTTCCCGCGAGTTTGACCCATGTTTGATTGATAAGTGGGCCCTCTTGCTCGTGTGCTTGCGGAGTAGTATCTGTGTGACGTGTTCTCCGTCGTTTGAGCACGTTTTACTCTCTGGTGTAGTCCTTGTGTCCTGTAAAGATATAAAGCTACGATACAACTGGAACTAGGTTATTCATAAAGACATATGCTAGTAAGTGTATAGTACATCCTTATAAAGTCGGTATATTGACGGTCGGATTTAGCGTGTAAGGACCGTCAACACCATACTGTTTAACCCAATTATACTAGCAATTGTTTTACTGCAAGCATGTCTCAAAAGTCAAAACACTAAATCTATTATTATCACAAATGAAAAGACAAAATAAAAAGCAAGAACCAGCTCCTTGTGACAGAAAAATATAAGGTTTTCAGCAGAACCATTGTCACCAAGTTCCTGGTACGGCCGGGTTGAGAAACGGGTACGCGGAACGTGGATCGATATATTTCAAGTTCCTGCTGCGAGTGGATACTTCTTCGATAAACGGTTCGATATTTTGAAAATGTGAACAAATAATATCTCAGGCCAATATGCTACCGAGCTTTCATATAAGTAGAGAATAGAGAGAGAAAATAAGAAAACAAGAAGTAAAAATAATTTTACTATTGAGATATCATTTATGTGACGATCTAGTCTAATATTATATGATCACTCAGGCTAATATGTGAAGAGAAGGCTTTGAATACCACAACTAACGGGGTGAAAGGGGAATGGCGTACCCTCCATGAACCAAGATTATGTACTACTTCGTACATGTACATAGTCTGGTATAAAAGTTCCCGGCTCACTGAACAATCGACCGTACTCTGAACCTTGTGACAGAGAGCAGAACTAGCATTTTCAGAAGGAGAAAACTAACTCATAAAGTAACGCAGGTGTAACAACCAGCAGCAAACTTTATATGCAATTCTAAGGCATGCCTCTGCCATGCATCAGAATAGCAATCAAAATCTTGATTACGGTAGCTCCTTTATAAAGGACAAGGCAATTGATTCTGCTGATAATAAATGGCATTTCGAGGTTCAGTCTCGGTGGTGCTAATTTCAATAGAAATTGTTCCAAAGCTTTTTCTTCGGCCTCAGCTGTCAAAACGCAAGAAAAAAAATTGTACGTCAGTTCAAACAATTGAACAATAATTCCACAACTACTGTAAACGAATTTCACAATTCTTATCAAAATGCCAAAAACGTTCGGAACAGCAGATAACGAGCGAGCTTATTACGCAACACTTATCTAAAAAACAGAGGGGGTGAAAACAATGCTCACGTCGTTGCTATGGCCACACTTCTTCTTGCGGCAGTTTGTAGCCCTCATTGGAAGCGTTGCATAGCACCTATAAAAACATATGGTAAAAAATTTAAGACAACTGAGAACGCATTTCCAGTGGATATATTCAAGTTAACACGAACAATGTCCTCGGGATTCTGGTTAATAATAGGATCAACTATTTCAATGTTCCATTGGCTTTGGTAAATGCAAATTAAACGACAACTGTTAACGCAACATGTAACATACAACTTTTGCTACACAAAAGTTTCCCATAAAGGGAGGTTCAGCCTATGATCTTAGCAACTAGCATGCTGTTATGTTGATCGATCAAAACACGTTAGGCCTTGTTCGGTTGAAGAGAAATTGAGGGGGATTGGAAGGGATTAAATCCCTAGCAAGTCAAAATCCCCCTCAATCCCTCTCAACCTCTTTCAAATCCATAGGGATTTGAAAGAAACGAACATGCCCTTAATGATAGTATGATGACAGAAAATATAGTCTATTCGTTCAGGAGGTTACGTACTTGCGGCAGATCATCTTGTTCTCATTGTATTCACGGGAGAGTTTGAGGAGATTACGCTCGATCCAGTAGGGATAGCGGCGGCCACCGCCTGCCAGCAGGCGAAGAAGTAGGTGAAGCGTGGAGTTGTTCTGGATGTTGTAGTCAGCCAGTGTCCGGTCATCCTCTATCGGCCTCCCCGACAGGATGAGGCGCTGCTGATCCGGTGAGATACCTTCAGTGTTGCAGTCCATGGCAAATCAATGGCATGTTAGATTTTGTGGTAGTACTAATTTGCAAGGGGGTTCTAGGCTTTTTGAAGTAAACATATGTACTTATATCAATATTTATAAGCTAACTTTACATAGGATCAGCACCTCGTGGCTTCGCTACGAAATAACCCAAAAGAACAAAATGCAACGACAAGTATCTTGAGGGAGCAATGGGAGATATAAGGATGCATATACATGTGTGTGACAAGTAGTATACCTTCCCGTTCATGGATCATGGACTTGACGTCCTTGATGGTGTTGCTGCTATCGACGTTCAGTGTGATCGTTTCAGGCCTAACCATCCTCACGAAGATCTGCATCTTGCCTGGCCAAGACGGAGGTCGAAGGTCCTGCCTATAGCTCGCGGCCGCCGCAGACGTGATCGCCGCCTTATAAAGGTGCCTGCAGGTACGACGCGGAAATCTACTCGGTCTCTGGTTTGGTGTGGAGGCCAGACTCGGTGTCCCGTGCCGCCGCGTTGACGTCGTTCATGATGTTCTTCCTATTTCGGCAGGGCCGGTCCTGGGATTTTAGAGGCCCGGGGCAAACTAAAAATCTGGGCCCTTTCAACAGTAAGAATATTAATATAAATAACAGTGTAAAATAATGGCGATAGGACCGAATGTGGCCGATAATGATTCAATATTCATATAAAGATTTCATATAAAATAATTTGTACATCTTAAGAGGTTTTTTCTAACATTTGTATGCAAAGTCATGGCTGGGTATCAATATTAACCTCGTCTAGTCATGGCTGTAGTGTAAACCTCAATCAATACATGATCCTGATTGGTTAATTCCTGAACTCCTAGTCGCCTGTGTTCTGTCTGATGGCTCTCACATGCATGTTTTCTTGCTGTATACTGTGCTGTTGTGCCGCACTGAGAAATAAAAGAATTAAATGACATGATTGGAGAGTCAGTCACCGGAGACTCTTGTATGTGATCGCTGATCCAATGAGGGATAGACGATCTCACTGACAGATTGGATCACAATTCACAGTGCGTTAGGGATAATTCACAGTGCGTTAGGGAGACGGGCAGACCGCATCCTTGGTGGATCGTGCACGGTGAAATTCGGCAGGCGTTGGGAGGCAGGGGCAGCTTGGTCGGGGATTGCCATGGAAGATCAGTGCACAAACATTGCTCGCCCCGTTCTTGTTTATCTTTTTGGGCCCAAACAGACAGGTTGCAGCCCGTGTTAATTACTCGAAATAAAAAAAAGGTCCAGTAAAACCTCACCAACCTGATAAATCAAGCCTACTAGAAATTCCCTTTCCCTTCTCTATATTTTCAAGAGTAAATTGCACTCACCATGCAAGAACTTGGCGGGTGAGTGTAGATTGATCCAACAACTTGTAAAATGCTTTATTTAGTGCAACAACATGGTAGGTGGGTGCAGATTGATCCGCCAACTTGTAAAATGCTCAACTTAGTGTAACAAGTTGGTAAAATTATGTGTAAACAGTCCAAATGTTACAATGATGATGTATCTGGTCACTCCGATAGCAAAGAGATGGTATATTAGGGTCGGATCAAATAATTGAGTGTGATGTGGCCATTAATATTTGTGTTGCAACGGTGATGTACTTGTCAAGACAAGAAACTTTATTACAAAATTTAAAAGAAAAATATATGCACATTGGAAATAAGAGCATATAAAATTAGTTTCTTGTAATTCTAACATAACAAACAATTTATATGACACATTAGAAAACTAATTTATCTATATGCTTTCATTATACATAAGTTAATGTTTTCTTTAATTTGAACTATAATTTTTATGTTAGAATGCTATAAGGTATTTTGTATCTTAAAGTAAAATGATGTTCGTTAATTCATTATACCTATATATATACCACAATTATTAATAGAGTGTTGCATCAGAACAATTATTTATTTATTTCGAGCTATTTAGGCTTTTTTCTTAATCTTCAAAACGAAATGAATTTCTCAATGGTATGATAGAAAAAAGTTGTAAAAATTACAAAAGAGCACTAGGGCATCAAGTTTAAAGAGATGGTAGAAACTAGAAATTATTTTGGTCGTGGTATTAAGAAACAAAATCCAAGAATGGCACAATACAAGTTCTTTACCCTACCATCGGATCAGTGCATTGCCAAATATATTATCGTCATAATCATAATGTTTTGAGTGTAGATGCACCAATTTATCAAGTTGTCCCACTAAATTGGACATTTTACAAGTTGGTGGACCAATTTGCACCCTCTACCAAGTTTTTGCATTGCGTTGAGCATATTACAAGTTGTTGGACAGTTTTCCACCCATTTGCCAAATTGTTATATGGTGGGTGCAATTTACTCTATTTTCAAACTAAATCAACTTTGACCCTTCAAAATTTATGTACCATAGATACGAACACCATTTCATTCTCTTCCTTTCCTACTTCTAAGATATATAACCTATTTCTCCATGCGGTTCGTCTTCATTCTAACTTTTCTGTATTTGTGAGAGGTCATGTCGCTTTGGCGGCTACCCTTTGGGGAACATATTAACTGTGATTTTTCAACGCAGCATGAGGACACAGACGAGACCGTCCATTCGACGAGCAAAGCAATGAAGGCTTTGGATATTTCTTCTTAGAATGGATGGATAAGCAATATTAAACTTTGCTTGTGATTATTTTCTCTTCATGTGTATTCTTTCTCCCTTTATGCATTTTTTTTTATGATCAGCTTTTGAGCTGAAGATCTTGTAAGAATTGGCTATGTGCATTTACCGCAGAGGCCGGATATATTTCTATTTTCTAAAAAAATTTTTTGTAAAAATTTATTTTTATTATTTTGTCACTATTCTCTTGTCCAAATTAAAATTAGATACTCCCAATGATTATTTTTACATGTCGTATTAGGTTTGTCTGAAGTCAAAGTTGTTCAATTTTGACCAACTTTTTAGAAAAATAAAATAAAATCTACAATTCCATATTTGTTTCTATGAATCCACCATAGAACATATTGTAATAGTACATATTATTGGTATGATAAATATTGTTATATTTTCTATAAGTTTGGTCAAAGTTATATAACTTTAATTTAGGACAAACCTAATACGACATCTATTAAAAAACAGAGGGAGTAGAGATGTAATGAGTGCTTGAGTAAAAAAAATATTTAAATCAAAATCTTACAGATTTTTTGAAATAAACAGAGAATCCATTGAGTGCAATTTAAAATATAATGAAAGAAAGAAAGAATGCTATATGAATTTGAGAAGAAAATAAATAGTGTTTTACCGACAGGCACGCTGCTAATCACAAACGAAAAGAATGAAAAGCATGCAACAACAACTCGCTGAGAAATTCAGAGAACAAGTTTTCCTTCAACTGCATAGAGTTAAGGAAATTCATAGGCCCATAATCATTCAATGGCTAGAATCAATTTGTAATTTTGCTTTTCTCTTTTCTGTAAGTATCTCTGTACTTGTTTGTCTTTTCATTCCCCTTTAATATATTGCTGTGGAGAACTCCTCCACAGTTTCAGTTCAAAAAAAACAACTCGCTGAGAACAGAAACCCTAAGCTTCCAGGGGAACCATCATTTCCATGTGGGAGGACCTAATTATTAATTCATAGAGCGAATAAAGGTGTAACAAACTGCAGCAAACTTTACAAGGAATTCTAAGGCATGCCTCTTCCATGCATCAAAATAAACAATCAAAATCTTGATTATGGTCTCTTTTGTGATGCTAAGACAAGGCAATTGAGTCAGCAGATAAAGTCTTGGTGAGGCTAATTTCAATAGCAATAACAGCTCCCGAGTTTTTTCTTTGGCCTCAGCTGTCAAAATGCAAGGAAAAGATTGCACGTCAGTTCAAACAATTGATGAATAATGTATCTGAGTTTCAAAATAGCAATCAAAATGGGAAGAAGGTTTGGTAACGAGCTTAGTACGCAACAAAAATCAACAAAATAGAGGGAGAGATGACAGGGGTAAAAAAATGAGCTCACGTTGGTGCTATGGCCACACTTTTTCTTGCGGCAGTTTGTAGCCCTCATGGGAAGCGTTGCGTAGCACCTACAAATAAATCATATGGTTGAAAAATTATGTCTAGCGACATCAGACAATGCATTCTTCTTCCAGGAATTTAAGTACGGAAATGAAAAATTTCATGGAGATTTTGGTTAATACTGAGGATTAACTATTTCATTGTGATCCGCAACAGCTAACGCAACAAGTATGGGTGTGTTTGGATCTTTGGGCTAAAGTTTAGCCCTTGTCACATTGAATATTTAGATGATAATTAGAAGGACTAAACATAACCTAATTATAAAACTAACAGCAGAAGCCCTGAGCCAATTCACGAGACCAATTTATTAAGTCTAATTAATCTATCATTAAAAAATAGTTACTGTAGCACCACTTTGTCGAATCATGGACTAATTAGACTTAATTGATTTATTTCACAAACTAGTCTCTATCTATGTAATTAGTTTTGAATTAGTCTATATTTAATACTTCTAATTAGTAAACAAGCATTCGATGTGACAGGGGCTAAAGTTTAGCCCCTTAATCTAAACAGGGCCTATATATAACTAGAACTTTGCCAGACAAACAAGTTTGCCGCAAAGTAGGTTCCGCCAATGATCATAGCAGCAACGAGCATGCAGTTCACTGAATCGATCGAAACTCGCTAATGATAGCATGGAAGGAAGTTAGATAGATGGTTCAGGAGGATATTCGTACTTGCGGCAGATCATCTTCTTCTCATTGTATTGTAGTGCGAGTTTGATGAGACTGGGTTCGACGTTGTAGGGATACCAGCCGCGGAGGCGGCCGCCGAGCAGGCGGAGAAGCAGGTAAAGCGTGGAGTCGTTCTTCATGTTGTAGTAAGCGAGTGTGTGGCCATCCTCTATCTGGCTCCCGGTCCCGGACAGCATGAGACGCTGCTGGTCCGGTGCGATACCTTCGCGGTCAGTGTTGCAATTCAAGCAAAGCAGGGACAGATCAGACTTTGCACAAGTACGTAGTGCCAAAGGAAGAAATAACACACAACTGAAGTTTTCTGAGGGACAACGAGAGAGAAAGGAAATAAATAGTATACCTTCACGTTCTTGGATCATGGCCTTGATGTCGTCCACGGTGTTGGTGCTCTCGACGTTCAGGGTGAGCGTCTCGCCTGGCCTAATCATCTTCACGAAGATCTGCATCTTGCCGGGTTGCCGAGGTTGCGTTGCGTATAGCTCGCGGCCGCCACGGACGTGATCGCCGCGCTTTATACGGGTACTAGTGGAGATGCACGTGCGCAGGCACGTGTTAAAAAAATAAAATATATAAACTACATTTTTACATTGTTAGACAAAGATAAGGTCAAAAGGATTAATTAGATACCAGGCACATGTTTTAAAAAAACTTAATACAAAAAAATTTATATTCATAAAAATTAGTAAAGAGGAAGAGGTTGGCGCGTGCGTCGGCGGTGTTGCAGCGGAGCGGGCGGGCGTCGCAACATCGGATCAGACCCTCCCCGCTCCTCGTCTCGGGTCTACCGGTGCCTCCCTGCTCCTCCTCCGCCGCGCCCGATAGGGGCCTCTCTCCAGTGGCTCTCTCTCTCTGTGTCCGATGCTGTCGCCGCGCGTGGCGTGACAAGCCCGGCGCGAAGCGAGGCGGGGCGGGGCGCGGCGCAGACGACTGCTGCACCTCCCTGCCTCCCTTCCATTCCGAGCATGCGCGGCATCCACGGCCCCAGTTAGGCCGCGACGTCCGCGGCGTTCGTCCCTGCCGCACCACCGTCTGCCCATCTCCGAAAGCTACCTCCTCTTTTCTAGTACGCTGGCTGCAACCGCTCGCTGCGCCCCCACCGACGGCGCCTATCATGCCGTTGGGAGCAGCGAGAGCATCTTCTTATAGTTCACATGGTCGGTTGTGTCTTTGCTCGCATTCGAATTCGGAAGGGCATAAATGGATGATGAGATTTTAGGCGAGGAGTGCGGCAATTGTTGGCGAGATTTTGGGTGGGGAGGAGGGCGCCATTTATGCACAAACCAATTCCTCACATTCGAATTCGGAAGGAAGGACATAAATTGATGGCGAGATTTTAGGCGAGAAGTGCGGCAATTGTTGGCAAGATTTTGGGCGGGGAGGAGGGCGCCATTTGTGCACATGGCAATTCCTCGCATTCGAATTGGTTACCAAATTAACATTTCTTTCCACTTTCATAATTTCCTTGTCCATAATTTCCTTCGTTGCTAATTTGGTTACCAAATTTGTGTGATATAAACTCAAGCCAATTAGCAGGGCCAATTATAAAATAATCAATGACCAGGAGCTTTCTTTTGGGCGCTAAAGGAGCGCAAAAATGACGTGTGTAAGGAGGAATTATTTTGATTAATGATTGTGATAAAACTCATGTCAATTAAGGAAGCAATTTGGGGCTCCGAATTACATGCATGACTGATGATTTTGGTTATCAAATTAACATTTATTTCTTATTCCATGATTGTCGCGCCCACCGCGCCCTTGCCGGCGCCGGCACCAGCGGGATCCGCGCCCGTGTGATGATGCTGAACGGCCCCAACCAGCTGAGCACGGCATCGAAGAGGTCGGCGTGATTCTCCTTGGAGCACATCACCATCTCCCCGGTTCCTGAACGAATTAATGGTGTATCCGATCGCGCATGCACGTACTACCATCGTCAATTTCGATCATGTCGTCCATGTTCCTGTGAGTTGTGACGTGGTGCTACTGCGCAAAACGACGGCGGCGTAGTACATACCGGTGACAACGTCGAGCTCGAGGACGTTGGATATCTGCGGGCCGTGGCAGAAGGCCTGGCCGCTGATGCCGGCATTGGAGAGCGTGCCGCCGACGGTGAGGTGGAGCTAGTCCGTCCACGAGCGCGGCGTGAGGCCATGCGCGAGGGCGACGTGCAACACGTCCACACACAGCTGCTCGCCGCCGGCGTCGATGTAGCGCCCGTGCGCCGAGACGGCGAGCCGCGCGGCGGCGGCGGCGTGGCGCCCCAGCGACGCCATGTCGACGACGACGTCCCTGGGGGCGGTAGCCTGGCCGCGGGTCGAGTGGCCGCACCCCCTCGCCGAGACCGGGAACGGGGAGGCGCTCATGCTGGACGCCCGCAGCAGCGCGACGATGTCGGCCTCGCATGACGGGTAGAACACGGCCACGGGGCGGTGGATCAGGAGCGGAGACAGGGGCAGTGAATCGGGATTCGGGAGGAAGAAAAGGAGAGTCTGCGTGATTGACAGGAGCGGTAGAGCCGGAATGCCGCCGGGAGGGAAGGCGGTCGGGTGAGGGTGGGCCTAGGTGGGTACAGAAGGGAATCGAGGTGAAAAAAAATCGGATGAAGACCGCTGTTTTTAACGGGAAACCACGCCGAGATCGTTCTCCCCCCCCTTTGGTCTTCGTCCTGCCTGACGGGTGGGCCCAAATGGATGTTTAGTGAGGTGAGGGTAGGTTTGTGGCTGTGTAGGATTTGACATCAAATCTCTCCCTCTTTATAGTATAGACTAGTGGAGATGCACGTGCCCAGGCACGTGTTTTAAAAAAATAGTATAATTTTTTTATATACCTTCAAAAAATCTAGTAAACGATAATTTTATATTATAGAAAATACTTATGTGTGACAAAAGACTTATTTCAAAAAACCTGTAAATAAAAATGTATATTTAGTAACCAACAAGTTAGTGCCTAATGTATTTGTTAATAACAACAACCTATCATACTACACAATTATTATATTAAAAATTGCATATGTTTTTAGAAAAGTTTACCTGGTGTCTTTCTTTCCTTGACAATTTAAACTAAACCTAACAATCTATACTATAAACTATAGTCTTAAAGATGCAATGCTTCCAAGAAGCGCAAACGGAACTCGAATGTGATGCAAAGTTTGGTAGAACATCTAGAAGATCTCGTGTCGTGAGGATGAGGAGTGGCAGGGTCTCCATTTACCTTGCTGCTTCTCGAAGCCTCGTTGCTCCTGGCAGCCACCGCCTCCCTCACGGACGGAGAGGCAGAGCACGAGGAGGAGATTTCTTCCCCTTCTTTTTTTTCCTCCGAGGCCAAGCACGGCAGCATAGCAGAGAAGAGAGGGTGAAGACACGCTGCCTGCCATGCTGCCTGTGTGCGCCTCGTGCTGCTTGCTTGCGCCTTGACGCCTTGATGCCGTCGTGCTGCCTGCGTGCGCCTTGACGCCCGCGTCGCGCCGCTGGGGACAGCCCCACGGGACCCCGCCGCGTCACTGCTGAGGGCCGCCCGCCAACCAAGTCGTCCAGCCGAGCGCCGGGTGCACGGCAGCGGCCGCCGCCGCCGCATCCCAGCCACGCAGGTCGTCGGGGACGAGGGCGCTGGTGATGCTGACGGCGAGGGCGCGGTCGCTGCGAAGCTGAGGAGGCTGAGGTCGGCCTCGTCGCTATGGCGTGGAGAAGTTGAGGAAGATGGCCCCGACGGAGAGCGGCAGGAGGTCGGCGCACAGCAGGCCGCGGCCGTCAACGGCGTCCTTCCACTCGCAGCAGACGCACCTCGAGACAGTGAGATCGAGCGGCGCCAGGCCGGGCCGAGGGACCTCGCTGGGGCTGCTGCCGCGCCTCGCCGCTGCGGCCTGGACATCTTGCCGGGAGGGGGGAGAGAGGAAGGGCCACCGTCGCGCACCGCCGCGGCGTGGCCCGGGGAGCTCGCCGGGGGGCCGCTGCCGCGTGCCGCAGCCTCGGCCCGCCGCCACACGTAGCCGCTCCGGTCCTGCGTCAAGCCCGCCGCACCCACTTACGGAGGTGGCGGGGCTGTGCAGACACACGCGTCGTTGGCGATGCTCGATCTCCTTGTCCTTCTGCTCATGCTCTTCTCGCTCTCCTTCCTGCTCGCCTCCCGCTGCTCAGGACTCGACTACTTGGATCCATCGCGGATGTACTTGATCTGCAGTTCTCCATGGTTATGATTTGTGAATCCCTCATCGGATTGGAAGAATTTGGGGGAGAAAAAAAAGAAGAAAGTAGGGAAGGGAATGACGAGCAGAGACAGGAAGAGCTACGGGGATTGAGGGCTTATTTTACCATTGGTGGGCCGCCGCCGCTCACCGCCCAGCTCTCCGTCGCCGCTGCTCGCCCTTGTCGCGGGGAGGTAGGCGTCGAGGAGATGAGGGGCAGTAGTCGCTAGGGCCTCGTGGTCCATGCCGGCGAGGGGAAGCGTCGCGGCCGCTGAGCCCACATGCTCCGCGTGGGTGCGTAGCCGGCGAGGAGAGGCGTCGCAGCTGCTGAGCCCACGTGCTCCGCCTGCAGTGGGTGCACAGCCGCCACCACATTCGAGCTCGCCCACGCCGTTTCCATGCACGAGGGAGGTCGCCATGGGGAGGTGGCCCTCACCGGCGCAGCCATGCCTGCAGAAGAGACCTACCCCATGATGCCATCGAGACATGTCGCCATCCGAACAAGGTGCCGCACCACCACTAACGTGCCTCCGGCGACAGGGGTCTGCTAACCGTACCGCCGGTGACAGCGAGCTGCAAGCTCTGCCAATGCCGGGTTGTGCCCCCGAGCCGCCGCCATGAGAGAGAATGAAATTTTGTAATGCCAAAAGAAACGAAGCGAGCGTCGAGAATTTTGTAGGGGCTCCACCGTCGGGCTGAATAAAGGGCACGAATCACGGATGAGGACTCATTAGCTTGGCGGTCAAGTAGGGTCAGGGATGAAGGAGGAGTTTATGGCGCGGTGGGCGCGGATGGAGGAGTTTAGGGCGCGATTAGGGCTCCATTGCACGGGGAAAATTACGCGGGGAGAGTGAAGTGGGCCCGGTGGGTAAGAAAGAACCGCGGTGAAAATAAATCAGGTGCGTTCGGGAATTTTCACAGGGAAACAACGGCAAAACCGTTCTCCCCCCTCCCCTTTGGTCTTCGTCCTACCTGCTACGTGGGCCCAAAAGGATGGTTAGTGAGATGAGGGTAGGTTTATGGTTGTGTAGGATTTGACACCAAATCTCTCCCTCTTTATAGTATAGATATGTGCGACGTTAAAACCTACTCAGCCTCGGTTTGGTGTGGAGGCCGGACGTACTAGGTGTCCCGTCCTGCCGCGTTCTTGTTCTTCCTATTTCCGGGCCACGGTGGGAGGCAAATTAAAGCTTGATGCAGCGCGGGGAAGCTTTGGTCGGGGATTGTGCGGTGGCGAGGGGATTCGCGTTGTTTGTGATTGGCGTGGCAGATGGGGATAGAAAATGGTGGAAGAATCCATTCACTACCTCCAAACATTCATTTGACCCGCCACTACGACCCTCCAAACGAAAAGTCAAACAAAGGAAAAAAAGCCAATGGTGACATGAACACTATTTTTTGGGGGTGATTACATAAACACTATAAGGTGGCTTATTTGACAAATTCGTAGTCTTTCCAGTAAGGCGTTCTTTGTCATCCAGCTTTTTTGCGTAAGGTTTGGAAAAAAAAAATGTAAGCATAAAATTGGTTTGACGACGAGGAAATTTTTTACTAAATTAATTCTGCTAAAAGCAATATTTCAAACGCAAATATGACGATTCAGATTATGTGCAGTAATCTGGTTTCAAACACTAATGTGTACATTATAAAGCTAAATGGTTAGCTAAGTGCGCATCTTTTAATCTATACTATAAAGAGAATAACTTTTGGAGACAATTCTCACTCAAAAGCTACCCACCTTACCTCTCACAAATTCCTTTGATGGGCCCACAATGCAGTCCAAAAAGTTTGACAAGAGGGGGGGAGGGAAAACTTGATTGTTAGAAAATAGCTACGGCAAAACATTTTAATTTTTCCTCACCGCGCTTTTTAGTTACCCGCCCGTGTACCCACCATTCGAAATTCCAATCCCGCCCCATTTTCGGGTATTTGTTTCCTTATTGCCTTGTTGCTAATTGCCTTTTTTGGTAGCTAATGGTTTCAATCAAATTGTTTCCAAATTTTGCATGCCCCGAATGTTTCCTTCTTCTTTCATTCTTTCATCTGCCGCATGTCTGCCGCATGCCCCCGAATGTTTCCTTCTTCTTTCATTCTTTCATCTACCGCATGCCCGCGATTGTTTCCTTCATCTTTCATCTTGCGTTCGCGATGACCAGGGATCGCTTCCATGATCGACAACCGACTGTGCCGCCGGTCAAGGTCCTCGCCGCCACCGGTCGAGCTCTTCCTGCGCCGCCGCCGGTCAGCCTCTTCCTGCGCCGCCCGGCTGCCGCGACCCCAGGCCCGAGCTGCTACAGTGCTGTCTAACCTCCCCGCCACCGCGACCTCGGTGCCCCTCGCCGTAGGGCAGTGAGCCCGATCTCCCTCATCGCCGGTCTCAAAGGGCGAAGGTATGATCCTCCTTATCT
>CM014277.1:26717841-26746466 GCA_004135705.1 Alloteropsis semialata | reverse complement strand
AGCCACGCGCCGAGCTCGAAGAAGGAGGAGACGACGGCCGGGTGGATCGTCATGGCCGTGATGGGGACCAGGCTCCCCGCGCCGACCAGGAGGCGGGACGTCGGCGTGAGCGCGTACACGAGCTCGCCACCGTCGGCCGACGACGGGTCCTGCTGGGCTGCGCTGCTGAAGACGCCGGTGGCGGTGAGCACGCGCATGAGGCGGCGTAGGCAGGGTGTCTTGGCCGGGTGGACCGCGGCCTTGGTGGCTATCTGGTCGAGGGTGGCGGCGCCGCCGTGGTGCTGGATGGCGTCGGCGATGCGCAGGTCCAGGGCGGACTTGAGCGCCATGGACTTGATGTAGGCGAAGGTGCTGCCCCAGAGGTCGAGCTGCGCGTCGAGCAAGGCCTCACCATTGGTCGGGGTGGTGAGCGCCATGGTGATGCGCTGTTTACTACTACCACTCCGCTACCGTTTACTTCTGTGTGATGGGGGATGGAGTAGAAGCACTACCATTATCTTCTTATATAGTGCTACCGGCAGATTATTAATGGCCTTGAAAACAATTGAAGGAACATGCGAAAAACTGGTGACGTATATTAAATACTAATATCTTATACTATCTATATTCCTTCACTTTCAGACTTTTCGCTGTCCAATAAATCGTCGATTCTGCTGTACTCCGTAGTAAACTAATGCTAAATTGTGATACTTAATCAAGCAATTGACGGTACATGTGACGTGTGACTAACTCACGTGCCAAATTGAATGTGCCCCTTGTTTATATTTACCAAATGGCATGGGTAGGGAGGCTGTCATTAGAGATCTGTATCACAATAATTCTTAGGAAAATAGAGATCTGTATCACAATGAGTCAGCAATCTGATCTCCGTACTTATAATCAACTAATTAACGGAACACGTGATGTCCAGTAAGCTCCATGTGGGGAGATTATAATATTATATACATACTCCTTTCAATTTTTGCCAACGTAACTAACTATATACTCACTTAACTAATCAATACCAAATTCAAAAAAAATAACTAATCAATGTAAAATGCACTACAGCAAAAAGAACATTTTCATGTGCAACTAAAACAGGTTTGTAACAGCGTTTGTCGCCTGTACGCGAAAATCAAGTCGTAGAGCTTAGGCTATCGGCAATGGTACCCTGTAAACCATCCTGAACCCTTAAAATAGAGGATATTGAATCAAAATTGAGCTGCAGCGGTGACCTCTAAACAATCCTCCAAAATTCCGGGCGTCCCTTCCCTCCCCCAAATCTCCAGGCGCCCCTTCCCTCCCCCAAACGCATGTGCTCGCTCTCGGGCTCCGCGTCGTCCAGCGCCTCGGAGTCCGAATCCGACGGGAGCCAATCGAGGACCGCGCGAGGCGACGGAGCCGGAGATGGGAACGGCTCCGGCTCGCTGGCGCCGTCGTGAGCGTCCGCGGAGAGGAACGGGTGGCGCAGCAGCTGCTCGCAGGTCCACCGCTGGCCGGCATCGCGGCGGAGGCACTTGTCGAGGATGTCGCGGCACGCGTCGGACAGGCACGCGGGGATCGCGGGGCGTTTCCCGCCGAACCCGACGAGGAGCAGCAGCTCGCCGACCTCGCAGGCGCCGCCGAGCTCCGACCACGGGCGCTTGCCCGTGAGCAGCTCCAGCGCCGTGCAGCCCAGAGACCAGATGTCCGACGCGGGCGCCGCGGCTGTCCCGCGAGGACGCGTCCGTCGACGGCTACGACATCCCGGCGGGCACGCGCGTGCTCGTCAACGTCTGGGCCATCGGCCGCGACCCCGCCGTGTGGGGGCACGCCGCCGAGGAGCTCCGGCCGGAGCGGTTCGTCGGGAGCAGCGTGGACGTGAAGGGGCACGACCTGCAGCTGCTGCCGTTCGGGTCCGGCCGCCGGATGTGCCCGGGCCACGCCCTCGGGCTGAAGATGGTGCAGCTGACGCTGGCGAACCTGCTCCACGCCTTCGCGTGGAGGCTCCCCGACGGCGTGGCCGCGGAGGAGCTGAGCGCCTGAGCATGGAGGAGAAGTTCGGGCTGTCCATGCCGCGAGTGGTCCCGCTCGAGGCCGTAATCAAGCCCAAGCTGCCGGCCCACCTGTACGACGACGCGGGCGCTGCGACGTACGGCAGAGCAGCGGCCCGCGCGGCGGCCAGGGAGGCCAGCCCCCTGCGCCCGCGGTGGTCGGCGGCCGGCCAGGGAGAGAAGAGGCAGGAGTCGTCCGAGAAGAGGGGAGCAGGGCCCCGCCGAGGAAGGAGAGGCAGGGGGCCGGCTGAAGATGCGGTGCTCCGGCGGGATCTTGGTGCACAGGAGCCGGCGGCGCGACTGGTGGCCGGCGCCTCCATGCCCACGCAGGCACGCTTCCTTGCCGGCGGCGCGACGGCGTAGGAAGGAGGAGGAGGGCGGGGACGCGCGTCCACCTGCGACGAGGACCACCGGCCAGGGGAGCCACCGGCGGGAGAAGAGGAGGGCAGCCGGCGCGGATTGGGGGCCAGAGGGGCGGCCGGCGCGGATTTGGGGCCGGGGGCGTGCCGGCGGTGGGTGGGTGGTAATGGATAGGGGATGAACATAAATGATACCGCTGCAGACAAATGATATTTAGGGGAATAAATTTTTTAAAGGACCCTTCAAATACTCTTTTAGAGGATGATATTTAGAGGACACTGTTGCAGATAGTCTTATGTTTTCTTTCTTAATAAAAGGCTTCACATTTTCAGAACCGATTGCTTGTATGGCCGGCCTCTAGAAATACCCATATTTCAAAGACAGTCCTCATAGAATTACTAACTTCAGAAATGAGGATTTCTATGGTTACTAATGTGAATCGCATATATAAATACCTTATATATATGTGGACGGCTTATAAGTTATAACCCCTTCTTGAAATATATTTCTAGAGTCCATGAGATCCCACGGTGTACTATCCATTGACATTGGGTTTTTTTAATAGTGGTGATGACGTGATGTAAACATCTACGGCTCGTGCTAAATTATATAACCATTCATTCCAGAACCGGACTCCTTACATGTAAAATACCTATACATAGTACACTCACATAACGCCCTAGCTATGAATTAGAAAGTACAAACCTTTCGCATCAGTGTCACGTATTAACACAATTGCCTGCCATAATCTAAAAAAAACCTAGTGATTCGGAACTTGCACTTACTATATATCCACTTGTATCCTTATCAGAGCGCAAATATGCTCCATATATCAGGTATTGTCGGTCACAAGTCACCATCTCACGGCAGTAGAGATTCGTATCACACTATAATTCAAAATATTATGGGAGATGTTCATCACATATCCCGCAACATGGAGGAGACGATCAGCACCACTTGCAGCAACAAACAAAACCTATTCACGAGCTGTACAATAAAGTATATACAATAAAGTACTATCATTTTCATAGTATATCTGTTGAGGCCATAATATCAGGGTACCCGACCACGAGGATTGCTGACTACCGACTCCAAGACGACCAAGACTCCGAACAAGACACGACAACCAGATCGCAGGAGGGAAGCCCGAAGACAGTTCGAGTCCTACTAGGTTTAGGTCTGTTTTGTCTTGTAAGGCACGTCTCCCTGGGTATAAATAGCGGGGTCCTATGTGTAGAGGGTATCGAACATCCAAGTTTGTATTCCACGATCCACCCGAGGGTACTCGTTACGCATTGTAATCTGTACTCATCGAAATAATACAAGCAGCAACTGGACGTAGGGTTATTACTCGATCTCGAGGGCCCGAACCAGTATAAAAATCCCGTGTCTTTCTGTCCATCACCGTGATCAATCTTCGCACAAAGCAGGGTGTCTGCCGGACAAATATCTGACGAGTACAACCTCGACAGAGGCGCGCCAGGTAGGGGCCCTTGCGTGAAGAAAGATCATGCCGATCGTCAACGGAATCTGGTTCGCCGACGCGTCGAGTTCCTCGATGCCCTACATGCCCAGTTCCGTCAAGTCGGGAGCGATCGGGAGTTCTGCTTCCGCTTCCGATCTCTACACTCGCTGCCACCAAGTGCCTGCACGGGAGATCCGCTTCGGAGATCTTGTGTTCGAGCACCAGGGCGACTACGAGCTCAAGTTGACAGGGATCCACGATCCCGATCTCACATGCGCCGGTCGGGAAGTTTTCGCCACCTTCACGGAGCCAACTCCCGAAGACATTGCAGATCGCACTGCGCAGTTGGATCTCGACTACAGTGGATCTAGCAATGGGTCAGAACCATCTGAAGACCGCCGCATCCATGTGCTGAATGCAAACGGGACAGGGGCCGCCGCCGAGTCATCTAGCTCGCGTCGATCCGTGCCTCCTCCACGTTTGGACAGCGCACCAACGCTTCAAACGGCTAGAACCCGTACACAACATGTTGCGTCCTCTTTGGCTCCCCGAGATCTCAACAACGATTTCCGGGCCGTCGAACAGGACAATCTACAGATCCGAACCCTCTTGGAGACCATGGAAGCAATGGCCGAAGGGACTCCGATGGCCACCATAGCCAAGAGGGCTCGGGAAGCAGCGGACAAAGCCAAGGAGCACATCGAGGCCGCCGCTGCCGCACCACCGGCTCCGTCAAACAGACCACGTGAACCACAACCGGTTCGGTCCCGATCTGTTAACGGACGACCGCACTATCGCCCGCGGGAAGGGCGCGACATAAGGCCACAGCTCGAACGTAATCGTCGCGCTCGCGACGCTCGGGAAACTCTCAACTACAACCGAGATTACCGAGCACGTGAGGGCTACTACCGGTCCTATCCAGAATCGCCGCCACGTGACTCCCGACCAGGCATGGGGGGATGCCTGGCGTACTCCCCAGCCCTGCGCAAGGTCAGGTGGCCCGAAAAGTTCCGTCCTACTAGCATCGAGAAGTATGACGGGACAACCAACCCCCGCGAGTGGATCCAGATCTATTCCACGATCATCGACGCCACCGGGGGAGACGACTACGTCAAAGCCAACTACTTGCCGACTGCTCTGCAGGGATCAGCCCGAACATGGCTCATGAACCTGCCCGAAGCAAGCATCAAGTCATGGACTCATCTTCGGGAGACGTTTGAAGCCAATTTCCAAGGCACCTACAAACGCCCCGGACATGAGGGAGATCTGCTCAACTGTGTGCAGAAGCCTGGAGAATCCCTCCGGGACTATATCCGCAGGTTCAGCGACACCCGTAACACCATCCCCGACATGGTGGACGATCGGGTCATTGTGGCCTTTAATCAAGGTTGCAAGGACGAGCGAACGGCGGAGGAACTTGCCAAGAAGAACCCGAAGACAGTGGCAGAGCTATACGGGATCCTGGAAGAAACCGCCAAGATGGCGGACGCCCGAGCACGGGTTCATGGAAAGCCCGAACAAAGCCAGCCAGCCGGGGAAGGCAAGAAGAAGAATAAGCATAAACACAAGAAGCGCAAGACCGAGGGCGATGAAGTCATGGCAGTGGACAACAAGCCCCCGTACAGGCGCCAAGGCAAACCAGAAAACCTCCCGATGTACTGCCCGATTCACCGATCTACGAAGCATCACTTCGTGGACTGTACGGTGTACAAGAAGCAGAAGCAGGAGGAGGAGAGCCAGCAGAAAGGGGCTCCACGTGACCAGGCAGCTCACAACCCTCGTGCTGCAAACTACATGGATTGTGACGATGAGCCAGATCTCCCCGAAGATCTGGAGATCGCCACAATCTTCGGTGGCTGTTCAACCCGAACCTCCAAGTCCCAGCTCAAGCTGGTCGAGAGGCAGATCAACAGCACCGAGCCCTGCAAGCAACTCTTGAGGTGGTCAGAAATCCCGATCTCATTTGATCAAAGGGATCACCCCGAGACGCTTTACGACGGGCCGCTACTTCCACTGTGCATCAAGCCATGGATCGGGCCCCGCAAGATCGGGCGAACCCTGATCGACAGTGGAAGCGCCCTCAACCTCCTGTTTGTCAACGCTTTTGACGAACTTGGGATCCCGAGAAGGTCCTTGTCCCCTGTGGAGAAACCTTTCTACGGGGTCATACCAGGCATTCAAGCCTATCCCTTGGGGAGGATCGATCTACAGGTAACCCTCGTAGAGGGCAAAAACATCCGATCAGAGTTCCTCACCTTCGAGGTGGCTGACATCACGTCGGCCTACAACTGCATCTTGGGTCGGCCGTTCCTGAAGAAATTCATGGCGGTCGCTCACTTTGCGTACTCCATGATCAAGGTCCCGGGGCCGCTGGGCCCGATCACCGTCTGTGGCGATCGCAGTGGCGCGGTCCAGTGCGACATGAAGACCCTGGACATGATCAAGAGTCGCGAGCAGGAACCAGCCAAGGCTGCCGAACCTGCCAAGAAAAAGACAAAGAGCCAGCCAAAGGCACCCGCCAAGGGGGCATTGGCTGAAACCTCCCGAGCAGCTGAGAACCGGTCAAAGGCCAAGGGGAAAGAAGTTCCCGAGCAGGAGCCCATCGGGGAACAACAGCTCGTCGGGGGACAGGGAGCTGACGACCGGGCTGCCGAGAAACAGGCTGTGGTGGACCAGACCCACTCAGGGGGACGCCACCGCAAGCAGCTGGCGACTCGACGGCCAACCTCTCACCACTCGAGCCGCCGGCCAGGCGCACCGAGCCAGGCATGAAGGCGGTGGCCCTGGATGAGACAGACCCGACCAAGACCACCCAGATAGGTCTTGGCTTGGGTGACAAATAGGAACTCGAGCTCATTGCTTTCCTCCGGGCAAACGCGGATGTGTTCGCTTGGGAACCATTTGACATGCCCGGGATCCCCAGGGAGGTAATCGAGCACAAGCTTGGCATACGAACTGGCGTCCGACCAGTCAAGCAAAAGCAAAGAAGATATACCCCGGAGAAGCGAGACGCCATTAACGAAGAAATCAACCGACTGCTCAAAGCCGGCTTCGTTCGAGAGGTCCCTTTCCCGGAGTGGCTGGCGAATCCAGTCATGGTCAAGAAGCCCAACGGAACGTGGAGGATGTGCGTGGACTACACAGATCTGAATAAAGCTTGCCCGAAGGACGAATACCCATTACCTAGGATAGATCAAATTGTAGATTCTACCTCTGGATGCGAATTGCTTTGTTTTCTAGATGCCTACTCGGGGTATCACCAAATCAGCATGTGCATTGACGATGAGGAGAAAACTGCATTTGTAACTCCCTTCGGTGTTTATTGCTATATAAAGATGCCTTTTGGTCTGAAAAACGCATGTTGTACTTATCAAAAATGTGTTCACATTGTTCTTGAAGGCCAAATCGGCCGTAATGTGGAAGCATACATAGATGACATTGTTGTAAAAAGTAAGTTAAAGGGCGATCTAATCGCTGATTTAACCGAAACATTCAACAACTTGCGTAAAAACAGGATGATGCTCAACCCCGCCAAGTGCACCTTTGGTGTATCATCGGGTAAGCTCCTCGGTTACCTTGTTTCCCAACGAGGTATAGAGGCAAATCCGCACAAGATCAAGGCACTCGATGACATGAAGTCTCCACGCAGCCGCCACGAGGTCCAGAAGTTGGCAGGAATGATGGCGTCCCTAAGTCGATTCGTGTCCAAGTCAGGCGAACGAGGTATGCCATTTTACAAATTGTTGCGTAAAACTGATCGTTTTGAGTGGTCGGCAGAAGCAGAAGAGGCGTTCCAGGCATTTAAACAATACCTGCGGAAAATGCCCGTACTGGTCCCGCCAAAGCCACAGGAAGAGATGTTGTTATACGTAGCAGCTACACCGACTGTTGTCAGCACTGTTTTGGTGGTTGAAAGACCAACCGAAAAGTCTACAACACAACACCCCGTTTATTTTGTAAGCGAGGTGCTACATGATGCCAAAACAAGGTACCCTCAGATTCAGAAATTGCTGTATGCTGTGCTAATGACCTCCAGGAAGCTCAAGCACTATTTTCTGAGCCACAAGATCAAGGTTGTGTCAACTTTCCCCCTAGGCAACATTTTACATAATCGAGATGCCGTGGGGAGGGTCGCGCAATGGTCTGTGGAGCTGGGGGCTTACGACGTTGAATTCGTACCCAGGACTGCCATCAAATCGCAGGCTCTGGCAGATTTCATCGCAGAGTGGACTAACCCCGAACCTGAAGAGGCTGCCCAAAATCCCGAACACTGGACAATGTTCTATGACGGGGCATTTTGCAAAGCAGGCGCGGGGGCTGGGGTGGTCCTGATCTCACCACATAATGACATCATCAGGTATGCTTTACAAATCAATTTTGTTGATCCAACTCCTACTAACAATGTTGCCGAGTACGAAGGATTGTTGACAGGTCTCCGCATAGCTGCATCTCTTGGTGTCAGAAGGCTGCTCGTGAAAGGGGATTCCGAGTTAGCTGCAAAGCAGGTCATGAAAGAGTACAGTGCGCGGAGCGAGGTCATGGCTAAGTACTTGGAGGCATATAGGCGGATGGAGAGCAAATTTGATGGGCTTGAAGTACAGCACGTGAAGAGGGAAGTCAATGGCGACGCAGACAAGCTGGCAAAGGCAGCTGCAGAACGCACACGGCTCCCAGGTAACGTCTTGCTTGAAGTCCTTACTAAACCCTCTGTGTCGGTTTCACTACCGAACCTAAAAACTGAACCCGCCAAGGGATCAGTTTCTACAACCAACGAATCCGTCAAGGAGTCTATGTTGGTCGGTACGGCCCGAGCTGCCGCTCTAGTTGGAAACGAGGAGAACTGGATGGATCCAATCCGGGCGTACCTTACAAACCAAGCTATTCCGGACGATGATGCTACATTGGAGAAAATCCATCGTAAAGCCAAGAACTATCAATTGGTTGACGGGCGATTATACAAGCTAACCCGCAATGGAATGCTCCTCAAATGCATCACACGGACCGAGGGCATTAGTTTGCTCCACGACATTCACGGAGGAATCTGTGGATCACATGCTTCTCCCCGATATCTAACAGGGAAAGCATTCCGACAGAGCTTCTACTGGCCTACAGCTCTTCAAGACGCAAGCGATTTAGTGAAAAAGTGTGAGGCATGTCAATTCTTCGCACGAAAACAGACTAAACCTGCGCAAGCTTTAAATACTATACCCTTGTCATGGCCCTTCGCCACTTGGGGTATAGACATCCTCGGGCCTTTCCCAAGGGCTGTCGGGGGATACAGATTTCTGTTCGTCGGCATTGACACATTTACAAAATGGGTTGAAGCCGAGCCCGTTCAGAAAATCACAAAAGAGGCCGCTGTGAAATTCCTACGGAGTATTGTCGTACGATTCGGTGTCCCGAACAGGATAATCTCTGATAATGGAACACAGTTTAAAAGTAAAAAGTTTTATGATTTCTGCTACGATCACGGGATCAAGCATGATCGGTCATCGGTAAACCACCCGAAGACAAACGGGCAAGTAGAGCGTGCCAATGGCATCGTGCTCCAGGGCATCAAGAAGAGGATTTTTAACAGATTGCAAGCTTACGACAAGCGCTGGATTCATGAAGTCCCGACAGTACTCTGGTCAATGAGGACCACTATGAATCGGGCAACAGGCGAAACACCTTTCTTCTTGGTATATGGAGCAGAGGCGATTCTACCATCCGACATCCGACTACAAGCCCCCCGCGTGGCAATGTTTTCAGAAACTGAAGAGCCTGATAGGCGTACTGATGAGCTAATCCTCCTGGAGGAGGCTCGCGATGCAGCTGCTTTTAGAGTAGCTCAATATCAGCAAAAATTGCGACAGTACTACGATGCTAATGTTCGGCAACGAAGCCTGTGCATTGGGGACATGGTGCTCAAACTGGATCAACGCACCAAGGACAAAAATAAATTGTCCTCTCCATGGCAAGGACCGTACATCGTAGTAGATATCGCCCGACCAGGAGCCTACAGGATCGCAGAGATCGATGGGGACGTACTACCAAACACGTGGAATATGGATCAACTACGCAGGTTCTACGCTTAGACAACGAAGATCGTGCACAGTTCTAGACCGACCATCAGGTTTGGCAGGTATAAACCATCGTCTGCGTCGCCTACAGCGCCAACAAAAAAAAAAGATAAGTTCTACATACTCTACTCACCCTCGCTTTTATGCTCGGGGGCTGGGTTTTCTATTTTCTATTTTGTTTCTACTCTTTGTTACCATACTGCATATACTAACAAAGAGCCGGGGACTACCATGCTGAAAATTTTCTTTTCAGACCTATTCTATGCGTCCCGAGCTCTACGCTCGGGGGCTCCCCATTTGATCGGGAAGTTTCTTGCAGTTCGTACTTCTAGACTCTTTTTCAGCATGCCAGCATGACTGTAAAAGAGCCCGGGGGCTACTACGGTACTACTACCATGCAAGAAATGGGCTTTTTAATTCAAGAAAGCTAGGCAGACGCTAAAATTACCGAACACCATGACTACAAGGAATTACACAGTTCAGCAGGCCGCCCGAGTCTCAGCAACTAAACAATTCCGGAATAGCTTATGGTAACGGGATTTTTTGGCTATGACAAAGCTATCAGTTAAAAAGATTCATGAAAATACCGATCAGCTCTAAAACTTAAGCAAAAACATGCAAGCATATGTTTAGCAAAATATAACTGTATTCTAAGCTGTTAAAGTTTTGCCCTATTACAGGAATTCTGCACATTGTTCAGGGTGATTCTTCCGAATCACTTAGGTGAAGACCAAGTTTCTTGACAAAAGGTTCCACAACTGGGGTAAGATCATCAAATAATTTCCCAGCATCTGACGCCGAGCACTTGAAGCCTTTGGATAGCAGAGAAACATCCAGATCAGGGAGATGGCTCTTCAAAGCCCCGACGGTGTGAGTTGCAGCTACACAAGCACCTTCCATCAGCCTGGATTCCAAGGATGAACTATGCTTTTCTAATGCTTCAAGTCGGGCGGTCAGATCGGCTAGCTTCCCTTCAAGGTCCGAGTTTTTCTTCTCGAGCACCTCAATGCTCTTGGAGTAAGCTACAGGATCAAGGGTAGTCTATGAACAACAGTTTGAAGCTAAAAACTCAATAAGCAAGGCGTAAAGTTTAAAGCCTATACCTTCTTTCTCGGACTGGAGAACGGTCACCTGGGCTCCCAGTCTGATCACCGACGCTTCAGCAGCAGAGGCACGAGCGTCCAGCAAACGCCATTGCTCTTCAGCTGTCGAGAGCACGCTATAGATCGGGCCCAGGGGCGTCGGGACGGGTCCCCCGGTCTCTGCGGTTTTCTCTGAGCCATCGAGTTGTGCTTTCGGAGCCGGCTCGGGAGTTTTCTCCTTGATAGGAGGAGAAGCTGTGGGGTCGGGATGCCTGAATTCCCGAACAAACAAATACAGTGAAGACAATATTTGCAAAGAATGTTCATACATGAACGCAGATTGTCGAAGATCTTACTCGGCCGTCGGGATTTTGACTTTAAATCTCTTGGCACCAGGAATAAGCTTTGATGAATGTCTGGTCGGACGGTTTTCCTGTCGAGAAATCTCCCGATCATGTTTAGCTTTGGTTATTCGATCAAATGCTGCGAATAAACGCCCGAATACGATCATGCTTGGTACCTGGGCGACAGGACGACGCTGATTGTGGCTGGGCTGCCGATTGGCTGACCCAGGCGATCCAGAGACTTCCGAATCTGGAACTATCCCCTCCACACTGCGAGAGCGTTTCCGAGTTCGGGGGATATTCGCCTGGGGGCTGCTCGGGACCTCCACACTGCGAGAACGTTTCCGAGCTCGGGGGATATTTGCCTGGGGGCTGCTCGGGACTTCTTTTTCCAAACCAGGTGATAGTTCGGGTGGTTCGTTGATCGGGGCCCTGGTACCCTGATCAACAGGCTGCTCGCCCTCCTCTTCAATATTGATGGCCCCGCTCTGGGGGGGGCATCAACAATGGTTGGGGCCTGGTCGGGAGAAAAGAGAAATGTTATATCATTATCATACAAGAAAGAACATTTTTCTGAGTAACAGTTTACCTTTGGAGGGGGGTTCTCAGCGCTATAAGGTATTGGGACGTCTTCCCACACCGGGAGGCCAGTCCCGAACATCTTGTTCAAGCGTTCGAACACTTCTGACTCTGGGACAACTGCTAGTTAAGAGTCATGAACTCAAATGACCGAACTAACTCGGAAAAACAACTGAACAGAAAAATAAATACTCACCGTCAGGTTTCATCCTGTTCGGATCATTGACGCCCGTGAATGTCCAGGCGTAGCGGTCGTGAGTCATGAGTGGAATAAATCTCCATCTGATGAAGATTTCTGCTACGTGAACCGCCGTCAGACCAGCGTCGCGGAGCTTCAAGATTCGGTCAATGTGCTTTTTCATGTCAGAAGTGAGTCTTGGCACAGCTTTGACCTCGTCCTTGAGATTCGGCATCAAGTACTTCCCTTTTGCCAGTGAGGCTTGGGGAAGGGTGATGTAAAACCAGTGACGTTCATATCCTTTTCAGCTATCTTTGACTGGAAAGGGGATGTAAATCTCCCAATTTCTCAAGGAGAAACTGATGGACCCAATCATCAGTTGATTTTTATAGTACGAAGGGGTGTAAAAATACCTCCACAGCAGCAGTGAGGGCTTAATTCCTAACCAGGCTTCGCACAAAAAGGCAAAAACGCTAAGCATCGTCAAAGCGCCGGGCTTAAGGTGCACAAGCTCTATTTGGTAATGCTCACAGACGCTGTGGAAGAACTCAGACGGATAAACCCCGAATCCGCAATGAAAGAACTCCAAGAACACCACCATCTCAAGAGTGTCGGGGGTCGGATACATCTGACCTTTGGCTTCACGACGAGGAAAGAGTTCGGTGCTTGGGAGTAATCCAAGATCCTCCAGCTTCTTCAACTGCTTCTCTGTCGTGGTTGATTTCTTCCAGTACTGATCCGAGGTCGGGATTGTATTTCCGCTGCGGAGTTCGCGTCCGGCCGCGGCGCTGCTCTGGTTATCTGTGGACTCGGTGCCGGAAGATGACTGGTGTGTGGATGCCATGGCGACTGGAGGCTAGCAGGGTTGGAGGAGCAGATGGACAAAGGTTGAGAATGGCGAGTGTTTTGTGGATGTGAACAAGGAAGTCGAAGTCCCAAATAGATCTCAAGCGGCCGCGCTTGGGGGCTTTATGGTTTTGCAGGACAGCTCGAGCCCCGAAAAACCTGCCCTTGAGCCGCGCAATCCGCAGTGACTGTTGGGTCAAAAAGATTCTTTCCTTTTTCTGCGGCATGCGTCGTTTCGAAAACTGTGCAGGTCAGATTCAATGCATTTAGAATTGTTGGCTTACAAGGGAAGCTATCAGTTTTAAATGACCGAACATTTAGTGTGAAGCGAGGAGATCTCCCGATCATGTTTGATTTGGATCAAATTTCCCGAACGCACTAAAGATCATCAGTCTGTTCGGGAGAAAGAGTTTATTCGGGATGATTTGTTCTAGATGAATAATTTCCTAAACAGATTGACTTAGGCAAAATTTCAGAAGCACGAGAAATTCAAAATTACATCCATCAAGTNGTGGCTCAACTCGACTCCTTCATCCCCATGCCAGGGGAGAGCCAGGAGCGGAGCCTGAGGAGGAGCGACGGGTGGTGTCGTCGCCGGCGGGTCCTCCGGCTTGTCAGGCGGTTGTTCGCCGGAGCTGCGAGGGGAATCTCCAAAGAGGAGACGAGGAAGCTTGAATCTACTACTAAGCTTTTTCTTTCCCATGGCGAGGGGAGGGAGAAGGTTTAGAATGGAGAGTTCAAGTACGGATCAATCCGGGGGATCTGATATTTAAAGACCCAGAGATGCGACGCTTCGCGCGCGATTCGAGGAGACGGAGCAAAGCCGTACTGCGTGCGCTGCTAAAGTTCCGGGAGACGTGCGGAGTGGGTTTTAAATGCACTGGGCAGCGGTTACGTCACTCCTGGGGCGTTTCATTTTCCAAAGACGGAACAGTTCTTTTATATTATTATGGCTGATATTTTTCTTTGACCTTATCATTCAGATGCAGGTTTCCACATTCAAGAGTTCGGGAACTTTTCTGGCTCTCATGATTGACGAGATATTCTCATATCCAGAAATCGCCCGAAGAGCAAAAAGACCCGAAGACTATTGAACGATCAACCTTTTCTGAACAAGATAAGCTCGGGGGCTACTGTTGAGGCCATAATACCAGGGTACCCGACCACGAGGATTGCCGACTACCGACTCCAAGACGACCAAGACTCCGAACAAGACACGACAACCAGATCGCAGGAGGGAAGCCCGAAGACAGTTTGAGTCCTACTAGGTTTAGGTCTGTTTTGTCTTGTAAGGCACGTCTCCCTGGGTATAAATAGCGGGGTTCTGCGTGTAGAGGGTATCGAACATCCAAGTTTGTATTTCACAATCCACCCGAGGGTACTCATTACGCATTGTAATCTGTACTCGACGAAATAATACAAGCAGCAACTGGACGTAGGGTTATTACTCGATCTCGAGGGCCCGAACCAGTATAAAAATCCCGTGTCTTTCTGTTCATCACCGTGATCAATCTTCGCACAAAGCGGGGTGTCTACCGGACAAATATCTGACGAGTACAACCTCGACAGGTATATTGCTCAATTGCTAGTTTTGGATTTAACTTGTTCAAAATTGCAGTCAATTTCAGGTCAAACTGTTATTCGGATGGAATTTCGGACGAGTTCAGTTAAAACGTGTTTTTTTTTCCAAACTTTGCACCTCTTTATCTCTTAATCTGTGGCGAATTAGAAAATTTCCATATAATAAAAACTGGAGCTGGTTGTTTTCTCCACAACTTTGTCAATTAGAGTTTGGCCAAATGCTCCATGGTTTTTTTTAGAGAACATGCTTGGCACGTATTTGATTAAGAGAAAAAGGAGGTTTACAGACACTGACAACACACAACAACAAAAAACCACAACAATAACACCAACAACACAATGCCCACTAGGACAAAACACAACAGCTACAACAAATAAACAAGAGGAACTATGACTCCAGAAGCACGTCTTTATTGAAGAAGACCGAAGAGCGAGAAGCGCCGAAGACAGCAACCCACAGCACAACAGAGGGGGACCTTGAAATGCTCTCCACCAAGCTGCTTGAGACGACCAAAGAACTCGTGACTACTGTAGCGACCAAATGACATGCACCACCAAAGCGAAGACGACCACATTGGTGATAGAGAAGGCGATTTAGGAAGCAGAGGGTAAGAGGACACAGTAGGAACCGTAGGGCGATGCCTTCAGGAAGGGTACGACGCAAAAAGCGATGCCATCGACCGCTCGTCAGAGGACGAACCAGGTTTTCTCCTGATAAAACCAAAGGAGAGGGGATGGAGACCATGACAATGCCCCCAACAGGGAGACACTAGTACAGAAACCACCTTTGGCTCAGGGCCTTTAGTCCAGGTACCAATTGGGCCTAGAACTAAAGGGAGCATTAGTCCCGGGTCCAATTGGGGGGAGGCTTGGGGGGCTTTAGTCCCGGTTGGTGGCTCCAACCGGGACTAAAGGGGGGCTTTTAGTCCCGGCTGGAGCCACCAGCCGGGACTAAAGGGGGTCGCGCCCTCTAGTCCCGGCTGGTGGCTCCAGCCGGGACTAAAGGGGACCTTTTAGTCCGGGTTGGAGCCACCAGCTGGGACTAAAGGGTCCCTACAAATTTCGTCTTCCTCCCCCAGCCCGGTCGAGCCATGAACACAGAGCTTGTTCATGGCGCCGGCCAGCTAGGGAGGTCATGCCCAATTTTTTCTCGGATTTTGAAGATTTAGCTCCTCCAAGTGGTCTAAAAGGAGCATATCTTCGTCCTCTCATCTTTCATGGTTAGTATTTCTTGTTTCATCCTTTATACATAGAGAAATTTGAGTTTTAGTGAAATGGAGAGATGGGTGAGTTTTGTTTTTTAGCACAATTGAGATGTTGATTTGTTAGTAGTTTGCACTAGCATGTTTTAGTTCTTTTAGATTTAGTTTTTAGTTCATATTTATACTTTAGTTATTTATCATAATTAATATTATTTATACTTTAGTTATTTCATATTTATATTTTTTATAATTCATATTTATACTTTAGTTATTTATACTTTAGTGTATTGTATAATCATTTATTGGTATTGTATAATTTTATTCACTTCAATTATAATTTGTTAGTGATTAGTGAATTAGGATGGTAATTTTTATTTATTGCTTAGTGAATTAGGATGGTGATTTTCATTTATTGCTTAGTGAACAGAGCTCGTTCATGGCGCCGGCCAGAGCTAGGGGAGGTCATGCCCTTTTTTTTCTCAGATTTTGAAGATTTAGCTCTTCCAAGTGGTCCAAAAGTAGCATATCTTCATCCTCTCATCTTTCACGGCTAGTATTTCTTGTTTCATCTTGTATACATAGAGAAATTTGAGTTTTAGTGGAATGGAGAGATGGGTGAGTTTTGTTTTTTAAGCACAATTGAGATGTTGATTTGTTAGTAGTTTGCACTAGTATGTTTCAGTTCTTTTAGATTTAGTTTCTAAATCATATTTATACTTTAGTTATTTATCCTAATTCATATTATTTATACTTTAGTTATTTCATATTTATACTTTAGATAAGTCATATTTATACTTTAGACATTTGTACTTTAGTGTATTGTATAATCATTTATTGGTATTGTATAATTTTATTCACTTTTATTATAATTTGTTGATTAGTGAATTAGGATGGTAATTTTCATTTATAGCTTAGTGAATTAGGATGGTGATTTTCATTTATTGCTTAGTGAACAGAGCTCGTTCATGCCTCCGGCCGGAGCTAGGGGAGGTCATGCCCATTTGTTTCTTGGATTTTGAAGATTTAGCTCCTCCAAGTGATCTAAAAGGAGCATATCTTCATCCTCTCATCTTTCATGGTTAGTATTTCTTGTTTCATCCTTTATACATAGAGAAATTTGAGTTTTAGTGGAATGGAGAGATGGGTGAGTCTTGTTTTTTTAGCACAATTGAGATGTTGATTTGTTAGTAGTTTGCACAAATGAGATGCTGATTTGTTAGTGTATTGTATAATCATTTCTTGGTATTGTATAATTTTATTCACTTTGATTATAATTTGTTAGTGATTAGTGAATTAGGATGGTAATTTTCATTTATTGCTTAGTGAAATAGGATGGTAATTTTCATTTATTGCTACTGAATTAGGATGGTAATTTTTATTTATTGCAAAAAAAACTTACTATTTGTACTACTTATAAAAAATTGCCTAAACTTACAGATGGACCGGCAATGGATGTATAACGCCGACAGACGTTCAAGTGACTTCTTTCAGGGCATGCATCTTTTTCTAGATGTGGTAGAGCAAAACAAGAAAAACGGTTTCATGAGTTGCCCTTGCGGGGTCTGCAAGAACCAGAAGGAGCACAGTTCAAGAAAGTTCATTCATAACCACTTGATTAGACACGGATTCATGCTTGGCTACAGTTGTTGAACCAGCCACAGAAAAAGAGGTGTTATAATGGAAGACGGTGAAGATGAGATTGATGACAACATTCTCGAATTTGCTGAATACCGTGCCTTTGCTGATACTACAATGGGTGATGCTAAGGAAGAGGATGGAGAAGGTGCGCCTGCAGATGATCTAGGTCAGATGTTGCAAGATGCAAATGACACAAGCGAAACCGAGAAGGAGAGGTTGAAGTTCCGGCGCATGTTAGAGGACCATCACAAACCTTTGTACCCGGGTTGCGAAGAGGGTCTCAAAAAACTCGAGAGCACACTAGATTTGCTGCAATGGAAGGCCAAAAATGGTGTATCGGAAGGGCTTTGGTGATTTGGTAAAAATCGTGAAGAAGATGCTTCCTAAGGATAACGAATTGCCCTCGACAACATACGAAGCAAAAAAGCTTGTTTGCCCGCTGGGGTTGGAGGTGCAGAAGATACACGCATGTCTGAATGACTGCATCTTGTATCGTGGTCCCGAGTACGAGAAAATGGACGCGTGTCCGGTTTGCGGCGCCTTGCGGTACAAGATCAGAAAAGACGACCCTGGTGATGTCGAGGGAGAGCCTATCAAAAAGAGAGTTCCTACCAAGGTCATGTGGTATTCCCCTATAATACCACGCTTGGGGCATTTTTTTCAAAAACAAAGAGCATGCTCAGATGACGCGATGGCACAAGAAGAGCTCAAGCGAGACTCAAAGTTGAGGCACCCTGCCAATGGGTCCCAGTGGAGAAAAATCGATCGAACATTCAAAGACTTCGCAGAAGATCCAAGGAACATAAGGTTTGCTTTGAGTACGGACGACATGAATCCTTTTGGTGAAATGAGCAGTAGCCATAGCACTTGGCCCGTGACTTTGTGTATGTACAATCTTCCTCCATGGCTCTGCATGAAGAGGAAATTCATGATGATGCCTGTGTTTATACAAGGCCCAAGGCAACCAGGCAAAGACACTGACGTGTATCTCAGGCCATTGGTTGAGGAACTTTTACAGCTGTGTGTCGAAAGGTGTACGTATGTGGAATGAGCACAAACAAGAGGAATTTGACCTACGAGCATTGCTGTTTATAACCGTCAATAATTGGCCTGCTCTTAGTAACCTATCAGGATAGACAAACAAGGGATATAGGGCATGCACATATTGTTTAGATAATACTGAAAGCATTTATTTGAAACATTGTCGCAAGGTTGTGTACATGGGCCATTGTCGATGGCTTCCTCTCAATCATCCGCTAAGAAAGAAAGGCAAGCATTTCAAAGGTGAGGCAGATCGTTGTCCAAAGCCTATGCATCGTTATGGAAAGTACATATTTGCTATGGTAAAAGATTTAAAAGTTGTTTTTGGAAAGGGGCCAGGTAGCGTCGCTGTTCCAAACGATAGTAATGGGATGGCACCCATGTTTAAGAAGATGAGTATATTTTGGGAGCTACCATATTGGGAAGTCTTAGAGGTCCGCAATGCAATTGACGTCATGCACCTGACGAAGAATCTTTGCGTCAACTTGATAGCCTTTCTAGGCACCTATGGTAAGACAAAAGATACATTAGAATCACACCAGGATCTGCAACATATGGAAGAACGACATGTACTACATCCAGAAGAGAGGGACAATGGGCGAAATTACTTGAGTCCTGCTAGCTTCACTCTTAGCAAAGAAGAAAAGAAAAGCATGTTCGAATGCCTCAATAGTATCAAGGTGTCCTCTGGATACTCTTCGAACATTAAGGGAATAATAAATATGCCAGAGAAGAAATTTACAAACCTAAAGTCCACAACTGCCACGTGCTCATGACACAGCTGCTTCCAGTGGCATTGAGGGGAGTTCTGCCAGAGAATCTACGATTAGCTATCGTAAAGCTATGTGCATTCCTCAACGCAATTTCAGAAGGTAATCGATCCAAACAATCTACTGAAGTTGCAGGCTGATGTGGCCCAATGCCTGATGAGCTTCGAGTTGGTATTTCCACCGTCCTTCTTCAACATTATGACACATCTACTAGTTCATCTTGTCAAAGAGATTGAAATTCTGGGTCCTGTCTTCTTGCACAATATGTACCCTTTTGAGAGGCTGATGGGAGTACTAAAGAAATATGTCCGTAACCGTGCTCAACCAGAAGGATGCATATCAAAGGGCTACGGAACAGAGGAGGTCATGAGTTTTGTGCTGACTTCATTGATGATCTCAAACCGATTGGTGTCCCTAAATCACGGCACGAGGGGAGACTCGGTGGAAAGGGAACAATAGGAAAGAAGGTTGTTGCTACTTAGGATGATGATTCTTTCAACAGAGCACACTACACTATTCTGCAACAATCATCCTTGGTTAGTCCTTATATAGATGAACACAAGGAGCTTGTACACACTGAATTCCCGGGGAAGTCTGAGGCATGGATTACACGTAAACACATTGATACTTTCGCCGGTTGGTTGCGGAAACATCTAATGCGCAATATGGACATACATGAACAGCTAGCATGGTTGGCCAGGGGCCCCTCCTTTACATTCTTGACATTCTAAGGGTATGAGATTAATGGGAATACATACTACACGATATCCCAAGATAAAAAGAACACCAACTAAAATAGTGGCATCCGTGTAGATGCCCTAGATAGCGATGGTAACAAGGACACATATTATGGTTACATAGAGGAGATATGGGAACTGGACTATGGCCCATTATTGAAAGTGCCACTGTTTCGGTGCAAATGGGTGAAGCTCAGTGGAGGAGGGGTGTCAAAAGACAATTATGGAATAACAACAGTGGACCTCAATAATCTTGGTTACAGAGATGAACCATTCGTCCTAGCCAAGGATGTGGCTCAGGTTTTCTATGTGAAGGACATGTCTAGTAAACCGAAGAAGCAAACAGACAAGTCAAATGATGAGCCCAGGTGACACATAGTCCTTTCCGAAAAAAGAAACATCGTCGGCATCGAGGGCAAAACAGACATGTTGGAAGATTATGATAAGTTTGATGAGATTCCTCCATTCACCGTGAATGTTGACCCAAGCATTCTATTAGCTAAAGAGGATGCTCCTTACGCATGTAGTGATCATAAGCAAGGCACATTCGTGGAAAAGAAGACTATTGCCGTTTTAGATCGTGTTGTTTAATGTATTGTTATAACCATTATGTAAGATATTGAGCATGCACTCTTCTATTATTAATTTATGCTTATGTGATGGAGTTGTATTCAAATTGTTCTCAACCCACATGTTCATATTAGCACATCTAGCTAGTAAATGAACTAAATATATATTTTTTGGCAATGAATAATAATAATCATAACATCAATCATATTATTATCACATATAGCAAATGAAAAAAACTAATTGAAATATATATTTTTTAGTAAATGAAATAAGAAACAAAAAAATTGAAAAATAACTAAAAGAGGCTTTTAGTCCCGGTTGGAGGCTCCAACCGGGGCTAAAAGCATGTTTTAGTCCCGGTTAAGGCCACGAACCAGGACTAAAGGTCGGGCATGACACCTTTAGTCCCGGTTCGTGGCCTGAACCGAGACTAAAACGTGCTTTTAGTCCCTTTAGTCCCGGTTCGTGGCCTGAACCGAGACTAAAACGTGCTTTTAGTCCCGGTTGGAGCCTCCAACCGGGACTAAAAGCCCCACCACCCTTTATAAAATGGCCGGCCGCGACCGACACTCCGGCGAGCAGAGCAAAACTCTGTCTTTCTTGTTCATTCTCCGGCTGAGGGAGCAAGGTGTGCTCTTGATTTTTTTTAAAGATTTCAGTGCGCCGAAGTTTTTCATAGTTAGTATTTCTTGTTCATTCTCTAGTCTTCCCCAGTTAGTATTTTTGTTCATTTCTTTGTATGTAGAGAAATTTGAGTTTTACCGTATTGATGAGATTGATGGATTTTAGTACAATATTGAGTTCTGAATTTGTTTGTAGTTTGCATTGATTGATGTTGCTGAGCTGAAGATGTTGCTTAGAATTTAGTTATTTAATTTTTACTTTTGTTTTTCTATTCAGTATATAGATTTTATTTTTTGCGTGTAATATATAGATTTTAGTGATTTATTGATAATAATTAAAGAAATCGTTTTCAGCTCTTAATTAGTTAGAACAATACCGAGGAGACAACATCAGGTACCTCGTAGTGGTGGAGGGTGGGATGATCCTATGTGGATGCCACAAATAAACCCACCACAAGAAGCACATGCTCCTGGCCTCGTGTTTACTGGAAACAACATTGAAGTGCCCGCGCCTAACGATGCTCGTTTCAATCGGGTAAATTAATTATCTAGTGCTTCAATAGTTACATGTCAATGTATTGATTATTTCATGCAATTTATTATTGTGACTTACCAATATAGCAGATTATTTTGCCAATCAAATAGTTTAAAGATGCAGTAACGCACATCGCTCCTCGATGCCCATTGGTTTACAGAGAGGTGAACGAGAACACCAGGAGGGTTCTCATTTCTGTTGAGATTAGGAAAAAATGCCTTACGTGACCCAAGCCGAGGTCAAGTTGTACATATCGACGTCGAATCGGATGCTTGACATGTGAATATATTTTTATTATAGCTGTCATCTAATCGATCACAATCTTGCACAACAAAAGGGGAATTCATATTGCTACGAATGTAGACTCTATGTATCATATATTATCCTTTGTTGTCATATTTGCCAACAACATGATATGTATGTTTATCAAACCAAGGCAAGTCAGCATATCTAAAAAGTATCTATTCCAAACAATCTAGATTACACAAAATATCAAATTCAATGTAACCCAAAGTGTGTAAAGAAAACAACAGTTTTAGCTCATCATTGGCACTAGCAATATGCATAACATGTTTAGGTTCAGCACAAGTGTTTGGTTGAAAAACATGTAAAACTGAAGCATTATTACACAATTCATCTTTATCACATGAAACATCAAGAAAATCATCATGTGACAAAGATAAATCAAGAAGTGGTTCCACTAACAATTGCTCTATGATAGCATGGTTTGTGGAAAACTTCAGCACATTAAGACAATTCTCACCTTCCATGAGTGTAGCACCATGTGCACGAACTGTGTTCTCGGCAGCAATAGGTGCAATGTCAAGTGATGGTTCTGAATATGCACATGAGGTTGTGAGCTCCTCAGTTGTGTCCATGTTGTCCTCTTGCTTATGTACATCATCTTGCAAAAGGTTAGTCATAGCAAAAGAAATAGCAATAGACTCTTCCTCTAAATTATGCACCCCATCATATGAATCCAAAATAGGAGGTGGGTTAACAAATGTTTCTTTCATAAGAAATTTCATATCACTCTAAGTTTGAGGTTTATCTAAAAGATCTAACGACTCTCACCAATTTAAAGCAGTACCTCGCAAGACACTGGCTGCATTCTGAACCTTTCTCCATGCACACATAGAGCGAGTAGCAAATATTTTATTTATTGCTATTTCCCACTCAATGTACTCATCAGCACCTACACCATCATAAGTCGGTGGAATGAACGACCTGTCATTGTTAGAAGACAGCAAAAGACAACACAAAAGTATTATCCCTATCAACTATCAACTACTAGGTGGTGGTGAAGTTGGAATGTAATATCTGAAGCAGCTTACCACCGTCTTGCAAATGTTCTAACCAAAGCTAACAGGGCGGCACAATCTGTTGTCAAGCTTGGGTATAACAGCTGCAAGGAGAACCTGTGCTGATAGAAGTATATATATGGAGCTTTGGGTAGGCGCAGTATGGTAGCAAGGAATAACAATTATTCAAATCAGAATTGCAAGACTGAAAAGTAGTCCAAGCTAGTCTATGTCGCCGGCCTAAACTTGTCTCGGACCTAGTTCAACCAAGCAACAAAAGCAACTCAGCAAAAGACTTAAAGGATGCAAGCACTTCTGAATTTTTTTCTTCTTCGCCTTGTCTTTCTTTCTTTCTTTTTTTTTGGTGCGGCTTTTTCTTTTCTATCTTTTTCTTAGCACCTCTTTGCCTTTTTCTTTGTGTTTTTTTCAGAATTGCAGCAATACACACAATACAAATCCACCAATAAGTAGACTAGATAAAAAAATTCAACTTGATCGCACCACGATATCCAAACCAATATGTTGCCTTATGTTTTTTCTCTCCCAACACGAGCTCGCATCAAAAGCAGTCAAATTACATAGAACAACTCAAACTTTTCCTTCTCCCTTCAACATGCGCAGCAACCTAATCAGATTGTGAGGAACAATACTTGACACCAAGACCACCAACAAGACCTAGACAGCAAACAATACTTGACACCAAGACCACCAACAAGACCTAGACACAACGAACACAATGACACAACGAGGGACTAAAATTCAAAAAAGCAAACTAAACTGAAAAATTGTGGGGCACAAAGGGGTTATAGGACAACGAAAATATTTTTGTAGGGCTTTTTTTTGGACTATAGGTAAATGAAAACAAGATGAATTTAAAGGGCACACGATAATACCTCACAGGCAACCTGGAATCCTGATACCACTTGATGAGGGGCTGGCCGATCTTCCGAGAGGTAGATGATAAGTTCGATTGGTGGAGAACTCGACGTTGGCGATCCGGCTTCAAATCAGACACGATTCGAACCCTGCAACCATTACACCACTGCTCCGTTGGTTATCAACCAAGCACAACTTGATTGACCTCGCCGAGAAGGCTTTTTCCGGCAAGCGAATCGAAGAACACAAGCAAGAAAGTAAAACACGCAATCTGAAATTGCAGATCTGTATGAAGCAAAAACAATGGTGTTCAAGCTCTGATCAACAAAGGACTAATCGCCACAGAGTTGTAGAACAACTATGGGGGCCTTGGATCACTGTAAACGGACTTGTCACCATAGTTACAATGAATCTATAATAGTTTTAACTTCGAAAACTTGACTAAACAAAACCCCAAACCCTAATGTGGCGGCGGCTACAGAATATATACTCCAAGAGACGACCTAAACCCCCTGGTCATGCCCCTTGGGCTCCAACAAGATACACGGGCCAATGGCCCCAAAGATGGTGATGCAGCACCCTGACAGATTCTGTACACCCAATTGTTTCCATGATTCCTGTTGACTCCGATGGAATTTTGATGTGGGACTGGTCCCTTTGGAAGCTCTATGAAATTATCTTTCCATCCATATAAAGAACGTCCAAAATGGACTCCGTATGTGACCTGGGTGTCGATTTTAGTTCGGGCTCCTCCTGGACTCTGAGGTGGACTCGAACTTGAGTTGTTTTGGGCCTCCACCTTGGGGACTCGAACCGAATCAACTTCAGGCCTTCCTTCTTGACTTGGAAACCCATGTTGGACTCCTTCAAAACAAACAATCATGGCCATATCCATGGTTGTCATGTCCTCATCAAGCTATAAGAAGAAACTCTACAAAAATTTTGTTGAGAAATATCTAACGCCAACTTTCATAGGAGCATATGAGAAGCTAAGACCCCACTGGGCTGCATTTGTGCAATACAAGCGTTCGAATCTTGAAAAGAAGCTTACGGAGACGAACAAATCTAATGCCACCCAGAAAGAATACCATCACCGTCTCGGCCAAGGTGGCTACGCTGCAGCAATTCCAAAATGGGAAACGATGGAACAAGATCTACGTGATAGAGATATCACACCACAGACGGCAACTTGGTCTGAGCATGCACGAAATTGGTATTATGCTCATGGCAGAACATTGGCCGCAGATACTGGGGAATGCATCTTTGGACAGCAGATACAAGAAGCAGCACAGAGACTTATGCAGGCCATAGATGCAATTGAGCAGGGAGAGTTCCACCCGGACAGAGAAAAGGATGAGCTTACGTTAGCTCTGTAGAATCCCGAGCATCCTAGATAGACGTGAGGCAAAGGAGGGGTTCCGTGGAAGTATGGGTTCGCCGACTGCATTGAGTCTTACAGAAGTCGCAGCAGAAGGAAAAACAAGGATTTAGAGAAGATGCGGCGACTTGAGGAAAGGATACTGCAGAACGAACAAGGAACAAGGGAGGTTCAGCGGCAACTGGAGATAACACTTAGTGCTTAGCAGCAAAGACGTGGATCCGCCGGCGCTCTAGGCGCAATTAGCTCTACCCAGCTTCATCGAAGCAGTTGTGCGTCTATTGACGTCCCAAATGATGCTCAAGTCCAACGCTACCCCGTGGAGGATATAAACATGCGGACGACCTGTGAGCTACACAGTCCATTTAGAAACTTAATGTTCAAGGTGGAGTACGGTAGTGCTTTGCCAAGTAATAAAGGAGAACTCTACCATGGAGGGCAAATACCTGCTGGCTATGCTAGAGTTGGGGTGGAGCAAGTCTTGGCCGGGTACGAATCACAAGAGCTTGACATTCCTGAAGGTGATGGGGAGAGGATGCTAGAAGAGGCAGTTCATGGTGTTATCCTATGGGATAAGCGCTACATCGTCTTAACTCCTGAGGGGCCTTCGTCGTCACCCCAAAGCTCAAGGTGATCTCCGTCGCCTCTAGCTCCGCAGTCCCCGCCACAGCAATATTTGCCTGTTCTCCCTGAACAAAGGTCTCCGTCGCCTACAACTCAGAAATCTCCGCCGCCTTCAGCTAAGCAATCTCAGCCTCCTGCACCTTCGCTGGCAAAGAAAGCTAAACAACAGAAAGCCAAGGAACCACCAAAGCCATCCACAAAGAAGCCAGCAAAGCAGCCAAAGCAAGCCAAGGAACCTACCAAGCTACCATGGGAAAAATCTGATGAGGAGTGCAAGCAACATAGTCTGGCTGAGGTTAAAGAGTTCTTCAAAAAGAAGGAGCCCGAGAAAAAAAAGTAGTTGATTTTGCTAAGTCTGCATTTTTTATTGGCATGTCTAAAGAAACTCGGAGGAAATTGTTGTCAGACTTTGACCGCTCTATTAAGAAATCGTATGAGAAGAATAAAAGGGAGGAGAAGGAGCAATGGAAGCAACAGAGCCAAGAGACTACCGAGAGCCAAAAGAGCGTCAAGCAACAAAGGAAGGGAAAGGTTGCTCAGCTCGGCGAGCAGGAGAAGCAAACAATTGATCCACTCATAGTGAATGATGGACTTCGATGGGTCAACGTGTTTCAGTTTTGCAAAGAGGCAGGATTGACGTCCTCGCAAATGCTGGGTGAGAAGGACACCCCAAAGGGTATACCAAGGTGGCCATTTCAGCTTGGCTTACCTCTAGTTGATCCCAATACGTACAACATGCTGTCAACAAAAATGTACAGCTTACATGAATGGTACCTTAAGGAATCTGCCGAAAGATAGAGCATGGTGGGATTAAAGATTAGAGATGATGACTACTTTCGTGGCGATAATGTTATGTATCTGGATTTCTCAGAAATATACCAGATATACCATAGGGATGCCCTTGATGTGTCTCTCCTCAGCTGCTGGGTGCTGTAAGTGTTTCATTTATTTTCTACATTTAACGTCTCCTATATATTGTCAACCGTATTATTAAACATTTCTTTCTTTTAAATTGTATCCTATAGAATGGAGATTGAAGAATGCAGGAAAAACTCATACTTCCACTTGGGTTTCATCGACCCAAAAGTTGTAAACCAGCATATGTTAAAAAATCATTATGAAGACACAATGAACAACATTGACAAATTCTTACGTGTACAACATTACAAGACAATGATTCTATTTCCTTACAACTTTGGGTGAGTACTTTTACTGTCTTGTGCATCTTTCAGTTTTCTTTCTAACATAATTTTTATTTCAATTGACGTGACCCTTGGTACAAAACATGCATGTAAATAGGTTCCATTGGATATTATTTGTCATACTACCGGACAAAAGCTTGTTGGTCGTCATCGACTCATTGAGGGGACCACGGGAAGCGTACCAACCAATGATTGACCTCATTCAAAAGTAATTTCCATCCTCGCACTATTATACCTCTTTAGATCAGCAGAGAATTCCATTTATTTCATAAGGTGTGCGCAGGTGTTGGAAAAAGTTTCGTGCAGAGCACAAAGGTCCATTCAAGGAATAACTTGTATCAAGGGAGACTTTCCGGTAAATACTACTATACACAGACACACATCTCGTTTTGTTTGTTTCATTATCGTGAATATGCATGTAATGACTTGACCATTTCTCCTATAAAGTGTTATAGGCAGAATCAAGGCACCAATTTATGTGGATATTATGTCTGTGAGTTCATGCACACTCTTGTTGGGCATAGGACGATCTGCATGAATTGGGAACTGACAGTATGTTCCATTTCCATGGATATCTGTATGTATGTATGTATGTATGTATGTATGTATGCAAGTCATAATAATATTATTTATATTTTCTATTAACCACATCCTCAGATGATGCATATGAAAGATGAGATCTTACCGACCCAAAGAGTCGTGGCAGTTCAAGAGGCACTCTGCGAATTTATAATCGATGAAGTCGTGAGCAAGAAAGGGGCGTTCTGGTGGAATGGACACGAGGCCGATAGAACGAGCAAATATTAGGCATTTTGTAAATATACATATATACTCCTTTGAAATCTTGGTGTAAATATTAATATTCGCCTTTCAAAACTTGTTTTAAATATATATGTAAGTTTAATATTATTAGCATATATATTAATATTAGTATTAATAGTTTAATGCATTAGTCACGTATAACTAATATATATGGACATATACGTATATTATTATACAGGTATAATACGTATCTCTGTATAAAAGAAACCAGAAAAGAAAAAAACAGAAAAGAAAAAAAAGCCCTTTAGTCCCAGTTGGTAACACCAACCGGGACTAGAGGGGCTCCGCCCTTCGCGCGGCGTGGAGCCCATTTTGTCCTGGTTGGTGTTACCAACCGGGACTAAAGGGGCCTTTTAGTCCCGGGTAAACGCCCGGGACTAAAGGCCACGATCTTTAGTCCCGGCGCCGTAGTCCCGGTTGCGGAACCGGGACTAAAGCCGGTTCTGTACCGAGACTAAAGGCGGTTTTTCTACTAGTGAGAACTACACAAGAGCGCAGCCATTGCCGGCACCAACAGAGGTTGTGGATGGTTTTCACCCTGGAGTCCAAACGCCCACCTACGCACTCGGCCACGACGACCCCTCGCAGCCAACCGGTGCGGCGGGACAACTTCGTGACCAGCGGACATGTACAGAAAGGGGAAGGAGGGTGGAAGCAGATCTAGCGCAGGACCCGCCAAACGGTCCATGCCAATGATTAAGGGGCGGGAAGGACAACAACGACGAGCGAAGGAGAGCAGATCTGACGTAGAACCACCTGAGCGATCCTTTCCAGCGACCAAGGGATGGAAGGGCGAC
>CM014277.1:26692230-26717560 GCA_004135705.1 Alloteropsis semialata | reverse complement strand
AGCGATGGAGGAGGGTGCCGCCGCCGGTCTAGGGTTCGCGAGGGGCAGACGGGGGAGCGGGCTTAACACTTAAGCTGATTTCATCTTCTGCAATTAAATATCCATGCTCCATGGTTTTCCTGCCAGGCACGCAAGAGAGGTAGGGGAAGGGCAAGCGGTCATCGCGTGGGGGAGGTTTACTTGGGTGCCACTACGCCATGGTTTTCCCTAAGCCGGTGCCATGACGGGCACGGGTGCTGCACGTCTCGCACCTAGGTTCAAGCGGCTTCGACCTGCTCCACTTGCGGGCCGCGCTTGCCTCAGGCTCGGGCCCGCGTGTAGGGAACCTCCCAACTTACATTCGATTTAAATGAATTGTCGGATAATCCACTAATATAAGGGCGAGCGCATGCTTGCCACGCGGCATGACACGTGCCAACCCTCCACTTAGTGCAATTAACCGAGCGAAATTCACTTAAAAGGAAGGCAAACCCGGTCGTCCCGGTATGTGTTCAACAACATGCCCAAGATCAAGCACACATACCTTACAAGTCTCACACCTCCGAGTGGACCACAAGAGCAAATTTTTAATATTACATGAGTGCAACAACAATTATTACAAGTTCAACACATACTTAATTCAAATCTGAAATTAAAATGCAAGAGATCCAAAATACAAGTCTTAGCCCCTCAAATGACAACATGAATAAAGTGAGTTTAATTGTATCTCCCCAAAGCTCGAACTCGCAACAAAAGACACTAAATCGCAGCGGATAAGTAACTTAAAAGAAGCAACAACGCCATTTGCCCAAAGGCGCCATTGAAGCACATTCATCACACAAGATCACTCATCACCCGCACCGGGAGTGGCGGGCAAAAGTGACCAAAGATTGGCTCCGGATTACCTGCAACTTAGTTAACGAGAGAGCCGTGAGTACAAAAAGGTACTCGCAAGACTTACGCAAATAATAATCAAGGATAATGCATTTGGATGGTAGCAAGGAATGAGACTTTAATGTTAAGTATTATTTTGCAAAAGCATAACTTTTCCTATCCTTAAATTTGAGCATAAGCATGACATTTGTACCCTATGGACAGCTAGCATATTTTATTAAAATCTTGCCCAAATCCACATCAAATTTTAGTTTGAGCATAAACAATGTCATGTAAACATAGAGCATTAACATGTGAACATATGAGCCATCAACAACGTCAAGGTACTGTGAATTCAATGGACAAAGAGCTTGCTCATAACCGAGAGTGCGGCAATTCGAATTGATTTTAACCTTGCAAGGGTGTACTTCTTTCCCCACACGACATAAGGACCATACGACTTGTACACCCGGCCAAAAGTGAACAAGGGGGTACTCGTGTCAACCTTTCCCTAGTTGCCCCATCAAATGGGATCCACGCCTAGCTTGCGCGGGGGATACCTAGGCCCACCGTGGACACTCTAGGGTCCCCTACCAAGTCCTAATGACCATGCATCTTGGACTGTGCCCCATGTGAAAGGATCAAAAAGGTAATTAGCTCATCCTCCCACTCGGGGATATGTGGTAGCATGGAAAAAGTGCTCAAGTCAACGACATCACCGGACGGTCCTTAAACGACCCAAGCGGTCTATGTCACCGAGACTCCTTTCTCGTGACCCACCCCGCTCAAGTCATGCCTCTACTTCATTTCATCATGTTCATAGAACCATCAATTTTAAAGAGAGGACTCCAACTATTACAGTGTTTATTAACCTAGTCAACCTTCCCAAAATGCTCCCTAACCTTCTACTCTAAGCATGGCTAAGCATTTAACATATTAAGGTGAATTTAACCCAAGCTAACGAGCGACAAGGTAGAGGTATGTAAAGCAAGGAAGGTAATCATCAACATAGGTGCTAAACAAATGCAATACATATATATATTCCCAATGCAACCCATACATAAACGTAATAATCAAATTAATTGTAAAGATAGGAGAAACATGCTTAGCGGCTTGCCTTGGTTTCCTTCGGGTTTGGGATCAACATCAACTTCGGCCTTGGGCTCGGGCTCAACGGTCTCGTACTCCGTAGGCTCACTTTCTAGAATGAATGAATGATGCGGTAATTAGGATGATGCCATGAATACAAGTATGAGCATGAGAAATGTAACACATACATAGCACTGCACAAACAATTTAAAAACAGCACCTAAACATATTTAAATCAACAAAAGGACTATTTCTTCATTTAGCTTATTAGAGAGCAAACAAACACCACAATAAATTCTCAAGTTGCTTAACAAGTGTGAAACAAATTGTGATAGTAGGGGATACTTAAACAAGATTAAATAAGTTGGATTTACACTAAAAACCATTTTAGATATTTAAGTACATTTTATTCAAGCTAGAGCTACCTAGAACCAATTAATTCATAAAAAGCATGTAAAACATACATAACAGACCCAAAGTCATTTTTCCTAGCTGCTAAACAGAGAAACAAGATTAACAAAGTTGGTTTCACTATTTTACCATTTTTTAGCTATTTACTAGGCACTAATTAGTTTTCAGCCAGCATACATAAAAACACCCATGAAATGACAGTAAACAGTCAGTATCCAAGAGTTCAAGTTACAGATATGCACAGTACAAGAACAAAGCTGAAAACACATTTTTAGGAGTAGTATCCAAGAGTTCAAGTTACAGGAACCTAACAAAGCTGAAAACACATTTTTAGGAGCAGTATACAATTTATCATGCATTTATTTAGCTATAACAAGATAAAAGCATAGATAAAAACACATAGCAGTAAAATGCACATCAATATTTTTCCGTGACAGAGCAGATCATACGGAACCCAACAAAATAAGTTTCATCATTTTAGGAGCTCTATTTATTTTCCTATGATTTATTTCGCTTCCAGCCTTTTATCAAGTTTTAAAAGAAAAGGATTCGTGAGTTTTGCAGTAAAGACCCCGGATTTGGGGTAAATCCGCCCGCAGCCCTGGTAGTCTTCGGCCAGCAACATGTGGGCCTGGGGCCCAGCCGGGTCAAGGCAACCACGGCCTTGACCGTGGCCTCCCGCGGCCTCGCGAGCGCGCACGCGACGCCCGCGCGTGGCGCGGCGTGCGGCGGCCGGAGGCAGCCCGGTGACGGGGGCCGGCGAGGCGGCGGCCGGAGGCACGCACGGGCACTGCAAGGTGATGGGGAGGTTCACCCCGACGTCCGGTGGCGAGGAGGACGTGGAACGACGGCCCTCCACGGACGGCGACGACGGCGGACGGTGACTACGACGGGAAACTCCGGCGAGGGCCCTATGGTGCACGGAAGAGAGAGGTGAGCGGCAAAACGGAACCGCGAGAGCTCGAGGATGATGTAGTTGTGAGGAATCGAAGGGAGTCTTACCGTGCGTGGTGAATTTCACCGGCAAAGCTTGAGGGGCAACAATGGAGGTGGCGGCGGGATTGGGGAAAAAGGCTAGGGTTTGGGGGGCCGGCCGGGTTGGGAGCTTATAAACGTGAGCGAGGGGAGCGGGGCGAGGCCGGGGCGCGGCTTGGGCGCGGCACCGGCCGCTCGGCATGGGCGACGTGGCGCCAACTGCCTGCGCGGCCAACAGGAGCGCGACTTCATGCGTAGGAGAGAGGTGAGGGAGATGACAGGTGGGTCCTTTTTTTCTTTTTCTTTTTTTTCTTTTTTTCTACGGGGTGTTACACTGCGCCGCACATCTCGCCATCTATGCTGCCACGCCAGGGCATGGCATATCGGCCGGACCGGCCGCTGGCTGTGCAGGGCCGAGCCGAGCGAGCTCTGGCTCGAGCTTGAAGAAGTGCATGGATTAAATGCAAATAGCGCGAGAGTTCCGAAGTTTTCAGGATCTAATTGCAGTAAAAATTTGAATTCACTTGATATAGTGCTTTTCTGGTCAGCAGAGTTTAGTAAGCTAGTTGTTCAACATGTGTTATATATGTTTTCCTGAGGTTTTTGTACATGCATGATTAAGGAGCAAAAAAAAATCTATAAATAGCTATACTGTGCAGTAAGTGCTGCCAATTGTACCATGTGATGTGCTGCGGTATAGAAGTGCCATGTGAAAATCTCAGCTCCAGAAAGCATGTGTAAATTTTGTTATGGTTTAATCTTTTTTCTAGCTGTTTTATCATTTTTAAATCATCAGTAATTCCATGCTGCTCAGAAAAATCTGCATGAATCACAGTAGCTTAATCTAGATTTTCTGATTATTTTGTTTCTGGTTGCATGTTGTGGCCGTTTGGATAAATACTTTCTAGCTAATTAAAATACTCATAAAATCCTGAAAAATGTGTTTCTGGGTAAAGTCACTGAATATGTATTTACCTTAATCTATGTTCAGAGAAATATCTATGTTGTGCTTTAATCTATGTTGGCTAAAAAATGCTTAAGGATTAAATAGTTTTGCTACGGCAGAAAATCCTCAAAATTTATTTTAGGTTACATGGGTTCTGGTTGTCCAGATCTACCCTTAACCCCACCAGTTAGGATCAATGGTAGCTTTGGTTGAATTTGGGAAGTTAAATAGCTAGTTTTTCTCTTGTAATGCTTTAATTAGTGTTTTGTAATAATTGAAAATGGTTAACAATAGATCTGAACCAATTTTAAAACCAGTACACCAAGTGCCACCCCAGCTTTCCAAATGAGTTTCACTTATGCTAATTTTATTCGGTAAATGATTGTCCATGTATATGATTGAGTTGCTGCACATAAGCATCATACTAGCTGAGTGCACGTGCGACACGCACGTGTTTAAAAAAATCATGTTTTAAAAATTCATTAACCACTAAAACCAACTGACACATGCATCAAACCAACCAAGGAAGCAAAGCACAAGAAAACAGGTTCATAAAACAGGCTAGGCAGCAACGTGCGACACGCACGATTAAGTTTGTTCGCAAACACAAACCAACTGAGACATGCATTAAAGCTGTTCGTGTGAATAAATCTATATAATTATGTACTATTTATTTTTAAACATGCCTACAGTGCAACTCAGAACAAGGAGATATGTATCCTTTTGGTGTATGCATTCCTTTTCATATTGGTTGACTTCAAAATATAACTTGTATCAAATTAGCTAATGCATTCCTTTTCCCTTGTACTCTCCTTAGTAGAATACAATTATCTTGTACCAATTTATTTTTCAAGAAAAATTATAATATCAAGCAACAAGAAAACAATGAAGACATATACTCGAGTAAGAATCATAGATGTCTGGAATAGAACATTACATTGGCCAACCTATTTGTCTCTACAGATGTGCTCTATTTAGGCCAGTTCTTTTATTTGTGCCTCCAGTTTTGCCACCAGCACCTCTTTCCAAAGTTGAGGTCAATATGGAATAAACATATCCTGCTCGACCTTGAGCTAAATCTGGACAAAAACAGAAGAGCACTTTTATTCAAAGTAACACTGACATAAAAAAAAATCGGTACGGTGATTTTCCAGTAAAGAGTGCAAGTCGTAAACAATTCTTCAAGTCAAATGTGGAATGCCCTTTAAGGATAAAATAACAAAAAAAGATGACTTGCTGTAACCTCTTTGTTTCCCATGACTATGACGGTTGAGCCCTTAGATGAATGGTAAAATCACTTGAAAGAAGGAAACATTAAGGTGACATACAAATAAAACAAAAAAACTGAATTTGGATTCATGCTTCTTCAAAATTGTTGTACTAAAATTTAATAGGCTCATCACAAAATATCACACAATAAGTGTCATGGGAAAATTAATTTGGTCCCGTTCAGAGTAGAGAGATTTTAGTAATGCCCCACTCTTAGTCTACATGTTTTTTATTTGGAAAGATAACCACATGTACCAGTCAGATCGAGATATACTCCATACAAGGGAAGAACCTGGAAACATACAAGTGATCTAATGTTTCCGTACATGGAGAACTTATGTTCATCCTTCCCTTGCTGGTAAGGAAGCTTAATGACTTCAAATCTGTCATGAACCGCAAAATGGTTCGATTTCTATCATATTCCAGAAAAGATTGAGTTCTATCATATTCCAAAGGACATCAACACAAGTTCCTTTTAGACAGCAGAACTTTTACACTCCAGGGCTCCTTACATCACCCCGATCAAGCCATCCTCCCCAAAAAACATAGCACGATGCCAAGAATAAGTCATGTATTGGCCACATTAAATACCCAAATAAGTGCCCACGACCAGAATAGTGAATAATTAAATTTGAAAAAACATAACTCCTACGGACACCAGTCTTATCTTAGCTACCTTGTTCACATCAATATGGCGTATTCCATTGAACTGATCATGTTGTTCCCTAAAATGCACTATGCCAAGATCAATCCAAGTCTGTACTCAATGCTAATCTGACCACAACTCTTCGTCCCAGGGCTCATCGTTGGTCACCCACAACTCCTACAAGTAACTCAATATTTGCTTAGTATGACATGAGAAATTTACAATAGAGCTAAATCAATAGTTTAACTTTAGTTTCAGTTAGGATGCACTTGACTGAGTTTTGAAAAAGTGAATTGTATTATTATTATCAAAGAATAAAAGGTAAATCTAATAATCAAGCCTCTAAATCACAAAAGTATGGGCCTCTAAAACCCAATTAGTCAATTACAAAATGTTTCTCCCACAAATATTCATCAAAGCAACATAGAAAAGACTATAGGAGGCCAGGCCACTAATAGGAAATAAATGAAATCTTTGTAGAACAAGAGTATTCTGAATTCAACAAACCATAAATAATGAACTCAATGATTCTTTGCATGTTAGAAGTAGTTAACTCTTTTTGTCCCATAAATAATCGCTCTTTTTGTCCCATGATACAAACAACAAATGAAGTTAACTCTGCAGCAAAAAAAATGAGTAATCCAGCAATGGAGAGTTTTTTCTTCAATACCAATTATTATGCTGAAGTGGAAGCAGTTAGCTACAATGAGTACATTTGTACCTACATATTTCAGGCAAAAAAATGGAAATCTTCTTACCTACAGAGGCTGGCAGATGTCTACCAAAATCAAACAACTGGAATCTTGAAACATACATCCATCCATAGTCAATGTTTTTGTCTTCCTCATAAAATACAGCCATCCATGATTCAGTAACTTTTAAATCAGCCATCCCCTAATAAAACATCTGCATAATAAAAAATGAATCAACCATTATATTTGAGGATGAGCATTGATGCGATGATTAAATAGATCACCTAAGTATGGCCAAGTTTGCTAACCTTGCGTCTCATACGTGGCAACCATGTTGACAGAACTAAAAACTCAAAACCAATACTGTGCTCCAGTGAGACCGGTTTGTGATCTGAATTTTTGTGAGCTCGGCTTGTTTTTGCTTCCGCTTTGTTCTGAAAGGTTCCTAGCATTCTTCCTAGGTTCGTTAGCTCTTCCATAGCTAAGTGAGCTTGAGTTTGCTAGAAGAGAGGGGTCCGGTTGGATTTTAGAGTCTCGTTTCACTTTGGAAGAAATTTGTAAAGGCTCCCATTCACCCCCCCTCTGGTCGCCGTTTCGGTCCTTCAGTACTAGTAGAGACAGGGTATGGTAACCGATGACTCTTAGCTTGTTGGCAAGCATCACAAACAGACTGACAGACTGACTGACTGACTCATCTGAAACAGGAATATTATTGCTACTAATGACTTGTTTAACAATAAACGATGATGGATGCCCTAGGCGACTATGCCACCTGGACAAGGGAACTCTGGTGGCGCCAAAAGCTTCTTTTATTGAGGACGCAGGGAGAGGATACAGCCCTTTGTGACATCTCCCTTCAAGCAGAGTTTTCTTCGTTGCCTGATCCTTAATTACAAAGAAGTCAGGGTGAAATTCTAGAAAGGCTGAGTTATCAGTGGCAAGGCGATGAACAGAAACAAGATTTTTCTTGGCTTGGGGAACATAAAGGACATTATTTAGGTGAATGTTGCGACTAGGAGTATGAACGATAGTATGACCAAAATGACTAATGTCCATACCTGAATCGCTGGCAGTATGAATCTGATCACCGCCATGGTACTTGTTCCTGATTGACAGCTTCTCCAGCTCGCCGGTGATATGGTCAGTGGCACCTGTATCCGTGTACCAGTTTGTGTCCACGCCATAGGAACCAGCTCCGGGATCGCCCCCAGCGCAGCAGCGATCCTCTCCGGGATTAGTGCCTAGCGGGACGTCTCTCCCTGCACGGCACAACGACTCCAATCACGCCACGACAACCTCGCCGAGCCCTGTGTCTTCCACTCAGGTGCAGGCAAGCGAGTCCTTGGCCGACGCGTCATCCAGCGACACGGCGGGGGAATCAGCCTCAGGAGGAGTTTTGTCGCCTGAATCAGGCGGACCTTCTGTGCCGACTACCACTCGCCCAGTTACCAGACTGCAGCGAGGAATTCAAAAGGCCAAGGTATATACAGACGGCACAATTAAATATGGTAAGTTTGGTTTTCTAACAGCTGCTGGTGAGCCGTGCAACACAGATGATGCATTAGCAGATGACAATTGGAGAAAGGCAATGGATGCAGAGTACGATGCCTTAGTCAAAAATAAGACTTGGCATCTTGTACCACCACAAAAAGGAAGAAACATTGTGGGGTGCAAATGGGTGTACAAAATCAAGAGAAAACAAGATGGAAGCCTGGATAGGTACAAGGCTCGTCTGGTGGCAAAAGGGTTCAAGCAGAGATATGGAATTGACTATGAGGACACCTTCAGTCCCGTTGTCAAAGCAGCTACTATTCGAATTATTTTGTCTATTGCAGTTTCTAGAGGTTGGAACCTGCGACAGCTTGATATTCAAAATGCTTTTCTACATGGGTATTTTGAAGAAGAAGTATATATGCATCAACCCCCTGGATTTGAAGATCCCGCAAAGCCAAATTATGTATGCAAACTTGACAAGGCACTGTATGGATTAAAACAAGCACCAAGGGCATGGTATTCCAGGTTAAGTACAAAGCTTATTCAACTTGGTTTTAAAGCATCAAAGGCTGACACCTCTCTGTTCTATTACAACAAGGGAGGCGTCACTATGTTTTTGTTAGTCTATGTGGATGATATTATTGTAGCTAGCTCTACAGAGGAGGCAACAACAGCACTTCTCCAAGATTTACAGAAGGAGTTTCCACTCAAAGATTTAGGAAATCTCCACTACTTCCTTGGCATTGAAGTACACAAGGTACGTGATGGAATTGTGTTAACACAAGAAAAATATGCTAATGATCCGCTTAAAAGAGTTGGGATGTCAGATTGCAAACCTGTTAGTACTCCTTTACCCACTAGTGAGAAATTGTCTTTACATGATGGTGTCTTGTTGGGAGATAATGATGCCACTTTATATAGAAGTATAGTTGGTGCATTGCAGTATTTGACACTTACTAGACCTGACATTGCCTTCTCTGTAAACAAAGTTTGTCAATTTTTACATGCTCCTACCACTGTCCATTGGGCGGCTGTAAAGAGGATTTTGAGATATTTGAAGCAATGTACACAGCTCGGGCTAAAATTGCAGAGATCAGTGTCAACTCTTGTAAGTGCCTTTTCAGATGCAGATTGGGCTGGTAGTGTTGATGATAGAAAGTCTACTGGAGGTTTTGCAGTGTTCTTGGGAACAAATCTAATATCCTGGAGTGCCCGAAAGCAAGCCACAGTATCGAGATCAAGCACTGAGTCAGAATATAAGGCCATTGCTAATGCAACTGCTGAAGTCATGTGGGTACAGACTCTGCTTCAGGAATTGGGAGTTCCAAGTTCAAAAGCTGCAAAGCTTTGGTGTGATAATATAGGTGCCAAGTATCTATCCATGAATCCAGTCTTTCATGCTAGAACTAAGCACATGGAGGTAGACTACCATTTTGTCAGAGAAAGGGTGTTCATGAAATTGCTGGAGATTGATTTTGTGTCATCAAGAGATCAAGTGGCCGACGGGTTCACTAAAGCTCTGTGTGTTCGGCTTCTTGAGAATTTCAAGGCCAATCTTAACCTCACAAGGTTATGATTGAGGGAGGCTGTAAAAGATATCTATGTTAGTAAAGTAAGTTTGGGATGTAACTTGTGTTGATAACTTGTGCTGATAAATTTGGGAAACAACCAGGAGCTGTTGTCGTAGGAGTCTGATTAGATATTGTTGTAGTCAGTTCAGTAGATAGACTTTGTTGTAACAGCTCCTAGATTTACTCTCCTGGTTGTTATCCTTGCATCTATATGTAAGCCACGCATGGGGCTTTTCCATGTTCAAGATTATCAACACGCATACACTGCACGACCCAAGTTAGGGCGTCAGTGCTTCCGCACCTCTGATCTCCAAAATTCACACCCTGTAGATTCGCCCCTGTATATGGCCACAACTGGTAGAGTTTCTACCAACACAAATGAGATGGTTGCATAAATGGTAAATGGAAAAGTCAGCAACAGTTCTAATATCAGTCGCTGCTTGTGTCAGAAAAGAACATTATTTCTGTGAATATGGATACCATTCGAAGAATTGCACATGCTATTCCAACAAGATGCCTTGAGAAGTCCCTCATACGCACTTGGATTCTATGAGTGAATTTGTTTCACTACATACTGTTTTATATTTTTTGTATGCAAGTCTCATCCCTTCTTTTATTTTAAAGTGTCACTAAATTGCGGGATAATATCGTGCGGTGTTTTTGGCTTGGCCTTTGTGGAAGGTTTTATGATATTGTTTACTTCATCACTAAATTCACTTTGTAGCCCCGTTTTATAACATTTTAGGGCACGTTTGGTTAGCGTCCTAAGGTCGCCATGCCGAGATTACGGCGCGCTCGATTTTGTTGCTCGTCGTTTGCTTCCTGGCCGCACTTTAGGCGTGCCGTGTTTAGTTAAGCGTCTCCATAGTTGTTTCTTTCTGATTTTGATGCCAAAAGTTCGGCGCTGTTTTTCATCGCCGCAAATTCGGCGTAGCCAAATATACGGCTCGGCGAGGTTAGGAAAGAAACCAAACAGACCCTTAATAAAAAAAAATGTCATAAATTTATGATATTTTTATGTTTGTAATATATTTGTTTCACTAATCAACAGATTTCTCCAGTGGATCTCGACCGCGCATGCTCAAGATCATTGTGCGCCGCCTCTGCTGCACTTACATATGCTGCTACGCAGCACACCTGCCGAGAGAGAGACGAAGAAAATGAGTGGTGTTGAGGGGATGCGTTTGCAGCTTGCTAGTTACTCCCTCCGTCCCAAAAAGAATGCAACTTTCGCTTCTCGAGAAGTCAAACAATTTCAAATTTAACCAAATTTATAAAAAATAACTAACATTTATATTTTCAAATAGATCTAGCATGAATATATATTTTATGATTAATCTAATGATACTTATTTTGTACTATAAATATTTATATTATTTTGTATAAATCTCGTCAAACTTGAAATTGTTTGACTCCTTGGTAAGCGAGAATTGTATTCTTTTTGAGACGGAGGGAGTACTGATGAGAGTGACCAGAGAGAGACAGGGGTGGGGCAGGTTAAGCCAGACGTCTGATTTTTTATGCGCCCGTGGGAACGACCTGGTAATAGCATTATTGAAATCACCCTATATGATGCCGTCCATTCCCCTGTCACTATTAGACACTTACTGGTTCAAAGGTAAGTATGCAGTCATGCATCAATCCTTTAAAGCAAGTTGTACCATTTGGCAACTTGCGAGTACATCTTTCCTATGTACGTACACTCCATTATTATTTCATATATTGACTTGGGGACAATTTAAGTCGTCGGTATGTAAGAACCAACAAACCAACTATTCGATGTTGGTACGAATTGACAGTTAACTACCGTGGTAGTGTTATTACAATCACTTATCAACATATTTAAATTTCAAACTTAAACATATAAATCATATAAACATTAGTGATCTTGTGACGGTAGAATATATGCAAGTATTCATGTTTAAACTCTAATTAAACATGAACAATATAAAGAACATAGAAGGTTAAATTGACTTTGTTCGGTGTAGGCATACAAAGTTGGTGCAGTGACAAGGTAATGCAGTGCGGTCCCTTGAACGGCCCCAAAAAGTAAATGAAGTAGTCGTTCAGGCCACCAAGAAGTGGACGAAGCAGGAAGCGAGCAGTCGCATGAAGACGCTCCACAAAACCGTATCGTCAGGCTATCCCGAGCAGGAACTCAGCTATAAAATACCTTTTTAATTTGCATCGCCCCAATGCGAATTCCGCAGAAGAGAACTGTTGACTGAGGAACAAGGTTGATTAAACACCTGTTTGTTTGATTAAGATGACAAGTTGATGTGCAGCTTTATCAATTTTACAGTGAAATAGACCAGCCCTAATTCTACTATTTATTTTGCACCAAGCCTTTCCAGCTCACATTGAAAGGATTTTTTTGAGTATAGGGAGGACAAAGGTGTGTTAGTTTCACAGGAAGATAGTGGCACAAGCGCCGGAAAAGAACCAACAACATGCTAAATACTACTATGGTGTGTTTGGTTAGACTGATTGTACGGGATTTGTTGAGGCTAAATAGATCACGCTACCTGCTGTTTGGTTTGGTTACCTTGTATCATATTTCAGATCACGCTGATACTATCAATTGCAGTCCTTCACAAAGCTGATGCCGCTCTCCCCCGGCGTTGCCTGGTACGGCCGCTCAGCAGCGAGTACGTCAGGTGCATGTAGCCGTGGCCGATGGGTACATATCATCATCGAGCAAATACACAGCTGCTTTGCACATGGCAGCAAGAGCACTCCCTTTGCTCGTTGACGAATGCGTACAGTAGGCAGCTGCGACGATTCGTTTACTATACGTTACATTATTAAACCAAACAAACTCCACTATCACGTACTTATTTTGCGTTATCAGTGGCATCAAAGTGTGTTTATGTTACTGTTGCAAAGTTCGAACCAAACACCCATATATATCGTACTACATATCATTATGGGCCAATTAGCATACTGTCCGAGCAGCTTGAGGAGATGATCAGCTTTCTGCAGATCCTTCAACTCTAGCTTTCAGAGCTGCATGGAAAATATCCCTTTGTATAAATTAAGTTTCGGTTGTTCTTGGCTTCCACCTACATCCACCAGCTTCGCGCAGATGAGCCATATGATACATGAAATTAACTCATGCCCTGAATAATGGAAACAAGAAAAGTTGTGTACGTGCACAGAGAAAATTACTAATTACAAGAAAAAAAAATTGAACAGCAATAGTAAGGAAGAAAACGAACCTGCTAGATTCTGCAACATATCAGGATCAGTGTCATATCTAAGAAGGCACCATGCCAGTCCTAGCAGGCACCTAGATACCCTGTGAATCGAAAGAGGAAGAGAAATGTATCAGTTAAAGAAGAAACGTACGAAGTTCATATGTATTTTCTGAAGCAGAAGAAACCATATCGAGAAGAGGACGAGGATCCCTCTCCCTGGTCCTGTAGCATCTGAGTGTCGCATTCCAGTGCCTGTCCATTAGACGCAGCCGAATATTCTGTGCTTGCACTTTTGGCTGGCCCTGAAATAACGGAGACGTCTGTACGCTTACTTGCTGTTGCATCATCCTTCAGGAACAGAACTTTTGGCCTTCTTGGATGCTGATTTGCAGCCATCTCCCATTGTTCCTTTGTTTCTGGTTTGACTCGAGGATGGAGGGTGATGTCTGTCAGAGCATGCAGGTATTCAATTCTCATACCAGAGAGACCGAGAAGTTTTTCGCAAACAACCACGAGAGAGGTGAGGTGCTGTAGAGCTCCGTCTTCAATTATTGATGGTAATGTTGGACACTTGAGAATCAAACACATGCGAAGCAGCTTCGGGAATGTCTGCCCTCCTTGTATGATGAACTCCTCAAGGCGATGAGCATGAAGCTTGAGGTATTTCAAGAATTTCAGATGTCCAAGTTCCTTGAGAAGATTTGTGGTCAGTTCATTACTTGATTGAAGGCATAACTCTGCGAGTCCACGCGTTGATAGCACGAACTGAGGCAATTTAATCAACATCCCCTCTAACTTCAAGGATGTAAGATAGTAATCCTTACTTTCTATGTCATCCAGAAAGTGTTTAGATAATTTGCCGAAATGAAGGGATAAAGATCGGGCAGCATTACTTGTTTCCTTCTTGTCATTAATGAAATGCTGAATGGCATTCTTAAGTTGGGTATGATTCATGCTACAAGCGGTTCCTTGACACCATATTTCCACCTTGCTCAAATTCTTCATGTGGCACATAATCTTAGCGAATGCTTGGCATTCGCCCGTGATAAATCCTGCCAGTGTCTCCAAAGAACTATGTCCTGATGACAAAAGCTTGTCTAGTTTGCTGGCCTTGACATGACCCGAGAGGCTAAACTTTCCAAATAGATGAATCAAACAGGGAAGCAGGATGACTTCCATGGGCAGTGTCGTCACATTGTTGTTCCTTAGGTCGAGTGTCTCCAAAAATCTCAGCTTTTTTATGTCCTTTGGAAGACTTCTAACAGAGCCTCCAAGGCTCAGATATTTCAGAAGCAGAAGGTTACATACATCTTTGAGACGACCATCTCCCAAGTCTGCTGTACATCCTTCAAGATCCAAGACTCTCAGCAGTTGGTACTTGCGGAAGTCTATGATAGCTTCGCTGGCCTGGCCATAGATCGTCAGAGATCTGACTAGTGTTAAATCACTGTATATTTTTTTGTCATCAGTTGCACTGCTGTTATAGAAAGAAAGCCGGCGGACATAACTTGGCTTGGTTTCAAGCTTCTCATCCCCGAAAAGAGCTATAGAGCCCTGTGACATGGAGTTGATCAAAATGAATTCACGCATCATGCCATAGGTCTTGCATGTCTTTACATTGCTGTTGTTGCCTACATCAACAGGCTCAACGACGCTGTGGTCAATGAGGCTTTCAAAATTTTCTTCAGCTAGATACAATGGAGATACATGTTGTTCTGCTCGCAGAAACCCCTCAGCCAACCATAATCTTATCAGGCTTTTCTTCCTGATCGGATGATCACTTGGGAACATGCCCAAATACATCAAGCAGGCCTTGGGAAAATGGCTAGGAAGACTGGCATAGCTGCGGATGAGCACCTGCCGCATTCTTTCCAAGTCATTGCTTTTCAAGAGATGATGGCGCAAGCGCTGGCACACACCATCGCAGCTGGGTTTTGTTGGCCAACCCTTTTTTCTCAAGAACTGGCCAACGGTGACGAGAGCAAGTGCTTGACCATCACATTTATTCAGAAAAGTTTCAAAATCCTGATGCCCATATTTTGAATGAATCTCAGGGCAAGCTTTCTTAACGAACAATTCCTCGGACCTTTTCTTATCAAGTCTCCCAATCTTGTGCACATGAACATTGACGTTGTCAAGGCTGCTGGCCTTAGCTACTGAGAGCACTGTCGTTGTCACCACTATTCTGCTGCTAAGCTTGTCGTCTCTGGGGAAGGCACTTTCTATAGCACTCCAACGGTGATCTATTCCCATGCCGTCAATTACAATTAAGTACCTGAGACAAATTTAGAATAATTTAATTTCTGAAATTCAACATGCAGTACAACTAAAACGTGGTGAGTAACCTTATGGACTATATTGGCCTTAAATTAGACTAAGGACCTATAAGAATCCAGTTCATTTATTGTGCGCTGTCCAAAAGGAATACATTGAATGTTGTTTCTTGATCTCGTTAGTCGTTAGTTAGCAAAGGAAGAAACCACTAAAGGAGGTCTGTCCTGAGGGAACTAGAAGAGGAAACAAATCAACATTATGGTTAAACAGGTATTAAGGAGGATAAGATGAACTTTTAAATGTCTGACCATCTTGCAACATCCCAAAGGGGAAAATACTTAACAAAACCAACAATTATTGATTGAAAAAAAAAACATAGAGAGTGTGTTTTGTTACCTCTTCTTCTCCAAGTTTTTTTCTAAGATCCATGGTAAGCTGGTGGACATCGTCGGAGGCACTCAGCAAAGCCTGACAGCAGCCAAGTTCGCGGAGTATTTCCACAAGCACCTCTCGCACCGCCCTATGAGCAGCAGCACAGACCCAAGCGCGTAGGGCAAATTGCTGACCAGCTTTGCCACTGTACAACGCCCGTGCAAGAACAGTCTTCCCAGATCCAGGGATTCCAACGATGGATATCACCTTGAGTTTCTTTACCGGGCCGTCTGCCTCCTCCGTCAACTGCTCCTCGAGAGCATCAATACCCACGGGCGGATCAGCATCAGCTATCACACGCATGTACTCGTCAGAAGCGACCGCCAGCTGCTGGCTACTTGATGGCGAGGTCCCAGATGGAGAGTCGAGATCCTCGTACCTTTTGCTTCGGTTATGTTCTTCCGCTGGCATGGTCGTCAGACGTTTCAGCTCCTCAGCAAAGCTCCGCAGTTTGCGCTGCCTGCTCGGGAAGCAAACAAACCGGAGCGCCGATGGCAAGTGTTGCTCCCGAACTGCATGGTACATTAGGCCATCTATGCAGTCCTCAATCTTGTGAGCCATCCCACGGAGATCTTCAATTGAAATCTCCCGTACCCTCTTTATGCTGCCCCTTCCCGATGACCATGAGTCCTTGCCGTTGATGACGCTCAGGACCATTCTAAGCTCCTTCTCGAGGAACTCCATGTCGCTCTTCATACAATGGAGGAGCTTGTATTGATCTTCAGCCAGAGACATGAGCTTCGTGAGGAGAGTGTTCAGGAACCCGCCCAACAAAGCAACCTCCATCTTTGCTATCAATCGAAGAAGGTGGATGGTGGTCGATCAGTAGCGATGTAGCAGCTGAATAGGCCGGGATCAGCCCGAGCTCCGTGGCTGCGGCTGGTGGCTAGTGAAGCTTTTGATTGGGAGACAGAGTTGCCATTAGAGGAATCGTGGTTTCGGAGAAGCACAGCTGGTGTTCTATACCATCTGTTAATTTCAGTATTTCTGCAGTTGTGGATCATGTAATGGTCTCGTAGATAGGTATCATTGCGCGTGGGATCTTGTGGTACACAGTTTGGGTTTGTTTGGCATTGACTTGACTAAGTATTGTCCTCTTTCTTTAATTTCCCCCTTCTTTTTTAAGATAGTTACGTAATATACTGAGTACACTTATACAGTAAATTGAGGAGATTCCCCTTTCCATGACACATTAAGAACAGAAGAAAAGTGCAGGAAAGGATTTGGTCTACTCGAAGCTAGTTTTTATCAAGTGGAATCATTGTAATAAAAAATACGGATCAAAGAAATTGAAAATGGTGCTCCTACACAATAGTTTTTTCCTAAATAAAGCTTTTACTGAACCAACCTTGATATTTACAAAAAATGATACAACCATCACTATATCACTCCCTATCTATATATGTACAATTAGTACACACACAACCACAAATTTTTGTCAATATACACACACTAATTACTACCAATCCATAGACTAAATCACAAAAGGAAACAGTCTATGGATAGGGACACAAAAGGAAAAAAATCTATGGATAGGGACCAACCAAGTTTTTTTTGTCAATACACACACAAATGACTACACTACTGCTTAGAACCTAAGGGCATATTTGGTTTGCGCCCATGATTGCCCTGCCAAATGTTGGTCATAGCCAAATCGTGGGTAATACCAAAAATTGGATATAGTGATGTTTAGATTGTGACCTTAGCAAAGATATTTTGTCACGTGTGTATGACAAATGGACCCTGCATGTCATGAATATTGTTTTGTAGATTTAATTGCGAGGATTATTAATATGCAGATGGATTTTGAATAGGATACACCATTTAGCAGATACTAGCACTTGAAACTTGTTACACTTTGTTTTTCGGAGTTCATGTAGCAAGTAAACTAGCGCCACATGGTTGCTAGAACCTCCGTTGGTTGCCATTTCCTCGCCCTTGCTTTCGCCGGCGTTGCCTGTGCTTCGTAGTCTAGGGTTTGTTGGCACTAAATAATCGGCAGTAAACCAAACACCATCCAAATACTATGGGCATACTAAAATTTTGGTAGGGCTGCCGTTGGTAACCATCCAAACGTGCCCTAAGTATTAATTACAATGCAACTTTTGCCATACCTCCTCTATCGTTGAAAGGAATCAATCTCTAATATTCTAAGAGGGGGAGGGGTAAATTAGACATCCATAAACCTTAAACTATGTCTTCCAGCACTAAGCACAATATAACCTAGTGTGCTTGCAAATTGACAAAGAGTTTTGTGGCCTAGAGCTAGTCCTGGCAAGAACTACTCTAAGAAAGCAATAACACTCATGTGAGTGTAGGTAGCGGTTATGTAATGTAAACTTTTAGCACATATTTCATCTAATATTATTCCTAATTTAATACATATAAGATAATTTATTCATATGGACTAACAAAAATGATATTTTTTGTTTTTAGAGAATGTTAAAAATCAGGTAAAAATTACAAGTAACCTGATCATTTCGGAGATTCTGGAAATACATTTAGATGTTCATTACCTTTTTTCTTGACGAAGATGAAGACCAAAGGCGCAAAGAGGCCTAGCACCGCATGGCGCCACCAAGGTGTCGTGTACTGCAAGCCCGCCTAGATCCCATCAAGCCTCAACTTTGACTCCAAGCTTCCGTAAAGATAAAAGAATAATAGCAATTGTAGGTTGTATAGACCTAGGGTTCACATTGGACACTAATGACTATAAGTGCGGTACTCAAGGTTTCCTCCATATAAAAAGACTTTATACCTTTAATGAGAGATAAAGAGACACATCTTGAGAGTCATGGGAGAGCCCCAAAGTAGAAGGGGACACAAAACTAAGTCGGTGCTCCAAGTAGTACATGATCGAGGAATGTTAGAGAGCCTATTGGCAATGTTGTGAGAGCCGGAACCAGATCATCTAGCATAAATACAGAGGGACTGTGTCACTGACGTATGGTGCGAGCCCACACGTCAGTGGCTGCAGTCATCTCTGTAGCTACTTTAGAGGATCTCAGCCCGCGAGAGCTTGGGGCTGATGCAAGGAAGGATTCTAAAGATGCATGCGAATAACATTGTGTATTTTTTGCTAGAGATGTATTCTAGAACCTAACCTTCTATCCTAGGCTAAGGACTACCTACCACCGCTCGTAGTACACACCTTTTTAGGCCATCTTTAAAAGCACATTCATTCCGTTATTCCAAAGGCTCTTTTGCACCCAGCTCAGAAACAGATCTTATGGGAATAATCTTAGTCTTGGTCTTTTTGAATTCGATGTAAACCTTAGACAATGCTAATGGAAGCTAGTGAAGGGATCGTTACACCCTAGATGAGGGTGAATTAGGTGTCCTAAAACTAAGGCTCCAGACATATATAAAATCTATTTCAATTTCTATCTAAATGTGCACTAGATTTTTCTTTGTCATTATCTCCATCGTAAAAGAGCTCTACAGCCTAAGGTTCCAACACTATTAACTACCAAAGAAGGCAATTTAAGGAAAGGTAGCAGAAAGTAAAGGGAACAAAGTAAATGCGAAAGATTAAAGGTAGATATGTAAAGTCTCGGCATGGCGGTCTTTCCCGAAGTATCGGGAAGTTGGCTAACTTCCCGCTAATCCTCGTTGGAGCCCTTTCTTCGGAAATGCCCCTTCACTAGGCCAAAGCTCCATGGCGGGAAACCTCCGTGATAGCCAATGGGACTACCCAAAACACAAGTAAGTCTCTGCTTAGCCTCTTTCCGGTGACCTCCGTCAACTTCGCTTGGTAAAACTTTGGCAAACTGTCAGGGGCCTCTGCACCCTTGCTCAAACACCAGCAGCCATTACAATAAGCTTTGTCGGAGGGTATCACAAGATTACAAGCCCAGATGTACAACACTTGGTGCGTGTGTAACACCCAAATTCCATCACTTAATAAATTATAGCAACTTTATTTTTATTTAGGTTTATCTAGGGTTTAATGCATTTTCCTTTATTTAAATTATGGCCTTAAATATTTAAACATTAATTCATTAATTTTAGTACAACAAATGAATGTTGCATCTCATGCCTTTGCATTTGTTTTTGATTGTTTGTGTGAATTTCTAAATCTGCTCTAAATTCAAACTCCACTCAAATCTCTCTCAAACACTCAAAATCCAATTCAAATTTAAGTTCAAACCATTTCTCTTTTCCCTCCCTTCCTTTTTTCCCTTTTGGCCCGGCCCAATCCTTTCTCCCTCTTCTCTTTCTCCTTTTTCTTCCGCAGGCCCAGTCCCTGGCCCAACTCCTCGGCCCATTCGGCCGGCCTGCTGTGACATCCTGGCCTAAGGCTTAATAGGATTGATAGAATACTCATACCAACAAGTTGCAACTTCTTTTCTGGGAGCTCATCTCGAAAGAACTCTGAGGTTAAGCGTGCTTGGCCTGGAGCAATTTCGGGATGGGTGACCGACCGGGAAGTCCTTCCCGGGTGCGCATGAGTGAGGACAAAGTGCGCAGAAAAGACTCGTGTTGGTCTGTGAGGGCATTCTCGAGGTCCTAGAGAGCTGCCAGGCGTAAGCGGGCCCGGACCCGGGGGTCGGGACGTTACATCTGCCAACCTACCCGGCCTCCCCCGCACTCTCCCTTCCTCTCTCGGTGATAGCCCGGTCCCACATGTCAGCTTCCCCTTCTTCCTCCAAATCGAGCCGCCGCCTCCCGTGTCCGCGATCGCCACAGCCCACGTCTGCGCTCGCTCCGCGATCTTCTCCTCCTCTTCACTCCGCGTCAAGGCGCCTTTAGTGCACCAACACCCGAGCCGCCGCCGGACGCCTTCCCCCTCCTTCATTCCTCCCTCTGCAACGCCCGAGCGCCATCAATGGCCGGCTTTACCGCCCCTTCTTCAATTCATCCAGGCCCGAGCCCCCTGCAACCCTCTCGCTCCTCTATAAAATCCAACGAAGCTCCCTCCTCGCGTGCACGCAACACCCACACCAAAACCCCTCTGAAATCGCACGCATTTTGCCTCACCGGAGCTCGCCGTCCGCCGCCGAGGTAGTGCACTGCCGCCGTCTGTTTCATCGCCGGCGCCCCCTTTTAACTCGTGCTGTCCATTTACGATCCAACGGCCCAGATCACCCCCTGGAAACCTGTCAACTCCAGTCTGACCCGCCGGTGTCTAGCTATTTTGTTTAAGTGGCCCTGTAGTTTCTACAAATTAACCTGCAGTCCTCTATTAGTTCAAAATATTCATACATATGCCCTTGGTTTATCTGTTTAGGCCCCTGAGTTCTCAAATATTCTAACCCGCCGTCCTTTACATGGTTTTATCACTTGTTAGCCCCTCTGTTTTATGAATAATTGTGTTTAGGCCCTTGATTTTTATCAAAACAGTACGCAGACTTTAGTTTTTATAGCATATTAGTCCCTGCAACCTTGTAACTAGTGTAACTTTGTCGTTTTAAATCCGTTTTGGGCGATTCTCGCGGCCACGCGATCGTCTCTGCATGCTCTTTCGTTTGGGGTGTTTGTTTTGTGCTTTAGTACTGTTTGGTGTACTATCTTTATTTATTTTGTTGTATTTCTTGTGTGATCGTGTAGAGAACGTGCCGTTTGAGGAAGGAGAAGAGCAGCAGCTGTTCGAGGAAGACCAACAGTAGTTTATTGAGGAAGGCAAGTGGCCTCCCTCTACATGAATCTTCTTTTTGTCTCTATTACATCATGAAATTCACCTTTACTTTATTGTTTATGCATTAATTTTGACGGGTCACCCATTAGGACATGACTAGACTCTTTGCCTTGAATCACCTGGTTATATCATGGGTAGAAATGCTTAGCTTGCTTAAACTTGGGATGGTTCTGTTACCTTTTATGCAAATGTTAATCATGATTTATTTATGTTGTTATATTCTTGCTTAATTACAAGATCATCATGATTAATTGGAACATGGAGAACCACCCAAGAAAACAGTGCAACCACAGTGACACATGGCTATGAACTTAGCTGATTAATTAGACTTGGGGTTGGCTAGTGGCCTTACCGAAAGGGCAAGGAGGGGGACGGTGAAGGGGTCATAGCCCGGTCCTCTTGGAGGAGTAGCCTTTGCTAAGGTACGGTCTCATTAGGGAGGGTTATGGACCTCACTGCTGCTGAAACTCTAGCGGGCCACTAGTTGGCTTTGTGTCTTTGTAAAGGCTTGGTAGTGAACCCTCGTCACTCACCAAAGGAAGTGTTTAAGGGCCTTGCAAACCCGGGCGACAAGGGGAACACGAGCTGTGGGGAAAGTGTACAACCTCTGCAGAGTGTAAAACTGATATATCAGCCGTGCCCACGGTTAAGGGCAGCTTGGACCCTCACATGATAATTGAACTTAAACTTGATCTTAACTTGTGGTTCTTGGTCTTTTGGTGGAATACTTTGGGTTCTCCTGCTTAATTTTGGGTTGGTATAAACTTACATCTAGTAAATAGGTGCTTGCTAATAAAACTTGATCAACTAAAAGTGCTAACTGCATGAGCCTGAACCCCTTTGATGGCCTTGCATATTCCTCCACTTGTTGAGTACCAACCATAAGTGTACTCACCCTTGCTAAACAACTGCTGTTCAGAAAATAACAATGAAGTGGAGTACTTCAGCGACTTTGATGAGTTCTAGGCGCGTCAACCAGTCAAGTGCCTGTGGATGAAGTCAAGAAGCTGTCTTATCGTATTAGGTTGTCGGTGAACGTTTAAGACCTTCGTGTCTATTAACGATGAGTGTAATAAAGTTATGTACTCTCTTTGTACGCTTTTGAACATTGTCTTTTGATATATTCACTGATGACGTCAACATATGTGTGATGAACGGATCTGGCACACTTATGCAATGCATTCGATTTTGTCCTTAAAATCGGGTGTGACAGCGTGGTAGCACTGATAGCAAAGAGGTATGTAAACCTCACTTAACTCTAGGCTAGTACCTAAAGAAAATCGCCAAGGGGCCGAAACTAGCATGAATAAAAGTAGAATCTTTTCCTAAGCACTTTGGTTGGTAGAACACTTGCATTAGTGAACTTCAACACCTTTTCAATTGGCTGGGTGGAGGGGTCTTTATAGCCCCAACTAGAGCAACTAGACGATAGCTATCCGTTGGGCACTTTCTATGCACCACATACTATCACAGTGCTCAATGAATGCACCACTACAATAGTTTGTGGTGACAGCGTAGGTAGTCGTTGGGCTACGGACACTGGGAACCACAGCCACCACCGACTATTCAGATACCACCAAAAAAAATCTTTCGAAATAGAGTTGTTCTTCATATTTGTCATTTCTCTACCTGTCACCACCGATTGTTGTGGTGGTGTCATCAGAGGTCACTACGATAGTCAGTGCCTACTGCCACCTTTGCACGTTTCACGCTCCCATTGTTGCGGTGGTTTTATCACAAACTTGTGGTGCACCTCCATCATCATGTATTTGTTTTGTCTCTTTGTGTGTTCTCTTTTGGGCTTCTAAAATCCGTCACCTGGATAATTGAGAATTATTCTCTCAACTTTTCAACTTTTGTTTAAATACCATAGAATAATTCAAAGTCCTTTATCAAAGTCATGACTTTGATGATGCGATTTGGATTCCATCTTTGGGACGTAAAATATCTTCAAATATATACTTGACAAACATGTTAGTTCTAATAACTATGTAGTCATTCAGTCACCAAAATCACAAATGGCCTATTGCTAGGTCCATTTTCCTAACAGCTAAAACTGACACCATGCAGTTGTGGGATAAGAACATTGTTGTATCAAACATCTGAACTGTGTAACAAGGATGCAAACTCGGCATTATCATTTATAGCATGGTATGGGTAGGAAAATGCAACTCTAATCCATGTTAGGTCTCCACCTGTGATATATTTCAGGTCACCAAGGCTCTCCTGGTCAAGTTGCTTGTTACAAGAAGGCCCTTGCCAAGTCAGAAGATGCACATTGCCAAAGGGAAAGTCTCACTAATCCCTCTTTTCCGATCAGTTTGACACTGTCTTCACTAGGTGGTTCACCATAAAGGAAGGGGTCTTCTCATCCTAGCATGCACATGGGCGTCACTACTACTCCATACCAAGCAGAGGGTTGACCATATATTCACGGCAAGCCACTAAGGCCCATGGTGTGAGCGCACAAATCATACAATTGTGGTTCACTCCTTGAACCTAACTCAATTGAGCAACACCTTGTAATCACTCACATTAAACCTAACCTATATATCACTAAACACTCACATTTCTCCTAATCTATCATTAATCACTCAATAATCATATATAATTTTCTTGGATGGTCAACTTGTTGATCAACACGTGTTGGCTTCCTCTAGACTCTAGCAGCAACCGGCGTCCTTGAATGGGCAAGTGGAAGAGGTATATATAGCTCAACTTCTCGAAATATAATATTATTATTCAATCCTGCTACACAGATAATTTCTTTTAAAAACAATAATTTACTTCAAAGCTCAGTACAACCCTAATTACATGTAATGCCCATGTTAACTGGTGAATTATGTAATAGTTAGAGGGCAAAGAAGAAATGTTGACTAGGTTTGATCAGTAAGCTACATGATTTAGAACGCCACCTGTTCTGAATTTTGAGATTTTTCTTAAACAAAACATTATTACGCAGAGTCATGGTACATATGCGACAGTGTGATTGCGGATTCATATTTATGAGACATAACGAGCAACCTTAAATCTCATGGCAGTAATATCCAGCAAAGAGGTAGTTGGCGAACGTACACTCGTACATATAAATTTATTGAAGACGCAGTCCAGTGGTTGAAACAGCAAACAAGTAGACGGGGACACAGGCATTTAAGAAAGTAGACCCGATCCAGAATCGATAAGACTTGGGCCTTGTTTTAGTTGGGAGCGAGAAATTTATTGAAAATGTCACGTCAAGTTTGAGGACCCTAATTAGAAAGATTAAACATGATCTAATTATAAAACTAATTACACAGATGGACGGAAAATAACAAGATGAATCTATTATTAAGCCTAATTAATCCGTCAATAGAGATTGTTTACTGTAGCATCACATTGTCTAATCATGGCCTAATTAGACTCAATAGATTCATCTCACGAATTTACTTGAGATTATAGAATGAGTTTTATCAATAATCTACGTTTAGTACTTCTAATTAGTGACACCACATTCGATGCGATTCATAAACAGTTAAAATTTGCTCATCTAAACACGGCCATGTCGAGAAATGAATCCGACAGGCGATAAGCCTTCACGGAAAGCTAGATGCGGACATGGCGACGACTGACCAACCTCTCGAGTCTTCGGACATGGAGACGACTGACCAGCCTCTTGAGTCTTCCTCTAATTAAGGCTTTGTTTACATCGGCAAGTTTTCAGAAAGTTTCCACTATTCACCAGTCACATCGAATGTTAGAACACTAGTTAGAGGTATTAAATGTGGATTAGTGACAAAACACATTCCATAACCCCAGGTAAATTCGTGAGACGAATCTATTGAACCTAATTTGATCATGATTAGAC
>CM014277.1:26662989-26691230 GCA_004135705.1 Alloteropsis semialata | reverse complement strand
ATTGAAAGATCAGGGGGCAAATCAGAAGAAAACAGGACCTCTTGGTAAATACTTTCATCTTTCCTTGGACCGCGGGTTGAATACCAGAAACTTCAGGGTCTCTTTAGGAAAATCTCCTCGGCTGACCGGTAACTGGCTCGGTTGACTTGGATCTGGGCCCTTGATCGCGGATCGGACGGCTGGGGACGATCGGGGAGTCGGCCGGCGGCGGAACAGTGGGGAAAACAGCGGCCCGCGGCGGCGGACGGCGGCGACCTCGCCGGAGACGCTCGATCCGGTGCTACGGTGCTCCAAACTCGACGCGGCTTGCACTGGGACGCAGAGGAGAGCACGGAGAACTTATCCGCGCTGTACCTGACGATGACCAGAGGACGATGGCGACGAAGGACGGAGCGGGGCGGCTCGGCTGTAGATGGAAAACTCCGGTGAGCAATTACGGAGCAACGAGGACAATACCAAGAATTCAAGCGGCACGTGTAGCTCTAGTACCTCGATATGAATCTCCTGGATGGCCTCTTGTCCACTGAAGGGCGGAGGAGAAGGAGATCGACGGCGGCGGCCACGAATTGGAGCTTCGGAACGGCGGTGCGGTTGCGAAATCCTTCGAGCAAGGGAGCCTAGGGTTTTGTGGGTCGAGAGGGAGCGGCGGCGCGCTTTATAGACAGGGGTCGGGCGCCTACGCGGGCAAGCCAGGGAAGGTCGCGGCACCGCGCGCGCGAGTGAAAACCGAGTCGGGCGCGGGTCGGACTCCAGGAAGGGGACGACTCCGACGCGTGGGGTCCACAGTTCAGCGAGACAAGAGAGAGGGTGGCGGGGACGCGGGCCTGCGGGCGAACTGGGCCGGAAGAGGAAATGGGCCGGAGCTGGCGGGCTGCAACGGGGAAGAGTAGAGGGAGGCAAAAAGAACTGGGGCAAAGCTCAAGGAGCAAAACTAGACTCGGCAGAAAAACAACTAATCTAATAACCAAACAAATGCTATTCAAATTTGAATTCAAAAGGGTTTAAACTCAAATTTGAAAAGCAACCGAACAAAAAAAATAAATACAAATACATAAAAACAACAATACACTTATTGAGTCTATTAATTATTTATTAAATTGAATAAATCCTAAATAATTCTGATTAAATCACAGAAATTTATTTATGCCTCAAATAAAACCTAGAAAATTACAGAAGTGTTTCTACAATTTCTTGTGATGAAAATTAGGGTGTTACAAACCTACCCCCCTTAAAAGAATCTCGTCCTCGAGATTAGGATGAACTAGCGAAGAGATTGGAAAATTCCGCCATTAACTCATCCTCTCTTTCCCAAGTTGCTTCATCCTCCCCATGACGACTCCATTGCACCTTGCACATTTTAATCACCTTGCTTCTAGCAGCTCTTTCAGTTGTCTCCAATATCTTCACTGGATACTCCATATAAGTCAGATCATCTTGCACATTCAGTTCTTCCATTGGTAACTGCTCCTCTGGCACTCCGAGGCACTTTTTAAGCTGTGATATATGGAAGACATCATGTACATCAGACAAACTGGCTGGCAACTCCAACTGATAAGCCACTTCACCTTTTCTTTCTAGAATCTTGAATGGACCAATGAATCTAGGTGACAATTTTCCCTTCACTTTGAATCTGCGCAAACCTCTGATAGGAGAAACCTTCAAATACACATAATCACCAACTGCAAAAGTTAACTCCCTTCTTCTAACATCAGCATAACTCTTCTGTCTAGACTGGGCTGTCCTCAGATTCTCTCTGATAATCTGAACCTGTCGTTCTGCCTCTTGTAGTATTTCAGGACCAAACACCTGACTTTCTCCTGTTTCACTCCAATGTTGTCTGATAGCTGTTCCATACAAAGCCTCAAAAGGTGACATCTTTAAGCTTGCCTGATAGCTGTTGTTATAAGAGAACTCTGCATAGGGTAAACTCTTATCCCAACTTCTTCCATTTTCAAAGCACAAGCTCTCAACATATCTTCCAAAATCTGATTGGTCCTTTCTGTCTGACCATTTGTCTGAGGGTGATAGGCAGAACTGAAATTCAGCTTAGTATCCATAGAGTCATGCAACTTTTGCCAAAATCGAGATGTAAACTGAGTACCTCTATCTGACACTATCTTCTTGGGCACACCATGCTGACAGACAATACGAGACATATACAACTCTGCTAGCTTGGCACTGGTATATGTGGTCTTGACTAGAATGAAATGAGCAACCTTAGTCAAACGATCCACAATAACCCAAATAGAATCATAACCATCTCGAGTACGGGGCAACCCAACAATAAAGTCCATGCTGATTTCTTCCCACTTCCATTCAGGTACCTTCAATGGTTGCAGCAATCCTGCTGGCCTCTGATGTTCAGCCTTAACTCTCTGGCACACATCACACAAAGCAACATGAGTACCAACATCTCTCTTCAACCCATACCACCAGTACCTTTCTTTCAAGTCCTGATACATCTTAGTACTACCAGGATGAATAGAGTAAGCAGAATCATGAGCTTCTCTTAATATCTTATCTCTGAGATGTGCCACATCTGGCACACAAATCCTTTTTTTGAACCAAATAGTACCATACTCATCTTCAGTAAAATCAGGGGCTCTTCCAATTGCCATAAGCTCCTTGATTTCCTTGATCTTCTCATCATTAAGCTGACCTTGGCGAATCTCCTGCTCAAGAGTAGACTCAACTTCCATAGTCATTCCTTCAGTATGTGCAATAAATCCAAGGTTCAGTCGCGCAAACTCTTCACATAGCTTCTCTGGCATCTGATGAGTCAAGAGGGTATTAGCATGACCCTTCCTCCTCAAAGCATCTGCAACCACATTGGCCTTACCAGGATGATAGTGTATCTCCAGATCATAATCCTTGATCAATTCTAGCCAACGACGTTGCCTCAAATTCAGATCCTTCTGTGTGAATAGATACTTCAGGCTCTTATGGTCAGTATAAATCTGGCACTTGTTCCCAAGCATATAGTGCCTCCAAATCTTCAATGCATGAACCACTGCTGCTAACTCCAAATCATGAGTAGGATAATTCAACTCATGTTTCCTCAACTGCCTGGATGCATAAGCTATAACATGTCCTTCCTGCATAAGAACACATCCAAGACCCTGACGAGAAGCATCGCAGTAGATATCAAAACTCTTATGAATATCAGGCATCACTAACACTGGAGCAGTAGTTAGCCTTTTCTTCAACTCTTCAAAACTGGCTTGACATGCATCTGACCACCTGAAGTCTTTTCCTTTCTCTAATAATGAAGTGAGGGGCTTCACTATTTTAGAAAACCCTTCAATAAATCTTCTGTAATATCCTGCCAATCCCAGAAAACTCCTGATCTCAGGCACATTCTTTGGTGGCTCCCACTTCAGAACATCTCTGACTTTGCCTGGATCAACTGCAATTCCACCATCTGTAATGACATGACCCAGAAAAGATACTTCTTTTAGCCAAAACTCACACTTACTGAACTTGGCATAGAGCTGATTCTCTCTGAGCTTCTGCAATACTAGCCTCAAGTGTTCCTCATGTTCCTCTTCATTCTTGGAGTAGATCAAAATATCATCAATGAATACCACCACAAACTTATCCAAGTACTCCATAAACACCTTGTTCATCAAATACATAAAGTAGGCAGGAGCATTGGTCAAACCAAAAGACATAACTGTATACTCATACAAACCATATCTGGTAGTGAAAGCTGTCTTCTGGATATCTGATGGCCTGATCTTCAACTGATGATAGCCTGAACGCAAATCAATCTTGGAGAATATCTTGGCTCCTTTCAACTGATCAAATAGATCCTCGATCCTGGACAGAGGGTATTTATTCTTGATAGTAACTTCATTCAATGACCTGTAGTCAACACACATCCTCTGTGTACCATCCTTCTTCTCAACAAAGATAACTGGTGCTCCCCAGGGAGATGAACTAGGGCGTATGAAACCCTTATCCAACAACTCTCTCAGTTGTTTCTTAAGTTCTTCTAGTTCATCAACTGATATTCTATAAGGCCTCTTAGAAATAGGAGCTGTACCAGGTAGAAGCTCAATGAGGAACTCGATATCTCTATCTGGTGGCAAACCTGGCAAATCATCTGGGAACACATCTGGAAACTCACATACTACTCTGATCTCAGCAACTGTAATACTCTTAACTTGATTTGCATTTGCCTGTATTGAATTCAGTTGCTTCTGGCTGATCTGAGTATGACTTTTATCTTCATTAATCACCTCATGTTGCACTACGGCTTTCCTTTGGTTGTTTCCATCAAACAAATGCGGGTATTTCTGTGGACACATGCCCTTGTCATGTCCTTTTTGCATGCAATGGAAACAAGTCTTCATACTTGGAGCTTTTGATTTTCCAGACTTGACCTGCAACTCTTTGGCTCTGGCTGAATGGATGCTTGATAATGATCAAGTTGTGGTCCATAGCTGATTTCTGGGACTTGAGCTTGGTTGGAGTGGCCATATTGGTGGACTGGATAACTCTGCACCTCAGTCTGCTGAGTAAGACGGAAACGAGTTCTGCGATCAGACTGTAACTGTCTCTGAGAGTCCATCTTCCTCTTCTTCTTCTCATTTATATCATCTCTCAAATTCTCTATCAAGAGTGCCTTATCCACTAGCTGATCGAAGGTAGAAAAGGTATGCACCATCAACATATATCGAATAGGCACGATCAATCCTTCTTGGAAGAGTTCTTGCTTCTTCTCATCATTAGCTACCTCTTTTGGTGCATATCGTGACAACTGAATGAACTTGTCACGGTACTCAATCACTGACATCCTTCCTTGTCTTAGATTGAGGAACTCTTTCTTCTTCTGCTTAATCACACTCACAGGGATATGATATGAGCGAAATTCATGCTTGAATTCCTTCCAGGTGATGTTATTTGAGTCTTCATGAGCATCACAATATGCATCCCACCAATCTGAAGCTGCACCTTCTAGTCTTCCGGCAGCATATAAGACCATCTCTCTGTTAGTGCACTGAGTAATCATTAGCTTCTTCTCCACTGTTTTAATCCAATCATCAGCATCGAGAGGATCTACAGAGTGAGAGTATGTAGGTGAGTTGTGACTCATGAAATCCATGTGTCTGTCTCTTGGGGGCGGTGGAGGAGCTATATTCTGATTCAGCTGAACTATAGAATTGGCCATATTAGTCATCAACTGAGTCTGAGCAGCCATAAACTGTTCCAATGCTGAATTCGACATCTGGTTCTGACTCGAGTTAGGCTCTGGATTATTTTTACTGCTTCCAGCACCAGACCTAGTGTTCACCATCAGATTGTATAGAAAACAAAAATTTAGATAGATATAGAAAGATATGGTACTAGTGCAGGTGAAGCTAAATGAATTAGTGCAAGAACCAAGATAGGAATTCCAACACTTAGCACTTGCATGGTCAAATCTCTTTATCCAACTCAACATGACCAACAAAAGAATAGCATCCATTAAGAACTTTTTCATGATAAGGACAGGTTCTGGTTATCTCGGAAAATCAGATGTATCTTCTAAACAGAATATCCAAAAATCACGAAATTTTTCCAGAATGTAGATACTGAAATTATGAATCCAATGCAACTGGAATCAATTCATTTGGAGTTCAGGAACTAAAGTTATTAAGTAAACACTCTAGCTGTGTCAGGTGCTCTGAATAGATTCTGTATACTCCAATAAATCATAGGTATCTCTTTCCCAGAAAATCCAAAAATGGTAAGATTTTACCAGAAAATAGCTTATCTAATTCTGGAACTAACCCAACTGGTTTCATGTCAATCGGAGTTTTCTAACTTGAGATATGAAATAAACAAGTCGACTGTGTCAGATTACTGAAACAGATTCTCTTTATCCAACAAAAGTCATTTATCCCTCTGTCCAATAATCCAAAAATAGTGAAACTTAGCCAGAAAATAACTTGTGAAGTTATGGAACCAATCCAATTGGATTTGTAGCAATCGGGGTCTCGTAGCTTGAGATATGACTTAAACCGTTCTGCTGTGTCAGGGGGTGACGAGAATGGATTTGTGCACAAGAGATTAAAGATTAGATATGGTAAAGATGGATTTGGAGCTTACCTAGGTACTAAGACCAGGAACAAAGACAAAACCCAACTATCTAATGGTTTAGTTGATTTATTGAGATGTAATTGTGGTCATCACTCCACAGAAACATCGCACTCATTACAAAGAAGCAATTCAACCACTTAGCACACAACAAGCACAAGGCAAACAATCCTACACAAGAACTAACATCGACCTCAACGACGACTCTACTAACGGTGACATGATTTAGGGGGGATGATTTCCTAAATTCTTGTGTTGAGATAAAGCACGACTGATGGTGTTTCCAAAATATCCATGATTCTCTTGTTTCCAATAATTCATGCTTAGGGAGAAAAACTCGTTAACTGTGGCATCCAATATAACTCTTGCTGATTCTTTTAACTTTTAGAGAGACGTTAACTAGGAGCTGGAGAAAGAACAGAACAAGTGTACAATTGGATGATGATTAAGAATCAAGGAGAAGGTAAGTCAAGGTTGACGGAAAACAACGAGTTTAGACCAAGATTGCAGCAGACAAGATAGAGCAAGTATAAGAAGACATTTAGGACCCTAAAAACGACCATTGCTACTCTAGGCTTACGTCCTACAGTCAACACAGCTCTGATACCACTTCTGTCACACCCGATTTTGTAAACAAAACCGAATGACTATCATATGTGCGCCAGGATCAAGTTTACACACATATGAGACTTCATCAGTGATACAAAAGACAGTGCAAAACGTAAATAGAATTAAATACCATTATTACACTCACGTGAAGCGAATAACTAGCAGCGGAACTTCAAAACTTCTCCACAGGCAGCTGACTGGGGGAACACGTATGCCTAGAAACTTCCAAAGTACTCCACTGAAACTTCTGTCTAAGCCTGAGCCGCAGATAAAGCAAGGTTGAGTACACTTATGGTTGGTACTCAGCAAATGTAGAGCAAAAGTATAATGACATGCAAAGCTAAATCAAGGATAGGCTAGCAATTAACAGCATTAAGCATTTTAATTGGTCAAATTTTAATTAGAAGCACAATTACTAAGTATAAGTATATACCAACCCAATTATAGAACTGAAATAAATAAATGCTCATAAAGTAACCACAATTTACTTCAACTTCAAGTTCAATTATCATGAGAGGGTCCAAGCCGCTCTTAACCATGAGCACGGCTGATATATCAGTTTTACACTCTGCAGAGGTTGTACACTTTCCCCACAAACAATGTTTCTCATATAGCCTGAGGTAGCTAGCCTCTTCAACACTTCCTTAGGTGAGGGGCCAGAGAACCATTACATGACCTTTACAAAGAATTATTAACATGAAACAACCCGTTAAGGTTTCAAGCCACAGCAGAGCATAACCTTTTCTAATCGCCGAGTTACTTACCAAAGCATACTCCCAAGAGATCCGGCTATACCCCGTCTATGCTTCCCCTCTTGCCCTTTCGGTAAGGTTATTACAAGTTAACTCTTCTAATTAATTAGTCACGACCAGAGCCCATTAGCTATGTGGTTGCACTGTTTTCTTGGGTGGTCACTCCATGTTCCAATTAAAATAGTGATCTTGTTTATCGTCCAATGAGCATATCACAAATTCATAAAGTTCAGCATTAATGTTCTCCATAACCCATGGTTAAGCAACTAAGCAAAACTACCCAACAGTAATTAAATAACCCGGTTATGCAAGGGAAAAGGTAATCAAAACTAGTCAAGTCCTTAACATGGGTCCCATCATAATTATAAAAGCATGCAAGCATAGCATAACTATAAAGTGAGCATGTCATATGGTTATTAGGACTGAAAATATGATCAAGAATACACTTGCCTTAAATCCAGCTAACAAATGCTATGGCTCAGGGACTTCTCAAACGAATCCTCGAACAAACCTTGAGAACCACGAACGTTGCTCCTATACGCAATCACGGGGTCACACATGCAAGGAAACAATACAACAAATAAGAAACAATACACCAAACATGGGCAACAGTACAAAGGAATGGTATAAAGGTATAGATCAAGTCCTTACGGTCACTTGAGCGAAAGAATCACTGGAAACGGAGTTGAAACGATCGAGATAGGTCCAAAACGGTGTTCCAAGGACTTAACTGCGAAGGATCAAACTTCCAGGGGTTAGATTGATAGGAATCCAAGGGTATATACATAATTATGTATATAACTTCAGGGTTTAACATGTAAAAGATCAAGGCCGGACGGCGGGTTCGATATATTGAAAGATCGGGGGGCAAATCAGAAGAAAACAGGACCTCTTGGTAAATACTTTCACCTTTCCTTGGACCGCGGGTTGAATACCAGAAACTTCAGGGTCTCTTTAGGAAAATCTCCTTGGCTGACCGGTAACTGGCTCGGTTGACTTGGATCTGGGCCCTTGATCGCGGATCGGACGGCTGGGGACGATCGGGGAGTCGGCCGGCGGCGGAACAGTGGGGAAAACAGCGGCCCGCGGCGGCGGACGGCGGCGACCTCGCCGGAGACGCTCGATCCGGTGCTACGGTGCTCCAAACTCGACGTGGCTTGCACTGGGACACAGAGGAGAGCACGGAGAACTTATCCGCGCTGTACCTGACGATGACCAGAGGACGATGGCGACGAAGGACGGAGCGGGGCGGCTCGGCTGTAGATGGAAAACTCCGGTGAGCAATTACGGAGCAACGAGGACAATACCAAGAATTCAAGCGGCACATGTAGCTCTAGTACCTCGATATGAATCTCCTGGATGGCCTCTTGTCCACTTAAGGGCGGAGGAGAAGGAGATCGACGGCGGCGGCCACGAATTGGAGCTTCGGAACGGCGGCGCGGTTGCGAAATCCTTCGAGCAAGGGAGCCTAGGGTTTTGTGGGTCGAGAGGGAGCGGCGGCGCGCTTTATAGACAGGGGTCGGGCGCCTACGCGGGCAAGCCAGGGAAGGTCGCGGCACCGCGCGCGCGAGTGAAAACCGAGTCGGGCGCGGGTCGGACTCCAGGAAGGGGACGACTCCGACGCGTGGGGTCCACAGTTCAGCGAGACAAGAGAGAGGGTGGCGGGGACGCGGGCCTGCGGGCGAACTGGGCCGGAAGAGGAAATGGGCCGGAGCTGGCGGGCTGCAACGGGGAAGAGTGGAGGGAGGCAAAAAGAACTGGGGCAAAGCTCAAGGAGCAAAACTAGACACGGCAGAAAAACAACTAATCTAATAACCAAACAAATGCTATTCAAATTTGAATTCAAAAGGGTTTAAACTCAAATTTGAAAAGCAACCAAACAAAAAAAATAAATACAAATACATAAAAACAACAATACACTTATTGAGTCTATTAATTATTTATTAAATTGAATAAATCCTAAATAATTTTGATTAAATCATAGAAATTTATTTATGCCCCAAATAAAACCTAGAAAATTACAGAAGTGTTTCTACAATTTCTTGTGATGAAAATTAGGGTGTTACAGTGTACTAGAGCAGCAGGTTGACTTTCTTTACATGTTGTGGCTAGTAACATAAATAGAAAACAGTAGCGTAAAATGCCAGAAAATTTATGAAAAATATGTTAAGAGTGATTAGTTACAGAATCTATACTCACCATAATTTTGGTTGCTAAAAATGTTGCTGTCACCTTTAATTGCATAAAAATGGCTAGGAAAATGTTATAGAATAAATAGTTTCTGTACTAATAAAAATCTGAGAAATTGATGTTTTCATTTTGAGGTGCTGAGTGTCCAGTTTAGATTAAGCTCGCACGAGTTAGGAGTTGTTTGCTTTGATTGATAATTGGTGTGGCTAATTAAGTAGTGCCAATATTTAACATGATTAGGTGATGATTCTTGAATGCTTTAACTAGCTAAGGACCAGAACTGAAACTAAAATTACAACTAATCATCTTCATGCACCAGTCATGCTTATTTATGAAATTTGTCTTGATTGCTTGGTGAATGATTGCTAGTAAGTTGTATTATTGAGTTGCTGCACTTTCTTGCTCATGCATCTGCATTTCATGTAGAGCAAACCCTTGTTGACGGGATATACGAGATCGAGGTCGAACCCGCGGACGATCCAGTTGCTGCCGAGTTGAACCTGACTGCTGCACAAGACCCGAACCAAAGTTCGGAAGGGCCCAAGGCCAGTTGTGATCAGGAAGGCAAGCCCCGGAGCATAACCTACTGTTCAAACTAACTCTTGTACTTTGTGCCTTACATTGTGCATTTACGTTTAAGGAGTTGTTTGAAACCCTAGTTGCATGATCCCTAGGTACCTATGTTCTAATACTAGTATATGTAGGTCGCTTAGACTGCCATGCTTAATTAGGATCGGTAGAAGTCGAGTGATTGCCTTGTCACTCGCGAGATATAGGCTTTTACTTTATATCAGTTTATGATGTTCGGCAAGCGGGGCTTGTGCGATATTCCTGTTTGGTTGAACGTCCCGCTTGCACAGGTGGTTGTTGGCTAAGGCATTGAGGGTGTGGCCTTGTTGGTCAAGCTTTTGAAGGTACTAATCGTATGCTGGGAAATATGGTAAACTGGTAAACCTAGTACTTGATTCAAACTGACGTCTGACAGACATTTCCACTCCATTGGGCGCGGGGTGATGATGGCGAGTGTAGCAGTGGCCGCGGCACAGGTTTGCCAGGGGCACCTGGGGTTCGTTGGGGCGTGCACTCGGGTGGAGTGGTATCTGATGGCAGATGGCAGGGAGAGATGGGAACGGTTGCCTCGTGAGGTCCTGGGTGTCTCTCACGGGTCGTACGATTAGGTTGTCCCATGCATGGTTAAAATCAACTTGAGTTGTCCGTCCTTCGCGGTTACATGAAGCTGCTTGATCTCTCATCGCACATCAGTGTCTTGGGCCAATGGGTTTAGGGATGTGGCTAGTTGATTAATATTGATGAATGGCTAATCGATTATTTTTTGGCATTGAATGTTATTGGATAGTTTCGCAAATTTAGTAATAATTAGTCTCACTTTAAACTTGGCTAAAATATTGAAAATAGGGATCAACTTGTAGACACTCTTTGGCAAAATAATTTCCCTCCACCATAAAGCCTTGCATGTCTAGAATTTAACTTTGACGGGTAAGTCTTGCTGAGTATTAGTATACTCAGCCTTGCTTGTGGCTTGGTATTTGGATGTTTGAGCCGTCCTCCTCGAGCGAGGGCCGCGGTGAATGAGATCATGTGAGGGCTCCACATGGTTTCTTTTGTATCGACGTTAGAACTCTTCCACTGTTGATAACTCTGTGTTGTAACAATTAAAATTTGTGCACTGTTTTTTTGGAATATTATCCATGTGAACCTGTGCTTTAAAATTTGAGATGAGTTGTACTGCCTGAGCTCACCTTCGTGTGGGACTTGCTGCTATTTTGTTTCGGTCGAGAATCGGTGGTTTCATCGGGACACTACCCGACAGACTGCACGATTAATTCGGTTTAGGGGCGTGGAGCACTGCTGTGATAGTGGTCCCATGCTCTTAAGCCGGATTAATTGGGGCAGTCTGCCACAGCTGGTATCAGAGCTAAAAAATAGGCAGCGGGTGGTATGACAAATCTTAAAAATGTTTTTTTGAACTGCAAAACTTAATCTGGATTTTTGAAAACCTCGTCAGTCACGCTAGGGTTTGACATTAATAGAACGTGAGCCCTAGGGTTTATATGGGTAGTCTTCAGGTGGCTTATATGGTATATATACTACTGACTTCCAGCACATTTATTTTCTGTAATTTAAATTCTGTAACGACGCAAACCGACGTCAGGTGAGTAAATGGTCGCCCATTGCCAGAGGGTGTGATTACTGGACGCTGTTCCCCAAGCAGTGGCCTACTTGGGGTGCAGTCAATATAACATCTTGAAAGGAACCGACACTAGGCCTAGAGGGGGGGTGAATAGGCCTGTATAAAAACTTCTGCAAATTTCACAATTAAACGTTAAATGGGCCGGAACTTCTGGCGCTGTGTCGGAACTTCCGGATTCCCGGAATTTCCGGCACAGGGGCAGAACTTCCGGCTCAACACAAACCTGAATTCGAGATACAAAAACTGAAATAAAACTGAAGATTCTATATGAATAGAAAGTTCACCACAAGTATAAGGAAGACTAAAACTATGATCTCTAGCTGCGGAAACTTAACACAATATAGATCGGGTCAAATTAAGCTCAAGAACGGTATGAAAATGAGGAACAATAACAAGAACAAGAGACAAGGATTTGTTCACCGAAGTTCAGTCCACTTAGGAGCTACGTCTCCGTTGAGGTGCTCACGTAGAGCCGGGTCAACTCTAACCCCGTGCCTCCTTCAATCAACCACAAAGGCCGGATTGAAATTCTTACTATTGTCCCACAAAGGGATGAAGATTACAAACGTCCGGCACTCAACCACACGAAGTTGGGAGTTGCCGGCGATGCCTAACCGTCTAGGAGCTCAGCTCCAAGAGTAACAAACGCGAATCGACGAATCAAACTTGCTTCAAGTGCTTTTTGAGATGAACCAATGAAGAACTCACTCAAAGCTTTACTCACACACCTCAAGAATCACTCACACCCAAACCCCTACTCAAATCTTTGCAAGGATTGGCTCTAGAGGGAGTTGGGAGAGTGAATTGAAAGCTTGGGGAGGTGTTTGTCTCGGGTTAGGTCAGCAGCTTATGAAGTGGGGGCTGAGGGGGTATAAATAGAAGACCCCCAAAAACTAGCCGTTATGCACTGCCAGGTCACCTGCCGGAATTTCTGACATAGTGTCGGAACTTCCGTCAAGGCACTATTTTGAACTAAGAATCAGCCTTACGAACAGCCCCACCGGAACTTCCGGCATTATCCACCGGAACTTTCGGGCAGCGCACCGGAGATTGTCCTCCGGATAATTCTGGGCATGCCCAAGTCAACTGAGTCAGCGCGAAGAACAGAGCTACCGGAAATTCCGGCACATCGCACCGGAGATTTCAGGCGGCAAACCGAGCGTGCCGGAAGTAGAGCAGCGGCTATTTCCGGCCTTACCGGAACTTCCGACGCAGTGTCAGAAATTCCGACAGGACGCTGTGCAGCGCCTGAAAAACTAAAGTTAGATTTCACTCTTGGGTAGTTAGTATCTCAATTAAGCACTTTAGGCACTCTTGATTCATCAAACACGTCCCCCTTGATAGTACGGTGATTCCTATACTCAAATTCAAACCAAAAATGAATTTAAATCGCCAATGAGCTCTTCCACCATACATAAGTAATTGGGGACCTTCTTTTGATATTCATAATCCTTTCTTTTCTTTTATTCCTGCATATACTTCAATACACGCATCAAATCCCAAATTCTAATTGTCATTAACACCAAAACACATGGGAGGCCTAGATGCACTTTCAATCTCCCCTTTTTGGTGATTGATGACAACTCAATTTGGGTAAACAAGATAGGAATAAAATCATGTTTTTGTACCCAATTATATTTAGAAAAGCTCCCCCTAAATATATGCATATACAACTCAAATGGCCTCAAATGCCATTGCACATATTATGTAAGAACTTTTCAAATATCTTTGCATACAAAGGTACAAAAGTGCAAGATGTGTCAAATTATAACCGTGATGCATATGACATGGTATATCACACAATAAAAGTGGAGAATAACATTTCATCAACCATTCATCATCCACCAAGCATCACGTCATGAATAAAAGGAGTTTAACATCACACTAGCACAAATAAGTCTTACAAATAAAAGTTTTCACTTGGCACACATCACACATCACACCAAACATAGTTCTTACATGTTCAAAGATAAAAAACATGAATAAAGATAGATATGGGGGTCTCCATCCATCAAAGCATCACAAATTCACTCCCCCTTTGGCAACAAGCACCAAAAAGAGAGCTACTCGTCGTCGTCGCCATCCCCATTGCCTTCATCTTCGTCTTCCTCCTCTTCTTCTTTGTCATCTCCATTGCCATTGCTACCTTCATCGTCGTCTTGGCTCTCATAAGAGCCCTCTTCTTCGGTCTCCTCTTCCTCTTCATTTCCCTCACCACCACCAAGGTCTTCTTCTTCAATTTCAGCCCCAAAAGTGTAAGCTTGAGAAGACGAACCACCTTCCTCATAGGGATTATAGAAAGGTGGAGGAGGAGGGTAATCCCTTGGTTCACGAACCGGAGAATGAGGAATATCAAGCTTATCAAGTATATCTTTTTGCCTTTTCTCAATCTTCACACTGTCCTCATCTAATTGCCTTGTACGCTCCTCAACAACGGTCACACAGTGCTTGAGCATGTTGAAACAGGCAAATATGTTTTGGGCAAGTTGATCAAACTTACCCCTCTTCTTTGAAGCACCACGTGGAGGAGCAAAAGAAGGACCATGAGGTGGAGCACTAGGAGGTGGAGCACGAGATGATGAAGCACCTTGAGCGGAAGAAGAAGAACCCTTTGAAGGATATCCACCCGGAAAGGGTCCCTTGGGAGGAATATGAGTTCTTCCAGTGCCATCAACCTTAAGCAGCTGAAGAATCTTGCCCTTGGATACCTTGTACCGCTCATGCTCTCTATCTGGCAGAATGTGGAGCCTGGACACATTCTTGATCAAGTGAAAGATATAGGGGGCATAGTGGCAAGCACTAGAAGCATCATGTGAGCAAAAGATGATCTCATACCAAAGGTAATCAGTCACATCAAACTGAGCTCGATCAGGTGCAGCTTGAGCCAGGAGATTTCTTGCCTTATGTGAGATATTACTTGCATCACCACCACGAGGGCAAAGAGTGAATCTGAACAACTGGTTGAGCATCTTGTAGAAAGGGGTGAGGCCCTTGGTCTTGCCAAACTCACAAACTCCATGTTCCCCATAAGCAGAGTCATACATAAAATGCATTTTGGTCACTTCAAGATCAGCGTGATCATGGATACGATAAATGGTAGAGCTAGAATGAGGATTTGGAAGCCCTAGGAGAGCAGCGAACTCACTTCTGTCAAGGCTAAACCTTTTTCCACCAAGTGTCCAATGGAGCTTCATACGGGGTTTATCCACATAGAGGGTGGCATAGAACTGTGCCACCACTTCCTCATTCCAGTCACACTTGAAACCCATAAGATTCACAAGCCCTAACTCATTGCACCTGTCATATACCATATCAACCACTTCTCTAATTGGCGAGCCAAGAGTCTGAAGATATGCCCAGTCAATCCATTTCATATCCGTGGTGATTGACTTCTTTCTCATGATGATGGACTCATACCAATCTGCTTGAAAGGGTAACCAAAAACGAGGATCACCCTTGAACTCCTTGGAAAGAGCAGCACGAGGATCTTCACCATATCTTAGAGACTTCATGTTAGTCTCCCCCTTGCTATAGTAAACCAAGGGTGGATCTTCAGAGCTTCTCGTTGGGGGAAGTGCCTTGGTCACTTGACTCTCAAGGAGGGATAGATCAATGTTGTCATAGTACCTCTCGCCGGTCGTATCCACATTTGCTTGCTTGGTACGACGACCACGAGGAGGATCAGCAGGGGCTTTAGGATTTCCACGTCCTCTTCCAAGGCCCCTCTTGGGCACGGCTTGCTTCTTCACTCTTTTTCTCTTGCCCTTCCCTCTTGGTGAATCAACCCTCTCATCCGATTTGGTTCCACTAGGAGAGAGAGAACGAGATGGAGTCCGAATGACAACTCCCGTGCTACGTGAACGATCACGGCCCATCTGGAAAGATAAAAGATAATAAAACTTAGGACCATCACAAAGGATTCATGATAAGGCTTGTTGAAAGAACCACAAACTTGAGCCAAGAAACAAGATATGATAATATGCTTCTCAAACTGTAAAATCCTTGGCCAAGAAACAGGAAGCATTGGCGTGCCCCTGCTCCTGCCGGAAATTTCCGGCCCTGGGGGCCGGCAATTTCCGGCCGGCGCAGAGAAATCCCAAGAATCCTAGGGTTTGATTGATTTAGCCCACCAAAGTTAACCAAATCATAGGCATTGCATCTAGATAGGTTCATGAGTCTATCCCCCAAAAGAAATCCCCTAGGAACTACGGCATTGATAGATCGGGGCATGAGGATTTTGAAAGTGTCGAGGTTGTACTCGTCAGATATTTGTCCGGCAAGCACCCCGCTTCGTGCGAAGATTGATCACGGTGACGAACAGAGAGACACGGGATTTTTATACTGGTTCGGGCCCTCGAGATCGAGTAATAACCCTACGTCCAGTTGCTGCTTGTATTATTTCGTCGAGTACAAATTACAATGCGTAACAAGTACCCTCGGGTGGATTGTCTAAGATTGTAGATCAATGGGCATACCCTCTACGTGCAGGACCCCCGCTATTTATATCCAGGGAGACGTGCCTTACAAGACAAAACAAACCTAAACCTAGTAGGACTCTAGCTGTCTTCGGGCTTTCCTTCTGCGATCTGGCCATCATGTCTTGTTCGGAGTCTTGATAGTTTGGAGTCGGTAGTCGGTAATCCTCGTGATCGGGTACCCTGGTATTATGGCCTCAACAGTAGCCCCCGAGCTTATCTTGTTCAGAAAAGGTTGATTGTTCAATAACCTTCGGGTCTTTTTGCTCTTCGGGTGATTTCTGGATATGTTAATACCTCGTCAATCACTTTTGTATGAGAGCCAGAAAAGTTCCCGAACTCTTGAATGTAGAAACCTGCATCTGAATGATAAGGTCAAAGAAAAATATCAGCCATAATAATAAAATAGAACTGTTCCGTCTTGGAAAGTGAAACGCCCCAGGATTGATGTAACTGCTGCCCAGTGCATTAAAAACCCACTCCGCACGTCTCCCGGAGCTTTAGCAGCGCACGCGATACGGCTCCGCTCTGGCTCCTCGATTCTCGCGCGAAGCGTCGCACCCCTGAGTCTTTAAATATCAGATCTCCTGGATTGATGTGTACTTGAAACTTCCATCCTAAACCTTCTTCCTCCACTCGCCATGGGAAAGAAAAAGCTTAGCTGCAGGTTCAAGCTTCCTCGCCTCCTTTTCGGAGACTCCCCTCGCAGCTCCGGCGAACAACCGCCAGACAAGCCGGAGGACCCGCCGGCAACGACATCACCCACCGCTCCTCCTCAGGCTCCGCTCCTAGCTCTCCCCTGGTATGGGGATGATGGAGTCGAGGTCGAGCCACTAGAGGAGGAGGCTCCGGCAGTAGCGCCGCCATCTCCCGAGGCTGCTCCGTCAAGCATTGCCGCCGGGAAATGCCCTGCATCTTCCTCCCCAGCCCCGGCATCTCCTGTCTCCCTCTCCTCCGACGACGAGCCAGAGCAAGGAGGGAGCGGAAACCGACTGAAGCCAGAGGCGGCGCACGCAGGCGCATCTTCGTCTTCTGCTCCGGTGGACACCAGCGGCGACGAGGAATTCGCCCGGCGCCTCTTCGTCTCCCTGAACCGCGACCTGATCGGGATCCCTGGAGACGGAGCGCTCGTGGATCTTGTCAGCGACTCTGAAGAAGAGAACGCGGTAGATGATGATCCACCGGCGAGCACACCATCGCCCTGATCAGATTGGTTGTCAATCATCAACCCAAGATCAGGGCGCTTTAGTATTTTGATTTCAGGATAGTTATCAATCCATTGTGAAATGTTCCCTCTTTTGGATTTAATGAAGAAATTTCACTTGATGGATGTAACTTAAATCCCTTGAGCTTTGGAAATTTATCCGTGTCAATCTGTTCACGAAATTGCTCATCCAGAAAAATTCCCGAATGAAAAATTTCTTCCGACCAGACTGACTATCTTTAGTGTGTTCGGGAAATTTGACCCTGATCAGACATGATCGGGGCATTTCCTTGATTCACACTGATCGGTTAGTCATTTAAAACTGGTAACTTACCAAATAAGCTAACAACCCTAAATGCATTGAATTGGACTTACACACTTTTCAAAACGACGCGTGCCGTAGAAAAAGGAAAGAATCTTTTTGACCCAACAGTTACTGCGGATTGCGCGGCTTAAGGGCAGGTTTCTCGGGGTTCGTGCTCCCTTGCAGAACCATAAAGCCCCCAAGCGCGGCCGCTTGAGATCTATTTGGGACCTCGTCTTCCTCGTTTGCATCCACAAAACATTCGCCATTTTCAACCGCTTTCTTCCCTCGTCCACCTGCTCCTCCAACCCTGCTAGCTTCCAATCGCCATGGCGTCCACGCACCAATCGTCTTCTGGCACTGAGTCCACAGGAGACCAAAGCAGCGCCGCCGCCGGACGAGAACTCCGCAGTGGGAACACGATCCCCACCTCGGATGAGTACTGGTACAGATCAACCACGACGGCCAAGCAGCTGCAGAAGCTAGAGGACCTTGGACTACTCCCTGACACCGAACTTTTCCCTCGTCGTCATGCCAAAGGTCAGACGTATCCAACCCCCAACACTCTCGAGATGGTGGTGTTCTTGGAGTTCTTCCACTGTGGATTCGGGGTTTTTCCTTCTGATTTCTTCCACAGCGTCTGCGAGCATTACCAGATAGAGCTTGTGCACCTTAAAGCCCGGCGCTTTGACAATGCTTAGCATCTTTGCCTTTCTGTGCGAAGCCTGGTTAGGGATTAAGCCTTCACTGTTGCTGTGGAGATATTTTTATAGCCCTTCATACTACAAGAAACAAGTGATGCTTGGGTCCATCGGTTTTTCCTTGAGAAATCGGGAAATATACATCCCCTTCCCAGTTAAGGATTGCTGGAAAGGATATGAACATCACTGGTTTTACATCACCCTTCCCCAAACCTCACTGGCAAAAGGGAAGTATCTGATGCCCTATCTCAAGGATGAGGTCAAAGCCCTGCCAAGAATCACCCCGGAGATGCAAAAGCACATTGACCGGATCCTGGAGCTCCGCAATGCTGGTCTGACGGCGGTTCATGTAGCAGAAATCTTCATTAGATGGAGATTCATTCCGCTTATGACTCACGACCGCTACGCTTGGACATTTAGGGGCGACAACGACCCGAACAGAATGAAACCCGATGGTGAGCATTTGTTTTTCTGTTCGATTGTTTTTCCGAGTTCGGTCATTTGAATTCATGACTCTTAACTAGCAGTTGTCCCAGAGACAGAAGTGGCGCGCGCCTGAAGAAGATGTTCGGGGCTGATCTCCCGGACTGGGAAAACGTCCCAGCACCCTACAGCGCTGACAACCCTCCTCCAGAGGTAAACTGTTACTCAGAAAAAGCTCTTTCTTGTTTAATAGTGATATGATACACCTCTTTTTTCCCGACCAGGCCCCAGCTATTGTTGATGCCCCCGCCCAGAGCGGTGCCATCAATGTTGAAGAGGAGGGAGATCAGCATGTTGATCAAGGCAGCGGGGCCCCGACCAGCGAACAACCTGAATCATCACCTGGTTTGGAGAAAGAGGTCCCGAGCAGCCCCCAGGCGATTATCCCCCGAACCCGGAAACGCTCTCGCAGTGTGGAGGGGACAGTTCTGGATTCGGGAGTTCTTGGATCGCCTGGGTCCGCTGATCTGCAGCCCAGTCGTGATCCGTCTCGTCCTGCTGCCCAGGTATCGAGCATGATCGTATTCGGGTGTTTATTCGCAGCTTTTGATCGCATAACCAAAGCTAAACGTGATCGGGAGATTTCTCGACAGGAAAACCGTCCGACCAGACAATCATCAAACCTTATTCCTGGTGCCAAGAGATTTAAAGTCAAAATCCCGACGGCCGAGTAAGAGCTTTGACAATCTTTGATTATGTATGAGCATTTTTCTTAAATGTTGTTTTTACTGTATTTGATTGTTCGGGAATTCAGGCATCCCGATCCCACAGCTTCTCCTCCTGTCAAATCATCTGCCAAAGAGAAAACTCCCGAGCCAGACTCGACAGCACAACTTGACAGCTCAGAGAAGACTGCAGAGATCGTGGGACCCATCCCGACGCCCCTGGGCCCGATCATTAGCGCGCTCTCGACAGCCGAAGAGCAATGGCGTTCGCTAGACGCTCGTGCCTCTGCTGCAGAAGCGTCTGTGATCAGACTGGGAGCCCAGGTGACTGTTCTCCAGTCTGAGAAAGAAGGTACATGCTTTAAATCTCATGCTTCGCTTATTGAGTCTTTATCTTCGAACTTTTGCTCACATGCTGCCTTTGACCCTGTAGCTGACTCCAAGAGCATTGAGGTGCTCAAGAAGAAAAACTCGGATCTGGAAGGAAGACTGGCTGTTCGGGATAAAGACGTGGCTGATCTGACCGCCCGTCTTGAAGCATCAGAGAAGCGCAGTTCGTCCTTGGAGTCCAGGCTGATGGAAGGTGCCTGCGTTGCTGCAACTCACACCATCGGGGCTTTGAAAAGCCACCTCCCTGATCTGGATGTTTCTCTGCTCTCAAAAGGCTTCAAGTGCTCGGAGTCAGAAGCTGAGGTAATGTTTAATAGCTTTACCCCACTGGTGGAACCGTTTGTCAGAAAACTTGATCTCCATCTGAGTGATTCGGAGGAATCACCCTGAACACTGTGCAAAATTCCTGTAATAGGGCAAAACTTTAACAGTTTAGAATACGGTTACATTTTGCTAAACATATGCTTGCATGTTTTTGCGTAAATCTTAGAGCTGATCGGTATTTTCATGGATCTTTTTAACTGATAGCTTTGTCATAGCCAAAAAGTCCCGTTACCATAAGCTATTCTGGAATTGTTTAGTTGCTGAGACACGGGCGGCCTTCTGAACTGTGTAATTCCTTGTAGTCATGGTGTTCGGTAATTTTAGCGTAGCCTAGCTTTCTTGAATTAAAAAGCCCGTTTCTTGCATGGTAGTAGTACCGTAGTAGCCCCCGGGCTCTTTTACAGCCATGCTGGCATGGTGAAAAAGAGTCCAGAAGTACAAACAGCAAGAAACTTCCCGATCAAATGGGGAGCCCCCCGAGCATAGAGCTCGGGAAGCATTAGAATAGGTCTGAAAAGAAAATTTTCAGCATGGTAGTCCCCGGCTCTTTGTTAGTGTATGCAATATGGTAACAAAGAGTAGAAACAGAATAGAAAATAGAAACCCAGCCCCCGAGCATAAAAGCGAGGGTGAGTAGAGTATATAGAACTTATCTTTTTGTTTTGTTGGCGCTGTAGGCGATGCAGACGACGGTTTATACCTGCCAAACCTGATGGTTGGTCTAGAACTGTGCACGATCTTCATTGTTTAGGCGTAGAACCTGCGTAGTTGATCCATATTCCACGTGTTTGGCAGTACGTCCCCATCTATCTCTGCGATCCTGTAGGCTCCTGGTCGGGCGATATCTACTACAATGTACGGTCCTTGCCATGGAGAAGACAATTTAGTTTTGTCCTTGGTGCGTTGATCCAGTTTGAGCACCATGTCCCCAATGCATAGGCTTCGTTGTCGAACATTAGCATCGTAGTACTGTCGCAATTTTTGCTGATACTGGGCTACTCTAAAAGCAGCTGCGTCATGAGCCTCCTCCAGGAGGATTAGCTCATCAGTGCGTCTGTCAGGCTCTTCAGTTTCTGAAAACATTGCCACGCGAGGGGCTTGTAGTCGGATGTCGGATGGTAGAATCGCCTCTGCTCCATACACCAAGAAGAAAAGTGTTTCGCCTGTTGCCCGATTCATAGTGGTCCTCATTGTCCAGAGTACTGTAGGGACCTCATGAATCCAGCGCTTGTCGTAAGCTTGCAATCTGTTAAAAATCCTCTTCTTGATGCCCTGGAGCACGATACCATTAGCACGTTCTACTTGCCCGTTTGTCTTCGGGTGGTTTACCGATGACCGATCATGCCTGATCCCGTGGTCGTAGCAGAAATCGTAAAACTTTTTACTTTTAAACTGTGTTCCATTATCAGAGATTATCCTGTTCGGGACACCGAATCGTACGACAATACTCCGTAGGAATTTGACAGCTGCCTCTTTTGTGATTTTCTGAACGGGCTCGGCTTCAACCATTTTGTAAATGTGTCAATGCCAACGAACAGAAATCTGTATCCCCCGACAGCCCTTGGAAAGGGCCCGAGGATGTCTATACCCAAGTGGCAAAGGGCCATGACAAGGGTATAGTATTTAAAGCTTGCGCAGGTTTAGTTTGTTTCCGTGCGAAGAATTGACATGCCTCACACTTTTTTACTAAATCGCTTGCGTCTTGAAGAGCTGTAGGCCAGTAGAAGCTCTGTCAGAATGCTTTCCCTGTTAGATATCGGGGAGAAGCATGTGATCCACAGATTCCTCCGTGAATGTCGTGGAGCAAACTAATGCCCTCGGTCCGTGTGATGCATTTGAGGAGCATTCCATTGCGGGTTAGCTTGTATAATCGCCCGTCAACCAATTGATAGTTCTTGGCTTTACGATGGATTTTCTCCAATGTAGCATCATCGTCCGGAATAGCTTGGTTTGTGAGGTACGCCCGGATTGGATCCATCCAGTTCTCCTCGTTTCCAACTAGAGCGGCAGCTCGGGCCGTACCGACCAACATAGACTCCTTGACGGATTCGTTGGTTGTAGAAACTGATCCCTTGGCAGGTTCGGTTTTTAGGTTCGGTAGTGAAACCGACACAGATGGTTTAGTAAGAACTTCAAGTAACACGTTACCTGGGAGCCGTGTGCGCTCTGCAGCTGCCTTTGCCAGCTTATCTGCGTCGCCATTGAATTCCCTCTTCACGTGCCGTACTTCAAGCCCATCAAATTTGCTCTCCATCTGCCTATATGCTTCCAAGTATTTAGCCATGACCTCGCTCCGCGCACTGTACTCTTTCATGACTTGCTTTGCAGCTAACTCGGAATCCCCTTTTACGAGCAGCCTTCTGGCACCAAGAGACGCAGCTATGCGGAGACCTGTCAACAGTCCTTCGTACTCGGCAACATTGTTAGTAGGAGTTGGATCAACAAAATTGATTTGTAAAGCGTACCTAATGATGTCATTGTGTGGTGAAATCAGGACCACCCTAGCCCCCGCGCCTGCTCTGCAAAATGCTCCGTCATAGAACATTGTCCAGTGTTCGGGATTTTGGGCAGCTTCTTCAGGTTCGGGGTTAGTCCATTCTGCGATGAAGTCTGCCAGAGCCTACGATTTGATGGCAGTTCTGGGTACGAATTCAACGTCGTATGCCCCCAGCTCCACAGACCATTGTGCGATCCTACCCACGGCATCTCGATTATGTAAAATGTTGCCTAGGGGGTAAGTTGACACAACCTTGATCTTGTGGCTCAGAAAATAATGCTTGAGCTTCCTGGAAGTCATTAGTACAGCATATAACAATTTCTGAATCTGAGGGTACCTTGTTTTGGCATCATGTAGCACCTCGCTTACGAAGTAAACGGGATGTTGTGTTGTAGACTTTTCTGTTGGTCTCTCGACCACCAAAACAGTGCTAACAACAGTTGGTGTCGCTGCTACGTATAACAGCATCTCTTCTTGTGGCTTTGGCGGGACCAGTACGGGCATTTTCCGCAGGTACTGTTTGAACGCCTGGAACGCCTCTTCTGCTTCTGCCGACCACTCAAAACGATCAGTTTTACGTAACAATTTGTAAAATAGCATACCTTGTTTGCCTGACTTGGACACGAATCGACTTAGGGACGCCATCATTCCTGCCAACTTCTGGACTTCGTGGCGGCTGCGTGGAGACTTCATGTCGTCGAGTGCCTTGATCTTGTGCGGATTTGCCTCTATACCTCGTTGGGAAACAAGGTAACCGAGGAGCTTACCCGACGATACACCAAAGGTGCATTTGGCAGGGTTGAGCATCATCCTGTTTTTACGCAAGTTGTTGAATGTTTCGGTTAAATCAGCGATTAAATCGCCCTTTAACTTACTTTTCACAACAATGTCATCTATGTATGCCTCCACATTACGGCCGATTTGGCCTTCAAGAACAATGTGAACACATTTTTGATAAGTGCAACCTGCGTTTTTCAGACAGGCATCTTTATATAGCAATAAACACCGAAGGGAGTTACAAATGCAGTTTTCTCCTCATCGTCAATGCACATGCTAATTTGGTGATACCCCGAGTAGGCATCTAGAAAACAAAGCAATTCGCATCCAGAGGTTGAATCTACAATTTGATCTATCCTAGGTAATGGTACTCATCCTTCGGGCAAGCTTTATTCAGATCTGTGTAGTCCACGCACATCCTCCACGTTCCGTTGGGCTTCTTGACCATGACTGGGTTCGCCAGCCACTCTGGGAAAGGGACCTCTCGAACGAAGCCGGCTTTGAGTAGTCGGTTGATTTCTTCGTTAATGGCGTCTCGCTTCTCCGGGGTATATCTCCTTTGCTTTTGCTTGACTGGTCGGACGCCAGTTCGTATGCCAAGCTTGTGCTCGATTACCTCCCAGGGGATCCCGGGCATGTCAGATGGTTCCCAAGCGAACACATCTGCGTTTGCCCGGAGGAAAGCAATGAGCTCGAGTTCCTATTTGTCACCCAGGCCAAGGCCCACCTGGGTGGTCTTGGTCGGGTCTGCCTCATCAAGGATTACCGCCTTCGTGCCCGGCTCGGTGCGCCTGGCAGGTGGCTCGATTGGTGAGGCGTTGGCCGTCGACTCGCCAGCTGCTTGTGGCGGCGTCCCCTTGAGTGGGGTCTGATCCACCACAAGCTGCCCTTCAGCGGCACGGTCGTCAGCTCCCTGTCTCCCGATGAGCTCCTGTACCCCGATGAGCTCCTGTTCGGGAACTTCTTTCCCCTTGGCCCTTGGTCGGTTCTCAGCTGCTCGGGAGGTTTCAGCCAATGCTCCCTTGGCGGCAGCCTTTGGCTGGCTCTTTGTCTTTTTCTTGGCAGGTTCGGCAGCCTTGGCTGGTTCCTGCTCGTCGCCCTTGATCATGTCCAGGGTCTTCATGTCGCACTGGACCGCGCCCTTGCGATCGCCACAGACGGTGATCGGACCCAACGGCCCCGGGACCTTGATCATGGAATATGCAAAGTGAGCGACCGCCATGAATTTCTTCAGGAACGGTCGGCCCAAGATGCAGTTATAGGCCGACATGATGTCAGCCACCTCGAAGGTGAGGAACTCTGATCGGATGTTTTTGCCCTCTACGAGGGTCACCTGCAGATCGATCCTCCCCAAGGGAAAGGCTTGAATGCCTGGTATGACCCCATAGAAAGGCTTCTCCACAGGGGACAAGGACCTTCTTGGGATCCCATGTTCGTCAAAGAGCGTTGACAAACAGGAGGTTGAGGGCGCTCCCACTGTCGATCAGGTTCGCCCGATCTTGCGGGGCCCGATCCATGGCTTGATGCACAGTGGGAGTAGCGGCCCGTCGTAAAGCGTCTCAGGGTGATCCCTTTGATCGAATGTGATCGGGATTTCTGACCACCTCAAGAGTTGCTTGCAGGGCTCGGCGCTGTTTATCTGTCTCTCGACCATCTTGAGCTGGGACTTGGAGGTTCGGGTTGAACAGCCACCGAAAATTGTGGCGACCTCCAGATCTTCGGGGAGATCTGGCTCATCATCACAATCCATGTAGTTTGCCGTGCGAGGGTTGTGAACTGCCTGATCACGTGAAGCCCCATGCTGCTGGCTCTCCTCCTCCTGCTTCTGCTTCTTGTACACCGTGCAGTCCACGAAGTGATGCTTCGTAGATCGATGAATCGGGCAGTACATCGGGAGGTTGTCCGGTTTGCCTTGATGCCTGTACGGGGGCTTGTTGTCCATGGCCATGACTTCGTCACCCTCGGTCTTGCGCTTCTTGTTTTTGTGTTTATTCTTCTTCTTGCCTTCCCCGGCTGGCTGGCTTTGTTCGGGCTTTCCGTGAACCCGTGCTCGGGCGTCCGCCATCTTGGCGGTTTCTTCCAGGATCCCGTATAGCTCTGCCACCGTCTTCGGGTTCTTCTTGGCAAGTTCCTCCGCCGTTCGCTCGTCTTTGCAACCTTGATTGAAGGCCACAATCACCCGATCATCCACCATGTCGGGGATGGTGTTACGGGTGTCGCTGAACCTGCGGATGTAGTCCCGGAGGGATTCTCCAGGCTTCTGCACACAGTTGAGCAGTCTCCCTCATGTCCGGGGCGTTTATAGGTGCCTTGGAAATTGGCTTCAAACGTCTCCCGGAGATGAGTCCATGACTTGATGCTGGCCTCGGGCAGGTTCATGAGCCACGTACGGGCTGATCCCTGCAGAGCAGTCGGCAAGTAGTTGGCTTTGACATAGTCGTCACCCCCGGTGGCATCGATGATCGTGGAATAGATCTGAATCCACTCGCGGGGGTTGGTTGTTCCGTCATACTTCTCGATGTTAGTAGGACGAAACTTTTCGGGCCACCTGACCTTGCGCAGGGCTGGGGAGTACGCAAGGCATCCCCCCGTGCCTGGTCGGGAGTCACGTGGCGGCGAATCTTGATGGGACCGATAGTAGCCCTCACGTGCTCGGTAATCTCGATTGTAGTTGAGAGTTTCCCGAGCGTCGCGAGTGCGACGATTGCGTTCGAGCTGTGTCCTCATGTCGCGCCCCTCGTGTGGGCGATAGTATGGCCGTCCGTTAACAGATCGAGACCGAACCGGCTGTGGTTCACGTGGTCTGTTTGACGGAGCTGGTGGTATGGCAGCGGCGGCTTCGATGCGCTCTTTGGCCTTGTCCGCTGCTTCCCGAGCCTTCTTGGCTATGGTGGCCATCGGGGTCCCTTCGGCCATTGCTTCCATGGTCTCCAAGAGGGTTCGGATCTGCAGATTGTCCTGTTCGACGGCCCAGAAATCGTTGTTGAGATCTCGGGGAGCCAATGAGGATGCAACCTGCTGTGTACGGGTTTTAGCCGTTTGAAGTGTCGGTGCGTTGCTCAAACGTGGAGGAGGCACGGGTCGATGCGAGCTAGATGACTCGGCAACGGCCTCTGTCCCGTTTGCGTTTAGCACATGGATGCGGCGGTCTTCGGATTGTTCTGACCCATTGCTAGATCCACTGTAGTCGAGATCCAACTGCGCAGTGCGATCTGCAATGTCTTCAAGAGTTGGCTCCGTGAAGGTGGCGAAAACTTCCCGACCGGCGCATGTGAGATCGGGATCATGGATCCCTGTCATCTTGAGCTCGTAGTCGCCTTGGTGCTCGAACACGAGATCTCCGAAGCAGATCTCCCGTGCAGGCACTAGATGGCGGTGAGCGTAGAGATCGGAAGCGGAAGCAGAACTCCCGATCGCTTCCGACCTGACCGAACTGGGCATGTAGGGCATCGAGGAACTCGACGCATCGGCGATCCACACTCCGTTGACGATCGGCATGATCTTTCTTCACGCAAGGGCCCCTACCTGGCGTGCCTCTGTCGAGGTTGTACTCGTCAGATATTTGTCCGGCAAGCACCCCGCTTCGTGCGAAGATTGATCACGGTGACGAACAGAGAGACACGGGATTTTTATACTGGTTCGGGCCCTCGAGATCGAGTAATAACCCTACGTCCAGTTGCTGCTTGTATTATTTCGTCGAGTACAAATTACAATGCGTAACAAGTACCCTCGGGTGGATTGTCTAAGATTGTAGATCAATGGGCATACCCTCTACGTGCAGGACCCCCGCTATTTATATCCAGGGAGACGTGCCTTACAAGACAAAACAAACCTAAACCTAGTAGGACTCTAGCTGTCTTCGGGCTTTCCTTCTGCGATCTGGCCATCATGTCTTGTTCGGAGTCTTGATAGTTTGGAGTCGGTAGTCGGTAATCCTCGTGATCGGGTACCCTGGTATTATGGCCTCAACAGAAAGGAATACCTTTGAGATTTTCCGCGCGATTCGATGAAGATTCGAGGAGGAACGGAACTTCCGGAGGATGGGGAATCCAACCAAACTCCAAGAATCGAACTCCCACGGTCGAAATCGAAGATCCCCCCACGGGATTGAGAGAGAGAGGTGAGGGGCGGCGGCTGGAAAGAAGAAACTGATTGTTTTAGGGCTTGGTAACGGTTGGCCCGACTAATATAGTCCAGGCGGCTGCCGGAACTTCCGGTGGCAGGTGCCGGCAATTGCCGGTGAGCCACCGAGCCTGCCGGAGAAAGCTGCCGGCAAAATCCAGCCGACCAACAGAGGCTACCGGAGATTGCTGCCGGCAATTTCCAGTGGCAAGTTCCGGTGGACTCTGGATAAAAACAGATTTTTGAGATGAGATTTGATTTGAGATTTTGATAGATTTGGAGATTGGACATGTAAGAAACATGACTCAAAAATGATCAGCCACATTCAACATTACATAACCATGATCATTTGAGCCAAGGAATGATCCGACGATCACAAATCCAAATATTTTGAAAAACTCACACAAATAAAACAATTTTACCTAGTCTAAGCATCAAACAAAGGGTGTGTGCAA